>CM038042.1:124738858-125430525 GCA_021397845.1 Areca catechu
ACGTGGCACCCCTGCACTGGCCTGCGGGACCATCTCGCGAAGCGATGGCAGTCACAACCATCATTGCACCAGATTTCCGCCTTTCCACATCAGCATCACAATTACTCCCTTCGGCCCGAGCGCCGTGCACTAACGAGCCTCGGGAGTATGGGGCAAATGATGTGGCGGGATCGCTAACGTGGGAGAGCTGAAAGGCGCCATGTCAAAGGAGACCACCGAGTCGGACACCAAGGCAATGCTTCAGCCCAGACTGCTCTGCCGAGCTGAGCTGAGCTCCCTCAAGATAGTGAGCCGAGCTCCGTCCTCCGCAAGGTCAGGCCCGCGAGCTCGGGATGCCTAGGCCAGGCCCGCACTCCGCCCTCCAGAGCGAGACCCTCGAAGGTTTGAGCCCTGTGGTCAGGGTCGAGCTCAGCACTCCTCCGCCACGTGGAGCCTCTCCGAGCGCAAGCCTTCTGGACCGGGCCCGCACTCCATCCTCTAGAGCGAGACCCTCGAAGGTTTGAGCCCCGTGGTCGGAGTCGAGCTCAGTGCTCCTCCACCACGTGGAGCCTCTCTGAGCGCGAGCCCTTTGGACCGGGCCCGCACTCCGCACTCCAGAACGAGACCCTCGAAGGTTTGAGCCCTGTGGTCGGGGTCGAGCTCAGCACTCCTCTGCCACGTGGAGCCTCTTCGAGCACGAGCCCTCTAGACCGGGCCCACACTCTGCCCTCTAGAGCGAGACCCTCAGAGGTTTGAGCCCTGTAGTCAGAGTCAAGCTCAGTACTCCTCCGCCACGTGGAGCCTCTCCGAGCGTGAGCCCTCTGGATCGGGCCTGCACTCTGCCCTCCAAAGCCAGACCCTCGGAGGTTTGAGCCCTGTGGTCGGGGTCGAGCTCAGCGCTCCTCTGCCACATGGAGCCTCTCCGAGCGCGAGCCCTCTAGACCAAAACTGCACTCCGCCCTCCAGAGCGAGACCCTCGGAGGTTTGAGCCCTGTGGTCGGAGTCGAGCTTAGCGCTCCTCCGCCATGTGGAGCCTCTCCAAGCGCGAGCCCTCTAGACCGAGCCCGCACTCTGCCCTCCGGAGCGAGATCCTCGGAGGTTTGAGCCCTGTAGTCAGAGTCGAGCTCAGCACTCTTCCGCCACGTGGAGCCTCTTCGAGCACGAGCCCTCTAGACCGGGCTCGCGCTCCGCCCTCCAGAGCGAGACCCTCGAAGGTTTAAGCCCTGTGGTCGGGGTCGAGCTCAGTACTCCTCCGCCACGTGGAGCCTCTCCGAGCATGAGCCCTCTGGACTGGGCCCACACCCCGCCCTCCAAAGCGAGACCCTCGGAGGTTTGAGCCCTGTGGTCGAAGTCGAGCTCAGCACTCCTTCACCACGTGGAGCCTCTCCGAGCGCGAGCCCTCTAGATCGGGCCCGCATTCTGCCCTTCTCTGCCAAGGCGACCCCACAAACTCGGAGTGTCCAGATCGGAGCAAGCCCTGCCATCCCGGGACATCGACGAGCCACCCAACGACTACATAACGGCGCCCCCATACCGCCATAACTGCATGTCCGCTCGTACTTCCAGGGGGATGGGCCAGCCAGAGAGCATGGACCCCTAAGGCGGCGACCCCCGGATCGAGGATCTGCCAAGCTTCTCGGAATGGGGCGACCGGAGAGGATGTCAGAATGAATGGAAGCTTCCCCTACCACATGTCAGGAAAGATGTCCCGTCCTCGGCATAAAATCCCGCCGCACGCACCTACCAGCCCAGCGAGGATCCCGAGACAAGCGCCCAACGATCATTTTTCCAACTACAAAGAACAATCAACACCCCCGGAAGGGGGGAGGTAACAAACAATCCACTACCAACACAAGTACAAGCTCGATCAAGAGGGCAAAGCACCACCACCAATACCACCACAACTGAATGAAAACGAGGGAAACAAGGAGAGGTGGTAGAACAGGGAACCCCTCTATCCCCGCTATCATTCTCCCCCTGTTACGTTTTCGCCTTCATTCTCACATCCTTTACTCCTCCTAGTGTGGAGTCCATCAAGAGGGGCCCGACCGGGAGGATTGTTCCCCAGGATCGACACTGACTTGGCCATCGGAGTGCCCCCTCCGGAAACCCCGGCCCAGGTCACTAACCCCTATTTCACAGGTCCAGGAGCAGGGGACCGCCAGGCAGCGAAGGGAGCGCACTCCGGCATCGGTAGCAGTTATGAACCACGGTGATATTGGTGGCAACAACAAGTTTGTATGGGACAAGGAGTACAAGGTTTAACTAAAATTAGGAGTACAATGTTTGATTTAAATTAGGAGGCCTAAATTCTAGTAGGACTTGGATATTGGACTCCTTGTAAAACTTGAAAGCTTTGACTTTTCTTCATGGGCTTGGGCTAGGATAAAATTCTTTTGATCTGCTTTGACTTTTTCACTCCCTGGTGGGCTTGGATGAAATCTTCTTTGACTGGGTCAAAGCCTGGGCATCTTGGACTGGGTTAAAGGCTTGGGTGCCAATTGTAGTGGGCTTAGGAGGGGAGGGCGCCATGGGCTTGAGGGCTTGGATCTGAGCACCACTTCCTTGGGGATCTGGACTGGGCGCCATTCAACATGTGAGCTTGTGGGCTTGAGGCACCCAGGGCCTGATATGCTAGGGCACCATCTCCTGGAGGGCTTGAGCGGCATGAAGGGAGTTCAGATGTTGGGCTAGTAACTTGAGTGTGGATCCACTAGTTCCTCCTCTTGAATGAAACACACACAACTCTTAACTAAACAAAAATAACTGAACTTAAATGACAGGACTCAATGGACTTAGTGAATCAACTAACTCATTTTATTACAGGACTCAAAAATAAATTTCATTACAGGACTCAAAATTGACCAGCACATGACTTAGAAAATAAATTAAAGCTTGAAGTCTATGTCTGATCTGATGTCCCCATCAATTCTCCCAGGATGGGAAGAACTCGATCCTGTCGAGTAAGAAGGTCGATCTAGCTTAGGTACTGCTTTGACGGGTCTAGGTTAAGGTGTTGCGGATCCTCTCGAATGATCCACGAATTCTCAGATCTCGGTCGACCTTGCCAACAAACCAAGTGATGTGGTAGCCTTTGATCCGAGTACTAGTGGCTTGGTCATCTAGGAAATGCTCAATCTTTTTCTCTCATAGGCTAATTTGATGTGGACACTCAGGGTTGGGTTCACTCTCAAAGAAAGGGGTTAGGCTTAAAACTTACTGGGTATCATTGCTGGCTCTCTATACTCAACTAAGTCTGAGATATTGAAGGTTTAGCTTAATTCCTAATTATGTAACTCAGGCACTAGGTCCAACTCTTTTTATCACTTTGATGGATCCAGCTTACAGGTATGTAGCCTAATTGTTACAAAATTTTCCTAGCAAACTCTTATACTCTTTTCGGGAATTAACCATATTTTTTAAAAAAACATTGCTTGCATTAATCTTATGATTAATTCCTCATGCAAATCTCTAATCATGCAGTGCAAATATTCACAACAACTCCTATTGACATGCAGACAAAACACCTAATGTGGACAAATGCCAACACTTATTGACATGTAGACTCGATTAAACCCTAAACTACAACTATGGATTTGTCCCTTGGTCAAGTGGGTGACATGTGATGAGAACTTGGCATGCACTCCTGACAGATGCCATAAAGTATACCAAAAATAAGATGCAAACCTAACATGCACAATGAATGTATGTAGTATGCTTACTTCTACAAAATGCAATTGAATGGTCCTAGAAATGCTTGAAGTTTCTGAAAAAGATAGGAAATAAGAGGTGGGTTCAGGGTTAGTCTGGTAGGGTAGAAAGTAAGAAGAAGGTTCGGGGTTGATTGGATAGAATAGGATACAAGAAGGGGTTCCAGGGATAAGTCCTAGACTGATGAGATTGACCTTATGGGGTTGAGGTATATCTAAAGGATCTACATAATGGAAGACTGGGTCACTAATTTCAGGGAAGAGATCTTCAATTGGAGTCAAAGGAGTGACTTCATCCTGAGGGTACTGATTTAAAGAGATCAGGTCCTTAATAAATTCTTATGGTTCTTGAATCTCAGGACTAGACTCTATAATTGGGCTCTCTTCTAAAGTCTCTTCAGGTGGTCTCTAGTAGCAGGATCCGGGTTCTTTTCCTCTAACTGCTCTTCCACTATAACTTGGGTGTGGTAAGGGTCAACTAACTTTGGGTTAGCTTCTATCTGGGTATGGTCAGGGTTAATTAACTCTGGGTTAGCTTTAGTCTGGGTATCTACTGGATCAACTAATTCTTGGTCTTCTATAGGTATCTCTTCTTCCTTTTCCTTATACTCATCCACTAAGCTCACATCCACTTCATATATCTCCTCTTCAAGGTCATTCTGATGAACCAATGGGATGGTAAGAGGGGGTTGGCTAAGAGAAAATTGACTAGTGTCTGGGGTAGCATGGATGGGTTGACTAAGGGTTTCCTGACTGATACTTGGCTGATACCTAGGGATATTAATCCTATAGGATTCAGGTCGACTAGGAAAAACCTGACTGGCACTAGGCTGATACCTAGGGGTTATGGGCTCATAGGACATGGGCTCAGACCTATGGTTTATGGATTTATTGGATCTGGGTGCATAGGGTCTAGAGTCATAAGATCTAGAGTCATGAGATCTAAGTTCAGAGGTTCTGGGTACATAGGTTCTAGGTTAATAGGATTTGGGCTCAAATCTATAGGTTGTTGATCCTTTGGACTCATAGGGCTTGGGTTCAGTTCTATGGGTTATGGATTCTTTGGGCTCATAGGACTTGGATACATAGGAGCTAGGTTCGTAGGATCTGGGTAGGTACTTTTTCCTAAGTTCATGTTTCATGTTGCCCCAGGTAGTTATGGGCATTTCTCCTTTTAGTATAGTCATTTCCACAAACATATCCCAATCTACCTTAGCCTAGTGAACTAACTTATGTTTAGAAAATTGGAATTGATGTCTCCCATACATTTTCTCCTGCTCAAAATATAGATCTATGTCACCTTCCCAAGCAAGATAATCCTCAAAATCAAGATCACAACCAAAGTTACGTGTATATATCCCAATGCACTTAATGGCTCTCTCATTCGGGTCTATGAAATCATAATTAGGTCTCCTATGATTGAGCTTCTGGTATGGGTCAGAGTATTGGGTTCTCCTAGGGTTGGGCTCCAAGTATGGGTCATGGTATGGGGTTCTTCTAGGGTTAGGCTCCTAGTATGGGTCAGAGTATTAGGCTCTCCAGGGTTGGGCTCCCAGTATGGGTCAGAGTATTGGGCTCCCCTAGGGTTGGGCTCCATGGTCACACTAGGTTGGGTTGGGTTGGGGCTATTGGTATTGGGCTTCTAATCTAACGGTCATGCAATCAAACACACAAGGGTTATGATGTAACTAAGCACACACGGGTTAATCGTACTAGGGTTTGCTAGACCTGGAGCCAAAATCAAGTGAGTCAACTCAACTTATACTCAACACAGTACCTAATCCTTTCACTGGCCAGGTAAGAGGTGGGGTGGTGGGAGGCTCCCCCTGCCTATGACAGGGTCCTAATTAAAAACCACCAGTCCATTTAGGATGTTTGTCTCCAGACCTCTAGCCTTAGACATCAGCTTTCAGTAATATGTGATGGGTTGGGTGCACTAGTTTCCTCACTAGACTCGGACCCGACTTGTTGGTATCCCTAAGCTATTAGGTTACTAGTTAATTTTAATTAAGGCTTGGGTTCTGATACTGGGTGGTTGTTTTAGGCCTAGGACAGGTGATGAAATCCTGCCCTAATTTGACAGAGTAAAATTGTCCTTAAGATTAGTTTAATGATATGATGCACAATCGATGAACTTGATGCAATTTAAAAACAAAATAGAAAATAATTTTTTTGTCTTTTTATGAGGTGGAAAATTAAATTTAAGTTGGTTAAGTTATCAAACAAAATTTGGCTTGGGTTGGGAGGGGTTTGGTAGTTAATTAGGTTAGGTTAAGTCAAGTATGCAAAATTAGCAAAAATTAAAATTTCTTTATTCGAATTTGATGCAGAAATTAACATGGATCTCAATGCATAAAAATTCTAAAAAACTTAAAGAACAGAGATTGACGTGTAAGGATACTTCCTACCAAATTTCATGCAAAAAAAAAATGGTATGATGATGCAAAACCTAGGGTTTCTAACTGGGTGCAGGAAAAGACAGATTTCTGGTTAGGGTTTCTAGGATGCTGATTCTTTTTATAATTTTTGGTTCTGTAAAATCTGATAAAAATATCAGTAAAATAGAGGACTCAACACAGGTGACGTGATGCAAATTTTAGAGAAAAATAAAATACCTAAAATGGTGAATCAGACCGAAACTCAGACCCCTAATGCAGATGACAGGATATAGATTTTTGTTAGGGTTTTCATTTTACTATTTTTTTTGTATATTTTCAGACCTGAAAAATTCTATAAAAATAACAGGAAAACAAAGGACAAAATAGAGGATATTCATCATGAAAATCAGAAAAAAATCAAAAAATTTGATGGGGAAATAGTTCTATGTTTTGAGGGGTTATGCAAAATTCAGGATGCAAAAATCTAAACTAGGATGCAAGAACATGCCCTATCCTAAGCTCTGATACCCAAATTGATGAGGGACGGGATTCTAATATGATGCAAGATGTTATGCAAGGGATGAATATAAAGAAAATCATATTAAAGCAAGCAAATAGTTTTAGATTTTTCTTATGGTTTTATTCCCGAAACTAGGCAAGATTAGGCTAGGGTTATCCTGTATCAATTAGCATCATATCCACATGCTAGTTCAATCAAAAAGAAAAGAAAATCAGGATCTTAGGTCTAAGAAGGTCTATTAGGAGCATGTTCACCTTCAAGAAATCAGACAAAAAGATATGGCAATTAGGTTTGGCATACCAGGCAATGATTTATAGTTAATGTGGAAGAGATCGCTCCGCTCATATCAGTGCCTGAATGATCCGGTCACTTTATCATGAATCCGCCGGCTTTTTATCAGCTTCATTCGAGGGCAAAGAAGACATCATCCAAGGATGGTTACACCAGAGGGATCCTGCAAACGTCAAAGGTTAGAGACAAACAAGAAGGAGAAAATAAGAAATTGGAGATCGGGTTGAAGGATGGTTGGAAGATGGAGTTGCAGGGGTTGGCAGCCTTGGAGGAAGCTTTGGGCATCCGGATCTTGGAGAGGGCTGATGGTGGGCGTCTTAGGGCTTTTGCTTGTATGAACAATGGCTAGGGTTTAATCACAAAAAGAAAAAAACAAGTCTCACACCACTCCAATCTGGAGCACACAATTTGACAAAATAACTTCAAGTTGTATTCATGAAAAAGAGATTATCTCACAAGAGAGGGAGGGGTGGGGTTTTTGTAGATTCATCCATGGCCCTTTTCCTATCAAAATTGGATTACAAGTTTGTATGGGACAAGGAGTACAAGGTTTAACTAGAATTAGGAGTACAAAGTTTGATTTAAACTAGGAGGCCTAAATTCTAGCAGGACTTGGATATTGGACTCCTTGTAGAACTTGGAAGCTTTGACTTTTCTCCATGGGCTTGGGCTGAGATGAAATCATTTTGGGCTGCTTTGACTTTTCCACTCCCTAGTGGGCTTGAATGAAATCTTCTTTGACTGGGTCAAAGCCTGGCATCTTGGACTGGGTTAAAGGCTTGGGCGCCAATTACAATGGGCTTGGGAGGGGAGGGTGCCATGGGCTTGAGGGCTTGGATCTGGGCACCACTTCCTTTGGGATCTGGACTGGGAGCCATTCAACATGTGAGCTTGTAGGCTTGAGGCGCCTAGGGCCTGGTATGCTAGGGCGCCATCTCTTAGAGGGCTTGGGTGACATAAAGGGAGTCCAGATGTTGGGCTAGTGACTTGAGTGTGGATCCACTAGTTCCTCCTCTTGAATGAAATACACAACTCTTGACTAAACTAAAATAACTAAACTCAAATGACAGGACTCAATGAACTTAGTGAATCAACTGACTAACTTTATTACAGGACTCAAAAATAAATTCCATTACATAACTCAAAATTGACCAACACATGACTTAGAGAATAAATTGAAGCTTGAAGTTTATGTCTGATTTGATGTCCCCATCAAAGCCCCATATAAGAGATGTTTGATGGCTATTAAAATTGATAAGGAAAAAGTCTATGACAAAATACATTGACCATTTCTTGCAAAGTAATGTATCACTTTGGTTGTCATCCCAAATATATATATCATGGCTGAAATTGTGTGCGACTCAATTTGATCTAGCTTTACTTGTCAATGGTATACCAACTGATTAGATCTTCTAGACTTATTCATACTTATTCATACTTTGTATAGAAATATTCTTAAAACTTCTTAAATTTGCAATCTATTCTAGCTGGTTGAGAGGATATAAGCCAAGGAGAGGCGGTCCATGGCTTTCTCATATATTATTTATAGATGATATCCACTTGGTAGCTAGAGCCTTTATGAGAGATGGCATTTGTATAAAAGCTATTATGGATGCTTATTTTGATATCTCAGGCTAGTCAATTGATGTGAACTAATACTATATCACTCTTAGCCCTTCCATGCCAAGATGGATGAAAAGGACAATTTGACTTCTTCTCCAAATGTCAAAAAAAAGGGACAATTGGAAATATCTAGGAGTTCCTGTCTTAGAGAAGCAACTAAGGGCCATGAATTTTGCATTTATCATGGAGGCAATGATGGCAAAAATGGAAAGCTTGAAGTGGAAAGCTCTCTCGTTTGGAGGATGAGTCATCCTAATTATTGGTCCTAAAGATTAATTTTGATGAATAATAAAACATTTAAATATATAATGTGAATAATAATTCAAATGAGTTCATTAGTAAATATTAAAGCACTAAAAGAAATAATTAAGTTTGATATAATTAGTATATTTTTGAAGCTTTAAAGAGAAGGAAAAGCTAGTGGAATTTATGCAAAAATAGTGTTGGGAAGTAGAATCAAAATTTCTTAAAGGCCAAGAGTTTTAGCATAGTATACAAAAAGTTTCAGCTTGTCATGCAAGAGTTTTAGCCGACATGCTGCTACGCCTACTCAAATAGAAACCGAGTTAACTTAATAGGGGAGCTGAAAAATAAAAAAGCTAAATTTTGAAGGTTAAAAACTAAGTCAACTCCAATGTCAACCGTGCCAACTCAGATAGAATCTGAGTCAATCCTAATTATCTAAGTCAATCCAGTAGTACTCTACAGAAGGCTAAATTTTTGATAGATTTGCAACCTAGTCAACCCCAACAATCCAAGTCAACTCAATAATGGAAAATAGAAAGATAAATTTTAATGAATTGAGATTGAGCCTACTCTTTTTTCGATCAAGCCAACTTGGATAGAATCCGAGTTGACTCGAAATATACTGACAACCTAATGACTATTTTTGCAAAAAAGTTATGATTTATCTAGATTTGAATCTAATAGCTCTATTTCATCTTCTAATGGCTACAAATGGTCATTTTGGCCTTGAAGATATGTTTAAAGCTCTCCAAACAGATTGAAAAATAATAACAATTGAAAAGATTCCAAGAGCAATCAAGAGTTAGTTAGGAACAAAGGAAAAAAAGTCAAGAAGCATTAATTTGAGAGTAATCACTTTCCAATCACCTAAAAAGACTTCCAATTATTAGCTTATCAGCAAGTAGATAAGCTATGAAGATTTCAATAGATTTCTAGGAGTCTCATTTTTTAACATTATTATTTTTATTCTTACTCATTTCAAAAAGTTTTATATTTGTATTCTTCTTTCTTGGTTCTTTTGCTTCTTACTTTATTTAGGGATTGAAATTAGGTTTGTAGCTAAGATTTGTTAGTAAGGGTTTTAGATTATAAACTCAAAAAAATAATCTGACTATAATCTTGGAGAGATTATATTAAAAATTTTCAAGGAGAGGCTTCGAAAGTGGATATAGGCATTAGTACACTGAACTACTATAAATTTTTATATATTTGTGTGTGCTTTCTTGTCCAATTGCTTTTACTTTTAGCATTTTATTCTAGAGTAGTCTATGCACATATTTCTACTTGCTATCACTTTACAAGTTTTAAAAAGCAGCACATATTCGAGTTAAATTTTTGAAAAATCTAATTCACACCCCATTCTTAGGTTATCTAGCTGGGCAACACTAATCTAGTTGATCTTATCCTCGATGCCAACTAATTACCAGTTATCAGTGCATGTTCCCATATCAATTTTGGAAAAGCTAAAGGAGTATCGAGCACCAGAAGGACACCCCTAGGTAAGGTAAGTCTCTTGAATCCCAAAAGATGCTCCTCTACTCCACTTTGGCTCTCTCTTCCTTTTCTCAAAACCCGAGCTGACTTGAATGTTTGAGAGATTGTTGACCCCTTGAGTGATTTTGATGATAACAAAATATTGGAGCATATATTTGTCTTACTAATAACTTTTCGAGTGCATTACAAGTTTTTGTAGAATGATCTTAATGCCCAATTACCACTCCTACAACCTTGTTATATGTCATCTGTAATGTTATAAAAGTTTCATGTAAAGAAGAATTCAAAGAAAGATTGATGTAATATTCATGAAAAAGGGTTACTTCTATGTGTTTTTGAAGCTTAAAGTTCTTTAGAATTTGTTGTTAGTTGGATTGTGAAGAGTCTTGAATGATTATGAGTTGCTGAATGATTTCTGGAGAAGAGCTGAGTTTTTATTGAAAATTCACTCGAGCCTACTCTAATCCGTGGCACAATTGAAGGATTCTGGCATGCAGAGATCTGAGCCGACTCGAAGGAACCCGAGTCGACTCATCTAGGGCTTCATTTCTTGACTAAAATAGGAGAGCTGACCCGAAGGCAATCCAAGCAGACTTAACCATTCAATCAGGCATCCGAGTCGACCCTTCAGGCATTCGAACCGACTCCTCCAAAGTATAGAGAAAATCAATTATGAGAGAACAGCCAAACGAGCCGACTCTACTGAGAAGAGCCGACTCCTCCAAAGTACAACTTTGAAGACTGAAGAATCCGAGTCGACTCGACTGAGGCGAGCCAACTCAACTAGAGTAAGGAATCGTCGACACTGAGGATCCGAGCTGACTCAATTATGGCGAGCCGACTTGACCAGAGTGAAGAATCAACTCTCTAAGAATTCGAGCTGACTCGAGGCATCCGAGCCAACTCGAATGTCGATTCCAGGCAAGTAACGACTAGTTCTAGAACTTCATTTTTGAATTTAAAAAGTGCTCAAATGGTCAAATGCCAAGTCCCAATGGTCTACAATGACTATATCCACCCAAGAAGAGTACAAGACTCTATAAATAACGGATTTGGACAACCTTTGAAGAAGCAATGCATAATTGAATATTAAATGAGCTTGTGAGCAAGAGAGCACAAAAAAGAACATTCAAGTCTGCCTTCAAGTCTTCACCAACTCCAATCAGAAGCTTGAAGCACTTATTGAGGAAGAAGAAGAAGTCATTGAAGCGCATTAAAGTGCATTTAAGAAGGCTTCTCTTGAGCTGCAACTGCAATCATCAGACAACTTGGGTTTGTCATTAGTTGCTTACTTTTTCTTAACTTTTTATGAGTTGTTAGGTTCTTGGTGAGCCTGATTAAAAACCGAGTGTGGGTCGTTAGTGATCCCGTTTTAAAACTAACAGTGTAAGGATTTTTGGTGAGCCCGGTCAAAACCAAGGTTAAGTTCTTGGTGATCCTGTTGAAAACTAAGAGTTGGGTTTTTGGTGAGCCCGGTTGAAAAATCAAGTTGGATTTTGTTGGATTGTGAGCCCGGTAGAACAATCCGACTGTATTCGGGTGATGAATATAGTGAAAATCCCAAGTGGTATCTTGGGTAGTAGACGTAGAAGCGAGGGTACTCCGAACCACTATAAATTTGTTGTGTTTGCATTATGCTTTTTCTGTTTGTGTTTGCTTCTGCCTTTAATTATTAGAAACACAGCACCTCCACACTAAAGTAGATTTAATATAGCACATATCTGTTTAAATTTTTTAAATTCCCAATTCACCCCCTCTTAAGAAAGCTACCTGGGCAACAACTAGTATCAGAGAAGTGTCTCTGAACTTTTTTAGAGTAAAGATTAATTGCTCATCCCATGAGTACTTTCTTGATCGAAGGCCAATACACTAATAGACCTCCACTATTCACTGGCATAAATTATTCCTACTGGAAAGCAAGAATGAAGATATACATTCAAGCTGTTGATTTTCAGTTGTGGAAGGTCATTCTTAAGGATCCATAAATACCCATGATTAAAGTTAATGGTGTGGATGTCCCAAAACCTAAAGAGGATTGGGATGATCACGATATGAAAATGGATGAACTGAATGCCAAAGCCATGAACTTACTATATTGTGCTTTGGACTTAAATGAGTTCAATCAAATTTTTATTTGCTCATCTGCGAAAAAAATTTGGGATAAACTCGAAGTGACCCATGAAGGAACTTCCAGAGTGAAGACCTCAAAAATCAATCTTCTAGTACATAACTATGAATTATTTAAGATGGAGCAAAATGAAACTATCTCTGTCATGTTTTCATGGTTTATAGATATTATTAATGGTTTGAAAAGTCTTGGCAGGATTTATTCTAATGCAGATTTAGTACAGAAGATTCTAAGATCACTTCCGAATACATGGGATCCCAAATTAACTGTCATCCAGGAAGCAAAAGATCTAAACATACTAACTCTGGATGAACTGTAGGGTTCTCTCATCACACATGAATTGGCCATGTAGCATAGAAATAAAGATGATCAGAAAAAGAAGAAAATAATTACTTTCAAAGCTGCATCGAAATCAAAGAAATAAGATGAAGAATCGGAAGATGACTGCTCCTCCTCCGAAGATGACTTAGAAGATGAAGATATAGATATGGTCATGAGGAGATTTAGAAGATTTATGGGAAAGAAGAAGGGAAGGTACTTCAGAAAATTTCATAAGAAAGGTGAACACAGTAAGGACAAGGAAAGAGAAAAAGAAAAGGATCAAGTGCCTACATGTTATGAGTGTAAGAAACCTGGGCATATCCGTCCTGATTGTCCTCTGTTAAAAAAAATATTTAAGAAGAAGAAGAAGAAAGCGATGGTTGCGACTTGAAGCAACAGTGAGGAGTCGACGTCAATAGAAGAAGAAGAGACCACAAAAACTGCCAATCTATGCCTTATGGGTCTCGAAGATGAGGTAATATCCCCTGAACCTCAAGTTAAATTTACTTTTGATGAACTAAATTCTGCATTCCATTATTTTCTTTCAGAATTTAAAAGGGCTGGAATAAAAATTAGAGCTTTAAAGAATAATAATGAATCTTTGTTAAAAGAGAATGAAGAGATTTCAAAAAAGAACAAGTTATTGTAAAAAGAATTAACTATCTTTTTTGAAAATAACAAAGCTTTGGAAATTGAGAAAAATCTATATCTTGAGAAAAACAAAGCTTTGATTGATGAAAATAATGATTTGAAAAAGGAGATGGAAAAACTCAAGCTTTTGGTTGAAAAGCTTACTTTAAGTTCAAATAAGCTTGAGTTAATTTTGAAAGAGTAAAGAATTTCAAGTAACAAGGCTGGAATCGGTTACAATTCTTCGAATACAAATAAAATTTCAGCTGCTAAATTTGTATCCTCAAAAGCATTTGTACCAAAATCTATTTCTCAAAATGCTTTTGTATCAAATGCATTCACATCCATTTCAAGAGCTTCAAAGTACATACCTAATATTTCAAATCAAAAGTCTTTTAAGTCAAATAGTTCTACATCTATATCACATGCTTATACATCTAGAACTTCAAAGTTTACATCTTTTCAAAATACTAGAATTGTTTGTTACGCCTGTTATGGGGTTGGTCATAAATTTTTTCATTGCAATTTGTTAAAGAAAAATAGAAATGCAAAGAATAGAATTAGAAAGATTTGGATTTCCAAAGGAACCACCTCTGTTAACTTGCAAGGATCCAAGGTAGCTTGGGTACCTAAAAGAACTTCTTGATTGTTTTACAGGAATGTCTTGTAGCCCAAAAAATGAAGAAAAGATGGTATCTGGATAGCGGCTGTTCAAGACATATGACAGGTGACAAGGATTAATTCATCATCCTAGAGATAAAAGAAGGAGGTTTTGTAACTTTTGGAGATAATGGCAAAGAAAAAATAATCGAAATTGGTAAGATTAAAATAATCCCCTCTACTTTTATTGAAAATGTATTGCTAGTAGACAAATTGAAACATAATTTGTTAAGTATTAGTCAATTGTGTGATAAAGGCTTCAAGATTGTCTTTGAATCATCTATGTGTATAGTAACAAACTCACTTGATTCTAGCAACAAATTCATTGACATAGACTTGGAAATATTTATGTGATAGATCTGAATGATCTAGCTATGTCTAGTAGTTCCAGTCAGTAGTAATGAATGCTAAGATCAAAGAGTCTTGTTTACTTTGGTATGGACGATTAGGTCATGCTAGCATGCATATTATTATCAAATTGATTTATAAGAATCTTGTTAGAGGTTTGCCTAAATTTAAAGTTGATTTTGAACATGTTTGCGATGCTTGCAAAATGGGTAAACAAACTAAGGGAAGTTTTAAATTTAAAAATATGATTTCAACTTCTAGACCCCTTGAACTACTTCACATAGATTTATTTGGACCAACTAGGATCACAAGCTTAGGTGGTATGAAATATGCACTTGTGATAGTAGATGATTTTTCAAGATTTACATGGATCTTGTTTATTGCACAAAAAGATGAAACTTTTAAAGTTTTTTAAAAATTTCACAAAAGGTTTTAAATCAAAAAAACCTTTCAATTGTTTCTATTAGAAGTGATCACGACACTGAATTTGAAAATCAATTTTTTGATAATTATTGCATAGAAAATGACATTGATCATAACTTCTCCACTCCTAGAACACCACAACAAAAGGTGTTGTAGAGAGGAAAAATAGGATTTCGAAAGATATGGCCCGAATAATATTATGTGAAGGCAATCTTCCAAGGTACTTTTGGACAGAAGCGGTGAACACTGCTTGTTATATTTTAAACCGTATTTTAATACATCCAATTTTGAAGAAAACCTCTTATGAGCATTGGAATAAAAAGAAACCAAACATTAATTATTTTCATGTTTTTGGTTGTAAATTCTTTGTGCTGAATAATGGAAAGGATAACTTAGGAAAATTTGATGCTAAGTCAGATGAAGCAATTTTTCTTGGTTATTCAATACACAGCAAAGCATATAGAGTATTTAATAAAAGAACATTGACTGTAGAAGAATCAGTACATGTTATATTTGATAAAACTAACTCCTCACCTTCAAAGAAAGAAGAGTGTATAGATAATGATGCAGGTACACTTGAAAAGAAAATGAAATATATGAGCATACAAGAGAAACCATCTTAAGAAGGAGAAGAGATGGTAAGTAAGGATCATGCTGATCTACCAAGGGAATGAAAAGAAAATGAAATTTATGAGCATACAAGAGAAACCAACTCAAGAAGGAGAAGAGATGGTAAGGATCATGCTGATCTACCAAGGGAATGGAGGTATGTAACTTCTCATCCAAGAGATTTAATTATTGGTTATCCCTCTCAAGGTGTTAGGACTAGGTCATCACATAGAGATGCACATAATTACCTAGCTTTTATATCATAAATAGAGCCATATAATTTAGAAGTTGAAAATGATCCAAACTGGATGATGGCAATGCATGAAGAACTAAACCAGTTTAAAAGAAATAATGTATGGACTCTAGTTGATAGACCATTAAACCATCCCATTATAGGAACCAAATGGGTCTATAGAAATAAACTAGATGAACAAGATAATGTAGTTAGACATAAAGCAAGGTTGGTAGCTAAAGGATACAACCAAGAGGAAGGAATAGATTTTGATGAAACCTATGCACCCGTAGCAAGACTAGAGGCCATAAGATTACTACTTATATTTGCTTGCTACATGAATTTCAAACTTTTCCAAATAGATGTAAAAAATGTATTTTTAAATGGTTTTATATCAGAACAAGTTTTTATAGAACAGCCACCAGGTTTTGAAAGTCAAGCTTTTCCAAATCATATTCTTAAACTCAATAAATCATTGTATGGATTCAAACAAGCACCTAGAGCCTGGTATGATAGATTAAGCAAATTCTTACTTGAAAATGATTTTATAAGAAGAATATTAATAAAACTCTTTTTATCAAAAAGAAGAATAATGATTACTAGTTATACAAATTTATGTTGATGATATTATATTTGGTGCAACTAATGAAACTCTTTGTAGAGAATTTACTGAGTTGATGCAAGGGGAATTTGAAATAAGTCTAATAGGTGAACTAAATTACTTCCTTGGATTTCAAGTGAAACAAATAAAGGAAGGGATCTTCATAAACTAAGCCAAATATATCAAAGAAATCATCAAAAAGTTTGATAAGGAGACAAGCAAAGAAGCAAGCACACCCATGAAACCTACCTGCAGATTAGATAAAGATGAAGATGACAACAATATTGATCAAAAACTCTATCAAAGTATGAAATCACTGTTGTACTTAACTACTAGTAGACCTGATATCTTGTTTAGTGTATGTATTTGTGCTAGATTTTAATCTAATCCTAAAGAATCACATATGCTTGCAGTAAAAAAAATCATAAAATATCTAAGAGGAACAAGTAATTTAGGTCTTTGGTATTCAAAGCAATCTTCATTGAATTTAATTGGTTTTTCGGATGCTGATTATGGTGGATGCAAAATAGATAGAAAAAGTACTAGTGGTACATGTCAATTTCTAGAGTTAAATTTAATCTCATGGCACTGTAAGAAACAAAACTTGGTAGCACTATCTACTGCTGAGGCAGAGTATGTAGCTGCAGGGAGTTGTTGTGCACGAGTACTTTAGATTAAACAACAACTAGAAGACTTTGGTGTTACATAATCCAAAATTCCTATCAAGTGTGATAACACAAGTGCTACTAATTTATCAAAAAATACAATTCAGCATTCTAGAACAAAGTATATAGAGATTAGACATCATTATATTAGAGATCATATTTTAAATGATGATATTGTGCTTGAATTTGTTCCTACCGAAAATCAACTTGCTGATATTTTTACTAAACCTCTTAACTTAGATAGATTCCAATTGATTAGAGGTAAATTAGGTCTATGTGGCCCTTTTTAGAAAACTTAGATAGATTCCAATTGATATTGTGTTTGCTTCTACTTTTAATTATTAGAAACACATCACCTCCACACTAAAGTAGATTTAAAAGAACACATATCTGTTCAAATATTTTAAATTTTCAATTCATCCCCCTCTTGGGAAAGCCACCTGGGTAACAGGGTTCTTGCTCAAAAACCTTCCAATTAGGGATTTGTTTTATAGGTTTTGATTATAGCACCTTGATGGTGAGTCTCTATAGGGTTATGGTTGCACAATAGAAGAATGGATTTCAAAATTTTTTTCAAATTAAAATCCTAGTCAACTAAAATCCTAGATCCAGGATCTCTTGACTATAATAATTAATTAGGATAATATATAAAAGACTTAGGAATACCTGTAATACTATATCTTAGTATTTCTATAGGCACAAAGTGCATGCCTTGCAGAGGTGATCTATATGAAAATCACTTCAAGAACAAGACTCCTTCCAAAAATCTTGTTGAAGAGTTTTAACCTATAGAACTCAGTTTGACTTAACCTGATCAAACATATTCTTGACTTGGACTTGGATTCTCTTTATTTTAGAATTGGACTTCTAAACTCTCCTTTCATAACTCTAATTTTTGCATAATTATCTTTCTAAATTCTTATCTTAAATGGGTAGACTTGTTTTAATATTAAGACAAGACTTAATAAGAGAAGGAAGATAACTTGTTAGATAGAGTTGGAATGGCTTGAACCTTATCTATCAATCCCTTTTTATAGTAATAGGAGAGGTGCCAAATGGTTTAGATACATCTATCTCAAGGCCACATAAATTAGTGTATTAAAAATTAAGAGTCTTATATGAGAAGGATTCTTAATTATAAGATACGTCAATTCAGCCATCCCCACATGCATCCCATCGTGAAGAGAAATATTCCACACCCTTTTATAAATCCAAAAAATCCTGATTTTGCCATGTGGATATCCCTTTTAATCATCTTTCGGATGGCACAAATCTCAGGTTAAAAGATATTATATTCTACCCAAAACAAATAAAATATCGTGTGTCACTTCGTGTGATTATTTACTGTGCGTGCCAGAGAGAAACATGAGTTCCAAGCCTCTTGAGGCCAACACACACTTTAAAATATACGTCCATGTGATGGAGGACTTGGAAGGTTACCACATTGGTCTGAAATATTTGAGAAAACCCTTTTCAAATAAAACTTTAAGTTACACAACAATCAGCCTTATCCTTAGCACAAAACATGATAGAGTCCAAGTCAACTTGGACTCTATAATTAGCACAATAAATTGTTAAAAAAACATCTAATAAAATTTAGATAAAATCAATCCAAGTTAAAGGCTAACCAAATTTAATTAATAACTTAATTGGGTTAATTAATTTAACAAGATTTTGGCCCATTAATATTTTTTACGGTTATAAATAGTCATTTTGGTCTTAAAGATATATTTAAAACTCTCCAAACTTATTGAAAAGCTACAACAATTGAAAAGATTCTAAAAGTAATCAAGTGTTAGTTAAGAACAAAGAAAAAAAATTAAGAAGCATTGATTTGAGAGCAATCATTTCCCAACCACCTGAAAAGACTTCCAATCTTTGGCTCATTAGCAAGGAGACAAGCTTTGAAGATTTCCATAAATTTCTAGGAGCCTCCTTTTTGAACATTATTATTTTTATTCTTGCTCATTTCAAAAAGTTTTATATTTATATTCTCCTTTCTTAGTTCTTTTGTTTCTAACTTCAATTAAGGATTGAAATCAGATTTTTAGCCAAGATTTGGCGTTATGGGTTTTGGATTATGAACCCAGAAAAATAATTTGACTGTAATCTTGAATAAATTATAGTAAATATTTCAAATAAAGGCTTAGAAAGTGAATGTAGATGTTGGGTACATCAAATTACTATAATTTTTTTTATATATTTGTGTATACTTTCTTGTCTCATTGTACTTACTTTTAGCATTTTATTTTAAAGTGGTCTATGCACACATTTCTGCTCACTATCACTTTACAAGTTTTAAAAAGTAGCATATACTTGAGTTAAATTTTTGAAAAATCTAATTCATACCCCCTTTTGGGTTGTCTAGTTGGGCAACACTAATCTAGTTGATCTTATCCTTGATGCCCACTTATTGCTTGTCATCAGTGCATGTTCCCATATTGGTTCTGAACAAGCTAGAGGAGTATCGAGCATTAGAAGAAGCCCCTAGGTAAGTTCTTGAATCCCAAAAGATGCTTCTCTGCTCCACCTCCGGCTCTCTCTCCTTGTTCTCAAAACCTGAACTGACTTGAACGTCCGAGGGTTCCTGCTAGAAAACATTCGAATTAGGGATTTGTTTTGTAGGTCTTGACTACAGCACCTTGACGGTGATAGTGTCTTCTTCATTTTTTCGAGGAGACCTAGATCTCATCTTTTCTCGAAATAATCAAGCTGGCCTCATCATCAGGCACGCGTTTCTACAGCAATAGATAGGATGAATTTGAAGGGAGCTATCATTGTCCATTTGTGCATCATATATTAATTTTGAACTTGAGGGGTAGTTTTTTTATTTGACAATCTTAGTATCACATTTTGTAATTTGTTATTGGAGATCCAAGCTTTAATTAAAGCTTGCATAAAATGGTATTAGATATGTTATAACTTCAATACATGGAAAGGAAAATGTTTCTCTTTATAGAAGTTCCTTGTTCATGCACCCTCCTATATTTTCTGAGATGATCATATTTGGATTTTCAAAAAGGAATTTATGATAGAAGATGTGTTTTGATGTTATTTTAAGTCAAAGAGCTAATGTGTGATGATGCAATTGTAGATTTTGATGGGAAGAGATTGTATGGGTTACTTGTGAAGTCTTAGTGGCTTAGATGAAAAACAAAAGCCCTAATTTGTGTACTCATATTTTTGGGTATTAAGTAATCCATAAAAATTGCATAGATGGATTTTAAAAATAAAAATACTAAGATTAATATTAGGGATGTAAATGGGTCGGGTCAAACCAGTTCATGAGTGACCTCGATCTAACTTGGTTTTTTGATCGGGTCTGAATATTGGACCCAGACCTAATCCATTAGAAGATCGAATTGGATTAAGTTGGGTCCATGACCAAATTTCTTGACCTATTAGGTCATTCGGATTAAGTCGGGCCATATATAACCTGGCCGCAATCCATAAAATGCAAGATTCAGTTCGGGTCAAATCAGTCATAAAAGTAGGGGTATAACCTTTCTGAGGAGGTCCTCAAGTTCTTAGAACTATTCATAATTTTAACATAATAATCATATGGAAGTAATGGGAAGTTGAGTCTTTGTTTTTTTTTTCTTTCGTAATGGATATAAGCTCTTTATATGCATTAATAATACATGGTTTTGTTATTTTTCCTCTTTGTTTTCTCTCTCCAGTCTCCAAAGTTGTAACTTTCAAACTCTAGGTATGGATCTTATTCTATCAAATAATTGAAACATGTTCTTTACACACTCTTTGCCAAAAAAACAATTAACAAAACCAAGACACGGGCTCTAGAAACCAAAGCAAAGAATAAACCAGTAATCATTCAGATACTCATACTAATACTGCACATATGATGACATTGATATGAAGATCAACTCATAATTTAAGAAAAAAATATTTTTGAAATCAATTAGGACCTTTTTGGAAGGAAAAGGAAGAGTGTGGGAGGAAGACGGTGTTGGCGGTTGGAGAAAAAGATTTGGAAATTTGGGTTTAGGATAGACCGGTGCAGAGTTGGAACCCAGAAAATACCAAAAGTACTCTTAAGTCTCCATAAGACTAGCGGGATCAGATTGGGTTGGGTTGGGTTATTAAGGACAAGATCCATTTAAATCCAAAAAATATATGAGTTAGGTTGGGTTAGATCGAAATTAGTAAATCTAGATCTGATCTAGAAAATAGAATGAATTTAATTTTAGAACCCAATCAAACACTACGAGTCCTTTTAAATGGTTCAGATTAGATTTTCATAGATTGGATCGAGTTGGGTTGGGTCATGAATCAACTTGATCGATTTATAACCTTAATTAATATGGTAATGCATAGGTACAATATATTAGCAGTTGATAAGAAAATCGTAAACTTTTTTATGATGGTGTTTTGAGTAGCAAAAGCCACCGTATTCCTGGGAGCTTGAAAGTGGATAAGGTATACTCGTGAAATCTTTTTTTTATATATATAAATGGCTTAATTATACAAAAAAATCTTGAATTTTTAGATGTTGTAATTTTATCCTAAACTTTTATTTAATATAATTAGGTCATCCAACTTTCAAATTGGTTTAATTAAGATCCTAACGGTAATTTTTGTTAGCTTGCTATAATGGAATTGTCATGTTATGTAATGTGACACGATTATGTGGCTTCTTTTTTCATATTTCAAAGCTTTGTTATCTGATAATTTAATCATGATAGGCCAATGAAAATTATAGTCAAGATCCGATTGAACTAATTTAAAAGTTGGATGGCCTGATTGCACAACATAAAAGTTCAAAATTAAATCAAAAACTTTTCAAAAGTTCATGGATTTTTTTATAATTAAATGTATGAAAATCATTAGATGGATGGGACATATAAAAAATATTATATTACATTATACTTTTTAAATTCATGCTTCTCTTGTTGAGAGACCTTTTGCTTATAATTTTCTACATATATATCTCTTTATATGGTAGAAATAATTTGTGTTTTGTTGAATCAGCAATCTAAGCTAACTTGGACATGGAGATATCCATCAAAAATAATAATAATAAAATCAAAATTTTCAAGTAAAATATAAAAATAAAAGAATATGATAAATGAATTATAATAATCTAGATTTTAAAGACTTTCAAAGCATACCTCTCACATGCACAATTCACATGTCTATGCGATTTTATTATAGAACTTTTTTTTGAAGAATGTTGTTCTTGGAAAGTTGATTTCTTGTTTCTAAAATTATGATACATGAAAAAATAATTTTAGCATATTTGGTTGATGATGAAAAAGTAATTTATTTAAAAATGACTCATGTTTGATTGAGCATTTACTTTTCTAGAAAAACTATATAAAATATTTATTACATTCTTAATAGATATACAACTATACTTCTTTTGTTTCTAAATTTTATAAAAATATTAATATAATATTTCTATTTGTTGTAGTTCCATTTGAGACTTACTAACATGGCTGGAAGTGGCTATTGAGTCGAATGCTCTGGATTTCCTTTCATCAAGTGCGGGCATTCTGAAACCAACAAAATAAAAAAAACACGAATGTCCGACTACGATGGGATGGTTCCTCATGATAGACCCTCCGATGCCTAAGTCAATCTTCCATGAAAGCAAATAAAAATGAAAGGTAACTATGGCTTCTAGGTAGATGGTACAATGGTAGGGTGAGAGTGGATGAGGTGATGGAAGTGGCAAGTAGATGTAGCATAGTGTAGGCGAGGTAGTGGAAGTGGCAGGTGGATATGACGGTCGTAGGCAAGGTAGTGGAAGTGGATGTTGGCGAGACTTAAGAGAGTGGGTGAGGTTTAGACGAGGCAATATAATCCTAGCTTTCAATTGAACAATGATCGGGAGCTTTTGGATAGCTCTAGGAGAACTATTGAGACTCTTAGAGGGCTTAGAACCTTTTGAAATGCTTACTTGGGAAAAGCCTTATATCAAAGACCTTGTATCCAAAAGACTTATCTAGAGGATCTGGGAAATAGTATTTATAAGCGAGGTATATAGAGTACCTGACATCTAAAGGATGTTATGTGATATAGGGAGTAGTGGTTGGTACATTATTGCAGAGTACATACCCTGGAGGAGTGGCCGGAGATGGTGTAGAGCTAGGGCTGGAAATGGGCCGGTCCAAAGACTATATTTTAAAAATTTTTGGACCAAATCCAGGCATCCCTTTGGCCCAAAAATTAAATGGACTATATTTTACAGCCCTAAGACTAGTCCAATATGCTTAAAATTTGGTCCAAAGCCTGAACCAATTTCAGGCCAGCCCGAAGTTTATTGACCTGGCTTAACCTAGTTCCAGACAATGGGCTTTTGGGCTGGCCCATTTCCAGCCCTATGTAGAGCTCATCTTCAGGGTAGGTATGTTTTTGTAGGGCGCTTGTATTAATTGGTAGTAATCAGTGTTAGAGAGCCATGACATAAGGTTACTTATCCCTTTATAGGAAAAGGGCATGCCGGATTTTCTTACATGATGTCTGGGGCCATATATCTGATCCGAGGAACCTACTTCCTATACTAAGCTAGTGGATGAGATGGTGAGCCATGCGGAGTCTACATAGGCTTAATCATTTCTAGATGCATCACTCTTAATATAATATAATATGACATTAGATAATATAATTTATTGTATTAATATAATAATGATGTGGCAAGATCACTGATGTGGAGTCCCTGTTAGGTCCAATCGGATGCCACATTGACAGAAGTTACCATGTCAGACCCTCTCTTCGAGCTCCTTCACCGGGCGACTCCCTCGAGGTTGAGTCCATCCCGGTCGAAGTTGAGCTCCAGCTCTCTTTAAGCTCCTTTGCCGGGCGGCTCCCTCGAAGTCGAGTCCACCGCGACCGAAGTCGAGCTCTTGCTCTCTTCGAGCTCCTTCACCGGGTGGCTCCCTCGAGGTCGAGTCCACCCCGATCGAAGTCAAGCTCTCGCTCTCTTCGAGCTCCTTCGTTGGGTGTCTCCCTCGAGGTTGAGTCCACCCCAACCGAAGTCGAGCTCCTGCTCTCTTCGAGCTCCTTCACCGAGCGGCTCCCTCGAGGTCGAGTCTACCCCGGCCGAAGTCAAGCTCCCGCTCCCTTCGAGCTCCTTCACCGGGCAGCTCCCTCGAAGTTGAGTCCATCCTGGCTGAAGTCGAGCTCCAGCTCTCTTCGAGCTCCTTCGCCAGGTGGCTCCCATGAGGTCAAGCCAGTATTGGTCAAAGTCGAGCTCCTTCTCCTCAGACTAAGCTCTCTTTAGACGAGAGATCCAGCAGCCGGAAGCCACCCCCGTGGCCAAAGCCCATAGCACTTCGGGAGGTTCATAAGAAGAAGGAAGGGGACAACGCCACCTCCCAAGATGCCATGATTACCTCGGCTGCTACTTACACCAAATATGAAAGGGCACCCTGGCCAAGGCACAGCACTTCCCAGCTGACCGTTCACACCATCCGAAAGAGGAAATCATCCTAGAAGATTCAAATTAAGGGGGCGGCTGCTCCCTGATCGAGGCCCTACCAAATTTTGCAAAATAGAGCGACTAGATGGGAGGTCAAAGCCTATGACATAACTCCCTATCACGGATAAGGAAGGCACCTGGGCGCATGAAACAGAACGCTGCCGAACGTTGACCTTCCGGCACCTACAGAGGAGGAAGAACCCGAGGTAGGTCGCTGGGAGGGTCCATGGTCTAAAAGAAGGTTCAGGAGGTCTGAGAACAAGGTAAGCAAACCAGGGCAAGCGAACGGGAGAGCAAGCAAGGGGTAGAGCACTCTAAGGCTATAGGAGCACTCATCGGACGGGTCTCAATGGACACAGCCATCATCGCTTATGCTCTCCTCCACCGCTACCACTCTCACTCCACTCTTTATTTCTAAAGCAAATTCTCCTCTTCCAAGCATGGAGTCCGACCAAAGGGGCCTATAGGGAAGGATCTGTTTCCCTAGATAGTCACTGACTTGATCATCGGAGTGCCTTCATCGGGATCCCCGGCCCGGGTCTCCTCTCTTTTGCAGGTCTGGGTGCGTGAGCTGATTTTCGTGCGATGAGGTCGGCATCCAAGATCATCCCCAAGCTACAAGCCATGGCGGTGTAGGCCATAACAGATTGGCATGCCAGGTAAAGGGGCATGACACAGTCTGATCCAGGCCATTCTCCACATGGGCAACTCCATCCAAAACATGGTGATGATTCACGCGCGGGAGGTCTCCACCAACTGCACGAGAGACGCCCTTCTCATGGGGACCCGCACAGTCCAGAAAGGGAGCCCCCCGCTCCACCATAACTGCCACCGATGGATGTCCAGTTGGCTAGGCTAGTCCAGCAAATGCAGGTTCTGATTGCGGTGATGCGATAGTTGTAGCATCAACACCAATCCCTGGCCACCCACCAACGGCCAGGGATCCCTGGGCCATCACACCCCATGATAGTCTGCGCTCCTTCCAAGGAAGGCCGTTGCTACCGCGGGTCATGATAGACCCCGAGGGAAGCTACCGGACCCCGACGAAGAGATAGTGGACCGGGTCAGTCGACCGGGAGAGCCGGTCTCTGGCCCTCGAGCATGCTGCTGCTAAGCACCGCCGAGGCCATCGAGGTAAGACCCCCCATCATGACACCCCTCAGTTATCATCTTCATCTCCTCCATCGATCTCGGTAGAAGGCTCCACTGATAAGGCCATTATGCGCATGGCCGAAAAGTGCCTGGAGGAGCAAGAGCATAAGCTGGCTGAACTATCCCGCCAATTTGTGAATTTGCAGGGCTTCTCCCGTGAGCCTGTGGGCCATGACACCCGTACCCCTTTCTCCTAAGAAATCCAAGAGGAGCCGATCCCAAGCTGGTTCTTCATGCCATAGGTGGATCCCTACAATGGGACCACCGACCCCATGGATCACCTTGAGAGCTACAAGGCTCTCATGAGGGTCCAAGGGGCGACCAACGCCCTCTTCTGCATCACCTTTCCAGCCACTCTCCGGAAAGTTGCTCGAGTCTGGTTTACCTGCCTCGAGCTTGAAAGCATCGACTCCTTTGCCCAGCTAGAAAGGAAGTTTCTGGCCCACTTCGACACCTACCGAAATGTGCCACGAGAAGTAGACAGTTTCATCTCCATCAGGAAATAGGACCATGAACCGTTACGGGATTATGTGACCCACTTCAAAGTTGTCGCACTGGAAATTTATAACTTGGATGAACCAGTCACCATGCTGGCATTGAAGAGGAGACTCAGGATCTCCCGTCTTACTTACTCCCTAGACAAAAAGCCACCGAAGATGTACCCTGACCTCCTCCTCCATGTTCACGAGTACATCCACGCCAAGGAGGCAGATCATACGAGGAGGGAGCCGGACGGGAAGCCACCGAAGAAGCAAACTCCAGGGAAGACACTCGGGTTGTGGAAGCCCAGACCAACCACCCTGAACTTCTATTAGGGGCCGAAGCCGAAGAGCGACCACATCCCAGAAGAAAGAGACACATCTCTCCTCATCCCAAGGTCGAAGATCCTTATGGAGATCAAGGGCGAGCATTACTTGCACCGCCCTCCCCCGTTGAGGCCATCCAACGGTCATGACAAGACAAAGTATTGCTAGTTCTATCGCGACCACGGTCATGACACCATGGAGTGCTGCCACCTCAAGAGAGAAATTGAAGACCTGATAAGGAGGGGCTACCTCAGAAAGTTTGGGGGGCAAGACCTCGGTGGAACCTCAAGCGCTTGCTACTCTTCTCCCTGTCCCTGTAATCGACAACCGACCCACCAAGAAGCCTGTGGGTATGATATGTTGGGGAATAGAGCACGCCTCCAAGAGAAACTGGGAGGGAGTGAGTTTGGAAAATATACTCCCCTTTATGAGGGAGGAGGGACCTGAGAATCAAAATGTAAACAATGATACCATGGTTGTCGAGATGACGATTGCTAGGCATCCTATAAAACAGATTATGGTCGATAGTGGAAGTTTGACTGATGTCCTTTTTTATGATGCTTTTTCCAGGATGAATCTATCATCTACTCAATTGAGGCCCGTTCACACTCCCCTCGTCAATTTTACTGGGGACTTTGTGGGAGTTGAAGGGAAGATCACTCTCCCCATTACTGTCGGGTCATCCCTCGGCATAGCACTGTCATGATGACCTTCACGGTTGTTAAACTTCTTTCAGCCTACAATGTGATCCTTGGCCGCCCCGGGCTCAATCTGCTCGATGCAGTCATCTCCACCAGGCGGCTATTAGTGCAGTTTTCCACTCCTTATGGCATAGGGAAAATAAGCGAGGCACCTCAACCGATTCAGCATTGTCTTCAAGCTATCCTAGGGGCTAGAAGTTCCGAGGAGGACCCTAGCATCGACGACCTCGACCAAAGGGTGCAGGATCCCAGGGGTGGCCCAGTTGAGCGCCTATTGACATATCTACTCAGAGCAGACCTAACAAAGATGGTACATATTGGGGCACAGCTGTAAGAAGAGGAACGGACCCACTTGCTGGATTTCCTCCGAGCAAATGCGGACGTGTTTGCATGGACAGTAGCAGATATGCCTGGGATTTCTCCCGACATCATCACTCATAAGTTGAGCATCGACCTGAAGTACCGTCCTGTCTGGTAGAAGAAAAGATGCTTCGCCCTAGAGAGGCAACATACGATCAACGAGGAGGCAGAGAAGCTCCTCGCAACCAGCTTTGTTCGTGAAGTGCAGTATCCTAGCTAGCTAGCGAACATGGTCATGGTCAAGAAGAACAATGGGAAGTGGAGGATCTACATGGACTACACCGATCTCAACCAAGCCTGCCTGAAGGATAGCTTTTCATTACCGAAGATTGATCAACTAGTAGACGCCACCTCGGGGCACCGCTTACTTTTATGGATGCATTCTTCAGGTACAATCAGATCCGGATGCATCCAGACGATGAGGAGCACTCTATCGTCATCATGGATTGGGGGACGTACTACTACCGGATGATGCCTTATGGCCTGAAGAACGCCGGCATCACATACCAACGGCTGGTCAATCGAGTCTTCAAGGACCAGATCGGTCGGAACATGAAAGTTTATGTGGACAACATGCTCGTCATGAGCAAACCGAGGTCAGACCACATCACCAACCTAGCAAAGGCCTTCCAAAATCTTCACCTGCACTAGATGAAGCTGAATCCGATGAAGTGCACTTTCAGCATGGCGGCAGGGAAGTGCCTGAGCTTCATGGTCATCCAAAAGGGAATATAAGTCGACCCTAAGAAGGTTTAGGCGATTGTCGACATGGAGCACCCCACCTCAAAGAAGCAGGTCCAGTGCCTCACGAGCTGGATCGCTGCCCTGAGCTAGTTCATCTCGCGATCTGCTGATCGCTGCTTGCCCTTCTTCAAGGTGCTGCACAAAGTGCATGACTTCACTTGGATAGATGAGTGCAGGGAAGCCTTTGAGGAGTTGAAGAAGTTCTCGGCATCACCACCACTGCTCTCCAGGTCGAAAGATGGAGAGGAACTCTTGTTGTACCTGGCATCTAGCGATTATCCCGGGAGCCGTCAGTTCAGTCCTTGTCCGTACAGATGAGGACGGAGCTCAGAAATCGGTGTATTATGCCAGCAACTCCTCCGAGATACGGAGGTCAGGTACACCCACTCCGAGAAGTTAATTTTTATCCTCATAATGTCTGCTCAGCGACTCAGGCTGTACTTCCAAGCGCATCCGATTGAGGTCCTGATGGACCAACCATTGAGAGCCATACTCAGCTGCCCTGATACTTCCGGATGTTTGGCCAAGTGGGCTCTGACACTTAGCGAGTTCGACATCGCATACCGACCGAGACCATTTCAGAAGGCCATGTGTTGGTTGACTTTCTAGTCGAGTGAGTGGGCATGGGCGAGGAGCCGGAAGAGACCACCCCGAAGTGCCTGACGGAGCCTAGAATCGAGGAGGAGGTTTGGATCCTCCACGTGGATGGTGCATCCAACTCGGGACAGAGCGAAGCAGGCCTCATCCTCGCCAATGGTGATGGGGTTGTGGCAGAGTGTGCGCTCTGCTTCCAGTTTGCAGCAACCAACAATCAGGCGGAGTACGAGGCACTCCTTGCGGGACTGAGGGTCTCCCATGAGCTGGGTGTATCCAACCTGAAGGTCTTCACCGACTCCCAGCTGGTGGCCAGACAGGTCTCGTGAGAGTTCGAGGCAAGAGATCTCCAGATGATGAAGTACTTGGAATAGGTATGCTTGAGCATGGTGGACTTTCGATGATTCAACATCCCCCACATCTCTCATGGAGAGAATGCTCGTGTTGACGCCCTCTTAAGGCTCGCGACCCTACCGGACTCATCACTGGGGTGTGCCCACATCGAATACTTAGAAACTCTAAGCTATGATGCTCCTGGGGAGGTCCAGCAGGTCATCTCGGAGCCCAGTAAGAAGGATCGGTATATCAGGTACATCACCGACGGCATCCTGCCAGAAGACCACATGGAGGTTGGTCTCGTCAAGAAGAAGGCTGCGCACTTCATCTTGATGGATGGGCAACTTTACCGCAGGTCCTACTCTTATCCACTCTTGAAGTGCCTGAGACCCACGGAGGCGGCCTTTGTGCTCCAAGAGATACACGAAGGTCTTTGCGGGAATCACGTAGGGGGCACGACGCTAGCATACAAGGCTCTCTGTCAAGGGTATTATCGTGAGATTATAAGGGAGGACGCTGCTGACTTTGTGAGGAAGTGCGATCACTACCAATGCCATGGCTGCATACAGCATCAACCGGCAGCACCACTCTCCTAGCTCTCCACCCCCTGGCCATTCACCTAGTGGGAGATGGACATCCTTGGTCCATTTTCTCCCGCGTCCGGACAGCGCAAATTCCTGATAGTGGCCATTGACTATTTTACCAAATAGGTGGAGGCAGAGCTGCTAGCACGGATCACCGAGGCTAAGGTCACCAATTCTTTTGGAAGTCAATTATCTGCCGCTTCGGACTCCCCCACACCATCATCACTATAATGGATGATAGTTCGACAATCGAGAGTTCAAGGAGTTCTGTGCCGGCCTCAATATCCATCATCGCTTTACCTCGGTGGCTCACCCTCAGACTAATGGAGAGGCCGAGGTGACCAACCAGACCATCCTCCAGGGACTCCGAACCAGGTTGGACCATTCCAAGGGTAGGTGGGTAGAAGAACTTCCTAGTATCCTTTGGGCCTGCCACATAATGCCCTGAACGGCCATGGATGAGATGCCTTTCAACCTCATCTTCGGCACCGAAGCCGCATTCCCAGTGGAGCTTGGTGTGCGCATGCTGCGGGTAGAGCAATATGATGAAGCTGAAAACCGGCTCACCTTCTACTCAACTTAGATCTTCTTGAGGAAACGAGAGACAAGGCTCAACTCCGGATGGCGGCCTACCGGTAGTGGGTAGCCCGGTACTACAACACGCGGGTAAGGCCAAAGATCTTTCGCCCGGGCGATTTGGTGCTACGACGGGCTAAAGCCTTTCAAACCCGGGAGTGCGGCAAACTCTCCCTGAACTAGGAAGGCCCCTACAAGGTGGTCGAGGCTCTCCCCCATGGAGCTTACTACCTTGCTGAGCTCGATGGCGCCCGGTTCCCACAAACCTGGAATGCCAACAATTTGAGGATGTACTACTAATGATGTAAGGCTTCCTCCCATCAATAAAAGAATTCCTTTTGGTACAAACTATCTCTGTCTTGCAGAAATATCGCTGCCCAACCCCAGGTCTGGCAGGTTAAGCCGGGAAACTTCTGAAGCCCCGCACCTCGAAACCGGGGAACTCCAGAAGCCTCACACCTCAAGCTGGGAACTCCTGAAGCCTTGCACCTCAAGCCGGAAACTCCAGAAGCCCCACACCTCAAGCCAGGAAACTCTTGAAGCCCCGCATCGTAAGCCGGGAACTCCTAAAGCCCCGCATCTCAAGCCGGGAACTCCATAAGCCCTGCACTTCAAGTTGGGAAACTCCTGAAGCCCCGTATCTTAAGTCGGGAAACTTCTGAAGCCCCGCACCTCAAGCCGGGAAACTCTTGAAGCCCTGCACCTCAAGCCGGAAAACTCTTGAAGCCCTGCACCTCAAGCTGGAAAACTCCTAAAGCCTCGCACCTCGAAGTTAGGAGACACCAGAAGCCCCGCACTTTGTCTATCCATGTCCCAGCCTGGTGGGGGCACCTTACGGACTCTCCAAGTTTAGCCTCCCAGCTCGGTTGCATTCCAGGCACTTGGAGACAGTTTCACCTAAGGTCGCTCAGGCCTCCTTCAAGGAAATGCATGAAACCCCGCTACCTCATTTCCGACATGGTAGGGACAACTCAACAACTCAAGATCTTTCTTCCTAATCGTTAGACCTGTCAAAATGGGCTAAAGCCCATGGACCAGCCCATTTGGTCCTATAAATGGGCCAGTTTGGGCTGAAAAAATTTGGCCCATTTATGCAAGTGGGCTTTTTGGCCCGACCCCTTTAGCCCATGGGCTCAACAAGGTTAGAGCCGGGTCAGCTCATGGGCCAAGAATTTTTTTTAAAAAAATATATTAAAAATTAAAAGACTTAAAATGAAAAATGGCAAACAGGTTACGGGTTACCATGTCCATTTACTAGAGTAAACCACGGTCCATGTTAAATTAAAAGTTTAAAACTTTAAAATTAAAATGGAAAGATATTTTGGTTTTTTTTTTCTATCTTTCACGTCATTTCAACTTCCCTTCCCTGTTCGTAGTGTTCGACTGTTCTCATTCCCATTTCCACTTCGATACGACGATACTCGATAGTTCCTGGCTTCCGATGATTCAAACTTCTTCCGAATTTCTAATTCATCGGGAGTTCGGGACCGGCCGACCGGGGCTTTGCTGCTGCTCTTATACTCATCGCTGCATTTTATACTCTCCCTATTCTTCATTCATTTTGCATCTCATTTTCTCTTTTGTCTTTCTTGATGTCTATCTTAGATATGTTATCTCACTACTATCCTCTCTTGCTTGTGCTGTAACATTGTATTCGGCTCCTGCTGAATTACCTCTGTGTTCATGGCCCTGGCCCTAGCCCGCGGCCCTAGCCCTAGTCCACGTCCCTAGCCCACGATCCATATAGGGGGCTAGCCCGGCCCTAGCCTACGACCTGTATAGGGCCGGGCCGGGTTGGATTTTTTTGGCCCATTTGTGCAAGTGGGCCTAGCCCGGCCTGGCCCATAAAATGCAAGCCCATATGGGTTAGGGCCGGGCCAGTCCATATTGACAGCTCTACTAACCGCCCTCTATACCCGGAGCTCTGCTAGAAAGGGCCGAAGGACTTGGTAACTCGAGGCAAGGCACCATAAAAAGAACCTGTACATGGGCAGACAAAAAAAAAGGAAAGAAGAAAAGAGAAGGGAGAAGGAAGAGGGGTTGTTGAAGCAGTCAAGAATATAAAAGAGAATAGATGAGAAATTCTGTGAGCTCAGTTAAACGAAAAGATATTTCATTCAAAGTTAAGAAAGGATTACACTATCCCAGGACCCCCGACAGGCCGAGCGGTCTAGAAAGAAGTAGAAAATACAAGAAGCAAAAAGAAAAGTTCCTATTCAGCCAGCTCCTTCCTGGGACAGTGCTGAGGCAGGACAACATCCTCTTGGACCTCCATTGATGGAGCTGCTTCGACGGCGGCCATAGGCTCCTCCTCCGGTTTGGCTGTGGCCTCAACTGGTCCCCTCACAGAATGGCTAGGAAGGTGAGCACCTCCAGGTTCAGCTTCGAAAAGAGCTGTGCCGCCCTGGACTGGCATAACTCATAGTTTTTGAGGAACGAGTCAGTGGCTGCCTCCTGGACCTCGTCAATGTATTTCGCCAAGGCCTTGAAGTTTGGCACTGCCTCGGCTGCTTCCTTCTTTGTGACCTCCATCAAGGCCACCACCCCGTGGCCCTCTCTTCAGTGGCGGCAGCCCGTGCCTGTGCTGCCTCTAGCTGAGCCCGGAGAGCCTGAGCCTGTTCCACCACCCGGGCCACTTCAACCTTGAGCTATTCTAACCAGGCCACTTTGGTCTTGAGCTCTTCTGTCCAGGCCACTTCAACCTTGAGCTCCTCGGCCTGACATTTGACCCGGTCCTTCTCCCGAGCCAGGGACATCTCGAGGTCCTTGATGCACCTCTCAGCACTCACCGCCTCGGCCTTTAGTTCCCTATTTTTCTCCTCCACTTCTTAGGCCCTATTAGTCTTCTCTCTAGCCTCGGCCACCAGCGACACCATCTCTCGCTCCTTCAATTTCTCCCTTTTGGCCTAGTGGGAGCAATAATTATGGATGAGCAGGAGGTCCGTCCTGAGCTGCACCAAAAAAGACGTCAGCTATGAAAAATGAACAATGAAAAATAAGGAGGAAAAAGACAAGGGGCCCTATTGTGAAGAGATGAGGGAAGGTGCCGAGGATGGCATCCGGCAAGGACCTTCCTTCCCTTTTCTGCTGGTCGCATGATTGGATGGCAAAGTCCATCATACGCTCGGCCAGGGATCGATCCTGGATCATCGAGGAGTTTGGCGCCACCTCGATGGGCGCCCTTCGGGAGCTAATCTTTTTCCTCACTGGGAGCCCTCAGGGGTGGTCGAAAATGTCTTCGAACCCCTGTTGGAGCTCGCCGCCACACCGAACGGTGCCGTCGACAGTGGCTCCCTCCTCTCCTCTCCTTTCGCTTCCATCTCGATGACTTCAAGAGGTGGAGGTGCAGCAATGACAACAGCAGCGAGCCGAGCCCACACATTTGCACCGGACTCCCGGACCAGAGGGGGAATCTGTTGCCTTGGTGGTTCGGGGGCCGGTTCGACCATCCTTCTACTTGGGCTGGAAGCTGCAACAGGCCCAGGGCTCGGGCTGGGCTCATTCTGGGCCCTCTTCGGTGGGGACTCCCTAGGTCCCGCCAGTGCACTCCTCTTCTAGGAGGACTGGATGAGTTGCTCCACTGAGAACTTCATGCTTGCAAGAAGGAAAAAACTAAGGTCAGCCTCGAGCTCGAAGAGACCTATAGAAGAAGGAAGGCTCTGGTCCATCGGCGGGCACAAAGAATTCGAAAGAAAAGATGTTTTCAGGAAACTTCTCTTTCTTTTCAAAATGGCTAGACGCAACCGTACCCCCCCGGAACCACCTCCGTCAGATTGGTGCCATGTGTCAAGATCAGTGAGGAGCGACGCTTCGGTTCACCTGAAACCATTTTGAGTTATTCATCGATTGTCATGCTTCCTCGGACAAGTTGACGTGTCATCCCCGCATTGGTCTCAAGGCTTGTTTCACGAGGCGCCAGCGATCATGGTATTAATGGTGCCTGATTTCCACCTTTCCATGTCAGCTCCATATCTACTCCCTTCACCTCGAGCACCGTGCACCAAGGGACTTGGGAGTGGAGGGCAAATGATGTGGCAAGATCATTGACATGGAGTCCCTATCAGATCTAATTGGATGCCACATTGGTAGAAGTTACTATATCAGACCCTCTCTTCGAGCTCCTTCGCCGGGCGGCTCCCTTGAGGTCGAGTCCATCCCGGCTGAAGTCGAGCTCCCACTCTTTTCAAGCTCCTTTGTCGGGCGGCTCTCTTGAGGTCGAGTCCATCCCGGTCTAAGTCGAGCTCCCGTTCCCTTCGAGCTCCTTCATCAGGCATCTCCCTCAAGGTTGAGTCCACCCCGACCAAAGTCGAGCTCTCGCTCTCTTCGAGCTTCTTCTTCTCGGACCATGCTCTCTTTAGACGAGAGGTCCAGCAGCCGAAAGCCACCCCCGTGGCCAAAGCCCACGTCGCTTCGAGAGGTTTAGAAGCAGAAGGAAGGGGATGGCGCCACCTCCCAGGATGCCATGATTATACCAGATAGGAAAGGATGCCCTGGCCAAGGCACTGTACTTTCCAACCAACCGTTCGCACCACCTGAAAGAGAAAATCATCCTAGAAGATTCAAATCAAGGGGGTGGCTGCTCCCTGATTAAGGTCCTACCAAAATTTTCAAAGTAGAGCGACCAGATGGAAGGTCAGAGCCTGCGACATAACTCCCTATCATGGATAGGAAAGGCACCTGGGTGCATGGCATGGAACGCTGCTGAACGTTGACCTTCCGGTGCCTGCAGAGGGGGAAGAACCCAAGGTAGGTCGTTGGGAGGGTCCATGGCCTAATAGAAGGTTCATGAGGTCTTAGAACAAGGTAAGCAAACCAGGGCAAGTGAAGGGAGAGTAAGCAAGGGGCAAAGCACTCTAAGGCTACCGGAGCACTCTTCGGACAAGTCTCAATGGACACAGCCATCACCGTTCGTGCTCTCCTCCACCGCTGCCACTCTCACTCCACTCTTTCTTTCTAAAGCAAATTCTCCTCCTCCAAGCATTGAGTCTGACCAAAGGGGCCCATAGGGAAGGATATGTTTTCCTAGATCGTCACTGACTTGATCGTCGGAGTGCCCCCACCGGGATCCCTAGCCCAGGTTTCCTCTCTTTTGTAGGTTCGGGTGCGCAAGCTGGTTTCTGCATGATGAGATCGACATCCGAGGTCATCCCCAAGCTACAGGCCACAGCAGTGTAGGCGGCAACAAATACAAATATATATATTAATGTAATACTAATAAATATCCATATAATATTATATAATATTAATATGAGCATTTATGTAATATTCATTACTATATATATTAATGTAGATATTAATATAAATATTAATAAAATATTAGGATAAAATATTAATATAAATCTTATATAAAAAATAAATAAAAATATTATATTACTATAAATGTTAAAATAATGTTAATATAATATAAATATTATAATATCACTATTAGCATTAATAATAACTTATTATATTGTATATTAAAATATAATATAATATAATATTATTATTTATATTTGTATAATATGAAGAAGGATTTTTTAAAAAAAAGTCTCAAATTTCCATCCCATTGAAATGTCAAAAATCTACCTCCTTGGTGGTAGAGGCGGTGCAGATGATCATTGAGTTCAAATTAGGTCTTTTGGAGATGGATATTTATTTTTAAAAAAAAGTCTCAAATTTGCATCCCATTGAAATGTCAAAAATCCACCTCCTTGGTGGTGGAGGTGGTACAGATGGTCGTTGAGTCGAAATTAGGTCTTCTAGAGGAGTGGAAAAAGTTGTTGATCACTTTTATCTCAAAAAGACTTGATGCATTTGCCTCGAGATACTTTAGATTGATTAGCACGTCATTCTCTATAAAGTATGTGCTAGGATCTTGGTTGGGTGCCTGAAGCCAATTGTGCCTTGTCTTATTAGTCTGGAGTAGGATGCTTTTGTTAATGGCCATTGCATCACCAATAATGTCTTGCTTGCTAATGAGTTCATGCATGATTTGCGACGAGCCTTATTTGTCAAAGTCTAATGGTAATGAAGTTATATATGGGGTGGGTTTATGATTGGATGAGCTAGCATTTCTTATGCTGGATGCTATAGGAACTTGACTTCCAAGATAGGTAGATTAGATGGGTCATGGACCGTGTGAAGATCCTGAGCTTTGCCATCCTGATCAATGATGCCCCAATGGAATCCTTTCACTTGATGGTTGAGTTTTGCCAAAGCTGTTCTCTTTCTCCCTACTTGTTCATTTTGTATGCTGATGCTTTGTCCCATGCTTTGAGGGATATGATTCAGGAGTTGAAACTAGAGCCCTACTGATTTGTTCCTGGGATTTAGCCTCTTTCGCACATTTTTTTTGCAAATAATTATCTGCTTATTGGCTGGGCCTCGGTGAAGCTCAATCTGCAATTGGGCTGCCTAGGCTAAAGTCAACAAAGGCTGTCGACTTCAATTTGAAAACTAGAAAAAAAAAGGAGATGGAGCCCCTGTTTATCCCATCGAAAAGCTTACTGGAGGACATGGAAGGGAGGTCGTGGGAGAGTCGGAGTCCACCCGTAGAGCATCGTGGAGGGCCAGGACTTTTGATTGACCGAAGTTCCTCCTCGTACGACAAAAAAAAAACTCCATCAATTTTTTCTTTAAAAACCCCCCTCCACTGTCACCAAGGACACACAATCAACCCTGTTCCACCAGCTTCCTCCTCTCCGGTGAGCAGCCACGAGTTCCCTGACACTGGTAAGTCCCCTCTTCATAGAATTTTTCTTGAGAGATATGGTAAGCAAGGACCTTTTTCAGTTTCTTTTGATCTCTTTGAATTGGGTGGATGTCGGTGACCATTGCCCGATTACCCTTAGTTTGGTCATGTTCGACAAGTCCCTTCCCTTGTCCACCACCTTTCATGACTTCCGAGAACCATGGGAGGCATGCTCGGGCTGAACCAGGAAGGGAGCCGGGGAAGAAGAGAATAAAAAAATAAGGAAAAAATAGAAAAGAAAGAAAAAGAAGAAAAGAAAAAAAAGGAAAGGAAAAAAAAAGAGAGAAAAGAAGAAGAAAGAGAAAGAAGAAGAGAGAAAAGTGAGAGGAGAGAGAAAGAAGAAGAGAGGAAAGAGGAAAGAGAAAGAAGGGAGAGAGAGGAGAGAGAAAGAAGGGAGAGAAGAAGAGGAGACAGAAGAAGAGAGAGGAAGAGGAGAGAGAAAGAGGAGGGAGAAGAAGAGAGGAAAATAATAAAAATATCAAAAATAATAATAAAATCTAAATCAATTCTTTTAGTAATTTAGATCAAGATTTAGACTGAACTAAGAGCCATTTTTTTCTATGCTAATTTATTTTAGATAAAAAACTAATTACATAATTAATCTTATCAAGATTTTCATCTTTTGTCGATAAAGTAGTATTAAAGTTGAGTTTCAAATAGGTAATATATTGATAGAGTTCTTTCAGGTAAGCTACCTTGATCTCTAGTATTACATGCTAAATATGCTCTATGATATATTGTGAATGTTATGAAATAGAAAATATATACAGCATAAATTGATTTGTATTGAATTGCATAAATTATTATATGTTGATGTTATCACTCTCCAGTTTGACTATGATCATATAAGGATCTAGTTTTCTTTCGGGCCTTCAGTGGAGCGATCACTGGCACATAACCAGTGGATGGTATGTGTAGTCAGGAGCTAGTTTTCTTTTAGATTTTATCATGGCATATGTTGAGTATGCACGATTTCATGTGATATTAGAGCTAGTTTCTTTTAGGACCTCCAGTGGGGCGATCATTGGCACATGATCAATGGACGGTATATGTAGTCAGGATCTAGTCTCTTTCAGGGTTAGCCATGGATTAATCATAGCCATAGTCAAAGGGACTAGGAGAGAAAGTAGAAATGGTTGGCCATCCATGGTTGTATTTTTGTTAATCGAATATGCATATTATCATGATATAGCATTTTATTTTGTCATGAGCTGGTTATTCTATGATATGTGATTTGTATATATTTGTAAATTATTGTTGACATATTTATGTATATATTAGAGGTGATGATAACTTACTGAGCTTGTAAAGCTTACCCCATGTCTTCTATATTTTGTTATAGATCCGAAAGATCAATCATTTTGGAACCAGTTAGTGAGGAGCTACGATTTAAGTATTAGTTTCTTAGTTCATATATTATTTTAAATTTTAGTTAAACTATGCTTATATTGTATCTTGGATTTTTAGTAAAATTTCATTCATCTGTTAGTTTGGATTGAAATGCTTTAGAAATAAATAAAGATTTAGTGAATTCATTTTCTAACATTGCCTGGATTTTAATTTGTAAAGATAGGCCTTACATATTCGATGGGATTGAATCTTAATGATATGCGACAATCTGATGCATGCCTGGCTCAGGCATCGGGTCAGGGCATGACAGCCTCAATTTCGAAATATGAGATGCTTTGCAACCATTGTTGAGGCCTACGTTGGGCTTCTGGTCAATTAGTAAACTTGCAAAAGTCCATGATTATCTTTAGCACCAAGATGAAGGTTTAAATAAAGCAAGTGATTCAAGATAGGCTAGGGATCCCTGAGCAGACTGGGACTTTGAACTATCTAGAGTACCTATCATGGGGTGGAGACTTTGAAGGGGTGACTATAGGTCCATGGAGTAGTGGATCTAAGATCGCCTCGATGGTTGGCAAGCTAACATCCTTTCCATGATGAGCAGGATTATCCTCATTAGATTGGCCCTGAATTCAATTCCAATCTACCTCTTGGTAAACATGGTTGTGCCAAGCTTTTGTTTCAAGGGGTTGAAGTAGCTATTCTGGAATTTCTTGTGGGGCTCAAAGCAGGATGGTCATGGACTCCATCATTGTCTTGGGAGATGGTCTGCTAGCTTGTGCAAGATGGGATCCTTAGAATTTAGTCCTTGTTGATTAGGAGGGAGGCTATGATTGCTACACATGTAACTAGATTCCTCATCCAACCTAATTGCTCATGGAGTAGGGTGATGAGGGCTCGGTATGAGGCATGAAGTTAGGGATCCCAGATCTGGGCTATTCATGGCAACTTCTTCATATAGAAAAAGATTTGTGTCCATGTCTTACAAGTATTGGTCCAAGTTAGATGGTTGATTAGGAATGGGATATTGGTTGATATGAGTCAAGATGCTTGGATTTCCAACTTGTCCATTTCTCGTTGGTTGACCTACATCAGCAAGGAGGTGGATAACCATCTGTGGGTCCATGACTTGTTCACTATCGACGATATGGGGTGGAGAGCATAGGATGTTACTCATCTTTTTGGTGGTCAGCTCGCTAATTGGATTCTTGCCATTTCAATTCTCATTCATCATAACCAAGACTTGAGAGTGTAGGGCTAATCGTGTTGCTCAAAGGCTTCTATGAGGGCCTTTTTTGAGATGCGCAAGCCTACACTAGATAGGAGGATCGAAATTACTTGGATTTGGAGAGTGGCTTCTCATCCCAAGATGAGGCTATTTCTTAGGAAGGTTGTTTGGGATCGGCTTTTGACACACGTGTTACTTAGGGACAAGGGCATAGAACTTCTAGTTTCTTGCTTTGTTTATAGGTTAGAAGACAAGTCGACGGAGTATGCCCTCCTGCATTGTCTGAGAGTGAGGATGTGGAGGATAGCAAGTGGTTAGTCTTGGGGGGTAAGTAGTGGCTCTTAGCTGGACATGTTTCTGGACGTGATCTATTGAAGTATGGTTGAGGTGTCGACCTGTACTTGGAGAGGTAGGATGGTGTATATCGCTTATTAGATATGACTCTTTAGGAACAATATAGTCTTTAAAGCCAAGGTTATGCCTATGCATTGTGTGCTAAAGAGAGCCATTTGCTTGGCTGCGGAGTACATCTATTCTTATATTGTTAGCCCATTTCTTGATGCCCTAGTTTTTTTAGATTTTCTTGTTGCTTCTAGGTGATCCGGAGGATTCTTTTTATTTCTTATGGCCCCACTTTTGGGGTTTGTCAATATTAACTTTGATGGTAGTGTCAAGGATAGTTGGCATGGTGCTAGTTATGTCATCCGGGATCTGGATGCTAGGTTGCTAGTGGCGAGGGTTTCATGTTTTATTTGAGCTTTCCATCATAAAAACTAAGATTCAAGTTGCTTGGACAAGCATTATCTGTACTGGACAGGAGTTATAAATAAAGAAAATTCTACCATCATTATTGAGATGAAGCAATTGGAGGCCTATTTGCTCCTCCATAATATTTAGAGTTCTCTTCGTAATTTCATCACGGTGTTTCACTCCTATGGTTGGTTGGATTATGTCTTTTTGGGAGATAAACAATATAGCTAATTGGATTATATCCTATGTTATTGAATATGGATATGGTAATAGGATGAGTCTTGCTCGCGAGCCATGCAGGATATTTAGTTTTCTATTTTTATTGAATTATATTTTTTTTGGTAAAGAAAAGGATAGGGAGAATAAATCCCGGTGTAGCTTTTTCATCGGACTCTCGTTAGACGATTGTTCGATACGGGCTGTATATTTTTTGCGTATCTTCTCCATCAACTGATGAGTACGTCAGCCTAACTTCACACGATATCAAAGTATCAACCATTTCGTTCCTGTCACGTGCATCCAAAAATTATATTTTGAATTATATTTTACTTGTTGCACTTGTTGCGGTTGCTTGCATATTTAAAAAAATACCTTTAATTTTAAATTTTTTTTATTTTAAAAATACGTAATATGACGTAATATCATAAAACTCTCCGTTTCGGGGTTTCGCTCCTGTGGTCGGCAACCGAGTCACGCGCGGCATGTCGCTGCTTCTGCGGCGGTTTCTCGACGGGTCCTTCTAAAAGCGGCTGGGTGGAGGCTCGGCTCATCCTGCTGTTGCCATCTCAGGCGAAGCAACGAAACCCGACATGGAGCCCAAAGCAGAGGAGGACGGCGAAAGAAGAGCAGACGAAGGAGGCCGAGGAGAAGACGCCCGACCAAATCCGCCAACCCCCTCCTTGTTCCCCGTCTTCCCCCTCTCCTCAAACCCTTCTTTGCCTCCCCGGAGCTCCTCCACCGCCCCGCAGTGGCTCTCCAACCCCAGCTTCACCTTCGACGTCTCCTCCCTTCCGGGATCTGGCGGCGCCGGCGCCTCCTTCCGGCAGGAATCCGACTCCGAGGAGGAGGTTGCCGCCGAGTCGGCCCCTTCGGCGCGGCTGCCGACTTACGATCTGGTGGCCTCCTCGCCCTCGGCGTCCTCGTCGGAAGAGTATCGGCGGTCGAAGCGCAAGGAGGGGAGGCGGAAGAAGAAGAGGAGGAGGAGGGAGAGGGATGGGCTGGATGATGGAGCTTCGAGGAAGTCGGGGGTTCGAGCCTGGGTTGGGTCTGACACCAAGCCCGCCAAGGATTACTACTTCGATCTTCGTGGGGATAGGGATAATTTGGCCTTTGGGAGCCTCTACAGGTATGTTTTCCTTTATATAAGGTTGGATTTTGCCTTGGTTTAGGATTGAAATCGTTTGGTTGAAAATTGATTTTAAAACACTCCTTTTGTTTAAATCTCGTTTGGTGCTGCTCTCGTTTTCTGTTTGTGTTTTTCCAAATTCCAAGCGGAAAAATGAAACAGCATGTATGAGAAAATCCTTTTTTTTTTTTTTTATAATTAGAGCTTTAGGAAGCAAAGATTTATTGCTTTCAAAAAATAGTGAATATAACGGCAAGGAATTGCAGAAGTTTCGTGCAAATGCTATCTTCAACATTATTCATTGTGATATTTCACTAATTTGTGAAGAAACAGAAAAATGACAACAATGCCAAACAGGGCCATATCTAACATCAGTTCTGGCAATAATTTCTAATGAAATGTTTGTTAAAGAAAGCTTTTGGCCTTAAAACTAATCAATGAAGTGGCTCAGTCCACTTCTTCTTGGATGCGTCCGTTATTCCACAGTATTTTAATAGTGTTTCTCTATATACTTGAAGAAAATACAGTCATCAGAAATTCGGACATGTCGAAAGAGGTGATAAGATAGGTGAGAATGAAAGTACCAATGCCATATGTCATGGTTTTAAGCACGTGGTAATTATCAAGGGTGAGGAAGTAATGATTGCTTGTGTGAGCTATTGTTGCTGAGGTATGTTGGGAAGAGCATGGGGTGATGAGTCTTGGTTTCTCACTAGTATTTGAAGCTAGATGAAGTCTTTCTGCGATGGAGTTTGAATTTTCTTGGAAAGAGCATATTTAGGAAGAGAAGTATGAGATTAGCATTATTCTCTGAACTTACAATCAATCATAATAGATGGAAGAGATACTTCCTAACTTGTTCCCTTGGGATGAGTTCTACACTTGTTTGATCATGGTAACTAGTTCTTTGCATTGACTGAATATATGCTGTCAATATTGTTCTTCATTCCAAATATAAAATTTGGATTTATCTTTGTTCAACAAAATTAATAAAATATTTCACACCTGGTTTCTGAAATTAACAAGTTTGATTTATGCAATAATAGAACTGATTGACCCCAATCTGGTCTAGAAAGTACATGAACAACTCACTTCTCAAGGTTGAGGGAATGAGGGATCATATATAATTTCATCTTTAAGCCTTCTTTGCATGCTTGATCATACCTGAACACCTTTAGATCCACTTTAAAATTTCTTTTTGCACCTTGCATCTCTTGAAGTGAATTGATAGTTTTCAACACTAAAAAAAACAAAATCTAACATGGAAGCCATTCGAAATTCATGCAAACAATAAGGGAATAGGTGGGAAGGACTGGAGTAGCCTATGCCAATGTCTTCCTAAAATATAAAAGATGGCAAAGAATTAAAAAAGAACAAAACAAAGCTTGAACTGACCTTATGGATGCTTTGTTACTAGTTAGAAACTTTAGATATCATACTTTGCTTTAAATTATATTCTGCACTACTAGAAAAGAGAAATCAATCCAATATTTGCTTGTTATCACATGTAATCCAGATGTGCTAAAGAAAACCTTGTCGCATTAGAAGACCAGAGTATCAATGTCTATAATGCTACCTATGATTTTAACAACTGCATCATGAGATTATGAAATTAGGACTGATATACTACTAAGGCCAATTATAAGGGAAAATACTTTCAAAATACATTTGTTCAAATAACCGTGGCATCATCATAATTTAACAAAAACATCTTCAACAATTATGTTTGCATAGTGGACTCTTGTGTTTCTTATTAAGCTGGACTTCTGATAAGTATTCCTTTAGGTCTTCGACAAGGTTTTCTATACTATACTAGACCATACCGGATGGTGACCAATACGGTTCGGGCATGAAAAATGGTTTGGTTCCCCAGACTGACCGAAACTAAGTGATTCTACTTGTATTTTCTTAAGTATATATTTTTTAAATTAAAAATATATTTTTGGATTAAAAAATTAAAAAAATAAAATATTTTTTATTTTGTTGCACAAAGATCATAAATCAAGTGATTTTAACTATAATTGAACCATGTTATTCAGTGTCAGTTTTGGATTAGAACTAGAATGATAATGACCATGTTAATGATGGTCAATTGGCTGGGCACATAAAATTAGCCCAATCTTGTCATGTACTAACTGCACCTCAACTAATTTGATTGCAACTTTTAGTTGAAAGGCTTATCTTGTATCCCCATCATTTTTAACTTTATCCAATACTAAGCTAGGTTAAATTTAAGTTCAAGTCCCTTCTTATAAGATGAAGCAAGTCCGATTTAACTCAAAGTTCTATGATAAACCATATTACACAAATCCAACATAGTGAGTTAGGTTAGGTTAGGGTCTCTGGTATTAGTCTGGGATACCATCTTGTCTTTATTAATTTTTGAACAAGGAATAATCCCAACTCGATTGTCCTAGAGACAACAATACTGTGAGACCATTGAAGCAAGGGTGCAAATGCTTGCAAAGTCTTAGATATCGAAGATACATGTATAAACTGCATACCAGGACAACAGAAAAAAAATATCGACTATAGAAGAGAGGAAAAATTGGTAAATCAGAAATTTTGTAATTGGGAATGATCGTCCAATTTCCTCTTCCTTCTTCGACAAGGATGAATGGAGAGAACAAAATAGAAGGCTATAGGAGATGAATAGGGAAGACTCATTAGAAGGTGGTGGTAAAGAGAGAGGAGGAAGCGATGCCGATAGAGATGCAAAAGGGGCTGCCGTTTTTGGTGGATACGTGGATGGTGGCTTTCTAGCAAAAATGGTACCATTTCCTGATCCACACCCATTGTGACCACCTCACCGACATTGTCTCCAACTCCTACCTCATCTATGCCACCCACTTCACCAAGTTCCTTGCCCTTCACCATTTCTCTCAGATTTCTATTTTTCCTTCCTCTCTAATTAATTGTTGGTAATCTTGCTTTATAGGAATTTCTTCAATTAGCATCAACAAACATCTATTTGGACCTAGAAACATTTAATAAATCCTAAAAAATGATTTGAAATTACAAGAATCGGCATGCTTTTTCATCTCGTGCATTGGTATGGTATCAAACTGGTACCATACTGGACCAGCCAGCGATCAGGACAGGTCCCGGTACCGGTTCAGCGATCCTTGGTCTTAGGATTGCTAACCCTCTCTTAGTTTCTCATTGACCTTTCAGTTCTTCATCTTCCCCTTCATATTTTTGTTTTTGTATAACTATATTGCTTAGTCTTGTATCATTCTGGAATGAAGTCTGATCTGAATAGTGAAAATTGTAATTCCATCATGGATAAATTTTGAATTTTAAGGGTTATGCTGATCACATAATGGTGTTGGTAGTAAATGGTGCATTGGAAGAGTTATGACAATGTTTGCAGCACTTTGACATATTTCCTGAGATGAATGAGAACACAACTTATAATTCTATGTTTGCATCAATTTGAAATATTTCCTAGATGAATAAGAACACATAACTTAGAATTCTATGTGACATATTGAAGAGCGATTATATATCAGAGGTAAAAAATGCTGTGATTGTTCTCTAGTTTATTCAATGATAGAAATCTCAAAAGAACATACTCCCATAGATTCGTTCTTTGAATCTCTTAAATAAAAGGTCTCTTTTCTTGGTAAAGATGATCGCCATTAATATACTAAAATGTTGCTTCCACATGCTTCAGATTTTAACAATGCATCAGATTTCTGTATTGTGGTTGTTTATGTTGCAAATCATATTTATTTGATCTTTACCATTTTTTTAAAACAATATTTTTGTTTGATGTCAATGAAGGCATCAATTGCCAATGCCTCTTATCTCATGGCTGTGCTCAAAGTAATAATATTACCACTAAAAGTAAAAAATGATTCTATCCATATTACACAATAGAATTTTTAATGATAAATGTGTGAAGAAATTTGTTGATGTCCAAATGAAGGAAAACTTTTCTCACCATTGACTCTCTCTCACTTGAGCAGATGTCTCATCATCAATTCTTGAAGGATTGAACTGGCAGAATCATTAATTTAAGGGTCATTAATATCTAAATCATATCTTTGATATACTGTATTTTTAGTAATATTCTTCCAGAATTCATTAGCTCTTGGCATTGGGTAATCAATTACTCAACAAATTAACATGTGAGTATATATTTGTTTTGAGGTTTTAAATTCTATGGGACAGGGTTGTCCTGATTTTTCTATGAAGGGATACATTGCTGTCCCTTTCCATTCCGACACTTGGGATAGAGGATGTTCCAAGATGTGCCGATCAAGATACTAGGACAATGACATGATAGTCTTATCTCGACACTTGGGATAGCATCTTCCCTTGGTATCCTACGGGATATCCTGCTTGGACTTGAGTCTTTGGTTTGTGTTACCTTGAGTCTTAATTTTAGCCTTAGGTATCCACAAAAATTAGATCAATTTTGTTTCTTTCACACTTGGATACAAGTTTGTGAGAAGAAATCCTCGGATGTGGGAAGAATCTGATGCTCAAACACATTTGCACTAGACACATGTACCTGAGTCCATGTTATTGGTCGAGATCATCGACTTTGCTCAAGATCATGTCTGGTGGGGTATCTTGTTTAAGTCTAAATCATTGTAGAACTTCCATTGGTTAGACCCCACCAGCTACTTTGTTTAATATCAAATGTGTAGTCAAGATCAAACCTTGATTGTCCTGTCTCCAAAATGGACGTGAAGTTTGTTTTAGAAGACAGGAAAACTTTTATAGCATCAAATGCATCACAGGTTAAGCTAGATTAAGAGCTCACAATGTTTGGCTGTTGCCATTATTTGAATAATATGTCATTATAATTTTCTTTTCTGATTTATTACTTAAGCCAATTATAAGTGGCTGCTAATAAATTGTATAAGAATTCTTATTGACCTTATTCATGAATCATATTCAATAATAAAAGTTATATTAATTTTATAGTTGCAGAGGATTTTTAAGTCCTTAACTCCTATTTGAGTCAGGAAGCCTTAAAGAATCCTTGATTAGTTATATATTCGTGAAAATTGTTGTTCTTGTTCTTATTCCAGGTTTCCTTCATACCATGTGCCTTTTATAGTTTGAGGGCATGCATGTTCGGCATTCTGTCCACAACCATTGGGGGGAATATATAAGGGGAATGTATATGTCCTTTGTTTATTTTTCCATGACTTTACTACAATTAGAGCTTGTCATATACTTATTCAAATAAACCAAACCGATGTACTTTTTTATAAATTTGATTTGAAAGATGTGCACATTAATTTTGATGCAATCTGGGATCCTTAAAAAAAATTTCATAAAACACATTTCTTTCTTTTAAAGGATAATGCATAAAACTTGTATTTTGCACTATGAGGCTTATTTGTGCCATGTTGATACATTAAACACCTTACCTTTGGCTTCTGCAATTTATAAAATGTATCAAGCTAGTCCTACTGTTGGTTGTATTACATTTAAAAGTTGTTTGGTATCTGTATTATTTGGTATCATGTACTTTTATGGGTATAATAGATGTAAAAAATGAAGGCGATCATTTTTTCTTGTTTTTACAGTGGAGTCAACATATCTTCTGCTCAAGGTAGAGTCATCATTAGCATTTTAAATGGTTTCTGAACCTTCCTTCTTATTTCTTTGTAGATCATTTCTTGTTCCTTGTAGAACAGAATGTATGATTGTGATTGCAACTTTACATGGCTTTATAGAAAATTGAAATTTGCTTTTACATATGCTGTAGCATGATAGGTCCCTTATTTTTGAGTGCTCGTTAATGTCATTGGATTTAGTTGGTCATTCTACAGGCATGATGCTTTATTTGGAGTTGGGAGTCTAAGTCATCTAATTGTCATTAATCTAAGTTTTGCTTTATTTGTTGATTCACATAGTTTGCTGTCCTTGTGCATTCAACATCAGTGTTGGCTTGTATAATTGTGGAATCATTCTTGTGGTTAACTCTTTCTGTGCCACTTTCATTTTTTCAGTTAAAAATATGAAATTCCTGAGTTTGTATAATTTGTTAAAGAAAAGCTCAAGGAAATCAAACATTTTAATTGCTAATTTGATGTTCCTGATTGGGAAATGAAAATTGCAGAATGGATGTTGCACGGTACAAGCTCCAGAATAGGATGGGATTTTCTGGGATTGATGAGCAATTGTTTTATTGTTGGAAACCTCCAAACTCATGTGTGGATGTGGATGGAGATCTTGATGTACTGGACAGTAATTTGAGAGCAGGTGGCCGATATTATTCAGTGAAATATACTGCCTTGGAACGAAACCAGGGTTTCAAGCATGTGAAAATTGTTGAGAAGACACCTTCAATGATTCCTGGAGAATTTATCCCTCTAGCGGAGCTGCATTCTTCTCCTGAAAATGGTAACAACGTTTCAATAACAAAGGGAGAGGTTGAGGAGTCTTGGGAAGATGAATTAATCCGAAGAACAAGAGAGTTTAACAAAATGTCCAGGGAATTTCCTCATGATGAAAAAGTTTGGTTAGCCTTTGCTGAATTTCAGGTATTTAACTGATTTATTGGTCTATATGTGAGTTCATATTACTTATGAACCTGTCTTTTCCATCTTTTTGGCGGTTCATATTACTTAGTGTTATCATGAATCCGCTTAGCTTCTTGAAATCTGTCATGACCTAATTAAACTACATTTCAACATATCTCACACCATTTGCTTTTTCTTATTGGCTTTCTATTCAAGCTGTAATTTGCTGATCTAGAATTAATTTTCATCTTGAAACCTAGGATAAAATTGCAAGTACTCAACCTCAAAAAGCAGCTCGCTTGCAGATGCTTGAGAAGAAGATCAGTATATTAGAGAAGGCAGTAGAGCTTAATCCAGATAATGAGGAACTGTTGCTTTGTCTTCTGAAGTCTTACCAGGGAAGGGATAGCACTGATGCTCTTATAGAAAAGTGGGAGAAAATACTCATGCAACACTCTGATAGTTGTAAGCTGTGGAAAGAGTTTTTACTTCTCTACCAAGGAGAGTTTTCCCAGTTCAAGGTTTCTGAAATCAGGAAAATCTTTGCTCATGCCATCCACACTATATCTTCAGCTTGCAGCAAGCTCTGTAGGCAGGTTCTATATTTTGCATTTAATTATCTCTTTAAAATAAGTCTACTAGATTTCAATAACTTTTTGTAGCTTCAATGAACAAAGTTCAACAAGCATGATGGACTACATCTATACTGTTGCATGACATGAAAAGCTTGGCAGATCTGCAAGGCTTCCTATTTAATACTTCACACTTTGTTATTTGACCAATTAATCTACATCCATGTGTTTACATTGACATACCAACAGTGACATGGTATCATATGTTGTTTCCAGTTCATCTGTTTATTGGTCCTCAGGCCTTGGGCTTAGTTTATTTTTGAAGTTTCACAAAATTGTCAACAATCTTTAATTTATATTTATCAAGCAGAATATCTCAGTATCGCCTATTGCTAGCTTTCCCAAGTTTTTCATGCAAAAATTTATCTTTTGTTGATTTTGGGGAGAAACATGTCATGAAGAAGATTACTTGTCTAATAGAACTCTAAAAAGGAAAGTTGTATATGATACTATTATAATGCTTAATAGAGTCCAGGAGTCATGCATTTACTCTGATGCTTTTTCTTGGTGGTACTCGGTGTAGTATTAAGTTTCAGTTAGCCATGTGCAATGTTGTCATTGGCAGCAACCTAGGTGCTTGGGCATGGTTATCATGTGGACTACATTGTTGTATTTTATTTGATACATGATTGATATGATATATATATATATATATATATATATATATGTGTATAGCTGGACTTGGCTACATTTGAGTGGATCTCCATTTAGATCTGGTCAGGTCTATATTGAATGATAGGGATCCCATATTGATGTTGGGGTATTAACTGCACTGATACCATTCGTGTCGGGGATCACTCATGTGGAATACAGATCTCCGTTTTCAGGATCACGATTATCGGTGTCGATGTCGTAAGAGAAGGAAGAAGAGACAAAATACAAGATACAATTAGATGGGCATGTAAAAAGTTTTATCATGAGAAAAATAACTTATAAGATTGGAAACTTCCATCCTCAATCCCGTACAAGTCTCTCAATAAGAAATTTCAAAATTCCTGTACAAGCTCTCAACACAGTCGCTTTCTAGAGATCTTTCACCACTCTTTTGATTCTCACACCCAGTCTCTGCCCTCTATCCATGGTTTTATAGCTACTGCTGTAAAGAACATCTCACTAGGAGTCCAACGATCCCAACCCCATCCAAATCAAAGTCTTGTACCTTTCCAATTTATAATCGAACTCCAAATCAACTTTGATTGTCGATGGACTTGATCTATGCTGAAAATCATGCTGGATCCACTCATCATGTCGGATCAAACCATGGCCATCTGATCATCGCGCGATCGTCGCATAGCTGTTAGATCTTTGTCACAGGCCGTGCATCATCGTTGATCACGTGTCAAAGTTCGTGCACGAAATCACAGAAGGAAAAAGGTTCGGCCGCCTGGGCCTTGGGCTATCGCTCGCCCGCCAACATGGGCTTGGGTAGCCCTTGCATGCATCGTGTTGGGCCGCGTGCCTGTGCGTGCATGTGCCTAGGTCGACAGTCTGGGCTGCGGTCTAGCCTGGCCTGCAGGCTGAAATCCTTTTTTTCTTCTTGGACTGGGTCTTCTTTCTTGGGCTGGATTTCGTTACAAGCTTCTTCAAGTGGACGAATTCGAGGCAGTCAACCCAACAACCTTCATCTCGACTAGACATTCGGTCTTCACCTGACTTTGAGAGTTTCTTGAAGGATTTCGTGCCTTTATGTCCCGGAACAAATGCCTGATCATGGATGGGCAAACATGGAAGTCAAGCCAGGCTGCTCGATCTTTTCTCCGTCATGTTGCTGTGTTCACCTCGACCCAAGACCTGCTCGGGGAAGTCTCTTGTGGCAATAGGAACTTCACTTTACGACGTCGCCTATCATTCTCCCGAAACTCTTGTCTCGTACTCGATCCACTTGCTCCTGGAGTTCCATCTCGTACTGGATTCCTATCTGTATCAAGGACTCCACTTTACACTACACTTTCTGTCAAAAGATAGTGCTTTCCATGCTTTTTTTCTTGTAAAACGATCCTATTGCCATGCAAGATTTTTAGGACTTCATCATCGATTCTCCACGTGTAGTCGTTTGAGTCTAGTTTACTAAGAGATTGGATTTTTACAAAAACTTGGTATGCATCGAACCTCGTCCAATTTCTTTACTGTCCCATCATGTGCCTCCAAGCTGACTGTCTCGATGCCCACAAGCACATAGCTCGATCCGTCGGCAAGTGGACAACACCCTCTTTGCTTTCTAGAGAGTCGAACAGCTTCTCTCTATAATATATATGATATGGACATGCAGAATCTAAAATTCATTAGAAAGAAAGGGATACCTGGTCGGATACCATGAGTGCATCACTGATGTATCTATCATTGTTGCCATTGGCCATCGCCGCGGTAGCTCTTGTTTGATCTGAGTTGCGGACAATTTCTGACATGATGTCTCAACTCGTCGCACCGAAAGTATTTGATCTTGCTTGCATCCTTTGATTTGGACCACCCTCGTGATTTTCTATCGCTCCGCTTTCTGCCGCCTGCTCTTTCAGAAATCGTCAGTGCTGAGTTGCCATCTGAACTCGAAGCCTGGTTCTCTCTCTTGAGAACCTTGTTATGGAGTAACGCCGAGGTGACCTCTATCTTGATGGTGCTCTTTTTTACTAGAAGAGTAGTTACCAAGAACTCAAAGGACTGCAGTAAGGATGATAGCAAGACTAACGTCCTGGTCTTTTCTTCCACCTTCTCATCTACATTGAGAAGGTTGGTGAGGATCCGTTGGAAGTTACTTAAATGCTCCTGCATGCTCTGTTTCTTGGTCATTCGCAGTTGGTAGAACTGCTTCCAAAGGACTATATGTTGGTGAGGAACTTCGTCATGTATAGTTTCTCGAGCTTCGTCCATAACACCATCAAGGAAGTCTTTTGCAATACATGTATCACCACTTCATCTGTTAAATACAAGCGGATCGTGCTCACCTCCTACATCTGGATTCACCTTCGAGTCTTCTTTTTCATGCTGACTGGCCTTTTCTCGTATATGAGAGCATCGATTAGCCCCTGCTAGGTGAGCACGTTTTTTATCCTTGCTTGCCAGAGAGAGATTATTCTTTTCGTTGAACCGACTGATATCAAACTTGATTATGCCTATCCTCTCCATTTTTTTCAATCTCGGTCAATCACGGACAACCGGGACTTTGATATCAGTTGTTGGGATATCAACTGCACTGATACCACTCGCATCGGGGGATTATTTGTGCAGAATATGGATCCCCATTTGTAGGATCACGATTATCGATGTCGATGCTATAAGAGGAGGAAAAAGAGAAAATACAAGATAATTAAATGGGTATGCAAAATATTTTATTATGAGAAAAATAACTTACAACAATGGAAACTTTCACTTTGAACTATGTATAAGTCTCTCAACAAGAAATCCCCAAATCCCTCATATAAGCTCTCAATACAGTTGCTTTTTAAAGACCCTTCACTACTTTTTTGATCCTCACACTTAGCCTCTGCCCTCTGCTCACGGTTTTATAGCCATTGCTGCAAAGAACCTCTCACCAGGAGTCCAACGGTCCAAACTGCATCCAAATCGGAATTCTGTAGCCTTTCCAATTTGCAGTCGAACTCCAAATCAACTTTGACTGTCGATCAGACTTGATTCGTGTTGAAATCCATGCTGGATCCACTCATCATGCCGGATCAAACCGCGGCCATCTGATCGTCGTGTGATTATTGCGCGGCCGTTGGATCTTTGTCATAGGTCATGCATCACCATTGATCATGCATCAAAGTTCATGTACAAAACTGCAAGAGGAAAAAGGTTTGGTTGCCTGGGCCTTGGGCTGCCGCATAAGCGTGCTGCACTGGGCCGTGTGCCTGCACGTGCGTGCACCTGGACCGGCGGTTTGGCCTGCAGGCCGGCCTGGTCTGCGGGCTGAAATCATTTATTTCTTTTTTTTCTTCTTCTTGGGTTGGGTCTTCTCACTGGGTCTTTCTTGGACTGGATTTCATCACAGGCTTTTTCAAGTGGCCGGATTCGAGGCGGTCAACCCAACAATTGATGATCCAAATTGCTAGATGTGTTCTATCATTTCTGAATTATTTATACACAAAATTATATGATTTAGAGAGCCCTAGCTTATGCTTCAGGTGATAAAAAAATATATCCAAGTCACAAGATTTTTGATATATAAACAATTTAGAGGTAGTAGATCACATCTAATCGCTCGGATCATTAATGTGAGATCTCTATTATCTAATATAAACCTGACTGAATTTGAGTGGAGATCCATTTGAGTCTAGCTAAGTTTGTCTATCTATCGATCTCTGTCTCTCTCTCTCTCTCTCAAGAGAGAGAGAGAGAGACTCAAAGTCATTTTGACTATGCTATACCATTTAACCTGAGAGAGAGAGAAAGAGACTCAAAGTCATTTTGACTATGCTATACCATTTAACCCTCAAGAGGTGCCCACTGTTGCTAGTGCTATCATTCCAGTATGCTTTACCTTATGACAGTGGAAGCTGATGGCCAGATTCTTCTTCCATGGAATGAGCAATCTTTGTTACGTGGGGGGTGTATGAGTTTATAAAATTATAAGCAATACATTCCTTTTGTTTCTCTTTATCTTAAGAACTATCTCTAGAGAGTCATAAGGGGTGTAGATATAATAAATAGATAGTATGTATAATAAATAGCTAGTATAAACTCTTAAATGTGTCATTATTAATGAAATAATGCTAGATTGTCTGTTTATTGAACCTTGTGCATTTGCTGTATGGTTCTGGTACCCCATATATGCAATTGATTTAGCCGATTGCATGTTGGCCTCACTTGTGGACTATCAAGTGAATTAATAAATAGGTTTCCATTTTCAATTATTTACACTACTTAAATCAGTTTTCTTTGAGAAGCGTTCAAGAGGGGAGAGTGCACATGAGAGAAAAAGAGGATAGAGTGCGTATGCAATAAAATGGTGTGTCAATAAATCTTGTGAATGTGATATAAAGTGATGCGGGGGCTAAGCCCCACCCTTGGCGTCCTGAGGATTTGTGGTGTGGGCCTCATCTTTGACGGACATCTGCCGTCCCTCGGACAAAGTAGGCCTGCACCGTTAGGCCCCCTTTGGTCCGGTGGATCCTTGGCCCTGGCAAGGGTCTGCCTATCCTTTGACAGTCAAGCTTTGGTTTCCTTTGGATGAGCCAAGATAGCACCTTAGGATCCTCGGCTCTGGTTGACCCTCAATCTTGGCAAGGAGACTTGGGACGACCTTGGATTTTGTATCCAAGGGCAGAAAGATCTCTCTAATAGTCTTCCTTAGGATAGCTGGGAGGAATTAACCGATGCTCATTTCTATACACTTAGTAGCTTGATTATGAGGTCATTCTGTAATTTCCAGTAAATCTCCTCAATTAAGGGGAACATGACCTGTTCCATGAAATGGTTCATGTCGCCATTAACAAGTGCGGCTGGGACAATTTCAATTAATGAAAGTGGACATTTCGTATGGATGAGATAATTTTGACACCCAACAGGACGGATTCTTCAGACCCGTCTCTTCTTGCTAGACAACTGAGATTTTTTTCTCTCCCGAAAATATCCTTGTCTCTGGTCTATAAAAGGGGGTTCCTTAAGAACCCCCAATGTACGTTTTTACATTATGTAACCTCTCTCTACTCTGCTCCTCTCTTCCTTCTGCTGGCTACCACTTGACTTGAGCATTGGAGGGTCCTTGCCGGACCTGCCTCTGGCTAAGGCTTTCTTGCAGGTACAGCTTGCAAGTGCCACTTCTCCGGCCACCTCCGGCACCCAGATGGGAGCAACAACAACACAGAAATAAAAATATTTTATCTGGGTGACCACTTTAAACTCTTTTTCTCTCCCATTACATTCTAGCAATCCCTTATTTAATCATCCATTAGAAGGAACCCACCCTTGGATCATTCTACAGATTTCGTGTATCATCTCAAATTTTGTTTTGCTGTCATTAATTGACATCAGTCACATGTGCTCTGAGAGTCCAATACTTGCATGCTTTAGTATACTCAAGAAACTTATTATCTACTGGAGCATGTGTTTGTATATTTGAGGCTTATTAAGATGATCGGGTATGTGTGAATGAATGCGCAATTAACTATCTGTAAATGCAATGCGCACTTCATTATGCATATATTAATGCATGGATGTAAAGTAATGTAGCTCATGCATATATAAATAATCATGCATGGTTCCTATTTAAATTGGAAAGGTGGATGAAGATGCACAGATTTGTGGCAAAAATTGATGGTATAATGCCTGCTGTTAGTGGCTAGGGATAGTGGTAGCGTGTTCTTCATAATGTAGTGGCATGCTTCATTTGATATGATGAAGCTCATTATGTTTGTTAATAGATATTTTTTATCAAATAGAAGGTTTTTTTTTTTTTTTTTGTCTGTAAGATATTTATTGTTTGTTCTCTTTCGACTTTGATGCGCGATAGTACTTTTAGCATCCTTGCAGCAAGATTTGCTTGTGTTATTGTATGTTGAGATGAAGATGATGTCTAGCTTGCTTCATTGCTTTACTTTTATCTTGATTACAAGGAAGAAAACAAGATTGTGAGAGTAATTTGTTTCTGTACTTTATGTTTCTTTTTCTTTTTTTTTTTGTACTTTGCCAGTTGCATCTCATTTTTGGCTTCTCTACATTTTTTCTGCAGGGTAGTCAAACTGATAGTCTGCAATCAGTGGATTCATCTTTGGTTCAACTAGAACTTGGTCTGGTTGATATATTTGCAAGCCTTTGCAGGTTTGAGTGGCAAACCGGCCACCAAGAATTAGCAACTGGATTGTTTCAAGCTGAAATAGAATACTGTCTGTTTTGCCCATCCTTACTTCTTAGCTCACAAAGTAAACAAAGGCTCTTTGAACACTTCTGGAATAGTGATGGTGCCAGAATTGGAGAGGATGGAGCACTCGGCTGGTCCTTGTGGCTGGAAAAAGAAGAACTAAACAGGAAGGACATTTTTACAGAACAAATCCCTCAAGAAACCAAAGAAGGTGGCTGGACCGGTTGGTTTGACCCTTCATCAAAAAAGACTGGAACAAGCAAAGAGCTGGAAAATTTAAAGGAGACTTCTCTGGGTGATGAAAAGATCGAAGAGAACCCTGATACTGAAGACACTCCACAGGAAGATGATATAGAAACATTACTAAAGAAGCTTGGAATCAACGTAGATGCTGAGCCTGATAGTGAGGTTAAAGATGCAAGGACTTGGAATAGATGGTCTGAGGAGGAGCTATCAAGGGACCATGAGCAATGGATGCCTGTTCGCGAACATTCTGGTACTTGGGTTTATCTCTTTTTCTTCATGGATGGGTGAACCTTTCCTTTTCATGGTTGGTTTAGCGTGACCTTTATTGATTTATTCTGCTTGATTTAATTACTTATCTGACCATTTCATCCTCTGATCATTGATTTGCATTTCTGAAGGTTATGATGGAAAATCAAGGTCCCCTCCTGATGATGATAATCCAGACAAAGATGGCCATGAACAACTTTCAAGGGTCATCTTGTTTGAAGATGTAAACGAGTACCTATTTTCCTTGTCTTCGGAGGAGGCTCGTTTCTCATTGGTGTGCCAGTTCATTGATTCCTTTGGTGGAAAGATTTCTCAATGGTTAGTCATCCATATATTAATATCTATATGATTTTAGTTTTATTTATAATTAGTTTTCTAGTCATATTATAGCACTATCCAGAACCCAGTATGACATTGTTGCTTCGATGTGAACTTCCATTTTTTTTTATTGTTTCTTGAAGCTTACCAGGAATTGAACAGCTAATGGATTTTGTTGCTTGTTATCTAGTTGTACCATCATCACTATCTAATGAAAAACTGGAGTGTGGTGATTTGCAGGTAAGCTTTGATTCCACAAAGAAGCATAAGAATTCTTCTTTGTATTCGGGGTCACTTTGGTCTTCAACAGTTGTAAATTTAAAAAACTAGCTTGCTTTTAATACAGCCGTAGTATAATGTCTGAAACAGGCTTATGTGATTGAAGTTGTGTACCAAAACTTATTTGCTATGGCAGACCATAAATTAATATTTTATTTTCTCAAAGTTTCAAGTATCTAAATAAGCTAATATATTAACTACAAACCAGTGTGATTCCATGGGAATTGTCTTGGACTTCATGGGTCTAGTTTTTTTTTTTTTTTAAATTCTTTTTATGCAACCAAGATTGAAAAATTATGCATGCCCAAGGTTTGCCATATGGTACCGAACCTAGTGGTACAAGGCATACCATACCATACTGGTTCGGTACCAATATGCGGTATGGGGGTCACTCAGTATGCTAAACCGGTCTTATATCGATACAATAATTGATTGACAATGGTACAGGGCTTGCTATCGAGATGGTGAATCTTGTGTATGGCGATTGCTGGTTGGAGTTATTTTTCAGTGTAGCTTGGCTAATCTGCGCACAACCAGATGCTTTATTCAAATTTCAAATTTTTTCAAATTTCAGTGGAGGCCAGCTTTTAATTTTGGTTCCATTTTGTTTTTGTCTATGGGGTTAAAAGAGGAGTGGGAAGATGCATCCTACAAAACTAAGATTTTTTGAATGAGATGGTTTGGTAATCAAAAGGTTCACACTCTTAGTACTAGCTAAACCAGATTGCTATGGTTTGTTATTGCATCATACTGACACTCAATGTGTAGAAGAATAATGGTACGGTGCCGGTTCACTATTTCTATTTGTGTTTTTTTTTCACTTTTTTGATTATGGTTATTTTAAGGTTTAGAGATCTTGGAAATGTGATTTTTACATTGTTTTAATGTTATTTTATTTTATATTGTTATGGTTGTGGACCAACTCCTTCATTACCACAAACTACATAAAATGGATCTCTACTTCTAAAAATAAAAGATATTTTCTATGTTTAGATATATTAGTGACTTTTATAATTTAATTTCACTTAATACATGTGATAATTTACTAAATAAGGTAAAAGCTATGCATGTTGTCCTAGAAAATATGTCCCAATTAGTAATATACATTTCCATATTTTTCATGTTTTTTAGTTGAATTTATAAAATTTTAAGTTATTAAACACTTAAAAAATTCTAATTTACATTGTAGTGCAAATAATGTTTGAATTTTAAGTACATATAAAATTAGCTTTAATTGAGATTAATGTAGAACCCTTCCAGGGATAGTACATATAATTTTTCTGCCCATAGGTATGCCTTGGTCATCCCTTATTTGTGAAATCTACTTGATTTTGGGCTTAAGTTCGGATAGCCATAACCATGCCCAAATTTAAATAAATTATGGCCAGAAAAAGACAGCAAGTAAGACCCTCCAAACATGCTAACCATTTTTGAGTTTTCAAACTTTAAATTTTTATTACTATTTTTTAAACCAGACATATATTCTTAATCTAAACAATTACACTATCAATGAAAATTAGGGTTTCTTTTTCAATGCTTGGATCACTTTTAGATCTATAACATGTCATGAAATCATGCCAAAAGAGAATTTTTTAATGATTTTCTCTTATTTTGCCATTTTCAGTTAATTTTAGGCAAAAAAAAAAAAGAATGAAGAGGAGTAAGGAAGGGGATTATCCATGATCTTGGCTTGGATTTGGGCTCAAAACCATTAAAAATTCTTTCTTCCTTGATTTACTCACCTTCCCACACTTCCATTCATGTTCTCAGCAGAAAAGGAGGGAGAAAGGCATTTGGGTGCCTTCTCCTCTTTTTTTTTAAACTAAAGGGGAGGGCCTTTAACTTGAACCAGTCCAAACTGAGTGGAACCACCCGGTTCTGCTCAATTTGGACCAGTTTGGACTTGGCAGAACTGAACCTTGAATTGACTTGGTTTTGCCCCAGTTTTGTTCCATGTTTGTTAAATTGCTTTATGTATAAGCAGTCTATATTATTATGGTTTTTACAAATTTAGACAAGATTTGTAAACTTTAATCACCTGATGTACAAATTACCTAACATGTTTGTATCCATAACTGCTTATGCTGTTTTGATGTATTACCGACATAATAAATTTTGAGGGTTCTAATACCATGTGGCCTTTTTTATCAGGACATGTACAAACAGACCCAGTTGGACTGAAAAGATTCTTAGCTTAGAGACTGTACCAGATCATATTTTAGAAGATCTCAGAGTTGTATTTGGGCTAGTGAATAAGACTGAAGCTTATGTTAAATTGGAGCATCTGTTGTGCAGCACAAGTGATTTATCAAGACGAACTAATATGATGAAGTTCCTTCGAAACACAATTTTGCTTTTTCTTAATGTTTTTCCACGCAATCATCTGTTGGAAGAATCTGTTCTCAGCGCCGAAGAATTGTTTATGTCTAAAGAAAGTTCTTCAACTTTTTCTGTCAATCCATCACGTACTTTAGCCAAAATCCTATTAAAAAAAGATCGGCAGGTATTCTTAATATATTACTGTAGCATGTAATTTTTTATTGTCAATGCATTTGCCCATTTCAAGAATCTCATTTGTCATTCTTATGCCTTTTTTTATTTAAAAATGTCCTGTGGCAGAATTTACTTTCTTTATTATTTTCATGCGAGGGCTTGCTTACTCCACTGTTTTTGTTTTAAATTTTACAGGCATGTGGATAGTGTAGCATTTTTGTCTTTTGTATTATTGGGTATTCTTGGGAGTTTGTCTTTTGAAACTTTAAGACTTGTACATTAAATCATCATTCGCACACTTAATATTCTTATTCTCTATGCATCATTTAGTGGATTGATGTATAGCATGCCTTTTCAGATGCCACATATCAGCTCAGTCCTTACCATTGAGCTACATAACCTTGTGCCAGAAGACAATTTAGTTCATGATTCAAAAACTGCTAGAACAGGACTATACTGTAGGTAACCTACCGTTCTGATGCAAAACTGGCACTGGTACTAGCGTTGAGATGCTGAAAGCATTCATACTGGCATGCAATGGCTGTGCTAGCATGCATCGATGGTACTATACTGACTGTACTGGTTGGCATTAATGTTTTTTTATCATCTTAATGCCGTTAGTTTTGGTACAGAGTACAGACCATCGGTGTGGGTGCCATAACGATACCTTAGCATTCCATTGATAAAACGATGTGGAGTTTGGTATCGATATTTAAAACCTTGTTTGGTTTTTTGTGTCTATATTGCTATATTTGTAAAGTATCACTTGGGAATCTCAACCTTATAAATGTCTTTTCGTTGCATGTTAGGCCTTGAATTGACTTCATAATCTAACTTGAAATGAATCAGATTGCAACTGGATAGTTAATTAATTATTGCTAAATTGCTATAGTGCTATACCTTTTCCCCTTTATTCTATATATTTTCTTATGTGTAGGACCTGTTACTTTGCGGTGTATATGCACGGAGTGAGGCCACATATGGTAATATTGATCTTGCAAGGAAGATATTTGATATGGCATTATCATCTATTGATGGACTTCCAATGGTACAATTCTAAACCCATTTTCATCCACCGAAAGGGGTTGGGTGGGTTGGCATTTGGAATATATCCTATTGCTGGATTCTTTTTTTTCCCCTAAAGTTTTATCTACGATGTGCTTTGAGTTGCACTGCAAGTTTCATTGTAGCTGATATCTAGAAATATATTTAATTCTTTAGATGGTTATGAATGTCTTGTCATTTGTCAAAATTGTTTCCATCTTATAGTTTTACTCTGTCAGTTTTTTGTTTTATATGATTTTGCCTGATCTTGTGCAAATAATGCAAGATATAAAGATTCCATATTGTGCTCATGCTAGCCAGGTTTTTACGTGGTACTTGTTCCATGATAGCATGCTGACATTTCACACAGATGTGCACTAATGCATAATTAGTTCAGCGTATAGATATGCTATTTGCATGTGGGCATGCTGATGTAATTTTTAGAGACAAACATTAACTTAATTATACTAGTAAAAGAAAGTAGTTTTAACTAATCCATGAAAAATTCTAGCATCAAAAGCCATCCTAGATATATATGCTAATCGCTATATAACATGCGCATCGTTTAGTTTTCTGCAATTTGTCGTGCAAAACTAACATCACAAAGCTATATGTGCAAATTGGTAATAGTAAACAAATAAAAAATCCTTTACATGCTTAGAGTAAGGTTCGTCTTCTCAAGGTCCATCCAATTACAGTATTGGTATATAGTTCGGTATGGTACCATGCACCGGTTCAGCATGGTATGTCCAGTACTATATGATACCGATTGGTACGACAAACCTTGTTTTAGAGGGAACATGTACATTCTATTAGATGTTTTTTGTCCATCTTTTTTTTTTTTTAAAAAAAGGCAGAACAAATGAACTTGAGTACTTGACCATACTTTTCTTTCTCAAGGTTCATGCCCTCCAAGTTTTCTTCATCACTATTCTCAATCTCAACGTTCTTTTCCAAGTTCTTTTCCTCACCTTGTCTCATCTATTTCTTCTCGAATCAGATCGAGCTCTTCTAAGTGGATCATACTTATTTGCATGCACATTTAGGTATGTTTGAAAAATAAAAAAATGTTCTTGCTTGTTATCCTAAGCTTTCTTTAACCACCTTATTTCTGATTATATGCTTTATTATAATCACACATCTAGCTTACTATCCTCGCCTTTATTATGATTAGTTTATGCATATATTTCCTTTCAAGATAATATCTTGAATTATCCTTATGGGTGACCTACACCTTAAGTTGGCCCCTTCCAAGGTTTCAAGCATTGGTGCTGGTGGGTGTGCTGATTTGTCATGTGCTTTGTTGTCCCATGTCATGTTGTCATGTGTTAGGCTACGGTAAAATAAAAAATTTACTTAATATCCTGTTTAATTAATAAATATTTAGAAACAAAAATAATAGTTGCTGCACCTTTGGTTGGCATGGATTGTCACAGGCTAGCACTTAGAAACCTTTCCGCTGTATCAGTGAAATGGCTATGGATGTCTGAAATTGGTGTATTAATTAATGCTATTTCACTATTAAAAAGCTATGTAACTAGATATTTCTATTAATGCTATTTCACTATTAGTAAATGATATAATTAGATATTTCAATTTTTAAATCTTTATTATATCTTGCAATATCTTATTTCAAATAGCAATGGAACATTATTTCTTTGGCACCATCATGTTTTCTTTTCGAAAATTGACTTCTCAAAAAAAAGGAAAGCTTTTTTTTAGTTTTACATGAGAGTTTTTTAAGAGGAAAATGATATCTAGTTTCTGCATATCCCGTGCAAGATTTATTACTAGCAGATATGCTCATAATTTGATTATATTGAAAATAAGTGCATTATTGGGTAAAACATTCTATGTTAAAGTTGGTAGAACCGGTACTGATAGGTGTGCTGGTTGGCGATTGGATGTTATGGTACTGCTTCGTACCATGTTGCACTGTGGTGTAATGGAACCATGGGGACGGAGGGAGAGGGCTGGAGAGGAAGAAGAAGAGGGAGGGTGAGAGAGATGGGGGAGAGAAAGGAGAGGGAGAGTGAGGGAGAGAAAAAGGGGACTCACCAAAGTTAGAGAGGGCCATATTCGGACGAGGTCATTGTCCTATCTTGTAATGGTTGGAGGGGGCTGGATTCAGGATAGATGATGATGAGGGAGAGAGGCTATGATGATGATGATGATGCTGGTCCTAGACTTCTGTGCCTTCACTCATGAGAGAGAGAGAGAGCGTGACCATGGAGCCATGGAGGTGGGGGGCGCCCTCTCTTACTAGCCAAGTCGAAGAGGGGAGAGCTGTGGCTTGGTAGCTTACTGATGGGTAGCTTTTGAACAAGGGGTTTGGGAGGGGGGGTGAAGACTTGAGTGTTGTGAACCATTGAAAGAGAGGGCGTGCAGAACCATCAAACTAGAATGAATAAAGCTTTTGAACTGACCCAAGCACCTAAACCATTTCGGGCTGGTGTCTATAGATTTAGTATGGGCTGCACTGTTTGGTTTGACATTTCGTGTTCTATAGTTTCATTTCCTTAAGAATCTTGACCATCCTAGAGTCATTTGATAAAATACCTACATGAATTAACATCATATGAAGGATTTGTAGCAACTTGGCATAGACAATAGATATAGTCACCCTTAAAGAGGTGTTTGGTATGGGGTGATCATCCCAATATCAAGGGTAATGTGGGTAGAGATGATGAGATCACTACATTTGGTTGCATCATGGTGATCCTATGTGATAGTAATTTCGAATCATCACCTAACTCCGTGATGGGATACTCATCCTTAAGATCTGGAATCCAAGATCACTCGATGACAGTGATCTTGGGCTGAAATTTAAGGACAGATATTCCTTAGTTCAATTGAAAAAATTGGTATATTAATATACCATTAATATATTATATCAATATTATATATTGTATAATATTATATTGATGTTGTATGTATTGTATCTATGAAATATATTATATTATAATATATTATTAATCATATTATTATTGTATTATTATTCAATGATAATTTTAAATTATAACAGAAATATACTATCGTACTTTATATTTATATAATGAAATTATTTAATATATTATTTTTATTTGCTTTATTTTTCTATTCAAAATAAATATTAGTATTAAAAAATAATATATTATAAGTATAATAAATATTAATTCTACAATAACAATTAATATATCTTACAGGATTAATAATTTATAGGACTAATAAATATATTTTTATAGAATATGTTGTGTAGTTTTGGTATTACATGGTTAGTGATTTTGGATTTCCATGAAATATCAAATAGATTACTTGTGGATATGCAGGGATCTTTAATCACTGGACTATGGCCTACGAAATGCAGTGATGTTAAATCACTGGGGATCAGATCAACCAGGATTAGGGTTGGAATTGGGCCGGCCCAAAGCCCATCGCCTGGAACTGGACTGAGCCAGCTCAATAAACTTCGGGCCTGTCCGAAATCGGTTCGGACTTCGGACCAAATTTTAAGCATATCGGGCTAGAATCGGGCTGTAAAATAGAGTCCATTTAATTTTTGGGTCAAAGGGATGTCCGAGTTCGGTCCAAAAATTCTTAAAATCTGGTCCGAAATTTTATCCAATTTTGGACTGGGCCGGTCCAATGGGCTTTGGGCCGGCCCAGTTCCAGCCCTAACCAGGATTAAGATCACTGATGATCTTGGATCACCTTAGTGATCCCATTTGAGTCACCAAACACCACCGTGGTGATCCCATTTGAGTCACCAAACACCACCTTAAGTGGGCTCACCTCCTGTGTTAAGGGAATTGGCCTTTGTAGACTTTGAATCTCTTAAGTTTATCTTGTAAATGGATTAGTTTGACCAAGCTTCATATAGTACTAGTGTCAACTGGAGGAAGGTTTCTTGCTGGATAAATTTAGAATGATTCTTAATATTCTCTAAGTGTTGTATTGTTTGGTTGAATACCCTAAGAACATGGTTAATATTCTGTCAACTGTAGGGAAGTTTCATGCTGGATCAACTAAGGATGATTGTTAATATTCTGTCAGTGTTGCCTTGTTTGGTCTCATATCCTGAAAGCATGGTTCATGCTTGCAACATGGTGCATCTTTGAAATGACTCTGCTTCATTCATAAATTGTGGAATGGTGCATCTTTGAAATGCCTCTGCTTCATTCATAAATTGTGGAATAGAATTGTGAATCCAGGCAACATTAGTGGTGAATCTGATCTTGAAGTTCTACATAATTTGTGACTAATGAACTCGAAATAATTTGCAACATTATTAGTTTCTTAGAAATGCTTCTTGTTGTTTCTTTTTGTTTTAATGGGGCACATTTTACAATCCAACTTCATGGAATATAATTGTGAATCCATGCAACATTAGTGACGAATCTGATCTTGAAGTTCTACATAATTTTTTTGTGACTAATGACCTCGAAATAATTTGCAGCACTATTAGTTTCTTAGAAATGCTTGTTTTTGTTTCTTTTTATTTGATGGGGTACATTTTACAATCCAACTTCATGGATAGTGAATCTGTCAAATATCATGCTCATATGTGGTGTTATTACTTTAAGGACTCATTTTTTCCGGGAAAATTACTTTCCGGGAAGCTACTTCCTAAGAAGTTACTTTTTAGAAATAAGATTTTGGTATATTTGGTTGATCATAAAAAAGTAATTTATTCAAGAGTAGCTTATATTTGGTTGAGCATCCACTTCCTGGGAAAACTATATAAAATACCTATTATTCCCTTAATAGACATAAGATCATATATTTTTACTCCCAAATTTTGTATAAATAATAATATTATTTTAATATAATATAAATATATTATAATATAATATTAGATTATAATAATTTATTATACTAATATAATACTAATATATATTAATATTATTTTAATATAATATAAATATTTTAATATAATAAATTTATTATAGATATAAATTAATATTAAATATTATATTTATATAAATATTAATATATAAATATAAATACAATATTAATATTAATAAAAATATTATATTAGTATAAATATTAAAATAATATTAATATATTATAAATATTAGGATAATATCATGTATTTTATCTTAATCATCCATTAATATTTTGTATAATTTTAGCTATACATATTAAAGGGTATTTTTGGAAAGAAAAAGAGCTATTACTTTCTATCTCATGGGAAGTCCCAAAACGCACCTCTCATGGGTTTCCACTTTCCATGAAATGTGAGAAGTGTCTTCCCATGGAAACAACTTTTTCCATTCTCTCTCTTAAAACTCTAACCAAACAAGAAATTTTTTTTTTTACTTCCTAGGAAGTGCCTTTTCTCCCTTCGCTTCCCATCAACCAAAAGAGTCTTAAGAGCACTATTCTTTGTTTACCTTTATTGATTTTGTTTGTCATTGGTACTTGTTGGATGTTATTGAGTCCTTATCTTGTTGACCTGGCTGATCAAGAGCAATTTCCCTCCATGAGTATTCTTCAGGTTATCAAATCTTTGGCTAATCCTGGAAGGAACTATCATTGTTGTCTACCTTTAAAGTGCATGATGTTGCAATTATTTGTCCTTTTTTTTTTTCTTTTGCTTTGAATGCTACTCCCTAGTAATCTTCTTGATCTACTCTGGTATTTGTTGTTTCTGTTCTATCTGCTTGATTTCACCTCCAGGATTTATTATTGGGAGATTTTGTACTATGCATCTCTCATACTGGTAGATGGTCAATGTTTCTTCTAGTTTCTTGGGGTGGCATACTTATATAATTTTTTACTTAATTTTTGTATCTTTTCAAGTATAGTTGCTGCTTTTGATCTTGTGTTAACACTGATGCTGTTCTCTTAGCTGGGTGTTTATGCTTGTTACATAGTTTTTTGTGCAATGTCCTTTATGTACATTTCAGTCATGTCAATTGAGATTTATATATGTTTTATTCTTGGAACCTTCGGAGCAGGATCTTCGGGAAAATGTTCCCCTTCTGTACTGTTGGTATGCTGAAATGGAAGTGGCAACATCTACTTCATGCAGCAATTCTGAGTTGTCCTTGCAACGTGCTGTTCACATTTTATCCTGCTTAGGTGGTAACATAAAATACACGCCTTTTAAGTGTCAAACATCAGGCCTGCAACTCTTAAGAGCACGTCAAGGGTTCAAAGAACAGATTAAAAGCTTGCGATCTGCATGGGGTCATGGTGATGTAAAGGAACATTCTGTTGCTTACATTTGTTCAGCTTCTTTGTTTGAGGCCTTGACAACTGGTTGGTCTGCTGGTATTGAAGTTATGGAGCAAGCCTTTGCAATGGCTCTTCCAGGTCCTTTTTGTTTGTTCTTTAAGTTACAAAATTTGTCCCTCTTCTAGTTCTCTAAAGGAATCATCTTCCATTTGGTTTGCATGGGTTATCCATTTCTGTTCCATGCTTTGTAATTATCTCTTGCATTTTGTTAAATGTTTGCACAAAAGAAAAGACTGCATAGACAAATTTGTTTTACATTTTTTGAAACTTAACATGCTTGTCATATTTTTGGTTATTTTTATTTTTTTCAAATTTGAAATGCCATTTATTTGATCTTGGCTTGTTTTGGTCTCAAAGGCTGAAACTATCCTAAACAAAAAGAAAATGCTGAAAGTTTTTTGGCTTAAAGTTTGGTTGAATGGTACTTTGAAATCAAAATTGCAAGAACTGCTGCAATTATATAGTCATATTTGCATGTCTTACTTTTCTTAAAGCATTGCTAGATAAAGGGAAGAGTTAAATTGTCAAGGTCTTGAAGCCTTGAATTTTTGTCTAGATGTGACCACCTTTTTTAGTGTCTGACATTAACAGCACAATTAATTTTGCTGTCAAGCATCAACAACCTTTATATTCTCCAACCTCCAAATTAGGGTTTAGGGTTTTTTAAGTAAATGCCTCCAAGCGAATGTTAATGTGGGAATTCTTAGAAAAACAGGTGCCATAGAACGAAGGTATGTACTTTTCATTATGCAAGCAATTCCTTTTTTTTATTTTTTAACATCAAAAGCAGTCAATTATCTTAGGCTATTATAAATTAGAACTTTGTCAAAGAAGATGTATGGTTGTTCCAAAAGTTATGCATTATCTAATGAGTTGGTTAAAATGGGATAGCACAACAGGATTCATCCTCTTTCAAATTCCTGTCATTTATTTTGGATAAAACCATTATAGCATTTCCTACAGTAACTTACTTTCTGATAATAATAGCTAGCTTATTTGTTGTAGAAATTGAAATAGGCCAAAAGAGAAGATGGGGAACTTTAGGTTACTTTGATTGTAATCATCTGAAATCAACTGAACCTGCTCATCTGACATTAAATTGGCTTCCGCTATAGCTAAATGAATAAGTTCTAAAGGTTGTAATCATAAACATACTAATAAAACTTTCAAGATTCTGATTTAAAAATCAGTAGATTGCTTTATGTTCTTTTCTTGTTGGTTAATAATCATAGCTTGAGATTCCCTGTTTCATTGAGTTGTTTAAGTTTTTATCAAACCTTTCTATTCTTTAACCCAATAGGAGTCCATCTTTTCTTAATAAGCTTCTTCAAATCTGCTGTTGAAATCTCTGTCAAGTTTTTAAAAATCTCTTCTGCATCTGATCCAAGGTTTGTCGAATTGATACCGGGGCTTTACCCATCAGCAACTGGTTTGGTATGGTGTAGGCCTATACTGTGCTGTGCTGGGGATTACTGAAATATGGAGAGGGGGGAGGGTGAGGAAGGAGGGAACGTGGGAAAGAAAACCCTAACCCTAACCCAAGAAGAATTGAGGATGAGAGAGAGAGAGAGAGGCGTTCTTGGAGCTTTGACTATGGCAGAACCCCAGGGGGGAGAGGTGTATTGTCAAGCCTTTGGTGGAGAGAGAGAGAGAGAGAGAGAGAGAGAGAGAGAGAGAGAGAAGGGGGCGAGGGAGAGGGAGGGAGATCATTCGAAGGCTCGAAGCATTTGAAGGGGTCATAGGTAGGGGGGAGGAGGGGACCTTGGGGTTTATTTATGGGACTCGATGGTTTCAACCACTGGAACCATCTTGGTTCTTGATTGGTTCAGTTTTGTATGGCCTGAAATGCTTGGTTCGGGATGGTTTGGCTAACCTTGATTTGATCTAGTTCTTTGACTTAAGCTTAGTTATGGTCCTTGTTTACCCATGTTGCCATGAGGCAGCATGTTCCCTGTTATGTTCAACTTAAAGACCAGGGTGGTTGTGTGAGCCAAATTGGATTCGAAGGACAAAGCATGGCTTTCAAAAAAAAAAATTCAAATACAAAAGTGCAAAAAAGCATTCTGTGAAGTAATATTATGTGATTACAGAAATTTGTTAATTGTTTTTACATATAAATTTTAGTGATTCTAGATTTAAAAAAAAATTAAAGATCAGCCTGTTTATTTTTTAATATAATATTGATTTTAAGTTAACAGTGGTAGTGACAAAAGTTACATAGAAGGCAGACTAGAAATGTTTAAAAGTGGGTGGGTGTGTAGTAGCAAGATTTCATAGCAGATATGGCACCCTAGCTGGAAGATTGTTTCTAGAAATATGTGAATCATAATACCTCGATTTAATTGGAATGATCTATTATTACAAAAGTGTTCTCCGAACCGTGCCGAATCGGCCGGTTCGGGGTGTACCGAACCTGATCGGTGGCCGGCCGGCACGGTTCGGCCACATAAAACGGTTTCCATCCCATAAAAATATATAAAAAAAATATTATACCGGTCCAAACCGGATCCGAACCGGGCCGAATTGGTGCTGAACCAGTCAAAATAAGGCCGAACCACTCGGTTCGGTCGGTTCGAGCTTGGCTCGGCCCGGTTTGGGTCGATTCGGGTGGGGTTTTTTTTTTTGTTTTTGTCACATGGTTATTGTAGCCATGTCATGGTAGGAGGGCTTCTGAGAAAGCTCTTAAGAGCTTTAACAACATAGAGCTCTTACAAGCTCTTTGTTGTTCGTTTTTGTTTTGCGATGACGGGTTTAAAAAAAAATTTAATCCATTTCAATGCAATCAAACATTCACAAATCGAAGAGAAAGGTAGAATCAAGGTACGTATAGCTTTCCTTTCTCCTATTTTCCTTTTCTCTCTCTTTTTTGTGTTAAAATCCATGCAAAATAAAAAATTAAGAAGAAATATTGTCACATTTTTTTTGTTGGCTATGATTTTAGAGTATATGGTAGATCTAGTATAGATTTACACAATGATACTAAGATCTTGATTTTTTGTTAAGTATATAATTTTTTAAATTAAAAATAAATTTCGGATTAATAAATTAATTAAAAAAAATAATTAGTAAAAAAATTGTAATTATAAATTATTAATCTAGGGCTCGTAAACTATTCTTGCTATAAATTTCATGTCGATTTATTCAAGTTTTGATGCGTCTCATGAATAGTGCTTTAGGTCTTAAATTGAAGAAAAATTGATTTTTAATATATTTTTAGGATCTTAAAAAAATATATGTAGCATGTATGATATAATCCTATATAAATCTAAAATTTAATTTTTTTTATTTTTTAAAATTTTTTTAAATAAATAAATAAAAAAATAATTTAAATTTTAAAAATTAGGTTAATAAAGTATTAATTAATAAATATTATTATCGACCTTATATGTAATTTAAATATTCAGGTATGGATCCATTAAAGAGGAAAAAGGATTCGGAGCGTGACATTGGCTGGTTGCATGGAGAGATGCTCTCGGGTCGGCATCACTGGATGTGTAAATGGTACAATACTGAATTCAAAAGTGGGGGTAATAAGGTTGAAGCAGCACTTGGTTAGTGGCTATTCTAATGTATCTGCATGCTGACAGTGTCTACAGGAGGTCCGTTAATTGATGAAAAAATACTTTGCTGATTTTAAAGCTGGAAAGGAAAGAGCAGCAAAGAAGAAGGCAGAGGTGGAGTGTAGAGCCGCAAAATCATCTTATTACTCCAAGGAGTTAGATGGAGCATCTATTCCTTTTGATAAGGAGGCACAGATAGAGGCTGCTATTCAGGCGAGCTTGTATGAGCAGAGGCAGCAGGAGGAGGCAGCCTGGCATAGACAGCGATTTGGGCTATCAGCTTTTGAGTTAGGATCGGGATCTGGTTCTGCTAGTGCTGCAGGAGAGTCTGAGACAGTTTAAGAGGACCTCCTCAGTCAGAGAGTCCGTTAGGAGAGGCACTAGCTCTATTGCATCCATGTTGGGAGCATTTGGCAATAGAAGGAAGTCTTCCAAGGACATTCCAGAGGGAGCCACTATCCATGATGTCAATCCACATGCCTTTTCCAGTAGAGATTCCAAGCAACAGAGGATTGATACAATACTGAAAAAGAATAAGAAGAAGGATATGTGGCGGGCCATCTCCTCCTGGTTTCATTTCAGTCATATCCCAGCGCATGCAGCAGATAATCTATATTATCGCTTTGCTATTTCATTTAGACAGGCTGCTGGTGCAGGTGTAGATCCTCCAGGATTGAGGGATATCTATGGTCAGCTTCTGGACAGCAATAAGGAGCTAGAATGATGGATATCCTCATATCAGAGCAAGTGGCCCATGTATGGGTTGACGGTGATGTGTGATTGTTGGACTGGTCCTACTAAACGGAGCATTATCAATTTCTTGACTTATTATGATGGAAAGATTTTTTTTAGAAGTCTTGATACTTCAGATCAGGTGCACGATGCCAGTTATATTCTCAGATTGATGGAGAAGGTGATTGATCAGGTGGGAGAGCATAATGTCGTGCAGGTCATCACGGATAATGGATCACAGTATAGGACTGCAATGCGTATCTTGAGTAGTGGCGATCACATATTTTCTGGACTCTTTGTGCTGCACATTATATAGATCTCATGTTGATGGATATTGGAAAAATGCGCAGGATGCAGAAGATTGTTGAGCTAGCACAGTCAATCACCAAATTTATATATAACCATACATGGGTCTTATCATTGATGAAGAACTTTACAGAAAAAATATTGAGACCAGGGATCACACAATTTGCTACTAATTACATTGCACTTGATAATCTTCTTGGTAAGAAAGCAGAGCTGCATCAGATGTTTGTCAGTCAGGAGTGGCAGCAGAGCAGATATGCCAGGAAAAATACTGAGGGAAGCAATGTGAAAAATTTAGTGACGAGATAGACATTCTGGTAGCGGGTTGAGAGGATAGTGGAGGCTATCAAGACTCTATATGAGGTACTTCGTGCCGTGGACTTCGAGAGATATCAGATGGGCTTCTTGTATTTCATGATGCAAAGGGCAAAGGAAAAGATCCAGGAGGCATATCTATCACATGCATCTGAGTATATCCGGATCATTGATGGATGGTGGAGTTATCAAATGAGTTCGGATTTGCATCAAGCATGTACGCAGTAATTTATGAAGTCCTTAAAAATTTAAATTTAATTAGATTTGTACAAGTACGCTTGACTAATTCTTAAAATATATGTGCAGCTTACTATCTGAATCTGAGATTTCAGTACTTCATACTGGACATTGCCATGGATGAAGATCTTATGCCTGCCCTATGCATGTTATATATAAGATGGAACCCGATCTAAATATCGATGCTATGTGCCTGGAAGAAGTTAGGTTGAAATTATTGAGTGATTTTTATGAGCATTAATTTCAACAAGTAGCACATGATAACAAAACATTTTCTGGCAGACGAAATTTTTTAGGGAGGGCACATATTCATTTGGATCCACTGTAGCAATAAAAGTAAATCAAAGATGAATCCTGGTAGGTACTACTAAGGAGTAAGTGTAATATTATATCAGGATTATATTTTTTATTTTGCCAAATCTAAAATTTTAAATGATGTAACGTTTTTTGTAGCTTAAAGGTGGGTGCATTTTGGTGGATTTGCTAAAAATCATAAAGTTCTTGCAGTTAAGATCCTCTCCCAAACGGTGTCATCCAGTGGATGTGAGCGCAATTAGTCTATATTTGGCCTTATCCACTCTAAGCAGAGGAACCGTCTGAAACAGAAACGCCTCAACAATCTTGAATATGTACACTATAATTTAAGGTTGAGGCTAAAGTGTATTCAGGAGGAAGTAGAATTGAAATATCCCGATCCTATTATAAGTTTATATGTTGATGAGGATGAAGATCCAATGATTGGGTGGATCATGAGTCATTAGCAGCAGCTAGAGCTTGATGAGCTAGCATCGCCTCCTCGACCAGTCAGTTTTGTAGTTAGTGAGGCTGGGATGGATGCTAGACAATGGACAACAAGTCATATTTCTTATAGGGCTTTAGCAGATACAGCACATTGTCCTTCCTCACCATCTATTCGGTCTGGAGACAGAGGAAAAGGAAAGACAGTTGCACCTCCATCGGAGCACTCAATCCATTCAGATTCATATACCAGAGAGAGTGATGATAGTGCTTCAGATAGTGAAGGATCTAGTGATCAGGGAGGGGCCGGAGGATAGGAGTCGCAGTCACCTATTCATATTCGATTCACTAGGGAGTCGCAGTTTAGCCATGCCATATAGGATACAGATCATAGATTACCATCTGGTATACCTCGTGATGATACGATTCCATATAGGCCATGGACTTCGCGAGGTCGTTCGGGACATGATGCAGCTGCAGCACTTGCACATGGAGTAGGATTCATGGATGTATCTGGGTTATCCTCATATTCAGGATCCTCTTATCCGCAGCTACCGGCAGCTTCTAGTCCATATGATCCATATGGTGCATTTGAAACATCATCTTCCAGTGGTTATTATCCTATGCAGCTCGGAGCATCTTAGGGATCTGATTTTATTGCTGGTATATTTGGATGGGTCCCTACACTGCCATATCATCAGTCTCTGGATAGCTCTTAGAGTTGGGACATCAGAGAGGGATCTGCGATGAGTTATGATCTATCACGCATATCTCCTTGGATGACCTTAGAGGAGTATCATGCAGCTTGGCTAGAGGGATATACCGATCTTCCTACAGAGTATATTAATGATCTCTATATTGATGGACATCGACACTTTACCCGATTCTAGACATTGTTATGTAATTATATATTTATGCTACATTTCACTTAGTTTAATTATCATTTTATATCTTATTTCAATTGGAATTAGTTCTAAACCTTGAAATCGGACATATCTTAAATTCTAAATTCCAAGCACTTAAGGTCCTAAATACTAAATTCTAAACCTTAAATCCTTAAAAAATAAAATAAAAACCTTAAAATCCCAAAATCCATCAAACAAAATCAAAAAAAAAAAATTTGGACGTACCGGTTCACACCGGCACTTCCCGCCATACCGTGTGTTGGTACGGCACAGCACCGTACTGGTACCGGCCCCCGGTACCAGTACCGGGAACCTTGATTATAATAACCCAGAAAGTAAGGTGACTTGTTTCCTGCAGTAACACTGAAATAGTACTAGTAATTTGAGGAGAGCTAGAATAACATAACTATTTTAATATAAGATAACCATTTTGTTTTGTTTGGTGCCTACTCTTTTCAATTATTTTAGTTTTACTGCAGGATTAATAATAATACTGCCATAGTTCTACTTTCTGAGTCCTAGTGCAGCCTCTTCTTTCTCTTACTTTGAACTTTTCTTTATATCAATTTGTTCCAACCATCTTTCTATGAAAATTCCGAGCTCACAAAATTTTCTTCCAAAATTGCCTCAATTGTTTAACTACAGTTTTTTGGAGCTCACTCCAGCTTTGCAACTCCATTTGCAAAGCCAGAGAACATGGAGAGTAAACAAGAATTGAGAGAATTCTCTATGCAATATTTTTAATGCTGCATTCCTGTACATATGCATGCAAATACTATATCATATTTGCTGATTATGTGGCACTTTATTTTGCTATTGGGCATGCTAATTATGCATCATATATAATTGATTGTTCTGTTCTTTGTTCCTTCTCGTGGTATTACACTGTTCCTGCTTTGCTATTAACTGAAGGTGGATGTTTTCAGAAAGAAGAAGCCGGAGCTTGCAACTTGAATCCTTGTGGGTCCACTACATAGGTGTGCTCCAGAAACATCTCCAGCAATTGAGGTTCTCAAAGGTATGGGAGGCTATAGCACAAGGGTTCCAAATATATCCTTATAACCCAAAACCTTATATTGCCATGATAGAAGCAAGCTATCTTTATACGGTGCCAAACAAAGTTCGTACTATGTTTGATGAATGTAGCCAGAGGTAACTTCATCTTCTTTTCTGTCAAAATGTCCAGATTACTTATTTTTTTCCTTTTGTAAGATTTAAATTAACATGCACTAAGAGCAACTTGATAGTACTGAAGATGTTCTTATGGAACAATCATGTTTTTTCATCTAGAATTGAATTATAAGATCCTCTCATTTGCATTTTCCTGGACCATAAAACTCTTTTCTTGCTAGCATTTTGTCTGATATTGTGATGGCAACTACTATTAGCTTATGCTGCATATTTCAAAGGTACATTGGTATTGTTGCAGCCTATTCACAGAATTTTCTGAAACTATCTGTTGAAAACTTCTCAAATGCATCATTATTTAGAAATATTAGATTTTCAAAGCTCACTGACATTAACAGGTATTAGATCATAGGCTTCATTCATCTTACTGGTTTTTGCTTGCAGTGTCATCAATTATTCCATCTTTTTCACATATTTACATTCAATTAGTGATCTCACAGAATTCACATAATGCATGTTTCTCTCCATGGCTGTCTGTCTATATATGTATATACAATTATATTTGCTTTCTTTGACGTGTAGATAGAATTCTGTTTCATGGTACTATAAGCGTTTCCTTAATGGATATCTATCATCTGTTGTGGTAGCAATTGGTGTTGATGATAGATTTTCCCTCACTCTCCCTCCCTCTCTCTACCTTGTTTACTCCCTCCCATCTTGCTCTGATGTAACTGTGCTTGCTGGCTCTTTTGTTTCATTCTCTTTCATGTGTTTTTTAAAAAAAAATTGTAGTCGTTCTTGAAAAGGACTCGTAGTAAACAAAATTCATGAAAACAAAAGCTAGGTCCTACCTATCTATAAAAGAAAAAAGTTGATACTGAAACAGATTTTTGTAAAACTACACTTTCAATTATGCATGCTTGTAACTCATACTAGTGGCCTTTTGTCTCTCCCCATTAAATTGTCAGTAATAATTTGATTTTAACAAGGCTGATGAAATGCAAGGGTGAACGATTAAGAATTTGAGGATTTTGAGATGGGCAAATGGCAAAAATAAAAAGTCCAGATTCCAGAATGTGAACATCTGAGGATGCTAAGGATCTACATCAAAATATAAGATGGCTATTAGAAGTATTTAAACTTGATATAAATGCTAAGAGAGCAACATGTCGATCCATTTCTTAGGTCCCTTGAAGTGAGAGAACACCAAAGAATCCTAAGAATTCATGGAGGCCTGGAAAAGTTAATGCTGAATTGTGGTGGTAGTGGAAAGATGGGTTGGGGTGGATATTTGAGGGGTGATGTTTGGAATAAAGAAATCTGTGGTATTTTTTTTTTTTGTTGCCCCAAGAAAAGAGGGGGGCGGGGGCGGGGGCGGGGGGAGGTGGTGTGAGGAGGAAAAGGGGTGGAAAAGGGACATAGTTGGAGAATTAGGGGTGATTCAAGGTGGCTGGGTGGATGAGAAAGATGAGACCGCTAGTGGTCTAGTTTGGAGGGTGCCGATGTTGGTGTAACTCGGAGGTGTTTGGATAAAATGAAGATGGACAGAATTATATGAATAATAAACCAAAAAGTCTATGATTTTTGTCCAAGGAACAATCTACTTTTAGTGTTCTAGCATTATTGTGTGGTTAAAAGATACAAAAACTTTCCTCAAATCCTCTCAAAAGCAGCCAATTTATACTCTATTTCTACACATACATGTTTACACGTTGTTCACATGATTGCATATATTATGAAAGCTTAAGTTCTCAATTGTAGTGGATCATCTAGACCTTATACCGCATGCCAGAGTGATCCATATCAGCATAGGGATATGGTCTAGTTCAGCAAATGGTGGATAGATAAGGAAGTGTATTGCATTTTGTACTGTACCATTATATGCAAGGTATGTGGTTCATGGCATACCATACTGAATCGTTATGGGACGGGATTGGTTTCTCCTTTCAGTTTGGGGTGCAGCTAGAAGTAGTTAGAATTGGTCTGAATTGCAATGCTCGATTCTATTGGATTTAGGGCAGTTCTGTCTGCTTCCAGCTACTTCGTGCCAATATAACCCTGATCTTGCCTCACTCTTTCTTGATCGAAAAATTGTCTCGATCTGTCATTCCACCTCTCTTGTTTTTTCCCTTCTCTCCTCGCTTCTTTCTCTTCAGGAGTGATCCATGAGCAATCCATAGCATGTTGCCCCCACTGTTCATTAGGAGCCTCTCTTGGCCATTACTGCCTCTAGCCTTGATTTCTCTCTCTCTCTCTCTCTCTCTCTCTCTCTCTCTCTCTTTTTTTGTTTGATCTCCCTTGACAATGATTTCACTCCTTGCTAATCCAGCATGTATGCCATCACCGTTGGAACACCCTTCCTCCTTCCTTCCCTCCCATCCTTCTCTAGATTTGAGGAACCAGCACCTTACTGGCATTACGTTGTGTCGGTATACGGTATTGTTATTGTACCAACATGATTCCTAGAAATACACCACTTAGTACTGGTTTTGCAAACCTTGTTTTGTGAATGAGACAAATTGTTGCCTTTTAGATATTAATGTCTATGCATATTTATACTCCATTAAGACATTACACTTGGTAGTGAAAATCCTTGTTTCCTACATAGTTTTTTTTGAAGAAATTTGGGTGAAAATTGTGACACTCGAAAGTTGAAATACTTCAAATTGTTTGATACTTAAACAAGATTGGCAATCTCAATATCAGACCTCGTTCTATTACCATCTTGGTACAATGTCAGTATGCTTAGTATAGGGTTGATTTAGTGTACCAATTCTTGGTATTTTGGTTCGGTACTAATAAGGTATGGTATGCCCAATATTCATCAATATGGCTTACCATGCTTAAAATGATTGAGAATATGTGACAATTCTTGCACTATGACACCCAATTTTTGTGCTTTGGATCAAACATAAATACAACTAATTTTTGTAGTGGCTAAGAAGTATCTTGCAGTGTTCCATTAGTTTGATTGTCCAAAAGTGTCCGCACCACAAAATTGGAACAATGCAGTGTCTAGGTAAAATTGTGTTGGTGGACCTCATGTAGCTTCTTTTGTGGCCAAAATGCACAATAATTTTGCTTTTTTTTTTCCTTCCAAAACTGTAGCACTTTTTTTGTCTTTATTCCATGATGGCACTTTTAAAGATGCTTTATTTTGCAATATTGAGAACCTCTTCTGTTCTCCTTTCCTAGGAACCCATCTGTAATTTTGTGGCTCTTTGCATTGTCATTTGAATTGGGCAAAGCTGGCTCTCAGCATAGGATTCATGGATTATTTGAGAGAGCATTGGCGAATGATAAATTGCAGAAATCGGTGTTATTATGGCGCTGCTACCTTGCATATGAGGCAGATATTGCACATAATCCTTCTGCAGCAAGACGGATTTTCTTTAGGGCCATTCATGCCTGCCCATGGTATGAGCCTGTTAACTGAAAAACATTATTTGATGCAGTGCATGCCTTAATTGGTTGCTTAGTTATATTAATGTTTTGCACCATAATATCCAAATCCATTTTGATGTTGGATCAGATATGTTCCTTTGTGTCATATAATTACACCATTATTTAGCACTTAATGTGACAACTATGGCGGCCCCCTCCCCCCCCCCCCCCCCCCCTTTCTTTTGTTGCAGGCTGGCGGGTTGGGGAAATTATAAGTTTCTATAAAGAATGGAACATTCAAAAGAAAATAGATATATTGAGTTTCTGTCATTTTGTGTATAACTTTCATGAATCTCGATTCTTGTTGGATCAACGGATGTGCATTGATTTTTATAGCCGGCCCCATAAATTTAGGAAGTCTTTTCATTAAGGTTTTCAGAGATCTTTGAATATTGTAAGCAAGAGTTTTAAAGCTCACAGCATAATACATACTGTACTAGCAAGGTTCCGAATAATGACATATTGGGGAATACTGACGGTGGTACTGTAACAAGGATTTTACCAAAAAGGAAACCGAGCTGTATTCATCAGCACATCTGGTATGCCCTCAGTGTGGTCATACCTTCTCTGGCTCCCCCCATCTGATTTTGGATGTTTCTCAACCCCCCCCTCCCCTCCTCTCAAGTGTGCGTGTCTTAATGCTATGTTTCTTGCAAGAAATAAGTGGGATTATCAAGTCAACCTCCATAGTCTTGGTTTTCAAGGCAAGCTGAAGTCAGTAACATGCACATTTATCACCTAAATCATGTAACTTGGTATCTAAAATAAATGTAATATATATAAGTGCAAAAATTAGCAACTGAAAAACAATCAATTTACCAGAAATCATTGAACTAGTCTGCAAAGCACACCTTGACCATCGATAATCAGCTTATTAGCTTGGATAACTGCACATGGACATCATATATTAGTATTTATTCTACAATATTAGGAACATCATAGTAGCCTATTATGCATTCATTTACTAACACAACTGTTCAAGATGAATTATCCATTATAGGTTTGCCATAGAAATGATAAACCAACCATGCAAAATATTACTGATGTTGGAGAAAATTGTAGTGTAATAGTTGATATATAATTATGACTGTATAAATGGTTATCCTTATAGAGTCAACAAAATACGTTAAAAAGGATGTTCATGTACATGTTGGTAATAGAGAGGGTTCACAAACTATTTGATGCATCATTGTAACGAGTGATGTGATGAGGGTGCACAGCTGATGATGAGCTACACCCATAAGCATGATAAGATGGAATCAAGTTAAAACAACTTCATATTCATGAACAAACAGCTGCATCACCTGCCCAAGGCAACTTATATTTGCAGTGTTGATGGCGAGGAATGCTGCTGAAAGAAGATGTCAGTAAGTGAGAATTTCATTATATGGTTGGTGATCTAGACTAGTGATGCAGTCCCGTGTGCAAGTGTTGTTAAAGATTTGCATGTATCCATGATCAAGGCAAAGAGCCACTGGTAGAAGCTAATCATGGTAAGTCAGCTGGTCGTGGCTTCTATATAGAGTATCTTTTTGTCAATTGAGCCATAAAGCACTTCACATATGCCTGGAATGGTAAACCATACATCTGACACTATATTAGTGCCTTGAGCTTTATCTTTTATTTTGCCGGCTTGCATCGCTGTGTTGCCTTAAGTAGGAATGGTCCTACTCCCACAGTGTATTATGGAAATTGACATGGGAACTGGAACTGGACATTTGTCTGAGTGTCTGACTCAGCAGGAGGAGAAAAAGGAAGATACAAGAGAGTATGTGAAAAAATATAAATGTATGTATGCATGACAGAATGGGATGTCCCTTCTTGTTCCGGTTCATTTTCTGAATTGTCCTGTCCTAACACTCAAGATGGTGGGACATCCTGCCGTCCACCGATATTTAAATCCTTGAGCTTGAGGATATTTTAAAAAGAAAAACATTTTGTGAATTTTGTTGGTTCCCACATTCTTAATTGGTCTCTTATAGAGGAAAAAGACTCACTTTTAACACCATTATAATGGGATCAACTTCATTGTTGGAATATGTATGTAGGCATGCATGTATTTATGGATGTATCTTAGATAAATGGGATTCCCCGCATTAATTTCTTGACTTTTCCCATCCCGATTCTCAGGATTGTGGGAGCTCTGCTGTTCCCTCAGTTTTTAAAACCTTGAATTTAAGGATATTTTGGAAGGACATATTTTTTTGTGAAGTTATTTAATACCCCCATTATTGATCAATCTCTTAAAATAAAAAAATTCACTTTTAAATACCATTATAATGGGGTCAAACTCATTATTTGGAAAAGTCCAATTCTATACCAATTTTCAGAAGCTGTTATTAGAAAAATTTGATTGGTAACTGAGTGTCTGACATGTATTTGATTCAGATGTGTATTATGTATTCAACACAGATTCTAGGAGCTGAATGTATGTCCAGGTAATGCTTTTGGCACATGCATGAAATCTATCACATTCAATATGGGACATGCAATAAATCTTTCAGGAAATGGAAGAGGGCTGTAAAATTAGGCATGTTACATTTTTATATCGCTTTATGTCCTAGATATAAGTTTGTTCGAACATGATTCAAATTATACAAGGCACAAGCACTTTATTCTGACAAAAAAAAAGAATCATATGTGAGCAACCCTGCCCAACCATAGTTTTATGATGCATAATTGATTTGCAAATAAAGGTCTGTCAGTAGAATTGTGTTTGATGGTTGAGTTACGTTCACACCTGAACTTGCTTCCCGCATTTCAGCCCCCATGTCTGCTTCTGAGCTGTGGGTACATCCATTCCAGCTGTGCTATAGGCTATAGTGCCTTATATCTATCCACAAAATTCCTCTCGCCACCATTTGGCAATTCAGGCAATATGGTAGTGCTACTGTCCACAATGGTTTGTCATCTCATGCTTGCTGCGGTTGCTAGACTCCCTGTTTTTAAGATTTTTTTCATTGGCTTAGCATTGAAACCTAGTCCCTATGCTTGTGATGCAAGGAAAATTTGGCACCAGAGGATTTCACTTTAGATGAAAATTTTGCATTTTCAGTTCACTTCTAAAGGGAAAAGGATGATTTAGTGAATATGGTACCCATTATTGGTGCCCATGAGAATTTATGAATTATAGAGCAAATTGAAGGATAGTGGTTTGTTGTTACAGCAGTCATGAATACCAGGTATGGATAATATATGGTTTAGAGAAAAGCATTTATCTGTTGTCCCATACTGGATCTTCAAGCCTTGCATTGTAAATATAACTAATGCTTATTTTTAAGGAATTATGTCTTGGTATCTTTAGCATTTAGGTTTGGGGATTCTTGAGTGACATTCGGGTCTTTGAGAAAATTGTAATGGAGACTGGACAAATGTATTGGTAGAAAAGAGGTTTCGGGGGAGGAAGGGGAAGATGGGATTTTCTGGGGAGTTTGAGTTACATATTCCTGCTTTAAAATAAAGTAGTTATGTAGATTCAACGTGGTGGTATAAACACTAGCAAATGTATCTGACTAGGAGTAGCTACCATATGTAAGGTTGACATTGCCCCTTGTGTGATAAGGGGCCATAGTTGGTTGTGATCAGCTAAATATAGGACTGGAGTTTTACTAGGTAGTAATGGAGAATATATGGTAATTTTATAGCTAATATTTTTCTCATTAAACATATCCTTACCAGTTTCTGCATCCTTTTCAGATTGGCCTTTGTGGCTGATGATGATGGGATGCTGGATGAAAACAAAGTGGGAATATAAGGTTTTTGACCACTTGAATAACATGAATTTGAGCATTTCAGAAAATTGCTCAATTGTGTCCATTTCTTTATACTTCTCTTGGAGAGGATAAGGGACAATGCTAATTGAAGGTTAATGAAGCTTTTACAACGAACTTCAATTATACCTTACCAAGTGATGCAGGTCTCCAGTTTCAGGTTGAGGGATTTACTTGAAATGTGAAGATTCCCTATAAAATCCAAGTCTTTACTTAGTTTGTTGCCATGGTGATTGCTTTGATCTTTGGTAGTCATTTAAAGATGTATTGGTCCATTGATAGAATGTGGAATATCAACAGATAATGTCTTTTTCATGAAGTAGGTCTGGGAGAGGATCCTGGTATCTTCAACACCCCTTCATGATGAATCTGGCACCCTTATCCATATAATGGGTTGCTTATACACTGAGAAATAAGGTGAGCTTTGTTTTTTTGGCTAGTATGGTATGAATATGGGGCATTTTTTCTTTGTTGGGGCTTGGTGCTGGTGAATGAGACTTTAATTTTCATTGTGTTGGCACTTTGGCTGCTCATCTATACCATGTTGATAAAGAATGAAGCTTTGATTAATGATTTGCTTAGTGTAGTATGATGGATGTGCATACATTTCATTTTTTTATTTTTATCATTTAAAATGGCAATTGATCCCTGATACAAATGCCAGATGGATTAATGGAGGAATTCAACCAAAACTTGCAACCTTTGTGCCAATCCCAAGTCCCCAAAGTTTCACCTCGACCCATGCTGGACTTTAGTTGAAACATCTAGGGCTGTTTGAATGCGTGTGGTTTCTTCTAAAAGAAAAACAGGTTTTGTGAGAATCAGGGAGAGATCTGTTTTTCATGACTCACTTTTCTGGTTTTATGATTCTTTAAATTTTGGCAAAACAGGTTTGATGAAAAACATCCGAACAATCTTTTATAAAGCCCAATGATTTTGGGTTCTGTAAACCTGTTTTACTACCTTTTCTAGTGTGATCATTGTATGTATTCTGTTTCTAGTTCTAGTATATACTTGTAGATGCCTGATTATTATAACCTTTCATAACCTAGGACCAAGGCCCCATTTTGCATTGCTGTGGGTGGTAGAGCTTATGTTATGAGAGCTTTGGCTGGTAGAGCTTTTAATTAAAAGGTTGTTTGCTATTTGGTAACCAATGTTTCCGATATGCCATGGAACTTTAATATTTATTTAGTAATCAAATCAAGAAAATGATAATAAAGGACATTAAATAGTGTTTTTTTGGTAGTGTGGTACTATATATGTTGTGTATAAATACATCCAGGAGAGTCAACATATAAAAATCTCCAAGAAACAAGCTGGAAGAGCATAGTCAAAATCCTACAAGGTAACACTAGTGTGGCCGGCTATACAAGAAGCAACTCAGTTTGCTGCACCATTTGCCTCTCTAAAGGTATAAGCCATCATAAAGGTATTGAGGGAGTTCAACATCTGCCTGTAGTCCTGGATGAGGGGGTGAATAGCATCATTCTTAGGGTCATATGTGATAGATATTTGATCACTGCACTCGAATTTCTGTCCGGCAAACTTTGGATGGTGTTAAGGTTATAATGGCATAGGCCAGCCCTTCCCATGCTCTCGCGCAACTCGGCCATCGGGACAATAGTATCGAATAACCGACTTCCTCCAGCCACAATGAAGGACCCTCTATGGTCCTTGATAATAAAGGCTGCTCTACCATAGGCCCTGTTGTCATTCACACTGCCATTAAAGTTAATCTTGAGGAAGTAAAAGGATGGTGGCTTCCAGGAAAGAGATCATTTAAGTGCTTGCAGAATCTTCCGAGGAGGAGCCAAAGGTTTCCCTTGTTGTCAAAGAACCCTAGTTAGCAGTGACCCTGAAAACTCAGAGGTGTGAAGAGAAGCTTGCATCCAAATCAATCTTGGGCTTCTTGGGGTGTGCTCTAAAAGATGCGGTCATTCTTGACCAATCCAAAGTGACAAGCAATGTAACACATAAGAACCAGCTCACTCCCATAAACACAAAGTGCTTTCAATTGTCTAGGTACTTGTATTGCCAAAAACTATATTATAATCTATTCTTAATTTATTAATTCATTATTTTGATATTTAACTAAATAATATAATAAATACTAAATTTTAAATTTATTACATAAATATAATATTTTACTATATTATTATGTTACAATAATATTATTATAATATAATAATAATAATAATAATAAAATATAATAATAATATTATTTTATTGTACTATCAACAATTATTATTTAAGTATTGTTAACATTAATTATTTATATATATATTTTTAAAGAAATCTTGTTGCAAGGAATTTAAATTGAGAGATTGTCCTCCCAAAAAAGAAAGCTTTGATACATCACAAGTAGAACTTTTGCATAAAAGCTCTACCTTAATAGATCTTTTTCAGCTTTTGAAGGAGCTAGGGAGCTGTTTTGGAATTTTTACTAAACTTCTCAAAATCATCCAAAAGCTTCTGGCCTTCCAGGAAGTCGCTGCATTTTGTTACTTTTAGCAAATTATGGGCCTTTTATTTTTTAGAATAAAGATGATTGCCAAACATTCTTTACCATGCCAAGGGGCTATCCAGTTAGATATACCTTTATTTTCTTTTGATGTCCAATAATTTTTGTTCTTTCGGAAATCCCCTTTTTCTTATGCTTTTCTTTCTAGAACAGTTTGTTCTGAAAGCTGTGAATAATGGTGCTGAAATTATGCCGTGCTGCTGTAATGGTGCTGCTATTGAATTATATCAAGGGTGTGGTTTTTAGAATTTCAAATGTTTTAACTTTTGACATAAGCATGTTTTTTACATTCTCTGATGCTATTTCAGGTCAAAAAGGTTATGGCTTGATGGATTCCAAAAATTAAGCTCTGTTTTGACTGCAAAGGAGCTGTCCGATCTCCAGGAAGTCATGCGTGACAAGGAATTGCACCTGAGGACTGATATCTATGAAATACTCTTGGAGGATGAGATAGAGATATGACACTGTTTCTTACCGTTTAATGTCTGTCATATCACAATGTAACATGCAATCTGACTCCTGTCATCGACTTCAGCCTAAAACCTTGTTGTTCCAGGAAACAAGGCCGAAAGAGGACTGGAGTCGCCCATCAAGGTGTGATAGTCCCATTCATGTAAAGATTCTGCAACAAATATTCTGAAAGTGCCTACGAGCAGGGTGTCTTTGCATGAACTTACAGGTGGTTATTTTGCTAGTCGTCGAATATTTGAATCATCCATAATTAGAAAGCCAATAGATTGTTTTACGAGGTCCAGAATTAAGTGCAACTCAAGCCAAACTCGCATGTTGAAGGGATTTATTAAGAGTGTCTGATCCACTCATGGTTCGTATATTTGCTTGATTATTTCAAGGGTTAGGCCTCAATGTTGTAGCTGAAACGCGCTTTACTGTACATTATGCTCCCAGCTTATAAATAAATATAACAATATATTGTGTTTATTAATCATGGTGTGTGATATTTATTTCATGTATATATATATATATATATATATGTGTTTATTAATATATTGTGTTTATTAATCATGGTGTGTGAAGAGATGGGTTTGATTTCATCAAATCCGGTCAAGTTTTTCAACATCTGTCTTTATTTTATTTCATTCATATATATATATATATATATACACAGAGAGAGAGAGATGGGTTTGATTTCATCAAATCCGGCTAAATTTTTCATCATCTGATTTTATTTTATTTCATTAATAAAGATGGCATCTTTCTTTTCCTTTTCTCTATCAACACTTAAAGTCCACACTTCTGGAAGCTTTCCCATCTCCATCCCCTTTTAGTCAGCGAGAAGACCATCGGAGGTCCTTCGCCTCTGTCTTCTCTTTGTATCCTCTCCATCTGTGGGAAGTCCACCTCTGTCTCCTCTCTGCCTGTGGGAAGACCACGGGAGATCTTCTGCCTCTATCTCCTTTCCACTTACGAGAAGACCATCAGAGGTTGCCAGCCTACATCTCTTTTTTGTCCGTCTCTTCTTCGTTCATGGGAAGTCTGATGGAGGCTCCCCGCTTTCATCTCCTTTCTGTTTGTGAGAAGTCCATCGGAGGTCCTCCGCCTTCATCTCCTCTCTGTCAATGGAAAGCCCGCTGGGGATCCATTCTCAACCTCGGCAGCTTCGTGGGCAGGGTGGCTCCTATTCGGTTGGAAATGGCGATGTGATCTCGTTTGTCCCAGCACGTCAACGCAATTAAAGTCATCTCGGCTCCTGGGGATCTCATTGGTGACACCGCGAGGTTGGTAGATCCTGATCGAATTGAGAAATTTGATGGCCTCTCGAGGATCGCGATGAAGCCCTCTACCGGTTCAACGTTGGAGGCCCAAAGGTCACATCTTTCAACGACACTCTTTGGGGGACTTGGGTTCCTGATGCCGCCTTCAAGAATTCGGCTTTTGTTTCCAAAGCTGTGGCTTTCAGTGGAAGGATTAAGTATTAGAACGGTGGGGCGAGTCGTCAAGTAGCTCCCAATCAAGTGTACAATACTACCAGAGTACTTGGTGCTGTTGATGTGGAACTTTCGTCGACTGGACGGAGTCGCTGGATTGCCGATTCGCTCTCCTGGATACTTGCAAAATAGGTTTCTGACCAGATTTTCTCCGATGGGGGATACTTTGATGCCTAAGTTAGAGAGGGAAGTTCCAGTAACAGAATGGAGAGTTTCTGAAGAGGAAGGAAGATGATGAAAGTACTCTCTTTTCTAGGCATGCGTAGCGTACCTTGAGTATCCCCTCTTACCAGTATTTATAGTTTCTGTGCCAGTATGTAGTTAAGCTCACCTACCTATGGTTAAGACGGGGTTAATTAACTTTACCCTACGCATAATCATAAGTGGTTGCCAATTGATTCTGGCCAGCCTGGGATTGTTGGAATTGGAGATAGTGGCTACGTAGCCACCTTGATATGGTTGAGATTGGAGATAGTGGCCATGCGGTCGATCATAACCATCGTATCCACGTTCGAAGATTTGAGACTAACCGGAGATTCGCTTCGGAAAGAAGTCGAAGACACATCTGTTGTCTGTAGCGGAGTCTTTCCCTTCGAAATGGGTAGTGGAGCGAAGATGGCGTCATCTTCGGGACTAGTCTTCTTCAAACCGGCATTCTTCGGCTGATGTATAGAAGATTAGTCGGGAGCTGGTGGTGGTACTCTTCGGGACTAATGCCTTTGGCTAAGTCGAAGACTGACCCCACGTGACTCCCTCCAGGTGCTCTGGTTTAGATGCCCGGTTCAGAAGGAGTTTGGTGAGCGGTTGAACCGATAATGTGTTGTATAGACATATTATAACAGTTGCCCCCCACTCTCAATTTTCAAAGCAATGATTTGCCTAGAAGTGTGAGAGTATTAATGGATTGTCATTTTTTGCCGGGAGAAGCGCAACCAATGATGGTAAATCTTTGATTCGGTCATCCTCCATAGCTGATATCTGATTCAAAGATCAGGTTGAGGACAGGTGTCGTCTTATTGGAACATGAAAAGGCGAGGGCTGGTCGAAGGGTCGCGTCTTTTCCTTTTATTACAATGATTTGGCCGATCTTTTAATTGGGATCTGGGTAGAGGACGTGGCCTCACCTTGTCCCTTGGGAAAGGTATGGGCTTCTTCTCCGTCGTTAGGTGAAATCATGCGGATTGAGACTTTTGGCTCTTCCCATGTCGAATCAGCTTGGCGTCGCTTGGAATTGCGTGGCCGGATCTGGCGCCTGCATATGTGGTGCAATTAGAGAAAGGACGCTTTTTCTTTTGAGGAGGTGCACTGAAGCATCTCTTGTCCCTTATAAAGGGAAAAAGAGGACCTGTAGAAGAAGCTTCTTCACTCCTATTTGATTCTACTTTTTGTTCAACCTTTCTTGCTTCTAGTCCCCAGTCTCTCCCACAGGTAGGGTCTCCTTGCTTCTCCGTCTCTTTTTTGTTTCAGCATGGTTAGGTCTTTAGAAGTCCGTGTCGTCACTAGGGTCTCCTCTGACGGGGGAGAGGCCGGGCCCTCGAGCACTTCAGGTCCTGTTAGGGATGTCGTCGTGGAGATCAGACCGGAGCTGGTCCCCAGTTCCGTTTCCCTTAGAAAAATAGCCCACCTTCGAGAACGTTATTGCCTTCCCGAAGACTTCCTTCTGGTGCTCCTAAGACTTGAAGAACAGGTAAATAGGCCTCCTGTCAGGCACATTGCCGTATACGAAGACCATTTAAAAGCTGGTCTTCGCTTTCCATTGCACCTTTTTCTTCTTAGGATCTTTAATTTGTATTAGATTATTCATACGCAGCTGACTCCGAATAGTATTCGGAACATCTGCGGGTTTCTGGTCCGTTGTCACATAGCCAATGTGAGGTCTAGGACCAGTTTGTTCACTTCCCTCTTCGTCTTGAAGAGGGATTTCCATGGCTACGGATGGTGGGTCATCGGCCCTTGTCCCAGCCACAAAATAATGAAAGACATGCCCAACGCCATCCATGGGTGGAAGCCCAACTTTGTCTTTATCTCTTTTATTCAGTCGTGGGATTTCAATAGTACGTAGAGAGAGCCTCGCCTGGATGCTAATGCTGGCAAGAAGGTTCTGGCGATCGACTAACCTGACTAAACCTTGTTGTCTGGTTCGGAGGCCGTCTCCATCCGAGAGCTTTTAGAAGAGAGGAACCTCCACCTTGCTGGGATCGGCGGGTCCCTTATGTTAAGTATAAATGGTAGAAGACTGGCTTTTCTCCCATTTTGTAGCTTTTCGATTTGGCTGATTTCAATGTCCGCTTTTGTTTGTAGGTGGCAAGATGAGGCTCGATTTGTGCCTGCTTCGAGAATCCACCAAGAGGAAGTCAGTTCAGGCCTCTTCTTCAGGGTCGGAGGTCCGAAAAAAGGCCCGAGAGGAGGGGCCTAGCAGAAGTGCCACTTCCTCTAGGAGGACGTCTGGAGGGGATGAGGTCCCGTCAATGGAGCTTTCGACAGGGCTCCCATCGACTGAACCTTTGTCGAGGGTTAACTCTCTGGTCAAAATCCCAGAGAGTCCGACCCTGGCAGCTAATGTATTACCGCCTTGCCCCCTGCAATGGACATGGTCAAGGTACCTCAAGTCGAAGAGGGGTTTGTAAGGAATATCCCTCTGGACAGGGACTGCGAGATAGACCTCTCGAAGTTCTCTGATGTGAAGGGTCTCGTATTCCCTGACGTAGCCAGGCAGGTGCTGAAAGGTGTCTTGCTTCCCCGTGATTAGGTAGTCACTCGAAATCGGCATCTCGCCAAAGTATCCGATTTCGTGTTTTCCTCCTAGCTCCAGGTAAGACAGTTGCAGCCTCTCTTGTTTTTGGTTGATTGTTCATATTATAGTCAATCTTATGTTTTGATCCCATTGATGCAGTTGGTCCATAATGTTACCTTTTTAGAAGAGGGCCTGGAGGGTATCGACAACTTCCTCCATAGCTTGAAGGAGGAGCTTTAGATGGCCAAGGTCGAAAAGGAAGTGATCGAAGAATTAAAGTTGTCTATGGAGGAGAAGTTCATCCGTAAAGATGCCGAAGTTCAGGATCTGAGGGGCGAGCTGAAGAAGGCTCAACTGAATATCTCTGAACAAGAGGCGAAGTTGAGGGAGAGTGTTGGCTCCACCCAGTGATTTTGATGAATAACAAAACATTGAGTACATATTGTATTCTAATGAGGATTTCAAGTTGAGTTTTCAGGAAGAAATTACCTCAAAACTCCAAAAACTTATGATGTATGGCACGCAATGGCACGGAGCAATTCTCACATATCCGGGCATCCTCTTCATTGAAAAAGGGCTTATAATTGCTTAACTATTATGTGTTTATGCATTCATGAACTTTATTTTTGATTTCGAGGCTTTTACACTTGAATCTGGATGTTTTCAGTCTCAAGTGTCGATACCTGGACAGTCAAGTGTCGACACTTCAGCATTTGGCACGGACAAAAATCCTTGGCACGCCAAGTGTCGACACCTATATTCAAGTGTCGACACCAAGTGTCGACACTTAGGTTTCAAGTGTCGACTCAAGGCCCGAGATTTTTGAAAATACAGAACTTTGTTGTTTCAAGGATTTTTGTGTCAAGTGTCGACACCTGTGCATCAAGTGTCGATACTTGAATGTTCAAGTGTCGACTCCCAGAAATCAAGTGTCGACACCTGACAACCAAGTGTCGACACATGATAGCCAAGTGTCGACACTTGCAGCCTGACAGCTCTAACGGATCTATTTTTCTGGCTTGCAGAAATTGGTTTTCAAGCTTCAAACGGCTATTTCCAATGCTCCAACGGTCACAAACCATTTTTAGAAGGTTTTTGGTGTATTTAATCTCCACCAACCTCATTTTAAAAGAAGAGAAGAAAAGAGAAGAAAAGAAAAAGAAGAGAAAGCAAGAGAGAAGTCTATTCAAGAGCATTCAAGTCCACTCAAAAGCCAAAAAGCCAATATTCTCTCTAAACTTCAAATCAAAAGCCTCTTCTAGCTTGATTCCACTGAAAACGCCTACTAGCTCAACTTTACTACATTCCAAAAGGAGGCAACTTGAAGAAGAGTGAAGTCAAAGCATCCTTTGGGCTTCAAAGATTCCAATCTACTATTGAAGAGAGTTTGTTGTAGCTTTTAAATTTCATATCTGTTTTATTGTGCTTTAACCTTGCTTTCAAGGGTGTCTTGAAAGAAGGTTATTGTGGTTTGTTGGTGAGCCAAAGTATTAAAACCAACTAGGGTTAACTTGTGAGCTCGAAGACAAAACAAGTATTTAGGTTTGTTGGTGAGCCTAGGTGATAAAACCAACTTAGGTTTTGACTTGTGAGCCTTGTGAAAAACAAATCAACTATAATCTGGTGTGGATTATAGTGAAATTTCCAAGGGTGGCTTGGGGAGTGGATGTAGGTGCTAGGTTTGCACCGAACCACTATAAACCTTGTGTTTGTGTGTGATTGCTCTTTTCCTCTCGTATTCTTTGATTAAGTACTATCATCTTGCATCTAATTTATTATTGCTCACAAGCACCACTAGACTTTTATTTTATTGTGTTAATTTTTTAAAAGATCCAATTCACCCCCCCTCTTGGACTCCATTTATGGGCAACAAGTGGTATCAGAGCACCGGTACTCTCTTGTAGGTCCAAGGATCTTGAGTAAAAAATCATGGCGGCCCCAATAGGCATGGGTATTGTTGAAGGTCAAGCTTCAAACCGGCCCCCACTTCTTAATGGCACAAATTACACATACTGGAAGACACGCATGCGCATATTTATACAAGCTCTTGATTATAATTTGTGGAGAACAATAGTAAAAGGTCCTCATCAGCCTACAATGATGATTAATGGCATTCTCACCCCTAAAATGGAAGATGATTGGGATGAGAATGACATTAAGCAAATTGAGCTTAATGCTAAGGCAATGAACCTTTTATTTTGCTCTCTTGATCCTAGAGAGTTTAATAGAATATCAAACAGTCTCTCCACAAAGGAGATTTGGGATACACTTGAGGTTATCCATGAGGGTACACACCAAGTGAAGACCACCAAGGTTAACATGCTAATTCACACATATGAGATGTTTAAAATGGAACCTACTGAGTCTATCAGTGAGATGTATACTAGGTTCACAAACATTGTGAATGGCATGAGAAGTTTAGGAAAAATAATTTCTAACGGTGAACTTGTAAATAAACTTCTCAGGTCTCTACCAGCTTCATGGGATGCAAAGGTCACTGCAATTGAAGAAGCAAAAGATGTCAACACTCTCCCGCTGGAACAACTGTTAGGTTCCTTGATTACTTATGAACTATCCCTCAAACAGAAGAACAGAGAGGTGGATAAAAAGAAAAAGACAATAGCATTCAAATCTACTACCAGAGAAGACTCGAGCGAAGACTCTGAAGAGGATGACGAAGAAGATGAAACAGCTATGTTAGCAAGGAAATTCAGAAGGTTTATGAGGAAAAAGAAATTCAATTACAAAAAGAAATCTCTGAAAGGTGAGCCGAGTAAAGAAAAAGATAAGGAAAAGAAGGAGGAGCAGCCCACATGTTTTGAGTGTAAGAAGCCCGGGCATTTCAAGGTAGACTGCCCCTTACTAAAGAAAAGCAGAAGAAAGCTAAGAAAAAAGGCCATGATGGCAACCTGGAGTGAAAGTGAAGACTCCAGCTCTGAGGAAGAACAACAGGAAGTAGCAAATTTCTGTCTAATGGCCGATCAAGAAGAGGTATGCTCTGAAACCGAAAATGAAATATCTTTTGATGAGCTTCATGAAATTTTTGATGAACTAGTCATAGAATTTCAAAAATTAAAGTCAAAACATAAAGACTTAAAGAAGCAAATTCTGGAACTAGCTAAAACAAACAACAACCTTACAAATGAAAATGAATACCTTCTAATACAAAATAAAAATTTAAATGATAAGATTATGGCTCTTGAAAATGAAAAGAATATATTTGAAAAGAAAAGTAACTTACTTTCAAATGAAAAATTGTCAAGACAAAGCAAAGAAATTTTAATGGAAAACAAAAGATATAAAGAGGAAATCGATAAACTAAAGCCTTTTGTTGAAAAATTTACTTACAGTTCTGAAAAGTTAAATTTACTGTTAAATAATCAAAGAGCAGTATTTGACAAAGCTGGATTAGGATTCAGAATTCATAAGAAACAAAAACTCTTTAAAAATTTTTTAGTGCCTGCATCTTCATCAATTACATGCTATATTGTGGTATTAAAGGACATAAATCTTATATGTGCAACAAAAGAAAATTAAGGAACACTAAGAAAGTTTGGATTCCAAAAGGAACCAATGCCACTAACCAAAAAGGACCCAAGATGGCTTGGGTACCTAAAGTCTCCACTTGATTTTTATTGCAGGTATGCCTTGCAACCAACAAGAAAAGAATGTGGTATCTGGATAGCGGTTGCTCAAGGCATATGACAGGAGATGTGGAGCAGTTCTCATCAATTAAGTATCAAAATGGTGGCAATGTAACTTTTGGTGATAATGAAAAGGGCAAAATTATCGGTATTGGTAAAATCCATATCACCCCTACCTCTTATATTGATAATATTTTATATGTTGATGGATTGAAACATAACTTGCTAAGTATTAGTCAATTTTGTGACAAAAATTTTAAAATTGTTTTTGAATCTTCTCTGTGCATTGTTTCTAGTCTAGATGACAATGGCATTAAGTTCATCGGTCATAGGCATTGAAATATTTATATGGTTGATCTTGATGATCTTCCTATTTAGAAAGGTCAATGTCTAGTGGCAATGGAAGCCAAGATCGATGAAACTAGTTGGCTTTGGCATCGTAGACTAGGACATGCAAGCATGCATTTAATTTCAAAACTTAGCAAAAAGAATTTAGTAAAAGATTTGCCTAAACTTAATTTTGAAAAAGATAAGATTTGCAGTGCATGTCAACTTGGAAAACAAACAAAATCTTCTTTCAAACCTAAAGGAGTAATCTCTACTTCTAGACCTTTGGAATTGCTTCATATGGACCTTTTTGGGCCTACTAGAACATCTAGTTTAGGAGGTAAGAAGTTTGGTCTAGTCATTGTAGATGATTTCTCATGTTTTACTTGGGTCATGTTTTTAACACATAAAGATGAAACGTTTTCTGAATTTATAAGATTTCACAAAAGAGTTTTAAATGAAAAAGGTGTTTCAGTAATTTCTTTAAGAAGTGATCATGGAACTGAATTTGAAAATGCCGATTTTAATAAATTCTGTATTGAAAATGGAATTAATCACAATTTTTTTGTACCTAGGACACCTCAACAAAATGGGGTAGTAGAAAGAAAAAATAGAACTCTTGAAGAAATGGCACGCACCATGCTTTGTGAAAATGATTTACCTAGATACTTTTGGACGGAAGCCATAAATACTGCATGCTATATTTTAAATCGAGTTTTAATTCGACCGATTTTAAAGAAAACCCCTTATGAGCTTTGGAAGGGTAGAAAACCTTCAATCCGTTATTTTCATGTTCTTGGATGCCGTTGTTTCATCTTAAACAATGGTAAAGATAATCTAAGTAAATTTGATGCCAAATCAGATGAGAGAGTCTTTCTAGGCTACTCCACATCTAGTAAGGCATACAGGGTCTTCAACAGAAGGACACTTGTTGTTGAATAATCCATTCATGTAGTATTTGATGAAACTAACCAAAAATCTTCAAGAAAAGAAGATGTACTTTTTGATGAATCAGGTAACAAGAAAACTGAAGAAATAAACAACAATGAAGGACTTACCAAGGAACAGAATGATGATCAAAACACTGACAGAGATCAAGCACAAGGTGATGAAGATACATCAACTGTTGATCCTTTACCAAAAGAATGGAGGTATGCTCATGGACACCCAAAAGAACTAATTATAGGTGATCCATCTAAAGGTGTAAGTACTCGATCATCTCTTAGAAATATTTGTGATTACTTAGCTTTTGTGTCTCAAATTGAACCTAAAACTATTGAGGAAGCTGAATGTGGTAGTAATTGGATAAATGCTATGCAAGATGAACTTAACCAATTTAAAAGGAACAATGTTTGGACACTGGTAGATAGGCCTTCAAATACATCAATTATTGGCACAAAATGGGTTTTTCGAAATAAACTTGATGAAAATGGAATAGTAATTAGAAATAAAGCTAGACTAGTTGCCAAAGGATACAATCAGGAGGAAGGGATAGATTTTGATGAAACCTTTGCTCCTGTGGCTAGACTTGAGGCAATTAGGCTATTGTTGGCTTTTTCCTGTTTCATGAACTTTAAACTATATCAGATAGATGTTAAAAGTACTTTCTTAAATGGATTAATTGAAGAAGAAGTTTATGTTGAACAACCCCCTGATTTTGAAAATTCTGAATTTTCAAATCATGTTTATAAACTTCATAAAGCTTTATATGGATTAAAACAAGCTCCAAGAGCTTGGTATGATCGATTAAGCTCCTTTTTGCTGAAAAATGATTTTACTAGAGGTAATATAGATAAAACATTATTTTTAAAGAAAAAGAATGATGATCTCTTAGTAGTACAAATCTATATTGATGATATAATATTTGGTGCTACTAATGAATCTCTTTGTCAAGATTTTGCAAGTCTAATGCAGGGTGAGTTCGAGATGAGCATGATGGGAGAACTGAATTTCTTTCTCGGACTCCAGATAAGGCAAACCAAAGAGGGGATCTTCATCAACCAAACAAAATACACAAGAGAAATACTCAAGAAGTTTAGGATGGAGAACACTAAGCCATTAGGTACCCCTATGAGCTCCACATGTAGACTTGACAAGGATGAATCAGGTAAGTCAATAGACCAAAAATTATATCGTGGCATGATTGGTTCATTATTATATCTTACTGCCAGTAGGCCAGATATCATGTTTAGTGTCTGTATGTGTGCTAGATATCAGTCCAATCCTAAAGAGTCTCATCTTTTAGCTGTTAAACGCATACTTAGATATCTATCTGGCTCAATTGAAATTGGTTTATGGTACTCTAGAGATTCTTCATTTGATTTAATTGCTTATTCTGATGCTAATTTTGCTGGGTGTAAACTTGATCGTAAAAGTACTAGTGGAACCTGTCAGTTTCTTGGAGTAAATTTGATCTCCTGGAGTAGCAAGAAACAGAACTCAGTTGCTCTATCTACGGCGGAAGCCGAGTATATAGCAGCTGGGAGCTGTTGTACTCAAATCCTCTGGATCAAACAACAACTCGAAGATTTTGGCATTAAACTAACTAGGACACCCATAAGATGTGACAATACTAGTGCAATCAACCTATCTAAAAATCCTGTGCAACATTCAAGAAGTAAACACATTGAAATAAGACATCATTTCATAAGAGATCATGTACAAAACTCTAATGTAATTCTTGATTTTGTTTGTACCAATGATCAGTTAGCTGATGTGTTTACAAAGCCTTTGAGTGAGGATAGGTTCTGTCTGATTAGAAGAGAGTTAGGTATCATTAATCCATTCTCCTAGAACTCTCTTAGTATCATCTTTTCCTAATTCCTAAAGCTCAAAACCTATTGTTTAAAATCCCAAAAATTTGTCAAAATTTTTCCTATTTTTTTTCGGTTTTTCTCGAATTTTTGGCCAGGTGTCGACACTTAGAAAGTGTCAAGTGTCGACACCTGACCAAGTGTCGACACTTGACAAATCCAAAGTGTCGACACTTGCGAATTTGAACTGTTTTAAACAGACCGAACGATGGGTTTTTTGAAAATTTTCTTCCCCCCAGATTTCTTGGAACAGTGGTCCCCCTTGTCCAAATCCATCCTTTCACTCTTCAATCCTTCACAAATCAGGTATTTTCCCTCTCCAATTTCGTTTTTACTTTTCTATGTTTTTAATTTTATTGTTTACGAACCAAACAACCATGTTTTGGGTTTTCCAAATATTTTTCTTGAATTTAACTGGATTTTTGCATGTTTTAGTGAATTTCTAAAACTCCATTTGAGGGAATAATGTTTTAGATTTGTTTTTCTCGGATTTTCCTCATCTTTTGGGCGTTTTTCAACCCTTTTTCGCAAAAATCACTGTTTCATCAATTTTGGGCAAAATAAATTAGGTTTTCATCTAATTTAAGCATACTAAATCCATTTATTGATGACTTAGAAAGGTTTTTCATGATACATTTGTAACATCTTCGCCTATTTGCAAAAACCCTAAGTGATTAAAATCCAAATCCCATGGTTTTTGATTTTTAGACCTTACAAAAATTATTTTTCCATAGATTCAAATGTGTTCTACCTAACAAAATTTATTGATTCTGGTTTTCGAAACCTATCTAAACTCAAATCTCAACCTATGGCCAGTCCTTTGTTCTAAACCCTTCTTCATTCTTCCTGGTCAGTTGGCTGCTATGGGTCCTAGGAAGAGACTTGCAGTTAGGGCGAGGCCTAGTCAGGGTACTGAGAGGAGGTCGAAGGCCAGATTTGATCCCGCACAGCAGAGCAGTACAGCCACTCCGAGCTCCCCCCCTGCAGAGAGGATGGCAGGGAAGTCTATAGTTTCAGGGAGGAGAGTTGATCTACAGTGTTTCGACAGGCACCACTTTGACATTAGGGAGATACTCACAGATGCAGGACTAGTACCCTTCTGCACCATGTAGGAGAGATACTATCCTCACCTGGTGAGGGAGTTCTACGGTGCACTAGACTATCGACGACTTTTATGGACGACATCCGTCAGAGGTACACAGATTTCTTTGACTGATGAGCTGCTGAGCCGAGTATGGGAGATACCCCGGAGAGGAGTCTGTGCATTTTCTGTTGATGATAGAGAGGCGGCTTTCAGATGCATCCTTGAGCGAGAGGATGTTCGCGGTATCTCAGTAGTTACCGCAAACCAGTTATCTTTAGAGATGCGACTGCTGCACCATATTACTGCACGGATCCTTCTACCGAAGACTGGCAGATTCGATTTCATGACCGAGAAAGAGCTGATGGTGATGACCAGTCTGATCGAGAGGAGACAGATTGATATACCCGCCTTGATGCTATCATAGATGCATGATGCTGCCACTCAGCGCCGACACTGTTTGCCATACGGGATGGCACTGACCCGTCTTTTCAGAGCTTGTGGAGTATCATTAGAGGGGGAGATCCCCAAAGAGATACTACACACAGATGTATACGATGAGAGGTCATTGCACTGGATGGGTTACAGAATGGTTGGAGGTCGATGGGTTCGGAGAGAGTCTGGCCAGGAGCCAAATGAGGAGGATGAGTTTCGAGAGGCTGAGACTGGACCATCTGAGCCAGCAGTTCTTCCTCCAGTAGATGTTCCATCGACACAGGCAGAGCACCTGTCGCCTGATGCTTTAGCACCTCCACCACCATCGACAGGATTATCCTTTGAGGAGCATGCTAGAGCACAGTTCTCACAGATCAGAGGAGAGGTGACTCAGCTGCGTAGCGAGGTCGAGCTTCTACGAGCACAGACTACCTCGGAGCATGCTGAGATTCACAGATCCATGGAGGAGGGATTTACATGCATTGAGAGTCTATTGAGATCACTTATACCTCCTGCTGCACCTGTACTTGCTCGATCTGATGATGATGATGACGATGATGATGATGATGATGGCGGCGATCACCAGAGCAACCATGCTGATTTTGCTGACGGTGGTGATCAGGATGTTACCGAGCCACTGAGGTAGTGGGCACTGACAGCAACAGTGTAGGCGGAGCTGATGCTTATGAGGTGGTCAGTCAAGATCCTCTTACTACACCTGCTCCTCTACTACATTGGTTGACTTCGTACCGGATCCTATTGCGCCAGCAGATCGTCTTTCACCTCCTTCTACCAGATCTTCTAGGGTTGTACCCGCTTTTGGTCCTGCCGGCCATACCAGGAGTCTTAGAGCTTTAGCACCTCCTAGGGCTTTAGCCACCAGATCTAGGATTAGTGCTCCTTTCAGTCTTGATGTTCCATCTGATGAGGATTAGTCTCACAGATGTCTGTTTCAGATCTTATTTTGTATACTTAATTGACTCTATTTATCTATGTATGTTTCAGCTCTTTTGTACTAAAAATTTATCTTATATATATATATATATGTGTTTTTGATCAGAACTCTGTTATCTTGAAAATTTTGTGCTTCAGTTTATCATTCTTTAGCTCTGATACTCTTTATAATAGTATATTTTAACTCTGATATTATTTGATATTAGCACAATTTCAGCTCTGATATTTGTTTCTCTACTCTCTTTTTGTATCCATGCTAATTGTGAGGGGGAGGTTATTCCCTTTTCTTATGATTGACAAAAAGGGGGAGAACAAGTAATGATAGTAATGATTTTGATTTTATGGAGAACAAGTATTTGATTTTATTGATTTTGATTTTATTGAGAAAAAGGTGTATTATATTGATTATATTGTTTTCACCTTGCAAGAATCTTTGAAGTTTATCTTAATAAGAAGTATTTAATTAAGAGGGAGATTGTTTCCTCCTATCTATAAAATTATTATCTTTATTGTGACTAAAATTCATGTATATAAATTAAATGGTTAAAGTTTGAACTATATTGTCTCTTTTTCTCAAGGTTTTGTCATCATCAAAAAGGGGGAGATTGTTGGCTCCACCCAGTGATTTTGATGAATAACAAAACATTGAGTACATATTGTATTCTAATGAGGATTTCAAGTTGTGAGTTTTTAGGAAGAAAGCACCTCAAAATTCCAAAAACTTATGGTGTATGGCACGCAATGGCACGGAGCAATTCTCACATATCCGGGCATCCTCTTCATTGAAAAAGGGCTTATAATTGCTTAACTATTATGTGTTTATGCATTCATGAACTTTATTTTTGATTTCGAGGCTTTTACACTTGAATCTGGATGTTTTCAGTCTCAAGTGTCGACACCTGGACAGTCAAGTGTCGACACTTCAGCATTTGGCACGGACAAAAATCCTTGGCATGCCAAGTGTTGACACCTATATTCAAGTGTCGACACCAAGTGTCGACACTTAGGTTTCAAGTGTCGACTCAAGGCCTGAGATTTTTGAAAATACAGAACTTTATTGTTTTAAGGATTTTTGTGTCAAGTGTCGACACCTGTGCATCAAGTGTCGACACTTGAATGTTCAAGTGTCGACTCCCAAAAATCAAGTGTCGACACCTGACAACCAAGTGTCGACACCTGATAGCCAAGTGTCGACACTTGCAGCCTGACAGCTCTAACGGATCTATTTTTCTGGCTTGCAGAAATTGATTTTCAAGCTTCAAACGGCTATTTCCAATGCTCCAACGGTCACAAACCATTTTTATAAGGTTTTTGGTATATTTAATCTCCACCAACCTCATTTTAAAAGAAGAGAAGAAAATAGAAGAAAAGAAAAAGAAGAGAAAGCAAGAGAGAAGTCTATTCAAGAGCATTCAAGTCCACTCAAAAGCCAAAAAGCCAATATTCTCTCCAAACTTCAAATCAAAAGCCTCTTCTAGCTTGATTCCACTGAAAAAGCCTACTAGCTCAACTTTACTACATTCCAAAAGGAGGCAACTTGAAGAAGAGTGAAGTCAAAGCATCCTTTGGGCTTCAAAGATTCCAATCTACTCTTGAAGAGAGTTTGTTGTAGCTTTTAAATTTCATATCTGTTTTATTGTGCTTTAACCTTGCTTTCAAGGGTGTCTTGAAAGAAGGTTATTGTGGTTTGTTGGTGAGCCAAAGTATTAAAACCAACTAGGGTTAACTTGTGAGCCCGAAGACAAAACAAGTATTTAGGTTTGTTGGTGAGCCTAGGTGATAAAACCAACTTAGGTTTTGACTTGTGAGCCTTGTGAAAAACAAGTCAACTGTAATCTGGTGTGGATTATAGTGGAATTTCCAAGGGTGGCTTGGGGAGTGGATGTAGGTGCTAGGTTTGCACCGAACCACTATAAACCTTGTGTTTGTGTGTGATTGCTCTTTTCCTCTCGTATTCTTTAATTAAGTGTTATCATCTTGCATCTAATTTATTATTGCTCACAAGCACCACTAGACCTTCATTTTATTGTGTTAATTTTTTAAAAGACCCAATTTACCCCCCCTCTTGGGCTCCATTTCTGGGCAACAGAGAGGAAGAAGCAGATTCATTCTTTAGAGCATTCTGCTAAGGAAAACCAGAAGAAGGTCGAAGATATGGCCAAGACGACCGATGAGGCGATCAAAAGGGCTGAAGGAGCAACTCTGAAGGTCGAAAAAGCAATTCTGAAGGCCAAAGCAGCGGCACAGGAGTCCGAAGCCTTGAGAGAACAGGTAGTCAGGGCAGTCGAAGACTTTAAAAAGTCTTCACAGTTCAAGAAGGATGTAACTGAAGCAAGCTTGTTCAGTTACAAATTCGGCTTCAACGATGGACTCATGAGGGTTGGTGAGGTTTTTCTTAACCTCGACTTCTCCAGTATCCCAGCATATGAGATTGAAGAAGAGGTCGTGGCTCTTACTGAGACTGAAGAAGTACCGGGTTAGACTGAGGAAGCCCCGGTTGTGACAGAAGAATCAGCCATGGCAAGTCCAACAGTCTTGATTCAAGATGAAGAGGACCAAGCTGAAGAGGCCTTGGCCCCGGTTCAGACTGAGGAGGTCCTTCCTTCGGTCAACCTGGAAGTTCATACAGCCGCTTGACATGGTCTAGCAGGCCCTAAGCCTTGTAATTTTTGCCTTTTCTTTTGTAAGAGGGACCATATGTAATTAGCATCCTCTTGAATATCAATGAAAGCTGACTTTTCTTCTGACAAATGGTAGTTTTCGAACTGAAATGTCTAATGAAAAACCTTCCAAGTGTAAAGTCTCCAGATAGATTATAGCCTCATAGGCAGAAAGCTATTCGTCGACTTAAATGCAAGTTTCTTCAGTGCTTGGAGTCTTCGGATTTGGCTTTGAAAGGGTTGTCGAGCTTGGTCGTAAGCCGAATCAATGCAACTTTCCCATTAATTTGGCTTTTTCTGATTATAAATTCATCTCCTCGGCTTTGGGACTTACAATTAAGGAATCTCATTTTCGAAAGTAACTTTTGGTTTACCAATGGCATGACATTTCGCTTCTGCCAGCTGTCAGGCTGCCATTGGGGAGGCAGTTATTGCACAGATCGTAGGATCATGGCAATTAGGATCGTTAAGGATGCATGCATTAGGAATCAGATCGGTCATAGCTTTTTAGCTTCCAATGGTCCCCCCGCAGATCAGGAACCTTATTAATGAGGGCAAGCATGCGTGGCATGATCGGAGACTCACTGCTTTTAGGTAAAATTGCTCTTCGTGCCTTTTTCCTCTTTCTTCCTCTACGCCACCTAAGAAGCTCATTGAAGCATGAGGCCAGACGTAGCGAGGCTTAGACAGGCGGCGAGGAAGAGACTGGCGACGGGCCCTCCGGTGAGGAGTTCGGATCAACGGCGGAGCTATGTTTTGACGCTACCATGGGTCCAGGTCGGGGGCGACACCCTTATCGAAATAGGTTCTTCTCCAGGAGAAGAGCAAGTCTCTCCAGTGAGAACCGTTCCGGCAGGACCGCCTGAAGGTTCAAGCCCGCCGGATGCCGGCGAGGCTCCTTCATGCACCGGAGATATCAAGCCCACGATCCCAGCCACAGAAGGGAGGAGTTTCGGTGGGTACGATACATCTGCCATCGGTACTGTCCCCTCTAATCTGGGATGGGTGAAGGTTCCATCCATCGTTCCCGATGGTGGGAAGGGAACTAAGGGGTGAGGGTCCGGAGACCCTCTTTCTGCCATCTTTCCCAGGATATTGCAGGTAAACATTGATGTACACATCATATTGCTTACCCGTGTCAGTCGGGCTGACTTTGTGCATATTCCTCCTTGGCAGATTGCTCAAGACATTTCCCTATCGGAGGAAAATATTCGTGGGTCTATCGTCTTCGGCGAAAGCCTTCGGAGCCTGATGGCTTCGGCTGTAGCCAAAAGAGATGCTGTTGAGGGGCTTCGAGCTACCGCTGAGGAAGAATTGGGCAAAGTTGTTGCCTCTAAGAGTGTCTTAGAAAGGCAATTAAAGATGCTGGAGGTGCAAGTGACCGATATAGTGGTTGACTTGTAGAAGAAAAGGAGGAAGATCATCTCTGCTGAGCTGCTAATGAGAGATTGCCTTTGGGAAGCCGAGGCGCTAAAAGCCCAAAAAGTTGAGCTGGAGAGGAGAGTTGGCAGGCTGGAGACGGATCTCTCATTAGCCAACCAAAGGGTGGCGTAGGTTGAGGAAAGCTCTTCCCAGGCTGTTGAGACTTATAAGAGCTCCCAAGCCTTCAAAGATGAGGTACATGAGGCAGCGATAGAAAGCTACCTTGTTGGCCGTTCTGACTGCCTAGGCAAGGTCATGAAGCTTTATCCCAACTTGGATTTCTCTTCGGCTGCCGTTCCGGGCGACAGGGTAGAGGAAATAAAACCTCCAGCTGAAGAGACGTCAGGACTTCTCGTTGATGGATGTGGGGTGGCCGCCGAAGAAGCTTCCATCTCTACTCAGGCTACCGAACCAGCTGATGAAAGATAGAGCTGTTATTTTTCTTCTTCTCTTCTTTTTCTTTCTTTTTAACCAACCAACTATAATGTTTCCTTCTGAAATGAAAGCTTTCTTTTTTTAGAACAATTGGAGAAACAAAGTGATCATCTTCTTTGGACTAACTTTTTTCAAATTAGTCTTTTTCGAATCAGTCACCTTTGGGTTAATGCACAAAAGACCGATTGGTCACTTGATGATGAGTAGCTAAATATAGGATTCAGGGTCAATGTCTTTGGCTTAAGTCGAAGATTGGCCCAGGAGTGATGCTGTAGCGCTGTTGGATCGTCTTTGATTCCTCTAGTGCTAACGATTGGTTCGAAAAGGACCCGACCAAAACTTTGAATCGGGGGATAGCCTTAGTTGAGCTGACTTGTCTCAGTAGTCAATCATCCATCATAACTGCCCTCCTGATTCGATGATCGTGTGGAGGATAGATGTCACCTTGTTATTGGCACCTGGATGGAAGATTTTGAGTACATACTTCATTATCAGTGCCAAACATGCCGGTATTCGAGCAGCTGCACTTTCACACCCTCTAGGGGGTGTCCAGTCTTCTTTTCTTGACGGTGGTCATTAATGCCGTATCGGCTTCAAAAAAGCTACTCCAAATTCGAAGTGTCAGCTTCTTTTCCTGAAGGTGGTTATTAATAACTGCATTAGCCTCAGGGAAGCTGCTTCGGGTTCGAAGCGTCGCTTCAACACGTGGTGCTTTTCAGTTGGTTTGGCATGAGCCGTGGGACATGTCCTCCACAAGCACGAAGTGCCATTAAATAGGCTTCATCTTCCCAGTTTCTGAAAGCTATTCAAGTAGAGAAACAAATCCTTCATTCCAGAGCTACTCTTCTCCTCCTTCATACTGTGAAAATGAAGTTCAGCTTTGAGGATCTCTGGAAGATGGCCCAGAAGAGGGCCACCGCCATAGAGTTGGGAGGGGGACCTAGTGAAAAGGTCCGTCGGGGCGACGATGATTCTTTTTGGCTTGGAGAGGCGGTTTGCTTGGGGCAGAAGGTGAGGGCCCTGCAGGCGCAGTTGGAGGAGGCCAAGGCTCAGGCTACAGCGGCGATCGCGACGACGGGGCATGCTAGGAAGGAGGCGATGGAGGCCGTCGCCAAGTTCCTGGTGTCGCAGGCCTTCAAGGACAAGGTCACTGAGGCCATCCTGCATTCCTATCATCGAGGATTCCAGGAATACAAGCGTAAGGCCTTCCGCTTCTATGGTCTGAAGGGGCTGGACAACATCAGGCCCTTCATTCCGTATCCTGGGCAGGAGAACGATTTTGACTTCGAGGAGGAGTCAAAGTCGGAGGCGGAGCGCGAAGCCTCCCCGAGCGCCTCCCGAGGACCTGATATCGCCCGTCAGCATGGAAAGGGGCCGGCGACTGATTTTTAGATCATCCTTTCCATTCTCTTTCTCTTTCTTTTTTTTTTGGATTGTACAGTTCTTTTTCTCATTAATGAATGGAAATACCTTCCTTCCAAAATACTGTTAAGTGTGAACTCTTCGACGTAGTAGATCGTAGAAGAGCCTGTACGATCACTTGGATTGGATTTGCCATAGGGTAGGATGCTTAGACCATCCCAGTACCTTTGGTTGATATTAAGGCAGGTTGATTGGGCTCACCTTGGCATGTCTTCGGATTTACCGTAGGGTAGGATGTGTAAACCATCCCTGCACCTTTGGTTGATGTTAAGGCAGGCTGATTTGGCCTATCTTGGCGCATCTTCAGATTTGCCGTAAGATAGGTTATGTAAACCATCCCTATATCTTTGGTTGATGTTAAGGTAGGCTGATTAGGCCCACTTTGGTGCATCTTCGAATTTACCATAGGGTAGGTTGTGTAAACAATCCCTGCACCTTTGGTTAATGTTAAGGCAGGCTGATTAGGCCCACCTCAGTGAGTCTTCAGATTTGGCGTAGGGTAGGTTGTGTAAACCATTCTTACGCCTTTGGTTGATGTTAAGGCAAGTTGATTAGGCCCATCTCAACACGTCTTCAGATTTACCGTAGGGCAGGTAGTGTAAACCATCCCTGTGCCTTCGGTTGATCATAAGGTGGCTTGGTTGGGCTTTCCTTTGTGCTCGTCGGGCATATCAATAAGATGAGTAGATCAGACCCACCTTTGCGCTTTTTCGTCGGTCTCATCGGGTTACTGAGACCATTTTTGTACAGTTATTTGATGATAAGAATGGCTAACCAAACTTATTTTCAAATGGACTTTTATTGAAGACTTCCATGATGAGAACCCTTATTGATAGTACTTGCAAAGATTTTGTACATTCTAAGACCGAGGTAGCACAACACCATCTAAAGTCTCGAGTTGATACGTTCCTAGATGTATGACTTCCTTAATTCGGTAGGGACCTTCCCAATTGGGAGAATGTTTGCCTTGCTCTGTCAGCTTGGATACTTCGGCCCTTCGCAGCACCAAGTCTTCAGGATGAAAGATTCGCTCCTTCATCCTGGAGTTGTAATATTTAGTGACCTTCTGTTGATATGCCGCCATCTTCATTTGAGCCTAAAGTCTGGTGCCTTGCAGCAGATCCAAGTCTGCCCTTCGGTGCTCTGAATTTTCAGGTTCTTTGTATTTGTCGATCTTCAAAGATTGCAATGTAACCTCTATAGGGAGAACTGCTCCAGTGCCATATGCCAAATTAAATAGGGACTCGCCTATAGCCATTCTGGGAGTTGTCCGATATACTCAAAGAATAGAATTTAACTTTTTGGCCCACAGTCCTTTGGTGTCATTCATTCGGGTTTTTAGGCCATGGAGGATGGTCTGATTTGTCACTTCAGCCTCTCCGTTGGACTGTAGGTGGCCGACGAAAGTCAACTTGTGTAGCACATGGTACTGGGCACAAAAGTTCTTGAGCTTTGAGTTATTGAATTGCCTCCCGTTATCAATGACAATGGCATAAGGGATTCCAAATCAGAATATAATATAATATAATCCTTCATAAAACTTTCAACTTTTGCCTCCGTAATGTGAGCCAATGGTTCAGCCTCGACCCACTTGGTGAAGTAGTCAATGGCAACGATAAGGAATTTTTGTTGTCTGGATGCCGGTGAGAATGGACCAAGAATGTTCATGCCCCACTGAGCGAAAGGCTATGGTGCAATCAGCTGGGTCAGCTGGCTTGCAAGCTGTCTTTGGACATTAGCATACCTTTGGCATTGGTCACATCTTCAGACGAAGTCGGCGGAGTCCTTTTGGATGGTTGGCCAGTAGTAACCTTGGCGTATTATTTTATATGCCAGAGATTTGCCCCCCAGATGGTCTTCGTATATGCCTTCATGCACCTCCCTTAAGGCATAATCAGCGTTTGTCGGCCCTAGACATTTTAGTAGAGATTGGGTGAAAGATCTCTTTTACAAGGTTCCATCCAAGATGACATACTGAGATGCCATCCAACGAACTCTCTTGGCCTCTACTTTATCTTCTGGCAACTTGTCCTCACTTAGGAACTTGAGGATGGGGTCCATCCAACTAGACTCATTCTCAATTTGATGTACCATTGGAGTCTCTTCAGCTATACTTGGAATTTCGAGGTGTTCTATAAAAGTGCGACCAAGGGAGTCTGGAGTAGTGGTGGCGAGTCTGGACAAGGCATCAGCTCGGGAATTCTCCGATCGTGGCATATGAGTGATTTCAAAGAATTCCAACTGTGAGGACAGGGCCCTAACTTTCTCCAAGTACTGGATCATGGTCGGATCTCGGGCTTCAAATTCACCTTTAACCTGGTTCACCACTAGTTGGGAGTCTAAAAAGATCTGGATCTTTCGAACCCCTAAATTCTTGGCAATTCGGAGTCCCGCAAGGAGTGCTTCGTATTCAGCTTGATTATTTGAAGCATGGAAGGAGAAACGAAGTGCGTACTCCACTGTGTGCCCATCCAGTTTGGCTAATATGAGGCCCGCTCCACACTTAGTAGAGTTAGAAGCTCCATCCACATGAAGTACCCAGACAGACTCCACATCCTTCGGGTCGGCTCCATCCTCTTCGGCTGGTTATGCACTGCTTTCGGGCTTCCATGTGCATTCTGCTAAGAAATTCGACATCACCTGTGCTTTCATCACCAATCTGGATTGGAAGGTGATATCAAATTTACTCAACTTAATAGCCCACTTAGCTATCCTTCCGGAAGTATCAGGACAGTGAAGGATGGCTTTAAGGGGCTGATCAGTCGGGATTACGATAGTATGGGCATAAAAATAAGGCCGTATGCACTTCGTCGCAATCACCAATGAGTAGATAAGCTTTTGCATCTTTAGATACCTTACTTCAGCATCGTGCAATACCTTACTGATGTAATAGATCGGCCTTTGGAGATCATCCCTCTCTTTCCGGATGAGAACTGAACTAACGGCCTCGTCTGCAGTGGAGAGGTATAAATAGAGAGTTTCTCCTTCTTGAGATTTGGAGAGCAGTGGTGGGGCCTCTAGATACTTCTTCAATTCGTCAAAGGTAAGATGGCAGTCCTCGGTCCATTCAAAGCTTCGGGACTGTCAGAGCACCTTGAAGAAAGGGAGACACTTTTCAGCCGATCGAAAAATGAACTGGCTTAAAGAGGCGATTCTTCCCGTCAGCTGTTGTACTTCCTTCTTACAAGAAGGGTGTCTCATGTTTCGGAGGGCATGGATCTTTTCAGGGTTGGCTTTAATCCCTCGTTTGGTAACAAGGAATCCCAAGAATTTGCCTGAGGTTACCCCGAAAGCACATTTTGTTGGGTTTAGCTTCATTTGGTAGCATCTTAAGGCACTAAAAGACTTCCAAATCTCTAATATGATCTTCTTTAAGGAGACTCTTCACAATCATGTCATCGATATAGGCCTCCATGTTCCTTCCCAGTTGTTCTTTGAACACTTTGTCGATCAGCCTTTGAAATATAATCCCAGCATTCTTTAATCCAAATGGCATCATTTTGTAGCAGTAGAGACCTTTCTCTATGACAAAGGCTATCTTTTCTTCATCCCGAGGGTCCATCCGGATCTGGTTATATCCAGAGAAGGCATCCATGAAGCTTAACAGTTGGTGGCCCGTAGTGGCATCGACTAGTTGGTCGATATTTGACAGAGGAAAGCTATCTTTTGGGCAAGCTTTGTTGAGATCTGTATAATCGATGCAGATCCTCCACTTACCATTAGCTTTCTTTACCATTACTACATTTATGAGCCATTCGGGATAATATGCTTCCCGAATGAATCCGACCTTGAGGAGTTTGTTCACATTCTCGTCTATCGCTTTCTGCCGCTCAGGGGTGAAGTTTCTCTTCTTCTATCAAACTGGCCTATAATCAGGGGCAACTTCCAGCCGATGAGTAATTACTTCGGTTAGAATCCCAGGCATGTCCAAAGCTGACCAGGCAAAGACATCAGCATTATCCTTGAGGAAGTGAATCAACCTTGTTTTTGTTTCTTCATCTACCAGACTTCCAATCTGTATAATATTGGTAGGGTCTTCTTCGGTTAATTATATCGAAATAGTTTTCTCCATCAGTTCGTCACAGTCTTCGACTGGGTCCCTCGGGTCCAATTGGTTTAGAGTTGTGGGATTAACCGATTGTCTGTCTTGTATCATTAGACGTTGCTGTACAGTTCTTTGGTGTCCTTTCGCTTCCCAGACTCCGCTCCTGGTGAGGAAACGTACCAGGAGGTAGTAAGTTGACACTATGGCCTGAAATTTGTTTAAGATGGGCTGTCCCAAAACCATATTGTAAGCTGAAAGGAGTTTGGACCACTATGAAGTTGATGGGGAGTGTCTTCAATCGAAGTTCGGCTTCGAGGATGACAGGCAGTATTATTTCGCCCTCAACATCAACTTGATTGCCTCCAAACCCAGTTAGCGGCACAGGGGACTTCTGTAGCTTGTTTTTGGACAAACACATTCTGGAGAATACATCATAAAGTAAGACATCTGCTGAGCTTCCATTATCAATTAGAATGCGTCTTACATCATAGTTGGCCATAACGGCCGAAATTACAACTAGGTCATCATGTGGGAGCTGAACTCCCACGAGGTCATCATTGAAGAAAAGTATAGAGTTGTTATCCTTGAGCCATTTTGGAGCATTGTCTTCGGCTCTCCTCCAGTTGATTGGCTGATATAGCATTCCCACCCTTCCGTCAGTGGGTCTTTGGTTAAGTAATTCAGCTTCTTCAGGGGCCCTTTGGGGGGCCATGGCCTCAGGCTGAGATTCAGGGTGACCGACGTATCATCCCAAATAACCCCTCTTGATTAAATCTTCAATGGCATCTTGAGTTGGATGCAATCCTCAGTGTTGTGGCCGTGGTCTTGGTAGAATATGAAATATTTGTTTCTGTTCCTCGCGGAGGAGGATGCTTTCATGGGACACGACCGTTGGAGATAGCTTTCTTTTTCTATCTCCATTAGAATCCTTTCCCTGGGGAGATTGAGGGGGGTGTAGGAGTCGAATCTCTCACCCAGTGCTCTGGACTTGGGACTTCGTCGTCAGGTAGAGTTGCTGTTGTTGTTGTTGGGTGCAGGGGGATCTAACCCCTTGTTGTTCTTCTTCTTGAAAATAGATTTTCCTTCAGCCAGTCGTCTATTCGTCGCTTGCTCTTTAACATTGGCATAATTATGAGCTCTTGATAGGAGCTCAGCATAGGTTATGGGAAATCTTTTATCTAGGAAGAAAGTGAGCTTGGAGGACCGGAGCCCCTTCTTTAGAGCGGACATGGCTACGTGCTTGTTGAGATCGGGGATCTTGAGAGTAGTCGAATTGAACCTGGATATGTAATCTCAAAGGCTCTCTCCTTCATTCTGGTGAATGAGAAATAGGGTGTCCGTGTTCTAGGACGTATTCTGGCAAGTCCTGAAATGTAAGATAAATAATTTTTTCAACTTAGAAAAAGAATCGATGGTACCTAGGCATATGCTCGAATATCACATTCGAGCCGCCTTCTTCAAAGTAGCAGAAAAGGCAAGGCAATGCAGTACGTCAGAGGCCCCTTGAATCATCATAAAGGCTTTGAAGCTGTCCAGATGATCAAGCAGGTCCGTAGTTCGATCGTGAGGCTTCATTTGAGGGACCCTAAAATGTTGAGGGACAATTTCGGCCATGATGCAAGGGGTGAACAGGGGACGCGAGTTGTACGCCATGAACTCACCGTCCTTCTTCTGATTATTAAGCCTTGTAACCTATATTCGAGGGCCTTGAGCTTTTCATCGTAGTCAAGGTGGGCTTCTTTCGGTACGTCCCTTTCGGGAGTTGAGTCTTCAGAGGAGAGGGAGAGAGATCGTCTAGATCTCTTTCCTCTTCGCAGGGCATCGATCGACTTCGGGTGCCAAGAGCTTCGACCTTTGGGAGAAAGCCAATCATGGGGGGAAAGTTGGGTAGACCCATGACGCTGATCTCCCCTCCCCCAGGATCGATGACTATGTCTGGAGGTGGCTGGCGGGTGCCCAACTTGGAAAGCTGCATCATGGAAATTCTGAACCATAGTTGTTAAAGCATCAACCCGGTTTAGAAGAGGGAGGATGGCCCCTACTTGTCGAAGCATTTTGAGTTTTTCCTTTCGCCATTAGGATTTTTTCTCACTCTCTTTTCTCAAGGAGGAGAGCTACCAGTATATGGTAAGTCCGAGTTACTACAGACTGTCAACACCCATTTGGCTCCCCTACCTGGCGTGCTAATCTATTGAGTGGAACCTTCATCAACCGGGTGGAGCCGCTAGATTGCCAGTTCGCTTCCCTGGATACTTGCAAAATAGGTCCCTGACCGGATTTTCTCTGGTGGGGTACACTTGATGCGGAACTAATATGCATGCGATTATTTTTGTGTGTTTTATATATAGGGTGAGGTGGTTAAATCCCGAATATTAGATCAAAATAAGATGTAGAGAGTTCTATATGAATTTTAGAAACTACGCATGCAAATCAGGACCTAACAAAGAGTAAAAGGGGATCGCCGGGACTGAGAAGCCTCGGTTAGGGCCAGTTCACCTATAATAAAAATACTGGAGAATATAGGGGGTGTACCTGGCAATGTCTGATGCGCCTGGTGAAGATCGCAGCAAAGAGATCACTCGTTCCTCGATGGATGTGGCCTGGAAAATCAAGCCGGAGGCCCGCAGATTCCCGGCTTTTTGCTCGGTGGTCTGATTGCGGCCCAGCTGGAGTCGTTGGATTTGTAGGAACTCGGGGACCTACAAATAACCATCAAAGATGAGAAAACAAAGGCTGGAAACAAGAATAATTTTAGAAAAAAGGCAGTAAGGGTGTGTTAGAAGAAGAGGTTTGGAAGAAGATTAGTTGGCTAGGGTTTCTTCGGGCAGCACTTCGAAAGGACTTCAGGCTCACACAAGATCCTTTAATGCACACAGCAGGGAGGCACACAGCAATTGGAGAATCAAGAGTATTTCATATATCAAAATTAATTTCTCATACAAGAGACTAGGGTCCTTTAAATAGACTTTTAGTCTTGGGCCCCAAGAAAGCGTACAATAGACTTTACTAAGGAATTCTACTCCCACCCAAACCCTAGCTAGAAAATAAGAAAACAAAGGTAGAATAAATTCCTAGAATTTCTCTCCCTCTCCTTGCCTTGGTCGGCCAAGGGAGGTGACCATAGGAGAGGCCGACCAAGGGGGGCTGTCCATAAGCTGGTTTGGCTCCTTGGTTCCCTCCTGGGCCTTCATCTTGCCCAATTAGCTACGGGCTACAGTTCAGGGCTCCCGGGCTTCTGATTTATTCTCCTGAGGTCTTCAAATTTTTAGGCCGGGTTGGACTTGGACTTCACTTGTATGATGTGGTCTTGAGTCTTCAGTGTACTTGGACAGGACTCAAAAATAAAATTAGCTCAACATGAGCTGACTAGTACTGGACTGAACTAGCTCAACATGAGCTCACTAATACTGAACTGAAATAACAACTCAAAAGACTCAAATGACAAACTAAAATAGACTCAAATGGACTAAGCTTTTATTACAGATGGACTTATATATTATTAATCAATTCACAGAGGGTTGAGAAGCCTCTGTCTTATTCTGGTGCCTCTGGTGTCCGCATCAATTCTCCTAGGGTGGGAGGAACTCGACTCTGTCGAGTGAAGATCAGGCTGGCTCACATATCTCTCGAGAATGTCTAGGTTGAGGCATTGCAAGTCCTCTTGAGAAATATACGAATCGTCTGACTTTGGCCGGTCTTGCCATCAGACCAGGAAGCGTTGACAGCCGCGACCCCAGGTTGTAATGGCTTGATCGTTCAGGATACACTCGATCCATTCTCCTCTCTTAGGCCAATTAATTGGTAGACACTCTGGGTAAGGGTCACTCTCAACATAAGGGATAGGTCCAAAGGCATCACTGGGTATCGCTGTCAGTTTGCTGTAATCAACCAGGTTTGTAATATTGAAGGTAGAACTAATGCCCATATCCGAAGGCAAGTCTAACACATAGGCATTTGATCCAACTTTTTTTAACACTTTAAAAGGTCCATCTCCATGAGCATGAAGTTTCTTAACGGTCCCAGGTAGAAACCGCTCAGGTCTAAGCTTAATCATGATAGAATCCCCTACATCAAATTCCTTGATCCTTCTTTAGGTTTTAACCAATTTCTTATAAGTTTCATTGCTTAGGTTAATCTTTTGGTTAATATCCTTGTGCAAGTCTCTAATATGCTATGCGAATGACTCTGCAGACTCTGAAACTCGTGCATGAATAGGTAAAGGAATCAAATCAATGGGACGATTAGGCTTGTACCCATGGACTATCTCAAAAGGACTCTTGCCCGTTGTCCTATTCACTGAGCTATTATAGGCGAACTCTACTCTAGGAACCAATAGATCCCAAGTTTCAATGTGTTCACCTACCAGGCATCTAAGGAGGTTTCCTAAACTATGGTTCACCATTTCAGTTTGGCCATCTGTTTGGGGGTGGTAGGCTGTTGAAAACTTAAGCTTGGTCCCTAACAGGTGCCACAGGATTTTTCAAAAATAACTGGTGAACCTAACATCCCTATCAGATATGATGGTCTTGGGTAGGCCATGGAGTCTAACCACATAATCTAAGAAAAGCTTGGCTACTCTAGACGCATCAAAGATCTGGGAACAGGGGATGAAGTGAGCCATCTTAGAGAACCTATTGACCACTACAAAGATAGAATCATATCTCTTCTGGATCTAAGGTAATCCTAACACGAAGTCCATACTTAGGTCCTGCCAAGGACGATCAGGCACTGGTAAAGGTGTGTAAAGATCAGTATTTTGCTTCTGCTATTTTGCAACAGTACAAGTTCTACACCTGGCTACAATCTGTGCAACATGCCTTTTCAATCCTAGCCAAAAGAACTAATCCTCTATCGCTAAGATTGTCTTATTTCTATCTAAGTGACCAGCTAAACCTCCAGCATGGGTCTCCCAAATTAGGAACTCTCTAAGAGAAGTTCTAGGTACATAGAGTCGATTATTTTGAAAAAGGTAGCCATCCTGAATGGTATAATCACTATGGGTACTGGATGGTCCTAGCCTGAGAGTTTGGTAAATGTCTCCAAAGTCTGGGCAGGTTTTATATTCATCCTTTAACCTATCAAACCCTATGACTTGGGTACTAACTGATCCTAACAGTAAAGACCTACGGCTCAGGGCGTCTGCTACATTATTTTTTATTCCGGCACGGTGCTTCAGGATAAAGGTGTAGGCCTGAATGTACTCGATCTATTTACCGTGCCATGGGTTAAGTTTCTTTTGGGAGTTTAGGAATCGGAGTGCCTCATGGTCAGAAAATAAGACAAACTCCTGTGGTAGTAAGTAATGTCTTCAATATCTAAGGGCCTGGACTACCGCATAAAATTTCTTGTCATAGATAGAGTACTTAAGTTTAGCCTCATTTAGCTTCTCACTAAAGAAGGCTACAGGGTGATTCTCTTGACTTAGTACCCCACCTATTCCTACTCCTGAGGTGTCGCAAGCGACCTCAAACACCTTAGAAAAGTCAGGTAATCTAAGAATGGGTGCATGGGTCATCTTATCCTTAAGCTCTAGGAAGGCCTTATCAGCTGCTTTGGTCCACTCAAATGTACCCTTCCTAATGCAGTTAGTTATAGGTGCGACGACTGTGTTAAAACTCCTAATGAATCTCCTATAAAAGGTTGCTAGGCCATGGAAGCTACGCACATCATGGACACTAGTGGGTATAGGCCACTCAACAATTGCCCTAATTATTTCACGATCTGTAGAAACTTCCTCAGGGGTGTCAACAAAACCTAGAAAGATAACCCTATATGTCATGAATTCACACTTCTTAAAATTGGCATAGAGGCTATTCTCCCTAAGGGCCTGGCATACTAATCTTAGATGACTAAGGTGGTCCTTTTTAGTCCTGCTATAAATTAAGATATCATCAAAGTATACCATAATAAATTTTTTAGTATATTCTTTCAAGACTTGGATCATAATCCTCATAAATGTACTTGGTGCATTGGAGAGTCCGAAAGGAATCACAACCCATTCAAATAAGTCATCCTTAGTCTTGAATGCGATTTTCCACTCATCCCCATGTCTAATCCTAACCTGATGATAGCCGCTCTTAAGGTCTATCTTTGAGAAAACTTTGGCTCTAGCCATCATGTCTAACATATTATCCAATCGGGAGATGGAAAACCTATACTTCACAGTTATTTTGTTGATGGCTCTACTGTCTACACACATCCTCCAGGTACCATCTTTCTTAGAGGTTAGTAGAGCAGGGACTGCACATGGATTCAAGCTCTCCCTAATGAAACCCTTCTTAAGCAATTCTCCCACTTGTTTCTGTAATTCTTGATGCTCACTGGGGTTCATTCTATAGCGAGGAAGGTTTGGTAAAGTGGCTCTTGGGACTAAGTCTATTGCATGTTGGATGTCTCTAAGGGGTGGTAATTGATCAGGTAAATCATCAGGGAAGACATCCTCAAATTCTTTCAGAGCCTCAACAATTTTTTTAGGGTGTTCCTTTTGGGTTGGCTCATGTATTTCTTTGGTGGTCAAGATCCAAATAGGGTTACCCTTAGCAATCTCTCTTTCTAACTCTTTAGCCTTAATCAGGTTAACTCCAGGTTTCTTGTCCTTAAGGCTACTAGAACCCCTCTTAACCGGGTCTCTAGGGGGAGTTGGGTGAATAACAAACTTATTCCCATGGTAGCTAAAAGCACAAACATTGGTTCGACCATACAGGGTTACATTATGATCAAAAAGCCAAGGTCGACCTAGAATGATACTACTCACCTCCATGGGGATGACACCATACCAAATCTTTTCCTCATAGGTTTGCAATCTAACTAAGATTTGGCACTTAGCTTTAATCTGGATGGAGGTGGAATCTACCCAAGAAACTTTGTAAGGGCTAGGATGGGGAACTGTGGTCAATCCTAAAGATTTAACTGTATTGGCAGAGACAGCATTGACACAACTCCCACTGTCTATGATGATCTTAAGTACCTTATCCCTACCTTAACAAAAGTCTGTAGGATGTTAGTCCTACGCCAATCTTCTTAAACTGGGGTTTGGGTTAAGATGCACCTAACCACTCCTAATTGGTTCTCAAACTCAGGTTCCTCCTCCTCACCTTCATACTCATCCAACAACTGGTCATCAGCCTCATAAATCTCTCCCTCAGGTTTAGCTATAGGTTCAGGCTCTTCTTCCACTTGCTCACCTAAGTGTAGGGCACTAACTGGGCATTTGCTCATAAAGTGGCATGGTTTCTTACATCTAAAATAGGTTTTCTGGGGATTGTAACTCCTATTGACCTCTACAGGTTTACCTTGATCATCTCTACGGGCCACAGAAGTGCTAGGTTGAGGTCGACTCGAGCCTGGCTGACTAGGACTGGGTCGACTCGGACTAGGTCAGCTAGGCATGGGTCGGCTCTGGTGGGACTGGCTAGTTCCTGGGTACTAATTAGGGTATCTAGTGGGCTCAGGTTTACAGTAGACAGGCCCTCTCTAGAAATGCTCATGATCCCTAGCAATCTGATAGGCATGGTCCAGGTCTCTAGCCTCCCTCATATAGAGCTCCTTCTTAATATCATCTCTCAGTCTAGCCCTAAACCTAGATAGAACAACATTCTCAGATTCATTTAAGTCACATTGCATGGAATACTCATCAAATTTTTTGATGTACTCATCTACACTCATGCTACCCTGATTCAATCGCTGCCACTGATCTAGTAAACCACTATGATAGGATGGTGGAACGTATTTCCTCCTAAGCTAACCCTTCATGGTCCTCCAGGTGACTATGGGATCATGCCTTCCTAGTTTTAGGGTTCTCTCAACACTAGCCCAATGTAACTTGGCCTCCCGAACCAACTTAAGCTTAGCAAACCTAAACTTACGCTCCTTCGACATATCGTACCACTCAAAATATTGATCAATCTCTCCCTCCCAATCCATATAGACCTTAGGATCAAGACAACCATCAAAAGTGGGGGCATCAAGCTTAATATGTCTATAGGATCTATCTCTTGGTCTACAAAATCTTGATTGGGTCTTCTAGGACGAACATCTAGGATGGGGTCATGACGATGGGCTCTCCTAGGTTCAGCTTCAAAGTAAGGATCAGGGTTTGGGGTCCTCCTAGGTTCAGCCTCATAGTATGGGTCATGGCGAGGGGTTCTCCTAGGATGGGGAGGTGACTCCGGATCTAGTTCAGACTGCGACCTATGGGTTCTCTCTAAGGTCCCTATCCTATTCTCCATTTGGTCAAACCTTTGATTCAGCTGAGTGAAGGATTGGGCTAGTTGATCAGTAAGGGCTTTTATTTGGGCCTCAAAGTTATCCATGGGTTCAGCCAAAGGTGGAGATGGTGGGTGCTATGATGCTCCTGATCTAGTGCTCATGCAAGACTCGATCAAACCAACTACAGCTCCCTAGACCTAGAGTCCAAAACTAGATGCTCAATTAGGGTGGCAAACTAGCCTATAGTAATCTTGTACTCAGCTAGACAGGTGTAAGAAGAGTGTTAGGTCCCTGATTGCCAATCCTAGACACCAATCAGAGATTGGCCAGGTAGGCGGACCAGCACACAAGCCCTTCGGGATTGAATTCCTGAACCACCATTCTAGACACTAAGCACAAGGCACACACAGGTTAGCTTGACACAATGATCTGACACTTAGTCCGGATCCGACCAGTTGGTGTCCCTAGCCCACTAGGGCAAATTAAGTCTAATAAATTTTAAGTTAGGCTTGGGACCGAATGCAGGGGATGTGATTTTGGGCTAAGGAGAGGTGATCAAATCCTTCCCCCATCTAACATACCAAGAGTGCCCTTAATGGTAGTTTATGCAATGATGGCAGGCAGATGATGCAAAATTAGGGTTTAAGTATTTTTTTTTAGAGTTTTTGTATATATGTAATTTTTTTTTTTGTTCTTTTGCAGAAATATGATTTGCAGCTAATAACCTAATATTCTAGAAATATACTAAAATAAAAGATATGCAAAGAGATACTAAACAAAACCCTAAACCTTCCAAAATTATCTTGCTGAAAAAAATAGAGCCAAAAATTTGCAGACTGTATTTCGGCTTGCAGAAATTGCATAGACTGAAATAAAATCTGTAAAAATTATGTGAAATACTTTGAATTAAGATGAATCCATAAAAATAAATATCAAAATTTTTGAAGTTTTGAGTAGGGATAAACAATTAAAAGAACAATATATATACGGACTGTGAAGGGTGCAGAAAATGAGCCCTAATCTAAGCTCTGATACCAGATGATGCGGAACTAATATGCATGCGATTATTTTTGTGTGTTTTATATGTGGGGTGAGGTGGTTAAATCCCAAATATCAGATCAAAATAAGATGTAGAGAGTTCTATATGAATTTTAGAAACTACGCATGAAGATCAGGATCTAAGAAAGTAGTAAAAGGGGATCGCCGGGACTGAGAAGCCTCGGTTAGGGCCAGTTCACCTACAATAAAATTACTGGAGAATATAGGGGGTGTACCCGGAAATGTTTGATGTGCCTAGTGAAGATCGCAGTGAAGAGATCACTCGTTCCTCGATGGATGCGGCCTGGAAAATCAAGCTAGAGGCCTGCGGATTCCCGGCTTTTTGCTCGATGGTCCGATTGCGGCCCGGCTGGAGTCGTTGGATTCGTAGGAACTCGGGGACTTGCAAATAACCATCAAGGGTGAGAAAACAAAGGCTGGAAACAAGAATAATTTCAGAAAAAGACAGCAAGGGCGTGTTAGAAGAAGAGGCTTGGAAGAAGATTGGTTGGCTAGGATTTCTTCGGGCAGCACTTTGGAAGGACTTCAGGCTCACACAAGATCCCTTAATGCACACAGCAGGGAGGCACACATCAATTGGAGAATCAAGAGTATTTCATATATCAAAATTAATTTCTCATACAAGAGACTAGGATCCTTTAAATAGACTCTTAGTCTTGGACCCCAAGTAAGGGTACAATAGACTTTACTTAGGAATTCTACTCCCATCCAAACCCTAGCTAGAAAATAAGGAAACAAAGGTAGAATAAATCCCTAGAATTTCTCTCCCTCTCCTTGCCTTGGTCGGCCAAGGGAGGTGACCATAGGGGAGGCTGACCAAGGGGGGTGTCCATAAGCTGGTTTGGCTCCTTGGTTCCCTCCTGGGCCTTTATCTGGCCCAATTAGCCACGGGCTGCAGTTCAGGGCTCCCGGGCTTCTGATTTCTCCTCCTGAGATCTTCAAATCTTCAGGCTGGGTTGGACTTGGGCTTCACTTGTATGATGTGGTCTTGAGACTTCAGTGTACTTGGACAGGACTCAAAAATAAAATTAGCTCAACATGAGCTGACTAGTACCGGACTGAACTAGCTCAACATAAGCTGACTAATACTGAACTGAAATAACAACTCAAAAGACTCAAATGACAAACTAAAATGGACTCAGATGGACTAAGCCCTTATTACAGATGGACTTATATATTATTAATCAATCCACAGAGGGTTGAAAAGCCTCTGTCTTATTCTGGTGCCTCTGGTGTCCGTACTAACACTCCGATGCCTAGGTTAGAGATGGAGGTTCCAACAACAGAATGGAGAGTTTCTGAAGAGGAAGGAAGATGGTAAAAGTATTATCTTTTCCAAGCTTGCGTAGCATACATTGAGTGTTCCCTCTTACCAGTATTTATAGTTGCTATGCTAGTATGTAGTTAGGCTCACCTACCTATAGTTAAGACGGGGTTAATTAACTTTACCCTGCGCATAACCATAAGTGGTTGCCAATTGATTCTGGCTAGCCTGGGATTGTTGGAATTGGAGATAATGGCTACGTGGCCACCTCGATATGGTTGAGATTAGAGATAGTAGCCATGCGGTCGATCATAACCACCGTATCCATGTTTGAAGATTTGAGACTAACTGGAGATTCGCTTCGGGATCTCTTCTTTAGGAGGGATCGGTGTTGAATCGGCGAGGTGTCTTCGGTCTGTCCTCTTTGAGATAAGTCGAAGACACCTCTGTTGTCTGTAGCGAAGTTTTTCCCTTCGAAATGGGTAGTGGAGTGAAGCTGGCATCATCTTCGGACCAGTCTTCTTCAGACCGGCATTTTTCAGTTGATGTACAGAAGACTGGTCGAGAGCTGGTGGTGGTACTCTTCGGGACTAACGCCTTTGGCTAAGCCGAAGACTGACCCCACATGACTCCCTTCAGGTGCTCTAGTTTAGATGTCCGATTCAAAAAAAAAATTGATGAATGATTGAACCGATAATATGTTGCATAAACATATCATAACACTGCCAATGTATCATATTCCAATTCCAACAAGACATGAGCTTTTGCGGTGAGAGGGTTGCCATTTCTTCGGCGACCAACTCTGAAAAATTGGGTTTTGCCATTTACTGGGTCGGTGATCAGTGGAAAGGGCTCGTTGCACTGTCGCCTCAGCACTACCTCTAGCTTGGTCCCGGCCGGGTCGGTGATAGCCCTGGTAAAGGTGTTTCCACAGGTTTGGCCTTTTCCATCCCAAACCTCTCGAGTACCCTTTTAATGTACCCACCTTGTGACAAATGGAGTATTCCTTTGCACATATCTCTGCAAATCTCCATTCCAAGGATTTTCTGAGCTGATCCCAAATCTTTCATCTCAAATTCCTGAGATATTGCTCTCTTCAGCCCTTTCACAGTTGTCATACTTCTGCTGGCTATCAACATGTTATCCACATACAGAAGTAAATACAGAGCATCCATAGTATCCACATCTTTTACATAGATACAATGATCATGTTCACATATGAGAAATCCAAGGCTCAAGATAAATGTGTCAAATCTGTGATACCACTGACGAGGTGATTGTTTCAATCCATACAATGACCTCTGAAGTAGACATACCTTGTTCTCCTGTCCAATCTCAATGAAGCCATCAGGTTGCTTCATATAGATTTTCTCTTCTAGTCTTCCATGTAGAAAGGCTATCTTCACATCCATCTACTCCAATTCCAAATTATGTTTTGCCACCAAAGACAACAACACCCGAATTAAAGTATGGCATACCACAGGAGAAAATACTTATGTATAGTCAACTCCTTCCCTCTATGAGTATCCCTTTGCTACCAATCTTGCCTTGTATCTTACTCCACCTTGCTCTAAAGGTAATGATTTCTTAGTGAACACCCATTTGGAGCCAATAGCATGAGCATCTTTAGGTAGATCTACCAGCTGCCATGTCTGATTTCTCCTGAGAGATTCCATCTCTTCCATCATGCCTTGCATCCATGACTCTTTATCAGGACTTTTCATGGCTTCTACAAAACTTTCTGGATCTCCATTCATAGATATAAGAGCATATGAAATTGCTTCATCCATACCATATCTCACCGGCTTCCGGATTGTGCGTTGAGGCTTATGCAATGCTACTCCCCTTGCACTGTCCTACAAGTCTACTGTTTGTGGCTCCTCCTGCACTTCCCTTTGAATAGCTGATTCTTCTCGCCTCTCCTTCACTCCTGGAGAATCTTTCCTGTCCAACTCCACCTCAACTAAGACTACATTTCTAGCTGATGTTGAAGACATATCCTCCACCTGTGATGGGCTCTTACTGCTGTTTATCTTATTGACTGCATTTCCTGTTACAGTCCCCGGTTTCACCAAGATGCTCTTCTCATCAAAAATAACATCCCTACTGATCACTGTCTTTTGAGACTGTGAATCCCATAGTAGGTAACCTTTGACTCCTTGTGGATACCTTATAAAGATCATCTTCTTTGACTTAGGATCCAGCTTATTTCTTTCAGTTGCCTCCATATGAATATAAGCCGGGCAACCAAAAACTTTTAGGTGGCCAAGCTCCACCTTCTCCCCACTCCAAGCTTCTTCAGGAAGTCCACCATCCAACTTGAAGTGAGGGGACCTGTTTATGAGAAAACATGACAGAGTAATAGCATCACCCCAAAAAATTTTTGGTAGTGATGACTGCAACCTCATACTCCTTGCCCTCTCCAGTAGTATCCGATTCATCCTTACCGTGATACCATTCTACTGTGGGGTCATCCTTACTGTGTAATGGCATTTGATACCATTTTTCTCACACTAACTCCTAAACTCTGTACTAGAGTACTCCCCACCATTATCAGTCCGAAGGCACTTTACATGTCTTCCTGTCTCCTTCTCTACCTCAACTTTCCAAGCTTTAAATCGGGCAAATACATCTGATTTTTTCCTCATCAGATACACCCAAAGTTTCCTAGAGAAGTCATCAATGAAGGTAACAAAATACCTTACTCCACCTCCGGATAAAACAGGTGCTGGTCCCCATAAATCCGAGTGCACCAAATCCAGCACTCCTTCTGATGCAGAACAAATAAAGGGATGCGATGCGGAAGTAAATTAAGATTAACTAATTTTTTTGTTGTTTTTATAGGTTTGTAGAAGTTGGCTTCAAATCAAAGAAAAGTTAACCTAACATTGAAAGATACTAATATGATAATTGAAAGCACAATTTTAAGGAAACTAAATTATCAGAGTAGTTTAGAAGCAACGGATCGCTGGGGGTTGAGAAACTCCCAGACCTAGGGTTTCACTCCGAGCTTTCAACAAAACAGAAATAAAGAGAAGGGAAGGTTTATCTAACCAGACAATGATCTTCATAGATTTTGGTGGAAGAACTCTCCCGAGCAGATTGTTGGATCCTCGGAGTCGGATATCTTCGTAATGGATCCTCCAATACTGGTCCTTTGGCGAGTTGGCTTCTCCTGAACTCAAGATCTGGAAGAGAAGAAAAACAATTGATGGAATCAGAGAGTCAAGGAAAAGATTTACCAGGTTGATGAACTTGAAGATCGAAATTGCTGAAAACTGGATTCTCCTGGATGCTGATGTGATTTTCCTTGGAACTTGCTCTGGATCTGAAGTAGCCGGACTGGATCTGGATGAAGGTGGACGGCCTGGACTTGTAGAGAGAGAGAGGCCGTGGGAGATGGATGGATCTAGGGTTTGGTGGATGGAAAATAATGAAAGGTGGCTAGGGTTTTGGAATTTCAAGTGGCTAACCTAGGGTTTTGGATAAAGATGGAGATCTCTCACCTCCTCAAGGCTCCAATGGAACCCGGATTACCCCCTCACGGAGCTCAACACTTAGAATAGTGCGGAAGAAGAGAAACCTAGGTCACTCAACACAAGAGAGTAGCAAAAAAATAATCTTCTTCATTGATTTTCTAAAGTTACAAAGAGAGGTCTATTATATAGACCTAAAATTTTCTCCTAGCTTGTACAAATTCCCATATGGGACTAAACTCTTCCAACCCCTAGATTAGGTAGAAAATCCTCTCCCTTGGCCGACCAAGAGTCCAAAAAAAATTGGGACGGCCATAAAGGAATTGTTTTGGAACTTTTATGGCACCTCCTTTGGAGTTGGATTTGGATTTGGAGTCCTCTTCTTCTTATGGTATTTCTTCTTTTCTTCCACTCCAAGTTAAGCTCTTTGATTTTGATTTGAACTTCAATTAGGAGTAGGTTGGATGTCCTTCTTTGATTTCTTCTCCAAGAGAAGTTTTCTTCCTTCTTTGCTTAGGTAAATTAGGCAGGTGTGGGCGCCTCCTTTAATTTAGCCTCCAATTTGATTTTTTCTTCTTTGGATGTGGGGACCATGATACTGGGATGCCTCTATGGCGCCTCCTGGACTCTGGCGTGTGCTCGGAGTGTGGCTGGGCGTGTGGCTTGGAGTGTGGCCTCCACTTGCTTGAACCTTGAGTTGATTGGAAGAGAAATGTGGCACCATTTTGGACCAAATTGAAACCACATTGGGACTTGCACTGAGTCAACATGACTCAACAAAATTTAAATGGTGACTCAAGAAATAAATAAAATAAATAAACTGGTTGACCAGGTCAACCTTTATTACAAACCCTAATTTCTCGGGCAATGTCAATCAGAGATCCAAATGGAGCTCTGAAGTCTTCTTCTGAGTCTGGTGCCCGCACCAATTCTCCCAGGGTGGGAGGAACTCGACCCTGTCGAGTAAGGCTCAAGTTGGCTCTGGTATCTCTCCAAGAGGTCTGGGTCCAATTCTTGTAATTCTTCTCGGGAGATCCAAGAGTCATCAGAATCTGGCCTTCCTTGCCAGCGGACCAGGTACCTTTGGTATCCTCGATTACGAGTAGAGATAACCTGATCATCCAGGATCTTTTCAATCTGCTCTTTCCTCACAGGCCAGTTTGTTGGTGGACACACAGGGTCGGGATCACTCTCAATGATAGGGTTAGGCTCAAAAGGCTCACTAGGAATCACAGCTGGCTCCCTGTACTCTACTAAGTCTGTAATGTTGAAAGTAGAGCTAATGCCTAGTTCTGGAGGCAACTCGAGCACATAGGCATTGGATCCTACTCTCTTTACCACTCTAAATGGTCCAGCTCCCCTAGCATGTAACTTTCTAACGGTTCCAGGAGGAAACCGTTCAGGCCTTAACCTAATCATCACATAGTCTCCCTCAACAAAAGATTTGACTCGCCTTTGAGTATCAGCCAACTTCTTATAAGTTTCATTACTTAAATTTATTTTGGCATGAATTTCTTTATGCAAGTCTTTTATATGCTGTGCAAAATTCTCAGCAGATTCGGAGACTCGAGTGTGGACAGGTAAAGGGACTAGGTCAAGAGGTGTGTGAGGTTTGTACCCATGTACAATTTCAAATGGACTCTTACCCGTAGACCTATTGACCGAGTCGTTGTACGCAAATTCTGCCCTTGGTAGGTATAAATCCCAATTTCTGGTATTTTCACCAACAAGACATCTCAGCAGATTTCCTAGGCTACGGTTCACTACTTCAGTTTGGCCATCAGTTTGGGGATGATAGGCAGTTGAAAACTTAAGTTTTGTCCCTAACTTATGCCAAAGGGTCTTCCAAAAGTAACTGGTGAACCGGACATCCCTATCTGAAACGATTGTCTTAGGTAGGCCATGGAGTCTAACTATCTCATTGAAGAAAAGTGTGGCTACCTTAGACGCATCAAAAGTTTGGGAACAAGGCAAGAAGTGGGCCATTTTAGAGAATCGGTCGACTACGACACAGATAGAATCATGTCTCCTCTGGGTCTTAGGTAAACCTAACACAAAATCCATACTCACATCTTGCCAAGGACGATCTGGGACAGGGAGTGGGGTATAAAGGCCAGTGTTTTGTTTTCGCTGTTTGGCAACAGCGCAGGTTCGACATCTAGCCACAATATTAGCTACATCCCTTTTTAAGCTAGGCCAGAAAAAGTGGTCTTCAATAGCTAGAATGGTCTTGTCTTTTCCAAAATGGCCAGCTAAACCTCCAGCATGGATTTCCCAAATCAAAAATTCCCTAAGAGAAGTTCTAGGGATGCAAAGCCTATTTTTGAAGAACAAAAAACCATCTACAAGGGTATAATCCTGGTGATTACTAGATGGTCCTTGAACTAGATCCTGATACACAGTTGTGAAATCCGGACAAGACTCATATTCCTCTTTGATTTGCTCAAACCCTATGACCTCAGTTCCAACAGAAGTTAATAACAGAGATCGGCGACTAAGGGCATCAGCTACCTTATTCTCAACTCCAGCCTTATGTTTCAGGACAAAAGTATAGGACTGGATATATTCTACCCACTTAGCATGCCTAGGGTTAAGCTTCTTTTGGGAGTTCAGAAATCTAAGAGCCTCATGGTCCGAAAATAGTACAAATTCCTGCGGTAGCAAATAATGTCTCCAGTAACGCAAAGCTTGCACCACCGCATAAAATTCCTTATCATAGGTAGAATACCTAAGCTTAGCATCATTAAGTTTTTCACTAAAGAATGCTATGGGATGATTCTCTTGGCTTAGGACTCCACCTATTCCTACACCTGAAGCATCACAGGCAACCTCAAATACTTTAGAAAAATCGGGTAATCTCAGAATGGGTGCCTGGGTCATTTTATCCTTAAGATCTAGGAAGGCTTTATGGGCTGACTTAGTCCAATGAAATTCTCCCTTCCTAATACAATCAGTGATTGGAGCAGCTAAAGTACTAAACCCCTTGATGAATCGCCTATAGAAGGTCGCCAAGCCATGGAAACTTCTAACTTCATGCACATTGGTTGGCTCTGGCCAGTCTACTATGGACCTAATTTTCTCAGGATCGGCCACCACGCCGTCAGGGGTTACTACAAAACCAAGAAAGATAACTCTACTAGTCATGAATTCACACTTCTTAAGATTACCGTAGAGTCTCTCATTCCTCAAAACTTGGCAGACTGCTCTAAGGTGGTCCAGGTGATCTGTTGGGGTCTTACTATAGATCAGGATGTCATCAAAATAGACCACCACAAATTTTCCTATGAAAGCTCTAAGTACCTGGGTCATAATTCTCATGAAAGTACTAGGGGCATTGGACAACCCAAAAGGCATAACAACCCATTCATAAAGACCATCCTTAGTTTTGAAAGCAGTTTTCCATTCATCCCCGGGTCTAATCCTAACCTGATGATAGCCGCTTTTGAGATCAATCTTAGAAAAAACCATTGCACCAGCCATCATATCAAGCATGTCATCTAGTCTAGGGATGGGAAACCTATACTTGATTGTAATTTTATTGATGGCACGACTGTCAACACACATCCTCCACGTGCCATCTTTCTTTGGGGTCAGTAAGGCTGGGACTGCACAAGGGCTAAGACTTTCTCTAATAAACCCCTTCCTCAATAATTCTCCAACCTGCTTTTGCAGTTCTTCATGCTCAGATGGATTCATCCTGTAATGGGGCAAGTTGGGCAAAGTTGCTCCTGGGATTAGATCTATGGCATGCTGGATATCCCTAAGAGGTGGAAGGTGGTCTGGCAAATCCTCGGGAAAGACATCCTCAAATTCTTTTAACACAGGTTTAACTTCTTGAGGAGGCTCTGAGGGTTCCGAAGTTCTAAGCTCCTTAGCAGTCAACATCCAGATGGGTGAACCACTATGAATTTCTTGTTCTAGATCCTTAGCACTGATTAGGTTCACTCCAGTTTTCATCTCCTTAACCTTACCAGCTCCTTTAGTTACCTTGTCCTTAGGGGGAACGGAATGGATCGTAATCTTCTTCCCATTGAAACTAAAGACACAGGTATTGGATTTTCCTAAGAGGGTGGCATCATGATCATACAACCAAGGTCTTCCGAGAATTATACTGCTCACCCCCATGGGTAAGACATCGCACCAAATCTTTTCATGATAAGATTGTATTTGGATTTGGACTTGACATCTAGACTGGATGGGTATGGAGGTAGAATCTACCCAAGAAACCTTATAGGGGTTGGGATGGGGAACTGGGATTAAGCCTAACATCTTGACAGTGCTAGTAAAGATGGCATTTACACAGCTCCCACTATCTATGATGATCTTACATACCTTATCCCCTAATTTAAGAAAAGTCTGTAGGATGTTAGTCCTACGCCAATCCTCTTGAACTAGATTCTGGGATAGGATGCATCTTACAACTCCTAATTGGTCAGATTCATTGGGTTCCTCCTCTCCTTCATACTCCTCAACCAAATTCATTCCGGCCTCATAAACTTCTTCTTCAAATTCCTCACTGGGCTCGAAATTATCATTCTCTCCCTCTTCTATGTAAAGGGATCTCCGTGGGCACTGGCTAGCAACATGACCTACCTTATGACACTTGAAACAGGCTATGGCAGTACACTGACTAGAAATGTGACCTGGTTTCTGACACTTAAAACAGGTGATATTTGAACTAGGGGTTCTCTGGGTGTCAGGTGCCTTACCTTTGTCCATGGGCCTAGGGGTAGAAGTACCCTGAAAAGGTTTACTAGGGATAACTTGACTAGGTCCATTCCTTGGGATTGGGGCACTAATCCTAGAAGGTATAGGTCCTCTCTGAAATTTCTCAGTGTTCAGTGCAATCTGGTAGGCTTGGTCTAGATCAGTAACCTCTCTCAGAAATAGTTCTCTCTTGATATCTTCCCTCAGTCCAGCCCTAAATCTAGACAAAGTGACTTCGTGGGCTTCACTCACATCACATCTCATTAGGTATTCATCAAAAGTAGTTATGTAGTCTGAGACAGATCAGTTTCCTTGTTTCAGGTTTTGCCATTGGTCTAACAGGTTTTGCTGGTATGAAATGGGTAGGTATTTATCTCTCAGTTTTTCTTTCATACACTGCTAAGTGGTTATGGGCTCAACATTCCGTCTCCTAGTGGTTAGCTCAATGTTCCCCCAGTATAACCTAGCTTGACGCACTAATTTCATCTTGGCAAACTTGTATTTCCTCTCCTCAGACATAGCATACCACTCAAAGTATTGATCCATCTCACCCTCCCAATCAGAATACACCTTAGGGTTCAGACTACCATCAAAAGTGGGTGCATCTAATTTGATGTTCCTGATGAACCTATCATCTCTATCTTCAGGCTCTGGGTCAGGCCTCCTATGATTAGGTTCAGGATCTCTATATAAAGGCCTTCTAGGCTCCTGATGTGGGTGAGGCTGAGGCACATTAAAATCGGGGTCAGGAGTCCAATTCCGATGTCTAGGTTCTTCAAGTACTTGGACTCGGTCCCTAAGTTGGGTAAGATCCTCATGAATTTGTGCGCTAAACTGGGCCACAGTATTTGTCATATCCTGATTCATTTTAGCCATACTTTTAGTAAGAGTTCTGATCATGGCCTCTAAATCAGGTTGGGTTTGACCAGGTTGATATGGCACTCCGTTTCTGGTAGACATGATGATTCAAGCAAGCACACAAAATGAGACTAGACTAAATCAACTACTGGATCACTAGACCTAGAGTCCAAACTAGATGCCCAATCAGAGTGGCAAGCTAGCCTGTAGTAACTCAGGACTCAGCCAGGCAGGTGTAAGGGGAGTGTTAGGTCCCTGATTGCCAATCCTAGACACCAATCAGTGATTGGCCAGGTAGGCGGACCAGCACACAAGCCCTTCGGGACGTAGTCCCTGAACCACCGTTCTAGACACTGAGTGCTAAGCACACACAGAATAACTCAGCAAACTGACTCAACACTAGCCTAGACCCGACCAATTGGTGTCCCTAGCCCACTAGGGCAAATTAGGTCTAACTGATTTTAAATTAGGTCTAGGTTCGAATGATTGGATGGTGGTTTTGGGCTAAGGAGAGGTAATCAACTCCCCCCCTTATCTTAGATGCTCAATTGCCCTTAAGTAAATTATGAGATGATCACTCCAAAAAGAATTGAATTGCAGAACACAAAAAACAGAGTTGCTGTATTTTAATTCTCAGAGTTTTTACCGAAACCAATAAATCGCAGAAAAATTATGGAAAATAGGTTCAATTATACTGGTTTCAACGAAGTAAAAATCATGCAATTCAGAGTCTTATGCAGGGAGAAATAATTCAGACAACAGGGAAATTATGGGCTGCAACTAGATTGTCTTCCCCGTTTATAATCCCTGCTACGAAGTTATAACCCAATGGATCCCCTACACGCCCTAGGAAAACCCCGTGGAATGGGAAGAGGAGGCTTGCGCCTCGCTTAGTTCCTAGGACCGGACGTCCTGGGGAGTCTACTTCGAGCAGACAAAATAAAAAGAGAACAATCAAAGCAAGCAATCAAATCAGAAACCCTAGACTGGGCTCTGATACCAAAAATGATGCAGAACAAATAAAGGGATGCGATGCGGAAGTAAATTAAGATTAACTAATTTTTTTGTTGTTTTTATAGGTTTGTAGAAGTTGGCTTCAAATCAAAGAAAAGTTAACCTAACATTGAAAGATACTAATATGATAATTGAAAGCACAATTTTAAGGAAACTAAATTATCAGAGTAGTTTAGAAGCAACGGATCGCTGGGGGTTGAGAAACTCCCAGACCTAGGGTTTCACTCCGAGCTTTCAACAAAACAGAAATAAAGAGAAGGGAAGGTTTATCTAACCAGACAATGATCTTCACAGATTTTGGTGGAAGAACTCTCCCGAGCAGATTGTTGGATCCTCAGAGTCGGATATCTTCGTAATGGATCCTCCAATACTGGTCCTTTGGCGGGTTGGCTTCTCCTGAACTCAAGATCTGGAAGAGAAGAAAAACAATTGATGGAATCAGAGAGTCAAGGAAAAGATTTACCAGGTTGATGAACTTGAAGATCGAAATTGCTGAAAACTGGATTCTCCTGGATGCTGATGTGATTTTCCTTGGAACTTGCTCTGGATCTGAAGTAGCCGGACTGGATCTGGATGAAGGTGGACGGCCTGGACTTGTAGAGAGAGAGAGGCCGTGGGAGATGGATGGATCTAGGGTTTGGTGGATGGAAAATAATGAAAGGTGGCTAGGGTTTTGGAATTTCAAGTGGCTAACCTAGGGTTTTGGATAAAGATGGAGATCTCTCACCTCCTCAAGGCTCCAATGGAACCCGGATTACCCCCTCACGGAGCTCAACACTTAGAATAGTGCGGAAGAAGAGAAACCTAGGTCACTCAACACAAGAGAGTAGCAAAAAAATAATTTTCTTCATTGATTTTCTAAAGTTACAAAGAGAGGTCTATTATATAGACCTAAAATTTTCTCCTAGCTTGTACAAATTCCCATATGGGACTAAACTCTTCCAACCCCTAGATTAGGTAGAAAATCCTCTCCCTTGGCCGACCAAGAGTCCAAAAAAAATTGGGACGGCCATAAAGGAATTGTTTTGGAACTTTTATGGCACCTCCTTTGGAGTTGGATTTGGATTTGGAGTCCTCTTCTTCTTATGGTATTTCTTCTTTTCTTCCACTCCAAGTTAAGCTCTTTGATTTTGATTTGAACTTCAATTAGGAGTAGGTTGGATGTCCTTCTTTGATTTCTTCTCCAAGAGAAGTTTTCTTCCTTCTTTGCTTAGGTAAATTAGGCAGGTGTGGGCGCCTCCTTTAATTTAGCCTCCAATTTGATTTTTTCTTCTTTGGATGTGGGGACCATGACACTGGGATGCCTCTATGGCACCTCCTGGACTCTGGCGTGTGCTCGGAGTGTGGCTGGGCGTGTGGCTTGGAGTGTGGCCTCCAGTTGCTTGAACCTTGAGTTGATTGGAAGAGAAATGTGGCACCATTTTGGACCAAATTGAAACCACATTGGGACTTGCACCGAGTCAACATGACTCAACAAAATTTAAATGGTGACTCAAGAAATAAATAAAATAAATAAACTGGTTGACCAGGTCAACCTTTATTACAAACCCTAATTTCTCGGGCAATGTCAATCAGAGATCCAAATGGAGCTCTGAAGTCTTCTTCTGAGTCTGGTGCCCGCACCACCTTCACTTGGCTTGGTATAAACAGCAAATTTTACTCTATACTGTTTACCAAAGATACACAGCTCACACAGGTCATTTCCATCCTTTTTCAAAGTTTAGATGTTCCCTCTTTTGCTTAACTCCATGAGCCCTCAATCACTCATATGACCCATTCGATAGTGCCACATTTTATATTTCAACTGTTCCTCCTGTGCCGCTACAAGCACTTCAGCACTATCATTTATCACTAAGCCTTCCATCCTATATAGATTGTTGCTCAGTCTTCTTTCTCTCATTACCACCAAAGCTCCCTTGGTAATTCTCAAACATCCACTACCATATTGGCAACTAAAAGCATATCCTTGCTCTTCCAAGTAGTCCAAAGAAATCAAATTCTTTTTCAATTTTGGAACATGTTTGACACTTGATAGAGTCCTTATCACTCCATCATACATCCTCACCCTAACAGTGCCTACTCCAGCTACCATACAAGGGTGATCATCACCAAGACTTACACTACCTCCATCTGACCTGTCATAGGTGTAAAACCAATCCTGATGTGAGGTATAGTGGTATGAGCACGTAGAATCCAAAATCCAGGTATTCTTCCAATCCACTGATCCATTTGATACAACCAATACTCCTTCTCCATCACTTTCTAAAGCATTAGCACCACTAGTGTTGGCTCTCCCCTTTTCTATCTTCCAAAGAGGACAATTCTTCCTGATATGCCCAAGTTGACGATACTTGTAGCATTTTAAACTTTTGTGATTCCGAGACTGAGATCTGCTATTGGACTTTTCCCTAGTTCTTTTCTTGGGTCTTCCTTGTCTTTCATTCATAGTAAGAATCTCTGAATTAGGATTATCTTTACAGATCTTTTCTTTTTACTCATTGGATCTGAGCACACCAACAACCTCTTCATAATTTAGGATTTCCTTCCCATAAACCAAAGTTGTTATGAGACCATCATACGATCTAGGGAGTGAACATAGTAGCAACAATGCCCGATCCTCCTTGTCTATCTTCACATCCAGACTCATCACCTCCGAACAAACCTGATTGAACTTCTGAATGTGAGCAACTAGGTCTCCTCCTTCAGGCATTCTCAAGCTATATAATTGCTTCTTCAGCCATAGCTTGTTAGTCATGTTCTTTTCCATGTATGTGTTCTCTAGTCTTCTCCAAAGACCTTTTGTAGTAGTCTCTAAACACACCTCAGGTAAAACCTGATCAGCCAAACACATCCTAATGGTGCTGAAAGCAATCTCTTCTAATTCTTCCTATTCTTCAATACTAATCCTTTCTGGTCTTTCTTTAACCAAGACCTTGTAGATTCTCTGTTGAACCAGTAAATCTTTAACCCTTTGCTACCACAGGATGATGTTTTCCTTGCCATCGTATGTCTCAAAATTTACTTTGAACCCACTTGATGCCATTACCACAATCAAGAATTCAAGAGATATGAAAACTGTACCTGCAAGAAGTCTTACTTCCAACCCTCTGATCTTGAGAACTTCCTTCCATGAACCTGGCTTTGATACCAAATATTGAGAATTCGACTCCAAATCCAACCAGATTTGATGAACCAAAACTCTCAAGAACAGCCTCGTTCCCGATCAAGAACAAATGCCTTGATCAATAAAGCAATTACGGAAGCATATCACCAGGTTGTAAATGACCATCTGCCAGCAATCTCCATTGAAGATCATGGTAGGATTCAGGTCTGTGAAGATCAAGAACACCAAGAATGGGAGAAGAGAAAACAGAGAAATTTTCACGGGAGAAAGGGATTTTCACTTCTAAGAAGTTCGTTACACCACTACCATCCTCTTACAAGAATATAATATATATACCTCGGTCATACATGCCCGAGATCCCAAAAACTTCCATAGTTGGCACCGTTCAAAAATAGTTCACCCGTCATCCGAGCTGACACAAATCCATTTGAGCCGACTCGTCCAGACTGCAGGTTTTCTGACTGTGCATCTGAGGCGTCTCTAATCCATCCGAGCTGACTCGTCCAGACCACAGGTTTCCCTGACTGTGCATACGAGCCAACTCTAATCCATCCGAGCCGACTCGTCCATACCACAGGTTTCCTTGATTATGCATCTGAGCCTACTCTAATCCATTCGAGCCAACTCGACCAGACCACAATCACCTGTTCTGAGATGTGCCAACCAACAGAGTCGACTCTTACCACAGAAGAGCCGACCCTAAGACCTAGACTGACCAAAACTGAGCCTAAACACCTAGAACTCATACCGGGCTCAACCTTAGCCCTAGACACATCATGGAAAATCATGATAGACCAGATCAACACATCATGGAAAATCATGATAGACCAGATCAACACATGTACATTGACCCAACTAGCCATGAATGCACTACCTGAGAATCAACAGGCCTCATGTATCAGCAGTACTTGGTTGGTGTCCTGCAAGAGCTGGACATTTGTTGCCACCTGCACAGAAAGCAACTATCAACATTCCTTGCAAAGAAGGAGAGGTGGAGAAGCAACCATGGGAGATCACTCACAGACATCAGCTAAGGGAACACCCCCTGGCAACTTCCAATATCGACTTCCTAACCCGGTCTTGGTAGTCCGATGACTGGACAAGGGAATTTAGAATGTCCACCATTTTTCCATCCCGGGTTATCATAGAACCTGCAGGCAGGATGACGGTAAGTGTTTAGCCCTCCTGGCTTGGCACCTCGGGTGGCTGGATGAGATCTGGCATGGCCCCTAGCGAAGGCGCTGCCTCAGTCGGGTCGGCACCAGTGGCTCCAACCCTGGATGGCGGGGGTGGCATGGCAGCAACAGCAGCATCACCAGCCACCCCTGCCTGTGGTGGACTATCGGCATTCGGAGGGGGTGTTGGGGCTGACTGCGAAGCCCCCTCCGCAGTCCTGGTGACACCCTTGGGTTGGTTGGCCGGGGGTTGGGGCCACGCCAAGGCACCACGGGCGGGGCGGCTGGCTCCCTCCTGTCCTGCCCATCATTGGGCCCTACCTCTTTTCCTCCCTGGCCTTCTTTCCAGGCTCTTCCCCGGGCCTTGCAGCAGCGGCCCTCTTCCGGGACATCCTCTGAAGTTTCCCAAAGCTAAATTTCATCCCTGCGACACGAGGTAGACCAATCAGTCCCAACCTTGGGCCGGACCCACCACTAAAGAAAGGAAAGCCCAGTGCTGAGTCTTACCCTGGGGCTGGGCCTGGGTGACCCCAGCTTCAGCAAGGTTCTGCTCACATAGCAAGACCCGAGGGGCTAGGACCTGTGAGGACACAAGCCGGTCCAATACTTCCTTATCGATTGGTTCGACCGTAGATTACCGGTTCAAAGAAGTGTCTGGGTCACTCCAGACCCAATCCACCCCCTCGATCGAAGCAAAAAAGGACCTGCACTTCCACCCCTTGATGGAGGTAGGCAGATCAAGTTTGAGGCCCCCCTTTCGAGGGGACGCGGACCACCAGCTACTGTCAAAGGATGGCGTTTCAAGGTAAACAAAGCCCTAAAGAGAGAAAAGCGGGCGACGATCCCTTCATGGCTATAGAGGACTATGAAACAAAAAATGGTCTGGATGGTGTTGGTGGTGAGCTGGGCCGGAACTAGGCAGTAGTTGCAGAGAAGGAAAGAGAAAAAGACATGGAAGGGGAGACGAAGACCCGTAGAAAAGAAGTCTTCGTACAGGGCTATCCGGCCCAGGGTATTGGAAGTGGCCTGAACCTCCGGCCCAGGAATGGAGAGTCGAATGGAGTCAGGGACCCCGAACGACCTCCTGACATGGAGGAGATCCTCGTCGATCATGACTGAAGCAATGCCGACAAGACCGCTAGACTCCCTAGCATGGGGAGTAGATTGTGAAGGAGCCGTAGGGGGTCCGATAACAATCCCTGTCCTACGGGCGCCACCATGGGATGTGACTAGAATTTCCTCCTCCTCGTTGTTCGAGGAAGGAGGCCTCGACTGAGAAGGCCCTGCACCATCAAAGGATCCCCGATGGTGGTGCCCTCTACCGGAAGGACTCATTGGAGGCAATGGAAGATGAACAAAAGGAAGGACCTAAAGGGCCTAGCAAGAGTACCCCTCCAACATAAAGAAGTGGGGCAAGAAGAAGAAAGGAGGGGAAGGAAGAAACCCAACCCGCTGGAACTTCGTAATCTTGCCCGAGAAAGCGCAAGAGGATCGCTTTGAGAAAGAAGTTCTGCCTTCCTGCCACCTGAGAAAACTCTTGAGAAACGAGAGACAACCCTTTTTCAAAATGACTAGGAGCCCTGATGCCTTGTACCTACTGAAGACGTGCGCCACATCCTTCCCCTAAGCCAGTCAGAGAATGCCACGTGTTGGGGGCAATATCCCAAATCGGAGGTGATCCCCTCAGGCACGGTATGATAATTATGGCAACTTTCAAAAAGAAGTGATGTGGCGTCACCCAATTAGCACAGAGGCTTGATTTCCGGAAATCGGTGCACAAAGCATTGATGGTGCCAAGGGTACACCCTCTCCATGTCAGCATGACCATTACTCCCATCGCTCAGAGCGCTGCTTCATTCTCCGGGCTTGAGAGTGGGGGGCATCTGATGGGATACACCCACTGACATGGAGCCTCCGCTGACATGGAGCCATTGCTGACAGCCGCCCAGGCGATACGCCAGCCACCTGGGCATGGTGATCAAGCTCCCAGCCAAGGCTGGGCTCATTAGACGAGCCCCTCGCCTGAGGTCAAGCTCCTAGTCGAGGCCGGGCTTATTGGGCAAGCCCCCCATCTGAGGTCAAGCTCCTAACCGAGGCCGGGTTCATTGGGCGAGCCCCCAGTTTGAGGTTGGCTCCCAGCCGGGGTTGAGCTCGCACTGCCAGGGGGAGCCCTTATGCCAAAGTCAGCTCCCCCCATCCTATGAAGATCCAAGTTCTCACCAAAGGTAAGAGGAAAGAGGATCGGAAGAAGTTTAAACTGTAGCGAGGCCAACTGCCCACAACCCCCAAAAAGTGGTGCATGCCCTGCCATAGATCCAGGCCCTATAGCGCACCACCCGCATGACCTGCACAAAATAACCTCGACCAAGTTTTTTTCCCCCGTAGTGTGCTACCACGTGGGCTACCGTGCGGTTGGGGAGCTGCAACCACCACGGCACCAAATCAGAATCTTTCCAAGAAAAGCATTCCACTAAGGCCCCAGGCTTTGGGGGGGCTCCGACGATTCCCCCTAAAATGGCAATATCCTGTCGTGGCTCGAGGCTCAGCGAAAAATCGGTCCGATAGGGAGGCGATAGCAAATAACAGAAAGCCTTCTCCAAAAAGGAGGACCTGGAAACCAACAAAAGCCACTCATCTATATAAGACCCGCAAGGGAAGGTAAGTGAAGGTAAGCAATAGACATGCTTTCTGTTCTCGATTATCTTCTTTCATAGAATTCATATGACCCTCTGGACACGGGAGTCCTCCAAGCTCTCTACCTTAGAGGATCTGTTTCCCTTGATTGTCTCACTGACTTGATCGTCGGAGTGTCCCTGCTGGAATCCTCGGCACGGATCTCCTTTTTTTTTGTAGGGCAGCTGAATCAGAGGAAGTCGGCCTGCGAGACGAAGTGAGACGAACGCCCACCAGGACTCCTGACTCGTCGGAGCTATGGGCCATGACGATCTTGGTAGTAACAGTAGCTACTCCAATGATTTGGCACTGTCCAAGCTAGTTCTGTATGGAGCATTGTTTAAGTAGGTCATGTAAAGTAGCTTCTCCAAAGATCTGGTGCCATCCGAGCTGGTTTTGTATGGTAATTGCTTGAGGGCATTACTTAAGCAAGACATGTAAAGCAGCTGCTCCAAAGATATGGCACTGTCTAAGTTGATACTATATGGCAATTGCCTGAGGATATTGTTTAAGCAGGTCATGTAAAGCAATTGTCCTGAGAAAATGGTGCTGTTCGAGTTGGTCGTATACGGCAAGTATCTCAGGGTGTTGCTTAAGCAGGCCATGTAAAGTAGTTATCTCGAAGAATCGGCATTGTTTGAGAGGTCATGTATGACAATTGCCTTAGGGCATTGCTTAAGCAGGTTGTGTAAAGCAATAGCCTTGAAGAAGTCATGGGTTAAATTATTACTCTTAAATATTTGTCTTGGATTGAATTAGCATTCTCAAATATTTGCCTTGGTTTGAATCAATATTCTTAAATATTTGCTTTGGATTGAATCAGCATTCTTAAATATTTACCTCAAATCGAAACCGACATTTTTATATAATTACCTTAGCCTTGTTTTTCCAAGTAGAGCCTTCAATTTTTTATTTTGGTCATGTTAGCCTCATAATCGGTCTCGACCTTGGAGACCTCTTCTTTAGCTTTATTATCTGGCCTTTCACTTGGCCTCCTTCACTATAATAGTGACGTCATTGGCCTTCCTTCTTTGGCCTTCATAGGCTAATTTTATAAAGCCATTTAAGTAATGGCGGACCAATACTTAGTGGCTAGCAAGTGATGACATGCTAGTACCGTTTACATTAAATAAAAGATATGATGCTTTGTTAGGCTGGGAGCGAGCATTTCTAGGTCCGAGATATGGATTCAGTGATACTTCCTTTATCTGACTCCTTCCAAGTTCAGATTCGAGAGTAGGGATAACTGTTATTGGAAGATATTTTTGGAGTCTCGACCTACAATCAGGATACTATCTTAGAAGTGGTTGAAGCATCTTTGTGTTGAGCTAAGCTATCTTTATGCCAAGCTGAGATATCTCTACCTATCTTCATGCCAAGCTGAGATATCTCTATCCATCTTCATATCAAGCTGAGGCATCTCTAAGCCATCTATTCCAAATTCCACTTAAATCTTATCCATCACGTGATCAACTCTGATACTTCAATTAAATAGCCTCCTGACACATATGGCAATCATCCCATACTATGTAGAAGCGATAAAAAATTTACCCTCTACGTGGGGAGCATATAAAGGCTAAAATTTCATACTCAGGACTCGTCAATAACAACTATCCTCATCCACGGGAGCAAATGAGGGCTATAACATTGCAATGGCGTGATCATGGCCCGGTAATCTTGGAGTTGCCCATTTTTTCAGCCCTCATTCATAAATAATCAAGATTTCGAGAATTTTTAGTAAGCAACTTTTTTCCATGCTCACTACTTCTCTTCTGTTCTAGATCTTTAACTTAAATGTCGAAGGGTTCTTGTCAAAATTAACTCTAGCTAGGAACTTTATTTTGTAGGTTACTTCTATGATGACTATGTAAATCAATATTTTTTTTAATCTTGAAACAGGACCTGTAGCAAACGATAATTGCTATGATAATCCTTATTGTTGCCGCCCGGATCGTCGTGTCTTGCAGCTCTGACGCGTCGGGTTCCCTCCATATTCTCTGCTTCCATTTCGCGACCGGCTCGTTAGCCTACTCGAGGGGGGTCTTTCAAGACAGAGAAAAACCTTGGGCCGGGGATTCCGGCGGCTCTCCCGGCCGGCCGGATCGCCCTGTGGCTGCTTGCCGTTCGCCTGATAGCCCTCTCGAGGGGGTAAAGCCTCATGCAGCGGCCCCTCTCGGAAGGATCGTAGGCTGGTGTGAGGATCGGCTGTGTGAGCCACCAGAGTCCCCGATTGCTGCAGGGTTTCCCAAGAGTGCTGCCTCTAATGGAGCTGGTGCACTGCCGCGACCAGGAGCTGGACCTGGTGGGCGAGTGCAGTGTACCCGGGGTTCGCCGGGGGTAGCTGCGATGGAGCAGGGTGATCCCCCTCTGGAGGTTGGTTGCCACGACGAGGGGGGTCGTCCGCCCGACCAATGGGGTCTCCGCGGGCTCGCGTAGTCACCATTGAACTGTGGGCGCCCGCGGGATCTTCCTTGTTGTTGGGGGAGTGACGCTTTCTTCTTACCGGTTTGCTTTCCCCTTTCTGGTGTGATAATCTGTTGCTGCACGGATCGCCGTGGCTTGCATCTCTGATGCGTGGGGTTCCCTCCGGATCCTCTGCTTCCGTCTCGCGACTAACTCGTTAGCCTACTCGAGGGGGATCTTGCAAGATAAAGAAAAATCTTAGACCGGGAATTCTGGCGAAGGCACTCCGACGATCAAGTCAGTAGGACGATCGAGGGGAATAGATACCTTTGAGGCGGAAAGCTTGGGGGACTCTCGGCTTTCAGAGGGTGATAGAGGAAAAGATAATAGTTATACTAGAATGGGAGAATGGAAAAGTCGGAGAGTCTTTGCTTTTCCACCTTTTACTTACCCTTTTTTTTTCAATTACCTTTACTTGGTATTTTCTGCGGGTCTTATATAAACGGGAGGCTTTCCAGGAGGTTCCCGGCTCTCTCCTTTGGGGGAGGCTCCCCGTTGCCTACTGGTGCCTCTCTGTCGGGCCGGATTTGTGCCTGTGCCTCCAGCCATAATGGCATGTTGCTACTTCGGTGGAGGCCATCTGGGTGCTGCCGGGCATAGGCCGTAGGGGGATGCCATTCTCTGGAAGGTCCAGGCATCCTGTCATGAAAGCTGTTGTTTTTCAGTCGTGCGGTCGTCGATGTGTCAGCATGTCGCAAGGCTGGGGGCCTCACGTTGTCCAGATCTAGTAGATCATACGCACGATGCGCCGCAGGGGGGTGGGGGTGCCTGCACCCATGGCAGGGTATACGCCACCTCTCGGAGGGTCAGGGTGGCCAGGTACTTCATTGTCTTTGCTTTGAATTTTGGTTTCCCCCCTCTTTACGGCTTTGGCGGGAAATCGTACTCCTAGTAGGAGGGTCTACTTTGGAGAGACGGACTCGACCTCGACTGTGAGCTAACCTTAGATGGGGGGCTCGTCTAATGAGCCCTACCTCGACTGGGAGCTGATCTCGGCAAGGTGATCCTTTCTGGAGAGGCGGACTCAACCTTGATCGAGAGCTGACCTCAGATTGGAGGCTTGTCCAATGAGTCCTACCTCGACCGGGAGCTGACCTCGACGAGATGGTCCTGTTTAGAGAGGTGAGCTCGATCTCGACCGGGAGTTGATCTCAAACGGAAGGCTCGTCCAATGAGCCCTGCCTCGACGGGAGCTGATCTTGGCAGGATTATTCTTTTGGCTTTTCGTTATACGATCTTGTTTAGATAATGAGCTTCTTTGCCATCGTGACTGTCTATAAATTTTTTACCAGTGGGTATCGTCAATTCATGTTAATATATATCACCATATCACTTATTATTATAGTTGACAGTAAAATTGCTATTACTATAACTATTATTATTGAAATCACTGCTGCTCTGGCTATTACTATAACTAAAACAACCCATGCTACCGTAACTTCCTAGCCTGGGTATTCTCGGTACGGTTTCTAACACCTTTCTGCTTGCCAGTGTTACCAACCTTCTAGTTTAAGGGCTCCCCACACCATTAAAATAGATATTTCCCCTTTAACCGCCGACGCTAAGAGGGAGCATCGGCAAGATATAAACAGAGGCGGACGTCGACAATTAACGACGCTATTTAGCGTCGGCCTACTCATGCCTCTACCTCCCCGCGGTGCCCTAGTTCTCGTCCTCCATCATCTCTCTCCCGATCGAACTCCCCCTCCATTGATCCGCCTCCCCCAGTGCCCTAGTTCTCGTCCTCCATCATCTCTCTCCGGATCGAACTCCCCCTCCATTGTTCCGCCTCCCCCAGTGCCCTAGTTCTCATCCTCCATCATCTCTCTCCGGATCGAACTCCCCCTCCATCGACCCGCCATCTATGTCTCATCGCCTCTCTCATCCGGCATCTCCGGCCGCCTCGCTTCTTCACCCCCCGTCTTCTGGGAACCCCCAATTTCCTTCACCCTCCCTCTCCTTGGAAGCCCCAAATCCTCTCATCGATCCCTCTTATCTTTCTTGAGCGAACGGTCCCTCCTCTGATCTACCCTCTCCGCCTCATCACAGTGGGTATTGCAATTTTATTTATTTATTTATTTTTGTGTGTGTGTTTAAGATCGGTGTTTGTTTGGGTGTTTTTTTTTTTTTTTTTTTGAGGGGGGGGGTGTTACTTGTCTTTCAATCACTCTTCCTGGTTTTGACTTTGTGTATGTAAGATTTGAACACAGGGCAAAGGTGCTCCTTAGAGCAATGTCCTCCAGGTTGTGATTTGAGATCTACTTCATAAATTTGGGAGCTTCATCCTTTGGAGAGGTAAGAGAGCTTCACAAAAAGCTTATTCAGTTTCTGATTTAACATATTATTTATTCAACTATGGGATGAGATGGACCTGGGTTTGGAATTTTGAAATTTTTAGTAAGGTTTAATGCTCTGAAAATAAAATATATTAGATAGAAGTTCTAAGATGACTGCTTAATAGATTAATCTCTTGTATCTTTACAGGTTGACGCATGTGATTTTATCTTTCTCCATGGTTTGAAGTGATTTTTCTTCTTAACATTCATGAAGAAATTGAAACTTGAATCTTTAGGGATCGTAGTGTCAGCACCTACACAACACAACTCTGCTATGATCCAAAGATTGCCAAGCTTACATCAATGGGAAGTTTCAGTTATTAGGTTTCTTCTACTTAGAGTATCAAAATAAATGAAAGTAATTAAAATTTGCTAAGCTCATGTAACACTGAATTTATCTATTAATATGACTGATTCTTCATACAAATAATTCTTTATCTTGCCTTTCTTATTTTTATTAGTGAATATCATTCACTAGTTGTTGAAGAAATGAAACTGAAAAACAAATAAAGGTTCATTTTTCTTGTGAATCTAGTTTTAGCCTCATTTTCATCATGAATAATTTGCTAGTGTTCTGAAAATTACATTTAAGAAGCAACTGGTATTTGCCTGCTGAAATGCAATTCATTTTAAGCAAAGGGATATTGCCAAGGTTGAGAAAACAATACTGTCTGAAAGAAATTCAAAGATCTCTGCAACAAGACTTCATGCTGTAAAAGTTGAAGTATGAATTGATTCTCAAAAGAAGCCCATGTTGCAACTCAACCATGCTGTGTGACTGTTGAAATCTTACATTTGATTATGGGTGCGACATGGCTCAGTTGGATTACTCATGGTATTGTAGGTTTTCAGTTGACTTGACATTCTACTTCAAAATTTAAAGTTTTCTTCGTTTTGGCATTTGCTAATATTTTAAAATAGTTTCAAGTTGTTGGTTGGTGATGACCATGTTTAGAAATATAGGAGTGATGAAGGAGCCTCCTCTGCTTATATTTCTCTTTACCGCATGTTAATTTTGGGTGCCTGGATTGCTGAACTTATACCAGTTCTGGATGGAACTTTGCCACATGTTAATCATATATTCCTCTGCTTGTATTCGTCTTGCAAGATTTTCTCTGTCCTTTGTAATGCATTGACTACTTGTCATTTTCTTATAGAAAGATCACTTTCTTTCAATGTAGTCTGTAATCTTGTCTGCTTGATCTGGTTTGGAGTGTTAGTATTAAACTTATGCTGGTCCTAGATGGATTGCTCAATAGTCACAGGCAGCATTAGCCATAAAAAGTGGTCATAGATTTGTCATTTTCAAGGACTAAATGAAGAATTAAGTCACAACACATTGGCTTTTGCTTTTCTTTCTGACGTTGATATATTTTTTTTCCTTTTTCCTTTTTCTTGTAGGAACTTGCTGTTGGTTGCTTCATGTGACATAAACTAATAAGCCATCTAAGTCATAATGCTGGCAAGCGATACTTTATAAAATTTTATGCAACATGGGAAGAAAGCTATTCAAATCTTGATCATTTTCTTGTTTTGATAAGTTATATTATATATATATATATATATAGATGGATGAGCATGGGAGGGAGCCGGGTTAGGTGGAGTTCTATAGGATGATCCATACTTATCGGGATGACAGTTTTATTAGTGAGGAATTGAGAGATTTGAGAGATTTGAGAGATATATTTGTATGTACTGAATCATTTGGTATGATGATTTGTAGCTTTGTTTTTAAATGTAATATTAATATGTTTTTTTCTTGAAAATAGGAAAGCTTCATTGTTGTAGCAGAGTATGTCGATGAGTTGTCAGCATCCATGAAGACTAGCTGTATCGAGGCCCTGGTGATGACAGAGTTGCTAGGACCAGACTGTTATAGTCAGGTGAGGGGTTATGGAGTTGGAGTCATCCCTATTTAGTTGTCTGATATGAGCTGATACACTCAGACGGCTAGAAAGAGTTCTAGCAGTACAGATATTTATATGGTCGAGGTGCAGATGGAGACGATGAGACAAGATTATGATGTAGTGATACATTCCATGAGGGCTTAGATTGATCAACTGACATCCGTAATATATGTATTTGTGGGCTCTTTTAGGATATATATATATATATATATACACATACACATATACATATACACATACACATATACATATACACACACATATACATATATTTATATTATTTTTGTATTCTTAACTAATAAAATTTTTATGGGCATTGTTGTAGGCTCCTGATAATTCTAGCAATTGTAGGGATGATGACAGCCATGCTCGGACCACTGACAGATTGATGTCTCCTTTTTTTTATTTTTAAGCTTTGTATATGTATTTTTTTATTTTTTATGTTATGTTATGGATTTTATGTAATGAACATTATGAATAATGTAATCTGATTTTTTCTGTCGGTATGTATATTAAGTGCTGTTTATATGTTAGCTTTATATATACAAATTTTTTATTTTAATTGCTTATACAGGTTTATATATTTTTGTTGTGAGGAATTACATATTTAAATTTTAGATAGGTTATGTACAAATTAACTATAATAGTTATTATAAAGTTTTTTTAAAAATAAAAATAAAAATTTATCGATATTTTAAAGTATCAATAAATTAAAAAAATATTTTTTTTATCAATGCTTTAAAGTATCAGGAAATTAGAAAATATCCTCCTTTTATTGATATTTTAAAGCACTAGGAAATTAGTTTTTTCCGCTTTAAAGTATCGATAAAATTTGGAATTTTTTTTCCATACTTCAAATCCTAACATTTTTCGATGCTTTTAAAAGCATCGAAAAAAATTAATCTAGACGTTGATAATTTCTAAAATTATTATAGTACTAGCATTAGAATTATCAATAAATATTATATAATATTATAATAAAGGTTAAAATAATATTATATTTTATATTTATTATAATAAATCATGTTATTATTGTTGCCGTCCATATCGCCGTGGCCTGCAGCTTTGACGTGGCTTGGATGAGTTCGCCTTTTCGGAAGCGTCAAGTTCTTTGTTGTCACGCTTTTGCGGTCGATCGGTCCTGCAAAATAGAGGAAATTCTGGTCGGGGATTCCGGCGGAGACACTTTGATGGTCAAGTCAATAAGACGACTAAGGGGAATAGATCCTCTATGGCGAAGGCTTGGGACATCACCACATTGAGGAATATAGAATAGAAGGGAATAGAAAAACTGAAGTTCGGGGGGTTGATCACTGTTCAGCCCTTTGCCTTTGCTCTTACTGTCTCTCCTTTGGTCTTCCTTCCATCTTAGAGGTCCCTCTTATCGTTATATAGGAATTCATTTGGTTAGACCGAGTCTGGAGCCTTGGTGGGATACCTTTTCCCTGGTGTTCCCTATGGGAGGGATACTTGTTTGCCAGAGCCCTCCCTCGGACCCGTTCTCGGGGGAGGTCCTTTTATTGGGAGTGAAATCGGTGCGCTGCAAAGCCTGTCCCTATGGTAGAGCGGTCTCCTATGGAGGGCGTGGGCAATGTGCTACATGGTCCTGCATCATGGTCGAGCACTTTCACTTTCGGGGGTACAGATGGCATGTCGCAGGGCCTGGAGTCCTGGTAGGGTATTCATCTTATAGGAGATGCATGTGGCGTGGTACAGAGACTGGAACCCCTATGGAGCACGCGCCCTGCAGAGGGTATGGGTGGCGTGCTGTAGGACATGGAGTCTCGGTAGAGCACACACCTTGCAGAGCATGCGGGTAGCATGTTTCAGGGCCTGGAGCCTCAGTAGAGCATGCGCCACCTCCACGAAAGTCACGACTGGTCCAACGATGATGATGACATCGCGCCTTCATACCGTAGTCTAGATCTTCTTCGTTTCTATCCTCCGAGAGTCGTATCTCACTTCCTGTCATCTTCTCAGCCATGGTCGGGGATGCACCTCTTCATCTTCAGGAACTTACTCTGGATAGAAGCTCGACCTTGACCGGGAGCTCACTTTTGATGGGACAGGTGGCACTCTCCACCACCTCACTACCCAACTGCATTCGATGTGGATGCCACATCAGCGGTTTGCCACATCAATTATAATATATTTTTTAAATTTTTATTTTTATTAAAACTTAAATATTTTTTAATTTTTATTTTTTTTAAATTTTGAATGATAAGCGGAGATAAGAGGGAGGGGAGAGGGAAAATTATAGGTAGCACCTATGATTTCTCCGCATGGAGAAGACGCAGATAGTATGTGCAACTTCTCTAAAAGGAGAGAGGGAAAATTGTAGGCATCACCTATGATTTCTTCACATGGAGAAGACGCAGATAGTATACACAACTTCTCTAAAGAGAAGTTGCAGGTGCTACTTACGATTTCTCTACGTGATGTCCCACTTAGCCAAACTATCATATTTTGATAAATATATTTTCAGTTACCGTGATTTGGAAAATACAAAATAAAAAACATTATTTTAAGAAAAAACTCTAAAAACATGTCTTTCCATGTAATAAGTACCAGATCTACGCTCGTCCCACGTCATGTCCCAAAACCTTAATTCGAACGCAAAGATTTAATATATACTCTAATACTATTTTAATTGTCACACTATAATCCAAAATCACGAGTCAGGGATATGGAAACCACCTTGCACTTACAAAGATTGCCCTTGAAGTATGCGAGACGTCCAATCTGCTAATGAATTTAACATAAATCCAAAAACAATTTAATTCATAGATAGGTTGTGATAATTGTCAAGACAGCTACACTTTAAAAATAAAATATTTGATATGTTCACGCAGATCACCAAAAGCTATAAATATGATTACTCCCTACATTTACAGCTCTAGCAAAACTTCACAAATATTTAAACCATTGATAGATGGTTCTCAAGTAAACTCAACAAATAAGCTAACAAAGCAAGGTCTAGTCTATATTATCATTTCGACCTTGCATCTACTCACACTTCTAAAAGATACTATCATGCTAATTTTTTAAGTCTTAGATTTGAAAAAAAAAAAAAAAGTAAATATAATGACCTTGGCAACCCAATAAATAATAATCGCTACCCTAGCTGGATTAAGCAAGTACCAAAATTTAAATCAACAAACCCATATAGGAAAATGATACTTTTTACCAAAATAAAGTTTGCAACCCAAAATTCATATTCGAAACTGTGCTTATATTTAAATATTTGATCATCAATATCAAATCTCAAATTCATTCCAACTTTGCGGTCTATAAGACTATGACACATTTAAAACCAACAACAGGCTATATCCATATCTTGTGGACAAGCCCAAAGTAAACATAGGTTTTAGAATATTCATAGGTGCTAATGTTTGACTTCTATTAGTGGGATGGAAGATATAGATAGACCGAGGCCACAACATATACATGTTGCAGAATATTTGTAGGTGCTAATGTTTAATCTCCGTTAGTGAGATGGAAGATATAGTTAGGTTGAGAGTCACATACATGCACACACACTGGTGCGCGCACACGCCCACACACATGCAACACACATAAATTTATATATGATATGGTGACATCTGCTGACATGGAGTCTGCGGGATGATGTGGCATCATCCGCTACCGATAGGCGACATCCGCTGACGTAGAGTCTGTGGGTTGATGTGGCGTTATCCGTTGACGTGGAGCATGTGGACAGCCATGACGGCAAGAGACATGCCACCTGGGCAAGGCTATATGACAAAAAATTGAGGTGGACCACCCGATCGAGGTCAGCTCTCAGTCGAGGTAGGCCTCATTGGGCGGGTTACCCCCGTCTGAGGTCAACTCCTTGTCGAGGTCGAGTCCATCCCCTCAAGGCGAGCCCCTCGACTGAGAACAGCTCCCGGTCGGGGTCGAACTCATGCTTACAGAACAGACCACCCTGTCGAGGTCAGCTCCCAATCGAGGTAGGGCTCATTTGGCGGGCCCCCGTTTGAGGTCAGCTCCCAGTCGAGGTCGAGTCCACCCCTCCAAAGTGGACCCTCCTACTAGCGGATGCATGAACTCTCGCCAAAGGCATAAAGAGGTCGGAATTCAAAATGAAGATGGGGGAGTACCTGATCACTCAGAGCCTCCGAGAGGTGGTGCATGCCCTACCATGGGCACAGGACCCCTGCGGCGCGCTGTGCGCACGATTTGCATGATCCGAACGACACCAGGCTCCCAGCCTTGCGGTGTGCCGACACGTCGATGACTGGAAAACTGTGACTTCCATAACAGGGCGCCTGGACCCTATGCCCTAGACCCTAGATGTTGCGGCACCCAGGCGGCCTTCTTCGAAATGGCAACATCTCGTTATGGCTCAAGCCTCAGGCACAGAACCGACCCGATAGAGAGGTGACAGTAGGCAACGGAAAGTCTCCTTCGAAGGAGAGAACCTGAAAGCCAACAAAGGCCACTCACCTATATAAGACCCGCACAAAAATGTAAGTAAAGGTAAGCAAGAAAAAGAGCATGGAAACTCTTTTATTTTCGACATTATCTTCTCTCTTATCACCCTCTCAACATGGAGAGTCTCCCAAGCTCTCCGCTATAGAGATTTTTATTTCCCTCGATCGTCCCACTAACTTGATCGTTGGAGTGTTTTCGCCGGAATCCCCGGTCCAAGGCTTTTCTCTGTCTTGCAGGACCCCCGAAGCGAGTGAGCAAGTCGACTACGAGACAGGGAGCCAAGCACTCGGTGGGAACCCAACACGTCAGAGCTACGAGCCACGACAATCTGGGCGGTAATAGATTAGCACGCCAGGTAGGGGGGAGAGCTGGAAGAAAGCATTGTCCCTCTCATAGCAAGGAAGATCACGTGGACACCCATGGTCTGATGGTGACTACACGAGCCCATGAAGCCTCCGCTGGTTGAGTGGGGGACCCCCCTTGCCATGGTGACCAATGCCCAGGGGGAGCATCCTACTCCATCGCAGCCACCTCCGGTGGACCCCCAGTACACCGTACTCGCCCACCAGGTCCAGCTCCTGGCTGTGGTGGTGCATCAGCTCCACCAAAAGCATAGTTCCCTGGAAACACAATAGTAGCCAGGGACTCTAGCAGCTCGTGTAGCCAATCCTCGCACTAGCTTGTGGTCCTTCCGGGAAAGGCCACTGCATGTGGCACCCCCCCTCGGGAGGCCCACTAGGCGGGTGGCAAGCGATTGCAGCATGATCCGACTAGCTGAGGAGCCACTTCCCGGCCTCGAACCACTGCGCATCCTTGCGCCAGCAGCATCAGCGTGGCTTGGAACTCAGGCGCGAGTTCCTCTGCTCTGGTCCTCCCTCACCCCCGGCATCCTCTATCGAGGGGTCGACTGACGAGGCCATCCGCCACCAAGCAGAAAGATGCCTTGAGGAGCATGAGTGCAAGTTGGTGGACTTGGCCCACCGATTTGCAGAAGTTCGGGGCTTCTCCATTGAGCCCACGGGTTACGATACCTGTCCACCCTTCTCGAAGAAAATTCAAGAGGAGCCGATCCCCAACTGGTTCCTTATGCTGCAGGTTGACCCCTACGACGGGACAACCGACCCCCTGGACCACCTGGAAAGTTACAAGGCCCTTATGAGGGTCTAGGGGGCCACCAATGCCCTCCTTTGCATCACCTTCTGAGCCACTCTGCGAAAGGCTGCTCGAGTCTGATTCTCCAGACTCGAACCTGAGAACATCGACTCCTTCCCTCAGCCGGAGAGAAAGTTTGCGGCGCACTTCGACGCTTGCAGGAAGGTGCTATGCGAGGCTGATAGCCTCTTCTAGATCTGACAATAGGATCGGGAACTCTTCCAGGACTACATGTCCCGATTTAAGACTGCCGTCCTAGAGATCTACAACCTCGATGAGTCCGTCGCCATGCTAGCCTTGAAGAGGGGGCTGCGAACCTCTCGCTTCACCTATTCCCTCGACAAGAAGTCCCCAAAGGTGTACTTGGAGTTCCTCCTTTGGGTGCAAAAGTACATCCGCACCAAGGAGGTGGATCGTGCCAAGAGGGAGCTGGATGGGAGGCCCCCGAAGAGGCAGGCCAGCAGGAGACCTCTGGCCACCTGACCCAGAGGATGGTGTGGGTCCCGTGACCGGAGCCAAGGCCCAAGGCTGACCCTACCGATGAAGAGAGTTTTACTCCTCTCCTCGCCCCTAGAGTGAAGATTCTGATGGAGATTGAGGGCGAGCTTTTCCTGCACCGACCCCCACCATTGAAGCCATATGCTGGGCGGGATAAGTCCAGCTACTGCCATTTCCACCAGGACTATGGCCATGACAGAGGAATGCCTCCACCTGAAGAGGGAGATCGAAGAGCTAATTAAGCGTGGCTACCTCAGCCAGTATGTGGAGAGGGGAGTGCCCCCCTATCGCTTAGATTGAAGGGCCTCGACCCCTTGCCATCGACAACCGTCCCACCGAAAAATCGATGGGGATGATATCCTGGGAGGCAAGAAAAAACTCGAAGAGGGCTAGGGGAGAGAGCGGAGTGACGATGTACTCTCCTGCATGGAAGAAGGGTCAGCTGGGATAGACAACCCAAATAATGATGGTGTCGTCATTGAAATGAATATAACCAAACATCTTGTAAAAAAAATCATGGTAGACAGTGGGAGCTCCTCGGACATCCTTTTTTACGATGCTTTCGTAAAGATGAATTTATCCACTGACCAAATAAGATCGGTGTTCACGCCTCTGGTAGGCTTCACCGAAGACTCAGTTGGAGTCGAAAGAGAAATTATGCTCCCAATAATCGCTGGGACACCACCCCAGCAGAGCATCGTGATGGTGACCTTTATTATTGTAAAGCTCCCCTCACCCTATAATGACATCTTGGGATGCCCGGGACTCAATCTACTCGATGCCACCATTTCCGTGAAATGCCTCCTTATCTAGTTCCCGACCCCATGGGGGACTGAAGAGATGAGAGGGTCCTGACAGCCGGTGCAGCACTGTTGGTAGACCGCCCTAGGCCTAAGAGGAGTAGATTCTAGCCCTGCCATAGACCAGCCTGATCCGGCAGTACCAGAACCAAAGAGCGGGCTGGTTGAGCCCCTGTTATCTTTTCTGTTAGAAGAATATCCCTCGAAGATGATACAGGTCGGGGCCTTGTTGACTCAGGAAGAAAGAACCCGTCTGCTCAGCTTCCTGCGGGCCTTGTTCACTCACAAGCTGAATGTCAACCCCAATCATCATCCGGTCCGGTAGAAGAAAATGAGCTTTGCCTCGGAACGACAAAAAGCCATCAATGAAGAGGTTGGTAAACTCCTCACGACGGGCTTTATCTGAGAGGTACGTTATCTTGACTGGCTTGCTAATATGGTAATGGTCAGGAAAGCATCTGGGAAGTGGAGGATCTGTGTAGACTACACCGACCTCAACAAGGCATGCCCAAAGGATAGCTTTTCCCTCCCCAAGATTGACCAGCTGGTGGACGCGACTTTAGGCCACAAGTACCTTAGCTTCATGGATGCATTCTCTGGATATAATCAGATCCACATGCATCCCGAGGATGAGAAGTGCACAGCATTTGTGACCGACCGAGGTACGCATTATTACAAGATGATGCCCTTCCGTCTTAAGAATGCAGGGACCACCTACCATGCTTGGTTAGCACGTTCTTCAAGAATCAGATCGGCCATAACATACAAGTGTACGTAGATGACATGTTTGTCATGAGTGGCTCGGAGGAGGACCATATTACCGACCTAATGGAGGCTTTCGATAATCTTTGCCGCTACCAAATGAAGCTGAACCCTGTCAAGTGCGCCTTCGGTGTGGCGACGGGAAAGTTCTTGGGGTTCATGGTGACCTAGAGAGGGATGGAGGCCAACCTCGAGAAGATCCAGGTGATCACAGACTTGAGGCATCCCATCTCCAAGAAGGAAGTCCAGCATCTGACTAGGCGCATCGTGGCTCTGAGCTGCTTCATCTCACGCTCTACCGAGCATTGCCAGCCGTTCTTCAAGGTCCTTTGGTAGATGAATGACTTCACTTGGATAGAAGAATGCCAAGAAGTGTTCGAGGGACTGAAGAAGCTCCTCGCCTCATCGCCACTACTATCCAGGCCGGAGCCCGAAGAAGAGCTCCTCCTATACCTGGCTGTCTCACCAGAGGCAGTCAGCTCCGTGCTAGTTCGTGCTGACAAGGATGGCTCTCAGCGGCCAGTCTATTACACCAGTAAGCTACTTTACGATGCCGAAACCAGGTACACCTGATCCGAAAAAATTAATTTTGCACTAATAATGCTTGCATAGCACCTCAGGCCCTACTTTCAAGCTCACCCCATCACCATCCTTACTGATCAACCCCTGAGGGCTATCTTGAGCCGTCCCGATACTTCCGGGTGCTTGGTCAAGTGGGCGCTAAAACTTAGCGAATTCAACATCACCTATCACTCACGGCAGGCGCAGAAGGCCCAGGTCCTAGTCAATTTTGTGATGGAATGCACCTGGGTCGAGGGAAGTCCAGAGAAGGCAAACAATAGTTCGAGCTCGGGCAAGACCCGACCCTGGTAGAGGAGACGTGGATACTCCACGTGGCCGGTGCCTCCAATGTGGGAGGAAGTGGAGCTAGCCTCATCCTTGCCAGCCCTGATGGGGTCATCACGGAATGCGCACTGCATTTCCTCTTCAAGGCGACCAACAACCAGGCGGAGTATGAAGTGCTCCTTGCAGGGCTGAAGGTATCCCGCGAACTAGGCGTCAAGAGGCTAAAGGTCTTTACAGACTCATAGCTAGTGGCGGGCCAAGTCTCCGGTGAGTACGAAGTGTGGGACCCTATGATAGTAAAGTACCTAGATCGGGTGTGCTCTCATGCATCGACCCTCCAGCACTTCAATATCTCCCATATCCCGCGGGTAGAGAATACCCGGGCCGACATCCTTTCCAAGCTAGCCACCCTGTCGGAGACCTCGCTGGGGTGCGCTTTCGTTGAGTGTCTCGAGGCCCCCAGCTGCAAAACTATGGTCGAGGTCCAGCAAATCTCCAATGAGGTCAGCTAGATGGATCCCTACATTAAGTACATCACTGCTGGCACCCTGCCAGAGGACCAAAAGGAGGCTGACCTTTTCAAGAAGAAGGCCGCATGTTATGTGATTTTGGATGGGCAGCTCTATCGGAGGTCTTACTCCTACCCCCTGCTGAAGTATCTAAAGCTCTCAGAAGCTGCTTACATGCTCCAGGAGATACACGAAAGCATCTATGGCAACCATGTGGAGGGCAGGGCCTTAGCCCACAAGGCGATCCCGCTGGGATACTTCTAGAAAATCGTGTGGGAAGATGTAGCCGACTTTGTGAAGAAATGCGACAAGTGCCAGCACCACGCATGCATCCAGCGGCAGCCCGCCACCCCTATCTCCCAGCTATCAGCCCCGTGGCCATTCACCCCATAGAGAATGGACATCCTAGGCCCCTTTCCTGTAGCGTTCAGCCAATGGAGGTTCCTGATTGTGGCCATCAACTACTTCACCAAGTGGATCGAGGCCGAACCTCTGGCATGGATAACAGAGGTGAAAGTCTAGTCTTTCTTCTAAAAATCTATAATTTATAGATACAGCCTCTCATACACAGTCATCACTGACAATGGAAAGTAGTTCAATAATCGGGCATTCGAAGAATTTTTCTCTGATCTCGACATCCGCCATCACTTTACCTTCGTGGCTTATCCTCAAACGAATGGGGAGGTTGAAGTGACTAACCACACCATCCTGCAAGGGCTCCGTACAAGGATGGACGAAGTTAAGGGCTGATGGATGGACGAGCTGCCCAGCATGCTGTGGGCGTACAACACCACTCCCCGTACGGCCACTGGAGAGATGCCCTTCAACCTCATCTTCGGGACTGAAGCAGTAATCCCGGTGGAACTCGACTTGCCCACGCTCTGGATAGGGTAATACGATGAAGTCGAAAATCTGGCATGTCTCCTTTTCAACTTGGACTTGCTAGATGAGACAAGGGACAAAGCCTGACTCCGAATGGTGGCCTATCGGCAGCGAGTCGCGCGCTATTACAACTCCCATGTGCGGCCCAAGGTGTTCCGCCCAAGCGACCTCGTGCTCAAGCGAGAGGAAGCATCCCAACCGGGGGAGTGCGGGAAACTCTCCCCGAATTGGGAGGGTCCTTCCCAGGTGATCGAAGCCTTGCCGGGTGGGGCCTACTACCTCGTTGGGCTCGACAACATCCACTTCACGCGAACCTGGAATGCCAGCAACTTAAGGATGTATCACCAATAACATAAGGCTTTTCCATAATAAATTCAAGTTTCTTTTTGGTGTAATCTTGTTTTTCACATGTGCAGGAACTCATCTACCCTACTTCAAGTCGGGAGACTTTCGAAGTTCCGCACCAAAGCTGGGAGCCATAGTGCCCCGCACCAAAGTCGGGAGCCACAGCACCCCGCACTAAAGTTGGGAGTCACATCGCCCCGCACTAAAGCCAGGAAACTTTTGAAGCCTCGCACTAAAGCTGGAAACCTTCGACGCCCCGCACTAAAGCCGGGAAACTCTTGAAGCCCCGTACCAAAGACAAGAGCCATAGCATCTCGCACTAAAACTGGGAAACTCCTGAAGCCCCGCACTAAAGCCGGGAACCTCCGATGCCCCGCACTAAAACTGGGAAACTCCTGAAGCACCGCACCAAAGCTTGGAGCCACAGTACCCCACACCAAAGCCGGGAGCCACATCACCCCGCATCAAAGCTAGGAGCCATTGTGCCCCGCACTCAAGCCCGGAGCCATAGCACCAAATCCTGGAGACTCCTGGAGCCTGGCACTCAAGCCCGGAGCGACAGCACCATAGCCTAGAGACTCTTGGAGCCAGGCACTCAGAGTTAAGTAATTTCATCGCCCAGCTCACAGTTCGGGGATGTCAGATGGGAACTCCAAGCAAGCCCCACCATCTCCCACCTGGCCCGCAACCGAGCACACAAAAAAAAAAAAAAAAGAAAGAGAAAGAAGCAGAATGATAGCCGAGGGATTTCATTAATATGAAGACTTCCTATACATTCCCTGCAAGCTGCCCCTAATAAATTGAGGGCCCTCCTTGACTTAAAACATAAGAAGGAAAATAAGATTTAAACATCACCCATCGACCCATCGGCTCCTTTCTAGACCGATGGGCAGCCCCCGCCTCCTGCGAGGCACTCGTGGAGGCCTCGGGTTCCTCCTCAGCCTCAGCCTCCTCTGACTCCGACTCCTCCTCGAAGATAGACTCCTCCTCGAAGCTGGGCTCATCCTCCTGCCCAGGGAATGAAATGGAAGGCCTAATGTTGTCAAGCCCCTTCAGCTCGTAGAAGCGAAAGGCCTTGCTTCTGAAGTCCCTGAATCATTGATGGAAGGAGTCCAAGACAGCCTCGGTGACCTCATCCTTAAAAGCCTGGGATGCCTGTTGACTTAGGGATGGCCTCCGTCGTCTCCTTCTTGGCCATCTCCGCTAGCACAGCAGCCACCACTGCCCTCGCAACCGCCACCACGACCCGAGCCTTCTCCTTCTCTAGTTGAGTCTGGAGGGTCTGCACCCTCCTTTCCAGATGGGCCACCTCCTTATCCCAAAAGGAGTCAGCGTTGCCCTCCCGGACCTTCGCACTGGGCTCCCCCTCGGGCGCCTTAATAGTAGCCCTCTTTCGGGACATCTCCCGAAGATCTTTGAGACTGAGCTTCATCCCTACAATATGAAGAAGAAAGAAGGGAGCCTAACTTTTCAGGACTTCGTCCAAGAGAAAAGGGGAGAGTAGCTCTGGAGTGAAAGTCTTGTTCTTCCACCTCTTGAAGAATCTCTGGGGACCGAGAAGATGGATCCTATTTAACGGCCTGGAGCCCTGTCACTTCGTGCCTGTAGAAGATGGTGCCATGTCTTATGCCAAGCCAACCAAGAGATGCCATATATCAAAGCGATGCTTCGAACCCGAAGCAGTTTTCTTGAAGCCGATGTGGCATTAATAACCGTCTTTGGGGAGAGAAGACGTGGTGACACTCAGATGGCACGGAAGCACGACTGCTTGAACGCCGGTGCATCTGACATCAGAAACGGAAGGGGCGCACCCCCTCCATGCCAGCACAACCATTACTCCCTTCGCCCCGAGCGGATGCTTCGTTCTCCGAGCTGATGTGACATCATCCGCTACTGATATGGCAACATTCACTGACGTGGAGTCTGTGGGAGAGATATGAGAGAGAGAAAGCTAAAGAATGAGATAAAATTATTAGATGGACCAGGTCCAATGGACTAGTCCAAATCTTGGGGCATGTGTATGGTGAATAACATGATAAATTCGATCTTGATGTATGTGGCAATTATTGATTTAGCCTCGAGGACTTGTTGAACCACCAACTATGCCACCAGTTGGTGAGAACTAAAATGCTTGACTCAGAGTGATCAGGCTACTAACCTATGAAGAAGAGAAATATCAATTATCAGGTCAAGTAGTTGTTCCTTTCCAGACTAGGTAACTTCCCAAGTCAAGTGACAGCAACCTATTAAGTCCGAGTAGCATGATGTTTTCAATGTGCATCCACTGGCTTCCTACTTAGGACTAACTAGCTACTCTGGTGAATCAGGTCGAGTACACAGGTGTGAGGCCAAGCCCCTCCTCTCGGCAATGATCAAGCTAACTTCCTACTTGGGATCCATGACACCCAAGTAGGCTCCTTCGTCAGGTAAAGGCTAAGCTGCCTACCTATTCGAGATTCATGGCATCCAAGTAAGGTGATGACCCACTCGATCATAATTATTCCAGCACAGATCATGGCAGACAAGATCCCAATAGATCTTGCCCTCTCAATAAAAAGATGCTAATAGAAAATATTCTAGAGAACAAGATCTTGCCACATCAGTAGAGTTTGTTACACTTATTAGAGGAAGTACCCTATGCAATGGCATTTTGTTACTCTACATAATCCTGTAAATAGGTAAGAGGGGATCCCCGGTGAGGTATGCTTCCATACTACCGCTCTTACACTTGCACATTCACCATCTTGGCTCTTAGCTTTTACTGTTGTAGTCAATTTTATTTTTCTTGCTGACTTGAGATCGGACGGTCTTCCATTGAAAATCCTGGTCCAGGGACCGTTCTTATAGGTTCTTGTAGCAAAGCAACCAAGAGTAGCTTTCCACTCTCATTGGAGAAGATCGTAAGACCCTTAGGAACTGCCACAATCTACCAAAGAGTAATTTGTCATAATAGATTGGCATGCTAGGTAGGGGCAAAAGTAGCAATCAAGCATCAAATTACTAAAGTTTGAAGCCATGGTGGTTATGCATGCACAAGATGCCTCCACCAGTCATGTTGGAAATCCTTTGCATCATGATGAGCAGCATAGCCAGGAGGTGGAACCCCTTGCACCACCACCTCCACCATCGGTGACCTAGCAAGACCTGCTCGACTTCCCATCGATGGGTTACAACACCCATCCCCCTCTTACTTGCTGAATCATGGACGAACTAATTCCTAATTGATTCAAGATATCCATGGATCTATACAATGGCACCAGCAATCCATTGAACCACTTGGAGAGCTATAAGGCTTTTATGCAAATCCATGGTACTATCGATGCCCTACTCTACATTGCCTTTCTAGCCATTCTTTGCAAGTCAGCCTGAGCATAGTACTCTTGACTCGAGCTGAGGAATATCGACTCCTTTAAATAGTTGGAGAGATGATTCACGGCTCATTTCGATGCCTGCTAGAATATGTCGCGAGAGGTTAATAGGCTCTTCTTTGTGCGCCAGCATGATGGAGAATCAATGAAGGACTACGTGGCCCAATTCAAGGTGGTCATGTTGGAGGTCTATAACCTGGACAAGTTTATGGCCATGCTGGCTTTGAAGAGAGGACTCTGCTTGTCAGGTTTCATCTACTTACTAGATAAGATTTCTCCCAAGTCATATTCAGAGATGTTAGTCTGTGCACAGAAGTATATCCATGTAGATGAGAGAGCTCTCACTTGGTGAGAGATCGATGGGAAGTCGAAGAAAAAGCAAGCCTGAGGAGAGCCAAGCGGATTCATAGCTGAAAAGCTTGACTTGTTCTGTCGATAAAGTCTCAAGTCAAAGAACTTTGCTAGCAATTTTGGTAACCACTCCTCTCCTTGCCCTAGAGCTAAAATCTTGATGGATATAGAGAGAAAATAGTACCTACGAAGGCCTCGTCTGCTAAAATCCTCATTCACTTATGCCAAAAGCAAATACTGCCAATTCCACCAAGACGATGGCCACAACACGAAGCAGTGCCACTAGTTAAAGAGAAAAATTGAAGAACTTATTCAATATGACTACCTCAAAAAGTAAGTTTATGGAGGAGTTTGACCTGACACCCAGAATCCCAGCTATCAGCTAATTAAGATCGAGATCGACAACCAGCTAACTAAAGGGCAAGTTGAAATGATCTCTTAGAAGGTAGAGCACTCTTTGAGACCAAGAAGGGAGGGGAGAGAAGAAAATGTAATCCCGTTTTTTGATAGGGACTTAGTCAAGGTCCACAACCCCAATAATGAATGCTATCATCATGGACAGGGAGGGGAGAGAACAAAATGTAATCCCATTTTTTTGATAGGGACTTAGTCAGTGTCCACAACCCCAATAATGAATGCTATCATCATGTACATGATGATAGCAAAACATATTATAAAAAAAAATCTTAGTTGATAGTGAAAATTTGATCAATATTCTTTTTTATGATGCTTTTATTTGGATGAACTTGCCTTTGAACCATTTGAAGCCAGTTCTGTATCTCTAGTCAGCTTCACTTGGGACTCAATCGGTGTCAAAGGAGATATTACTCTTCTAGTACAACAAGGACTCCACCATGATAGCGCACCATCCTCATGATATTTATAGTAGTCCGCATACCCTCGGCTTACAACATCATCCTCAAGCAACCAGGATTGAACCAACTGGATGCGATCATCTTAACTAAACTCCTTCTCATCCACTTCCTGATAAGGAATGGAGTCAGTGAGTGAGATGCATGAGAACAAGCAGTTGCCTAGTAGTGCTTCTTGATGGTGCCCAAGATACAGAAGGCTAGCGAGGTACCGACTACTAAGCAACTAGACCAGAGGGAGCCAAAAAAAAGAGGCGAATCAGCCAAATAGTTACTCTCCTTTCCACTAGGGGGTGGTCTAGTGAAGTCTATCGAAATCATAGCTCTCCTATCTGAAGAAGAAAGGAGCGTCTATTAGACTTCCTATGGATTAATTTTGATATTTTTGTTTGGTTGACATTAGATATGCCAGGGATCCCTCTAGAAGTGATCATCCACAAACTGAACATTGACTCAAAATACAACCTAGTTCAGCAAAAGAAGAGGGCTTTTGCCCCAGAAAGATAAAAGTGTATCGATAAAGAAGTTGACAAACTTCTTAATGATTGATTCATCTAAGAAGTTCACTACCCCGACTAGCTAGCTAATACCATCATGGTTAGGAAAGCCAATGAAAAGTAAAGAATCTATATCAACTACATCGACCTCAATAAGGCATGTCCGAAGGATAGCTTCTCGTTGTTGAAGATTGATCAGTAGTTGATGCAACATCTAGATACAAGTTAACTTTATGGATGCCTTCTCGAACTACAACTAGATTAGGATGGCTCTTAAGGATGAGAAAATTTTACTATATTCATAACCAATAAAGGTATTTATTATTATAAACCAATACCTTTTAGTTTAAAAAATATAGGAGCCACCTATTAGTGGTTGATCAATAAGGTCTTCAAGGACCAGTCGATCAAAGTATGGAGGTTTATGTCAATGACATACTCATCAAGAGCTCTAGAGGAACATACTATATTAAAGATCTAGAGTAGGCCTTCAATACTCTTTGCTGACATCGAATAAAGTTAAATATAAGTAAATGTGCATTTGGTATCATAGTCAGCAAGTTTCTCGAATTCATGGTCATTAGGTGAGGCATCGAGGTAAACCCAGGAAGATCTAGGCAATTCTTGATATACGACACATGACCTTTAAGAAGGATGTATAGTAACTAACCAGGCGGGTTGCTATGCTTAATCAGTTCATCTCCCGATTGGTTGAGTGCTGATTATTTTTCTTTAATGTCCTACATCGAATGCATAATTTCACTTGGACAGAGGAATGCCGAAAAACTTTTGAGAAGCTAAAAAAGTTTCTTGCATCTCCACCCTTACTATCCAAGCCCGTTATCAGAGAGGAGCTCTATTTGTACCTTGCCATATCTTTGGAGATAGTTAGCTCCATGCTTGTTCAGGTGGATGACAAAGGAGTCCAAAAGTCTATCTACTATACCTGTTGGGTGCTTAACGATGCAAAGACCAGGTATTTTAAACCTGAGAATATACTAATCATCTCTGTGCAACATCTCATATCATACTTTCAAGCTCACTAAATAGTCATCCTCACTGGCCAACCACTCAAGATCATCTTGCATCGGCCCAACAACTTCAGGAGATTGGCTAAACTCGATGTAGTCTTGTCTCTTGGTGATTTCATCATCCTTCTCTACTATTCCATCCTCCAGTTTCCGAACAACATCCTTGGAGGCCATAGCTCCTCCTCGAGTTTGGCCTCTCGGGCCTCACTTGCCTTCTCAGATCATCTGAGGTCTTCAACTGCACTTTGGTAGTCTCCACCTCGTCCCTAAGGAAATCCCTAAACTTGGTAGACTCACCATATGCCTCCTTGATGATGAAATGTCATGGGCGAGCTGCAACAAAAGAAAAATAAAATTAGCTACCCGGGATTCAAAGTAGTGATGAGGCAAAAGTCGAAGAACACCTATTCTGAGTAGTTGAGGAAAGAAATTGGCAAAGACCTCATCCACTAGCTGAGATCTTCGCTGCTCTTGATCCCGGGGCAAGAGGATCATATCAATTAGCTACTCTACCAACCTTTTATTGTCGAAGATAGAGGCAGTCGACCTAACCTTAGCCCCCATCTCGATGAACTCCTCATTACCATGAGGAGCCTAGTCTAACCCGAGGGACCTGCTCAAGCTAGAGGGACCTGCTCCTCATTGCCACGAGGAGCCCAGTTGGGTGCCTTGGCTCTACCACTGGAGATGGCATTGGGATTGGAGCTGGTGGAGTCGGTGATCGAGTTAATGCTTGAACAGGAATTGGGCTAGTAGTAGGAGATGGCAGTGGAGAGATGATTGTCACCTCATCATTGACAATAGGGGGAACCTACCTTGGATGAGGTACAGAGGCCTCCTCGATCGGGGCATGGGAGCCCGTGCTGTAGTAGATGGATCTACTAGGGACAGGCCCGTGCGAGGCCTCTTCACCACCGCGCTCTTCGACTTCTTCATGTCCTTCTCGGCTGTAGCTCTTTTTTAGCTAATAATTTTCAACTTATCTAGTGAAATTTTCATATCTGTAAAAGACCGAGTAGAAGACTTAGTCAACTTCAAGTAGTCAAAAGAGGAAGAACACAGTAACTCTCACCCAAAGTATTCACTGGACTGAGATCAGTTTTGTTCAAGTTCTGCTTTGAGAGTAGATCTTGCTATTGAGGAACGTTTATATTGAGTAGTCAACAGTAGTCTATCTTGTCAATAGAATCCACTACATAATTCTTATTCAAGGTCTATCTGGATCGTCTCAAACCTAGTTCACCCCCCAAGGAGCTTCATAGAAGATAAAAGAGAAACAGTTCTTCCAGTTATAGATGGAAGAGGGCAAATTGGAAAGGATGGACCTACCCTAACGAGATTCGACAAACTGCCAACCCTTTTCCATCGAGTGTCACTTCAAAGTGAAAAATGCTCGGAATAGAGACCCCCTAGCCTCAATTCTGAGAAAATGGCAAAGAATGATGAAGGAGAAAATGATTCAGAAGGAATTTGGAGTCAACTGAGCAGGGATAAGTCGATAATAATTGAGAAAGTTATGGATGAAAAGATGGAATGGAAGTTGAAGACTTGCACGAAGGAAACCCTCATACAGGGCCATCCCACTTGCAGGGCCTGATGTCACCCTATCATCTAGCCTATGAGCAGAGACCTAGAATTGACTTGGAAACCCATACTATTCTTGAAGTTGAAGGACATCCCCCTCGATCACTATGTAGACCATACTCACTGGACCCAAGGGAATCGAGGCACATAGGCTAGTCGATCGATCAATCTAGGGGACCATCCTTAAGGAAATTCTTGCCTCCTCATAATGAAAGGAGGTGGCTTCTTCCCTAGAAGACTCCAAGAAACCTTGGAGCTTGGAAATCTAGCTCATTGAATGGCTTTCATCTTTGGATGAGGACATATCGATAAAAGAAAGAGAAAAGAAGCCAAGCAAGTAAGAAAACTCCAATAGGGGGAGAAGTTGCCAAGTAAGGCCTCACCTAGAAACCCTAAAGGAAGCTTAATGGAGGACAGGCACAAAAGGAAGGAGAAGAATAGAAGAAAAATGGAGGACCAATCTGCTAGGGAAGAAAGCTCCTCAGGGTGATTCTGGGTTTGGGTCTCTTTCTCTTCTCTCTGCGGCTTGGCAAGAAGGCAATCCCCGTAATGGTAGCAGGGAACCCCTTTTAAACCCAGTCCAATGGCCAGGACTCAAACCTTGATCTGACATAGGCTTCCAGGTTCGGACACATGGCCTACTCCTAATCAGAAGTGTCACGTTGCCTCGGACCAACCCCCCGCCAATTAATTCTATGCCCCAGGGCACGCACATAGATCATTTCAAATTTGCTACTCCCAGGCCATGTGGTAGTGCCTAATTGGCTGAAGGAGATTGTGCAAGCCACCTATCATTTGGATAAGTTAATGTGCACCTCTAAAGTATCGTGTTGGTGATCTTCTCTCTCCCATGATCGAAGCGACGAGATAGCTAGCAATGGTTTCCAAAGAAGCAAATAAATGCCCGAATCATGAGAAGATTGTTTAGCCCTTGAGGTTGAAGAGCCAACTACTCCTTTTACCTAGAAATGATAAGACACAGGGCCACTCAATGATTTTCTAGACTCGAGAATAGGGGGCATCTGATGTGGCAATTGCTCACTCAGCATCTTATAAATTCTCAATAAGAAGTCATTAAATATTTCTACTTGCTTACTTGATGCTTTGGTTTCTTTTAATGTTGGGCCCCACTTAGCTTTCAGCCTTCATGAAATTAACATGATTACTTCCTTCATGTGATAAGTCGTGCAATTAACATGGATGCTAATTTCCTGTTAGCCTTCAAGAATTACCAACCATTTATTTCCAAATAGATCCCCCCTCTGCTTAATGTTCATGGCATTTAATCAGACTAAAACATTTTTTTAAGTATTACAACCTTTACTTGTTTTCCTGTACACCCTTCTATAGTCCGTAATAACTTAGATCTATATGTGTTGACCCTTGGAATGATTCTGATGATCACAAAATATTAGAGCATGTATGAGTTACTAATTCTTTTAATTACTTGAGAAGTTTTTGCAGGAAAATCTTTATCTTTACTTGGTTTTCAAATTGGTTGAAAGGTAATTCAATATTGTATAGACTCTTATATACTTTAAAATTATAAAAGCCCTAATTTTTCAACTATGTAATCTTATAAAAGGGCTGTAAAATTATAAAAATAAGGGTGAGTAGATTAGCTCTTGTTGGATTTATATGTTGAAGAATTTTAAAGAAGTTTGAAGCATTAAATGAAGTTTTTGCAAGAGTCGACTCATGGATCAAGAGCCGACTCCTTCTGGCATGGTATAAAAAATTTTAGAGTTTCAGTACCTCGAGTCAACTCAAGCCCCAAGAGTCGACTCATGGAAGAACACATGTTTTTGAAGTCTAAGATCTCGAGCCGACTCAAGCCCAGAAGAGTCGACTCGTTCAGAGTTATGTTTGTTGGTGACTGAGACTTTGAGTGGACTCTGCCTTGAAGAGCTAACTTAAGAAAAATGTTGATTTGTATTGATTGAATGTTCGAGTTGACTCACACAGAATTTTTGTTTGGCTGTCTAAGACTTCGAGCCTACTTGTAGACCTCGAGCCGACTCAAGTGACCATTTTCTGCACTTTAATGGCTAGTTGCTGAAAGTAAATTTTGAACTCCAAATTATCTCCAACAGCTCTTTCACAAATCCCTAGGCCCTACAATGGCTATATCTCATGGAAAACTATAAAAGGGATTACTTTTGATGGATTAAAGAATTTTTTTGAGAGATTATTCATTGATTTATCTTGGGAATTTGAAAAGCCTTCAAGTCTTTCACCAACCACTTCAAGAGCATTCAAGATAGGATTCAAAGCTCCACCAACTTCTCTTCATCATTGAATCCACTCATTGAAGAAGAAAAGAAGCAGCTTGAAGAGCATTCAAGGCTAGGCTTCATCTTAATCTTCATCGACAACATTTAAACAAACTCGGTTTGTTGTGTAGTTGCTTTATATTTTTCTCATATCTTTGTTTTCTCTCTAAGAACAGCAAGGGGCTATGTCTTAAGAGAGGGTTAAAGATTTTTAGGTGAACCTTGTGAAAATCTAAGTTGGGTTCTTGGTGATCCCGGTATAAAATCAAGTGTTAGGATTTCTTTGGTGATCCCGTTTAAAACCAAAGGGAGTTGGATTTTCTTTGGCGATCCCGATAAAACCAAAGTGTATAGGTTTGGATTATGAGCCTGGTAAAATAATCCGATTATATTCTGGTTGGGGGATATAGTGAAAATCCCAAGTGGTCCTTGGGTAGTGGACGTAGGAGACGATTGCTCCGAACCACTCTAAATTTTCTTGTGTTTGTGTTTGTATTTACTTTACCTTATTACATTTACTTAATTACTTCCGCATTGTATATTGCACCACAATACCCAAAGAATTTCAAATTGCACATACTTGTCAAATTTTTATAATCTTAATTCACCCCCCTCTTGGGAAGCCACATGGGCAACAAGTGGTATAAGAGCAGAGTCTCTGAAAATTACTTAGAGTAAAGATAGATGGCACATCCCATGAGCACTTCTTTGGCCAAAGGCCAATCCACAAATCGACCTCCACTTTTCACCGGAACCAATTATACATATTGGAAGGCGAGGATGAAAATATACATTCAAGCCATAGATTTTCATTTATGAAAAATTATTCTGAAAGGACCTCACACACTCACTATTAGAATCAATGATATTGAAGTTCCCAAACCGAAAGAGGAATCGGATGAAAATGATATGAAATTAGCAGAGCTGAATGTCAAAGCTATGAATTTGCTTTATTATGCTCTGGACCCAAATGAGTTTAACAGAATTTTGACTTGTAATTCTGCTAAAGAAATTTGGGATAAGCTTGTGATTAAATATGAAGGCACATCACAAGTTAAAACTTCAAAAATCAATCTTCTTGTGCACAACTATGAATTACTTAAGATGGATTCTAGTGAAACTATATATACTATGTATACTCATTTTACTGATATTATCAATGGTCTTAGAAGTCTTGGTAGGACTTACACTAATGCTGAGCTTGTTCAAAAAGTTTTGAGATCCTTGCCAGATAAATGGGAAGCTAAAGTGACAGCTATTCAAGAGGCAAAGGACCTGAACACCCAACCACTGGATGAGTTGCTTGGATCATTAATTACTCATGAATTAGCTATGCAACAAAGAATTGATGAAGACTCAAAAAGAAAGAAAGCTATAGCATTTAAAGCTATTGAAGAAGACAAGAATGAAGATTCAGATTCATCTGATGATAATGATCTTGAAAATGATGAGATAGCCCTTGTAATGAGAAAGTTTAAAAGGTTTATGGACAGAAGAAGAACAAATAGATGGAGGAAAAAATTTAGAAAAGGAGAGTTTGGAAGAGAAAGAGAAAAGAACAAAGAAAAGAAGAAGGACAAAGATAAAGATTAAATTCCAATCTGCTATGAGTGCAAGAAACTGAGTCATATACGCCCTGACTGTCCAGAAGCCAAGAAAAAGATGATCAAGAGAAAGAAGAAGAAGGCAATGTTTGCAGCATAGAGTGACAGCGATGAATCTACATCCACTGAAGATGATGAAGAAATAACAAAAATTGCTCAGATCTGCCTTATAGGTTTAGAGGACGAGGTAACTACTTCTGAACCTAATTTAGAATTTACATATGATGAGCTGCATAATACTTTTTGTGAATTATTAGTAGAATATAAAAAAGCTGGTTTGAAAATGAAAAATTTGAAAAACCATTATGATATAATTGAAAAGGATAAAAATGAATTTGGTGAAAGAAATAAGATTTTGCAAAGAGAATTAAGTCTAATTTGTGAAAGACTTAAAACCATTTAATTTGAAAAAGAACTTCCTGAGAAAAATAAAAGTCTGCAAAATGAAAATGATGATATGAAAAAGGAAGTTCAAAAGGCTTAAATCTTTAGTTAAAAAATTAACCCTTAGTTCTAATAAGCTTGAACTAATTTTGAAATATCAAAGAAAGACAAATAACAAATTTGGAATTGGTTAAAAAGGTTCAATTTCAAATAAATTTTCTGCATCTATATCATATGCTCCTAAGTTTATTACTTCAAAACAATTTAGACTTAAATTTGAATCATCTTATACTTTTTACTCAATGCCAAGAATTGTATGCTATGCTTGCAATAATATTGGTCATAATGTATTTGAGTATCATTTTAAATATAATGACTAGAAGAAAATCAAGAAAATTTGGGTTCCAAAAAGAACCATTTCTACTAACTTGCAAGGATCCAAGAAAGCTTGGGTACCTAAATCTATTACCTCATTATTTTGCAGGGATGTCTTGTAGCCACAAATATAAAGAAAAGATGGTACATTGATAGCGGCTGTTCAAGACACATGACGTGTGATATTGATCAATTCTTCATCTTAGAACAAAAAGATGGTGGAATGGTAACCTTTGGTGATAATCACAAAGGAAGGATAATCGGTATTGGTAAAATCAAAATTATTCTTTCTACATTTATTGAGAATGTGTTACTTATAGAAAAGTTAAAACATAATCTTTTGAGTATTAGTTAATTTTGTGATATTGGTTTTAATGTTTTCTTCAAGTCATCAATGTGTATAGTAGTTGATCCATTTGACTTTAGTACAAAGTTTATTGGACATAGACTTGGTAACATTTATGTAGTAGATCTTAATGATTTGGCTATGTCAAGCAATACAAGTCTTGTAGCAATGAATGACAAGAGCAAGGAATCAAGTTTACTATGATATAGGAGACTTGGACATGCTAGTATGGATACTATAGCAAAACTTATTTCAAAAGATTTAGTTAAAGGTTTGCCAAAGTTTAAAGTTAATTTTGATTATGTTTGTGATGCTTGTCAATTAGGAAAGCAAGTGAGGGAGAGTTTTAAATCCAAAAATATTGTTTCTACTACTAGACCCTTAGAGCTACTTCATATGGACCTATTTGGACCACTAGGACAACAAGCCTAGGTGGTATGAAGTATGGCCTTGTGATTATAGATGATTTTTCAAGATACACATGGATTTTGTTCATTGCACATAAAGATGAGATTTTTAAAGTATTCAAAAAGTTTTACAAAACAGTTTCTAATTTAAAAAATCTTTTTGTTATTTCTATTCGTAGTGATCATGGTACAGAATTTGAAAATCAACATTTTGATCACTTTTGCACAAAGCACGGTATTGATCACAACTTCTCAGCTCCTAGAACACCACACCAAAATGATGTTGTAGAAAGTAAGAATCGAACTTTGGAAGAGATGTCCAGAACAATGCTTTGTGAACAAAATCTTCTAAAATACTTTTGGGCTGAAGCTGTAAATACTGCTTGCTATATTTTGAACAGAGTTTTGATTAGACCTTTCATTAGAAAAACCCCCTATGAACTATGGAACAATAGAAAGCCTAATATCAATTATTTTCATGTTTTCGGCTATAAATATTTTGTTCTTAATAATGATAAAGATAACCTTGGTAAATTTGATGCAAAATCCGATGATGCTATTTTTCTTGGATATTCTTTAAATAGTAAAGCCTATCGAGTTTTCAACAAAAGAACTTTGACTGTAGAAGAATTAATATATGTTGTTTTCAATGAATCTGACATTACATCTTCTAGAAAAGAAGATCGTGCTGATGATGATGCAGGTACATTAGAACATAGACTGAAGGATTTGATTCTCAAAGACAAACAAACAAGTAAACAACATGAAGAAAAGGTAAGCAAAAAATATGATGATATACCCAAAGAATAGAGGTATGTACACTCATATCCCAAAGAACTAATTATAGGAGATCCATCTCAAGGTATTAAAACTAGAGCTGCACATAGAGATGCACATGACTTGATTGCTTTTGTTTCTCATGTAGAATCGCACACTATAGAAGAAGCTGAAACTGATCCTAATTGGATGTTAGCTATATATGATGAATTAAACCAATTTAGAATAAATAATGTTTGGACACTAGTAGAAAGACCTAATGACTATCTTGTTATAGGTACTAGATGGGTTTATAGAAATAAACTTGATGAGCAAGGTAATATAATTAGGAATAAGGCTAGACTGGTAGCTCAAGATTATAATTAAGAAGAGGGAATATATTTTGATGAGACCTATGCACTAGTAGCTAGGCTAGAGGCTATTAGATTATTACTAGCATATGCATGTTTTATGAATTTTAAATTATTTCAAATGGACATAAAGAGTATATTTTAAAATGGTTTTTTATCTGAAGAAGTTTTTGTCGAACAACCACCGGATTTTATCGATCACACATTTCTAAATCATGTTTTCAAGTTGAATAAAGCTTTATATGGTCTTAAACAGGCACCTAGAGCCTGGTATGACAGATTAAGTAAGTTTTTAATTGCAAATGATTTTGTAAGAGATAGTGTTGACACCACACTGTTTATTCAAAGAAAAGATAATGATATTTTAGTTGTTCAAATTTATGTTGATGATATTATATTTGGATCTACTAATGAATCTTTGTGTCAAGACTTTGCTAAGTTAATGCAAGGTGAATTTGAAATGAGCTTGATGGATGAGCAGAGCTACTTCCTCAGCCTTTAGATCAAACAATCTAAGGAAGGTATCCTGATTAACCAGGCCAAATACATCAAAGAATTATCAAAAAGTTTGGCATCGAATCGAGCAAAGAAATTGGAACACCCATGAATCCTGCATATAGACTGGATAAAGATGAAAATGGCATAAATGTTGATCAAAAGCTGTATTAAGGTATGATCAGTTCTTTACTTTATTTAACAGCCAGTAGACCTGATATTTTATTTAGTGTTTGTATGTGTGCACGTTTTCAATCTAATCCAAAAGAGTCACACATCATAGCTGTTAAAACAATCATTAAGTATCTTAAAGGCACATGTAATCTAGGATTATGGTATTCTAAGCATGCATCTTTGAAATTAATTAGTTATTCTGATGCTGATTATGGAGGCTATAAAATTAATAGAAAAAGTACAAGTGGCACTTGTTAATTTCTAGGTGTCAACTTGATTTTATGGCATTGTCGTAAACAGAACTCTGTAGCACTATCTAATGCTGAGGCAGAATATGTGGCTGCAGGGAGCTGTTGTGCTTAAGTGTTATGGATCAAGCAACAACTAGAAGATTATGGTGTTATCCAATCTAAAAGTTTTATTAAATGTGATAATACTAGTACTATCAACTTATCTAGAAATCTAATTCAGCATTCTCGAACTAAGCATATAGAAATTAGACATCATTTCATTCGAGATCATGTTTTAAATAATGTTGTTGAATTAGAATTTGTATCCACTGAAGATCAACTTGCTAACATTTTTACTAAACCCCTTAATCAAGATAGATTTGAAAAGATTAGAGGCGAATTAGGCCTGTGTGACCCATTCTGAATGTTTTGACCTAATTCTTCAAAAATAAGGAGAAATTATCTAGACTTTTCAAAATTCCTTCTATAGCTTATGACAACCTCTTTTTGTGCTAAGAAGTCCATAGGAATTTATTTTACCATTTTTCGAGTTTTGACCTAAATTTGGGCTCGAGCTGACTTGAGCCACCTGCTGTTTCAGTGAGCTGACTCGAGTGTCGGGCCGAGGCTTTTTAAATAGGGCATCATAGGTTTGAATCTTTAATTTCTTTATGCCCTTCTCATTTTCCTTTAGCCGTTTCCTTTCCCTACCTAAGAAAAACCCTTAGAATACCTCTACACCCTTCCAAAACCCTAATCTAACCTAGATGGCTCCTAAGAAAGCCATGGCAAAGAAGGCTAGGAGGATTGTTTGGTCAGTGGCAGAGGAAAGGAGGACCAAACAAAGGTTGGACACTTCAAGTCCGTCAGAAGAATAGCAAGAAGAGCATGAAGAGGAGCAAGAAGCTCCAAGGCAGATAATTTCGATGGAAAATAGGAAAGTAACCCCAGGCCGATGTATTGATTTCTCATTTCTAGAACAAGAGAACTTGCATATTGGTGATTGGTTGATTAGACAAGGTTGGAAGGATTTTTGTATGCTTAATCTTCCTACATATCCTAACCTTGTTAGATAGTTTTTCGAGAATATGTTTTTGGGTTCATTTCATATTGAAGCTACTGTGAAGGAGAAACATATAGAAATCAGTGAGCAAAAGTTATCTAGTGTTCTTCATATACCTAAAGAGGGTGAGAGCTACTTAGTGTTGAAGGACAAACAAAAGACATTGAGAATTGTACCGGAAAGGAGAAATGTGACTGGAGTGATTCATGTTAGAGCCAACCAACTCTCATTGGAGATGAGGTTGCTACATAATATTATTAGCCACATCTTTCTACCCCGGACTGGGAGATTCAACTGGGTGAGCGAGAGAGACCTAGTCTTCATGAAATGCTTAGCTGAGGGGGATGCCCTCAATTTACCCTTTATCATGTTATCACAGATGAGGGAAGCTGCTCGGAGGGCACGAGCATGTCTTCCGTATGGGATGGTCTTTACCCTACTATTTTAGGATACTCATATTGATTTGTCTAGAGAGGACAGCAGACTACTTTGCATACAGACAAATACAACTTAAAGTCTTTGACCCGGATGGGATTTTTAAAGGTTAAGGATCATTGGATTAGGAAGAGTTCAGGACTTCCAGTGACTCATTCTGATGATGACTTAGGAGAGGATGATTAGGTAGCACAGGGACAGGATGCAGAGGCGGAGCCACATGTTGACGAGACTGGACCTTCAAAACTAGCTCCTTCTACTCCTCGATGAGGATCGACTGCTGTTGGACCAGGTGATGATGACAGACTGTAGCATATACTAGATGAGATCTCTAGTCTTCAGAAAGGAAGATCAGAACTGATGCCAAGATATCTGCACTTCAGTCAGAGATGCACCAGGGATTTCAGGACATCATGACTATTCTTTAACAGATTACAGCAGCACCGGATACTGGCATAGATTGCGGGCAGGGAGAGGAAGCATACTTCACTAACATTCCTATAGAGGCTACTCCTGTTGAGGCTGGCACTGGTACTGAGATTCCAAGTTCTGATATTGGAGACACTCCGGCGACAGAAATTCTGTCTATTACCAGCACCCTTGCCTTGTCTGTTGATCCACCTACTGCTAGACCTACTCCTATTGTGATTTTCTCTGAGTCTAAAGTTAAAGCTAAACCTAAAACTTCTAGGACTTCTACTCTTGTTAGGACTAGACTTAGGGACCTTAGGCCTAGGTTCCCTAAATTCAGGCATGCTCCAAGCATTTTAGAGGTTGGTTCCTCCTCTAGCGAGGAAGAGCTTAGTGATGATGACCCTAGTCCTTCTTTTTGATGTTTTAAGACTTTATCTTTAGTATGTTTTGTTGTTGTAATACTACTTTTGTCGTGCCGATGCATTTTTGTATTATATCACTCATGTACTGATACTTATATATATATATATATCCTTTTATGATACATCCGATACATGCTCTGAATGACTTATTTTGTGAATGAATGTTCTCCTTTTTATATACTTTTTTGTTGATGACAAAAAGGGGGAGAAGGGAGAAAGTGTGAATTTGAAAGTAAATATGAAGAAAATATTATTGCATTAGTAAGGGGGAGCTTTTGTTAAGTTTTTATGAAACTTACTTCAAATACAAGTTAATATTGTGAAGTTTCGATACTTAGTGCATAGATGATACACATGATTCATTATGTTTCTATACTTAATGCACATATGATACATTGTATTGATACTCTTCAGTTTAACAATTTGATACTCAATTTGGTTTGATACATACTATGTTAAATATTATTTGATACATGTGAATACGATACATAGTAAATGTAAAGTATTTTTTAAATCTTGTTCATGCCCAGCATCAAAAAGGAGGAGATTGTTGACCCTTGGAATGATTTTGATGATCACAAAATATTGAAGCATGTATGACTTACTAATTCTTTCAATTACTTGAGAAGTTTTTGCAGGAAAATCTTTATCTTTACTTTACTTGGTTTTCCAATTGGTTGAAAGGTAATTCAATATTGTATAGACTCTTATGTACTTTAAAATTGTAAAAGCCTTAATTTTTCAACTATGTAATCTCGTAAAAGGGCTGTAAAATTATAAAAATAAAAATGAGTAGATTAGCTCTTGTTGGATTTATATGTTGAAGAATTTTGGAGAAGTTTGAAGCATTAAATGAAGTTTTTGCAAGAGTCGACTCATGGATCAAGAGCCGACTCCTTCTGACATGGCACAAAAAAATTTAGAGTTTCAGTACCTCGAGTCGACTCAAGTCCCAAGAGCAGACTCATGGAAGAATACATGTTTTTGAAGTTTGAGATCTCGAGCCGACTCAAGCCTAGAAGAGCCGACTCATCCAGAGTTATGTTTGTTGGTGATTGAGACTTTGAGCCGACTCTGCCCTAAAGAGCCGACTCAAGGAAAATGTTGATTTGTATTGATTGAAGGTTCGAGCCGACTCCAGCTTCAAGAGCCGACTCGCACAGAATTTCTGTTTAGGCTATTTGAGACTTCGAGCCGACTCGTAGACCTCGAGCCGACTCGAGTGACCGTTTTCTGCACTCTAACGGCTAGTTGCTGAAAGTGAATTTTGAACTCCAAATAGTCTCCAACAGCTCTTTCACGAATCCCTAGGCCTTACAACGGCTATATCTCATGAAAAACTATAAAAGGGATTACTTTTGATGGATTAAAGAATTTTTTTGAGGGATTATTCATTGATTTATCTTGGAAATTTGAAAAGCTTTCAAGTCTTTCACCAACCTACTTCAAGAGCATTCAAGATAGGATTCAAAGCTCCACCAACTTCTCTTCATCATTGAATCCACTCATTGAAGAAGAAAGAATCAGCTTGAAGAGCATTAAAGAGCATTCAAAGCTAGGCTTCATCTTGATCTTCATTGGCAACATTCAAACAAACTCGGTTTGTTGTGTAGTTGCTTTATATTTTTCTCATATCTTTGTTTTCTCTCTAAGAATAGCAAAATGCTATGTCTTAAGATAGGGTTAAAGGTTTTTAGGTGAACCTTGTGAAAACCTAAGTTGGGTTCTTGGTGATCCCGGTATAAAACCAAGTGTTAGGATTTCTTTGGTGATCCCGTTTAAAACCAAATGGAGTTGGATTTTCTTTGGTGATCCCGATAAAACCAAAGTGTATAGGTTTAGATTATGAGCCTGGTAAAACAATCCAACTATATTCCGGTTGGGGGATATAGTGAAAATTTCAAGTGGCCCTTGGATAGTGGGTGTAGGAGCCGGTTGCTCCGAACCACTCTAAATTTTTTTGTGTTTGTATTTACTTTAACTTATTACATTTACTTAATTACTTCCGCATTGCATATTGCACCACAACACCAAAAGGAATTCAAATTGCACATACTTGTCAAATTTTTATAATCCCAATTCACCCCCCTCCTGGGAAGCCACCTGGGCAACAATATGACATGCTTTGAATTTCATTGAAAATAGTCAATTTCTTCCATATTACGACTATGTGCATGCTTTTTTTATCTGGACTCAGACTTGGACTTGGATTTAGTCCTTGGACTGGATTTTTTTTATAATTACAATGCCCAAAAGAAATTTTTAGGAAGTATTAAATAAAAATCAAATACTAATGACTTAAATACTTTTTATATAATATTTATGCATTGACCATTGCACATCTTCATAATTGTGGTATACAATACCAGCTTTCTTGTCCAGGTACACCAGAATAAAATAATGTTGCTGAAAGAAAACATCGACATATTTTTGAAGTTGGACTTGCTACACTCTTTGAAGCTTCTGTACCACTCTACTATTGGGTAGAAGTGTTTACAACTACAAATTATTTGATAAACCAATCCTATCCATAGCTCTAGGAAGCCAAAGTTCATATTCGATCTTATTCAAGGACCCTGACTACTCTTTGCTTCGAATTTTTGGATCTCGTTGTTATCCATACCTTCGAAACTATATGACGAAAAAATTTGACAAGCGCTCTCTACCATGTATGTTTTTGGGATATAGTGATAAACATAAGGACTACCACTATCTTCATCAATCAACTGGCCATATTTATATATCTCGACATGTTATTTTTTATTAGTATAATTTTTCATTTGCTGTCTCTTCTCAAATTGCTGCTACACTGAAGAGGAGCTACTACGTTGGACCACAACTTTCTAGTTCAACTCATAACCAAGCCTCTAATAACAACTAAGAAACATCCCAACCTAACCCTTGCTATGCTCCATAGGCTACTTCAAGTCCAAACCACAACTAGCATCCACTAAATGATTGGCTGAAGCCCAATCTAGCTTTGTACCTACTCCAATAACAACTCAGCTACCCAATCTTTTACATGCTGAATTCGATTTTGCATGGGAACGTGCATGCCTATTCATCGAAGATGCACCAATCATGACTGACCCAGTAATTACAACATCTGACCAACCAACTCCACCACTAGAAGTGGGTGACATCCATGGCCATACTCCACTGCAATTCGAGGCTACCACTTTCTCATCACATCCCATGATCACCCTCTCCAAGGCTGGCATCTCTAAGCGTAATCTAAGGTATGCTAATATTGCATTATCATCTAATCCTCCTGAATCTTGGATTGTCCATTCTACCTTAAAACATCCCGATTGGATAGCTTCTATGCATAAGGAGTTAGATGCTCTTGCAGTAAATCAAAGTTGGAAATTTATCCCGTATCGACCCTCGATGAACGTTGTCGGTTGCAAATGGATGTTGAAATCAAAGCTCCATGCATATGGGATGCTTGACTGACTAAAAGCCCATCTTGTGGCCAAAGGCTTCCACCAAGAGAAAGGTGTTGTCTTTCTAGAAATTTTTAGTTTAGTAATAAACCGGGTAGTATTCATATTGTTCTATCAGTTGCCACTATTCAAAAATGGTTAATTCGCCAACTAGATGTCAAGAATGCCTTCTTACATGGCAATCTCGATGTTTTTATGTATATGGAGAAACCATCTAGATTCATGACCTGTCCTATCCTGATTATGTTTGCTTACTTTGACGTGCTTTATATGGACTCAAACAAGCCCCTCAAGCATGGTTTGATTTTTATTGGGTATAGTTTCTCCTGCAGCAATGCCGATCCATTATTATTTGTCTTTTGCCATGATGATCATACTGTTATCCTGTTATTCTATGTTGATAACATTATCCTCATAGATGTTGTCCATAACTTTTTGTCCATCTTATTCATGCCCTCGGTCAGGTATTTTTCATGAAAGATCTCGGACCACTTAATTATTTCTTAGGGATCAAAGTTAGTCACTCCTTCGATGGACTTTTGTTTCTTAGAGAAAATTTACTTTGGATCTCTAAGCTCGGGCTTCCATAGAGCAGTGTAAATCGATTGTCACTCCCATGGCTAATAAACTTCCACCACTCAAACATGGTGATCAACCGTATAATGATCTTCACACTATCAAAGTCTCATTGGAGGTCTTCAGTATCTTACTCTCACACATCCAAATCTCTCACTTACGGTTAACATTGTATATCAATACATGCATGTCCCAACTGTAGCCCATTTTTAAATAGTCAAATGCATACTTCGATATTTTCGAGGCACTTCATATCTTGGGCTTTGCATTATGACATATATCTCACTGGACTTGTTTGCCTTTACTAATACAGATTGGGCTGAATGTAAAATGACACGTCATTCTACCATGGGATATTGTATCTTTTATGGCTTGAATTGTATTTCTTGGTGTGCCAAGAAGTTGCCCATTATATCTTGATCTACTGTTGAAGCCGAATATCGAGCTCTTGCATTAGTGCTATCGAGCTCATATTAATTTTATTTATACTTCGTAACATTTGGATTCCACAACCTCGAGCATCACTACTTTTCTCTGATAACTTATCTGCATTACATCTCATGACCAATCCGATCTTTCATGCTCAGACTAAGCATATCGAGATCGATTATCATTTTATTCGAGAAAAGGTTGCCCTAGGATCTATTATTACTCGTTATGTTCCGTCATCTGCATAACTTGCTGATATATTTGTAGAACTACTATTTCAGGATACATTTATCAGTCTACGAAATAAACTCGATCTCTGATCCTTACCATCACCCGATTTGAGGGGAAGTATTGGAGCCAGAATCATTAAAAATTAGGTTACAAATTGATCTACAAATTTTTTTCCACCTCAACATAGAGAAGATCATAGAAATAATTCATGCATGGGCTGATCTTGATTTGATCTTCTATTTCTATAATTATGAGAGAAGATATTCTGAAGATTCTTTTTTTTAATTTGATATTCTACTTCCAGAATTACAGGAAGAGATATTGTAGAGATTGGTCTTTCATTCCATAATTGTAGAAAGAGATACTATAAAAAATTTCTTTCTTGATTTAGTCTTCTATTTTTTGAATTGTAGGAGGAGATATTCTCTCGATTTTATCTTCCATTCCATAATTGTGGGAGGAGATATTCTCTCGATTTTGTTTTCCATTCCATAATTGTAGGAAGACAGAGAAAATTTTTCTTAATTTGATTTCCAAAAATATAAGAAAAAATATTCTTAATTTCTCATATATATATATATATATATATATATATATATTTCAAACATGAAATTAATAAAAATGGAAAAACGAATTTTCAAAAATTTTTGTTTAAAATTTTTTTTAGTCACTTATTCCACTGAAGGCCTATTAAAGTAAAGTAATATAAAGGTACTGAGAGCTTGGCAGATAATTTCAGCAAGTGAGAGAGCATATATCAGGTACACAAGTGAAATAGTTCATTAATTTGTAAATAGTTTATTTCTCGAGGTTGGCCACTGAGCACCTCCACAGCATTATTTCTTACATGTTCACATGTCTAATAATCCATGACCGGTCATATTTTTTGATGTCATGGTTTTGGTTCCTCCAATTGTACTGCATGCATGTACTGAACAATTAGGAAAACTGAAATAAATAAGGTTTATTTAAACCCCAAAGGACTTTGATGGCTGTGCTCCAGCAGCTATACTAATAGTTGCCTAGAAGCATTCCACGGTTATCGTAAAGGATTTGCTACCCGATCTCCTTGTTTCAAGCTTATAAAAAAAGGGACTGATTCTGAGCTAGATCCAAAACGGTACATTTAAAAAGGAGAGATTTTCTACGCTTATCGGAGTGGACGGCACATATTGTTCAGTATATTTGAAGTGATGACCGATGAATCAGGATCCGAAGAGCATAAAGCAAAACCCGATTCTGAACAAGTTACTCGAAGCTCGTAGTGCATGTGATGATCTTGGTTTATATATATATATATATATATATAAGAAGCAAAAAACAAGTCAGTTAACATCAATTGTTTCCTTTTTATTCATGTTGAATTAGGTTTTGTAAAACACCATCTTATATATATGTTCTTTGTATATAGCCGGAAGAGCTTTGTTTCACTTCTTTGATGAGAAGTTATTGATGCAAGTTCTATGATCACGAGTTACATCATGGGCTCAGGCAGTACTTTGCCAGTCTGTCATGAATTCAGGATATAAGATTATGCTAGTGCATGCAATGTAGCAAACAATCTTAGATATCCGTCTGCTGAGAAGATCATTTTTTTTTTCATGCATGACAGAACGAACAGTACTTCTACCTTTAACTTGATTCCCGCAAAGACTATTGGAGAACCACAAAAGCAGCCCATGCAAGGTTAAAGGTGGAATGGAAGGGGTTTTATAATTACCAAAAAAAAAAAAAAAGAAGGAATTTTGTTAGCATATCTTGCTCAATATATATGGAGTAAATGACAGTATTGACATTGTGCTTTAATCTTCTCCTATTTACCTTCTCAGTATTTCTTTTGATGATGATGTGTCGTTTATATCATGTCAAACATACAGAGAATATAAAATTCACAAAATCACACATAATTAATTAGTAATCAAGCTTACTAGTACCCAATATTTTGTACATGATGGAATAGTTCAGCAGGCGAATAGGCCACCCATTTCTAGCCATCAACTATGGAAACCATGCACTAGTACATAAGATTACCACCAAACCAAGCTCATACAGGCGTAGTACATGCGTACTTAGACCCTCACACTTTATTAAAGAGAGCTCATAGCCACTGTCCCGAATCAGCCATACCCCAATGCCTCGGACAATATATTCAGAGCGCGCAGTCACCATAACTTGTGTGTCACTGCGTCCACGAGGCCAGAGCTTATAAGAGCTGCTCTCTTTTTGCTCTCCGGTTGATAAAAATGAGGAATCTTTGGGACACAAATGGGGAAAGAAAGGGACTTGCACAAGGTGGCTCTCTGGCCTCATGTCTCCCTGTAGCTGATGGCCTCATGACCTATATCTCGTGCTACAGTATATAGTTTTATTTTCCACTAGCACGCATAACGATAGTTTGGTACGGCCAGGTTAATCATTCACCCACTTAGGCCCTTTCATGGATAGGTTTGGACAAGGAGGCAAGCTTGGAGTTCTCATAATGGAAGTCGATGTCCGGGCGTGACCTTGTTTTCCCTCAGGGATGGTGTCAGTGGTACGTGGGAGCAGCTGAGAGCTTTGGCTTGCCTTTTTATCTGTAACCTGCCTTTTACCTGTAACCGTATCGTAGCCAAATCTTCGAAGCAATTTCAAAGAAAAGTGCCTGAATTCAAAAGATCCGTGTTTTGGATTTCTCTTGGCTACTTACCACGTGTGAATATCTCTGCAAAGATTTGGGAGAGGACATACAAATCTTGCATTGCGAAGCATGGCAGTAATCTCTGTTGATATGTGTATGAGATGGAGTTTTCTTCGTTTTAAGCTTTTGGTGTCTGCAATCTCATTGCGTTGTTTATCACAGTATTGTATATTAATTTGTAGGTGAAATTTTGGAATGCATCCAAGCGTTTGTCTTTTAAGATCGTAGTTTAGGAAGTTAACGCGAGTAAGGATTTACCTTTGCTTGAACGTATTTAAGGTTTGATTCCAACAAAGAACGCATCAAAAGTGTCAGGCAAATCCTAAAAGAAACTAAGTACTCATGGAGGAGTTTTGCTCAGATTAATTGCATTATTTGATATGTCTTAATATTTGGCTTATGATTGAGTATAATTTTTCAATCTACAGTCTGGCCTCAACATGATAGAAGTCGGAAACGGAGACAAAAGCACAAAAGGTGTCAGCCGTGGGGATTATAAAAGTTGCCGATACTAAAATATATAATATTTGAAATAAAGTTGTTCATAATATGTGCACACACTTGAACTTTCATAAAATCTAAAATTCACATTATCATCAAATGTATTCAAACAACATCAATATAAAGCAAGATTAAAAAAAATAAGGAAAAAAAATAAAGAATTGCACATCACGATTTTAATATTTTAGTCACTAATAGATTCGAGCAGTTATATTAATTCAAAATTAGTCCATTTAAATCAAATATTTTCTTAAAATTAACAAATTTTTTATTAATAAATATATAGAGGTTAATATGAAGTTCAGTGCTAGATGATTTAAAAAATATCAATGATGGTGATAAATTTGAAGGTATGATCAAATTGTCCGTTACCATGCCCACATTTTACAAAAACATGATGCGGCTCCAATTAGAGGTAGCATTCATATAGAGTAATTGTTCTTGAGTAACACTAACATTATATATGCATGCCAAATTGATTTGGAATTTCGGTGACATGTAGCTGAAAATAACAATGGTAAGATTTAATTAAGATGGGATCAATTTACATACCATGATACAAGAACTAGTGTCATGTGAATCATATGTTTGTAAATTTAGTTCAAACTGCAAGTTATCCATCTTAGACCTGCCAACTTTAATAGCCATTTAACTGCATTATAGTACAAGGGGTTTCTAGTGCTCCACATTTTGATTACTCTCTCATTTTTAGCTTTCTGACTGACCTAGCTCCGACTTAAACCATCATTAAAAACCTTATGCAGTTCCAACTCGATCGACAGCCACAAGGGAGTTGCACTTTCCTTTACCTTCCAAATTAAACAACGAAACAAATTAACAAAGGTAAAGAACAGTACATAACGTATAATTCTACATTGCAAGATATGTTGACTTTATCGATCACTTTTTCATATAATAATAATATATAAAATAATTCTACTTTGCAAGGTATACTTACTTCATCAATCACTTTTTTATACAACTATTATTCAACAATTTTTAACTTTTAACACGTGCATCATCGATCATATTAATAGGAAGGGCCAATTTTTTAGATATTTATTAATGAATCATCACTCCTGCAGTAAATCTAAAGCATTTATTATGTGCACCTACGCATGACTGTTGACTTGAGCTTTGTATCCCAGTGGGAGGCCAATGATTATGTCCTCTGTTATATGCGGGAACGAGTCCCAACTCATACGGAAAGATGCATAAACTATTAAAAAATCAAAGGAAATTAAAGTTATTTGATGCATGAACTCTCTTAAAATATCTTAATTAAGAAGGCACATCAGGATGATTAGTATATAATTGTACTGAGTTAACCCGTTCTCCAAAGCATCGTATGTCATCGTTTTGCACCCAATTTTATATTGGTAATATCTATCAAATCGGGATCAGACGGTCAGAGTGATGATCACCTGAGACGTCTTGGTGGGGCCGATCCCAGCCACGCCTTGTTGGGTTGGCTCGTGCATGCGCCCACATGCAACGTGGGGGCCACTCCCATCATCGCCTTTCGTGACGCCCACCACCTTTCACACATCCATCAGCTCACTCAGACTGCGGGGGTTGCAGTCTAACGACTGCATGCAATGCTACCTGCGATCCGTTAGCGGCAAGGCCAAAACACGCAGGAAGAGAGGAAGAGAGAGAGAGAGAGAGAGAGAGAGAGAGAGAGAGAGAGAGAGAGAGAGAGAGAGAGAGAAATAGAAATTATAATTGATGGAACTTGGGCCCGGCTATTCCTGTTTTTAGTTCAAATCTGCTTGACTTTGGGGAGGAGGACAGGATCCAACTTTTGATACCGCTTCCCATCCATGGGGCAGCCATTCCTCTCATTTCTTTGTTAGGTGGACCCACAGGTGCAACCAATTTGATGACTTGAGTAGGTCTTTTGTGCATTATTTTTTTTATCACTATGGATAGTAGGTGATGAATGACCCTTTTAATCCAAAAAAAAAAAAAAAAAAACGAAAAAGAAAGGAAAAGGGTGATGAATGGCCCTGGCATCCTGCCAGCCCATGGTCGAATTGTTTATTAAGCAAGGACCACTTTGTGAGGTTGGCTTTGATTTGAAAATTTTTCGTAGTGTCGCCAATATATTGAGGCTTAATCGAATAGGCACAATGGTACAAGGATGCGATTCAAGTACAAATATTGTCCCAAGCATAGGCACAACGGTGCATGGTATGAGGTGGCTTTTGAGTTTTGGAATAAATAAAGGTTGCTGGTGCAAATTTCAAGTATCTGGCTCAAATTAATGACTCTAGTTTAGTGCTCCCACCATTAATTTCTCTCAAGGGTGGCCACACATTAAATTCATGAGTGTGAACATTTTTAGGCTAGACAAGACTTTTTGAGTTCCTTTATTATTTTTTTATTCAGTAGATAGATCTAGTTTGATTTATGTCAAATGTAATTTGCGAAGCCAACATATAATATCTCCAGTCCAAAATATCAGGTAAAATGGGCCCCAATCAGACTGTACTAGCCATATGAGATACATGTAGGTCTCCTCCGCCATCTTCCTGCCTATTCTTGGGGTCAATATTCGTTATATATATATATATTTTCCTTCTCAGTTTCGGGAGGCTGGCAGTCGCCTCAAACGTCAAATACGGACAGGTAAAACATGTTTTTTAAATGCTTATTTTCAAAAGATGTTGCCGTTTCTCTTTGTTTTTAATTTTATGAAGGAAATTTTTCATCTAAATTTCTTTGGAGAGAATCGGTAAGAACAATATTGCCATTGAACTCTAATTGGAACTGAATCCAAACATCTCTCCTTTTTCCTTCGAGTTCCTTCAATTTCTCCTTCGATCCTTGAAAATTTACAATAATTTATTAATTCTTGTGGCAAAACGTGACTAGGACTAAGACAGGAAGGTCGGATCAGTCGCATTCAAAACCCTTAAAAACTCTGCCATGCTTTGCCATACTTTATTATTTCGGCTCCTTTTAGTCCATGCTCAACATGGAAAACGTAATCAACCAAATGCAAATGTAATTCATAGCCATTAATTGTTTGAAATATTTATTACCACTAAGCTGATATATATCATTACCACCGGAAACGTTACATTTACAAGGATGCATGCAGCATCTATATACACACACGACTAGTCTCATCCCGTACCTAGAACAAAGCTCAAAGCCTTCACCCTCTTGTTCTTATGATAGTGATAGTTCCCCTCCCCTGAGTGTGGATCCTCGTGAGGCTCACGACCGCCTTGCCGGAAAGTCCCGGTCCATCCGGCGACACGCATGGACCGCAGGCGTACTCCCCAACAGGGTGGTGAACAGGCCGGGCTGGGCGCATGAGGAGCCTTGCATTGATATCGTCGAGTGTCACGTCCCCCTCCAGTCCTCCAGGCTTCACCACTACAAAGGGATAAACCACCCCCACCGCCTTCTTCTTCTTCTTCGTACCATGCTGGGTCTCGGTTTCTAGGAGATAACTTACCATGTCAAAGAGATTTTTCGTATTCTTACCAAAAAAAAAAAGAGATTTTTCGTAAGAAATGAGAGAAAAGGATGCATGCTCTTGGTTGTAAGTTATGACTACCTTTGGGAGAGACACTTTTGATTACTGTGGGGGAAGGATTGGAAGCCTTGGAGTCTTTTGACTCATGGGTAACTTTTCCACTTGGATCTTTGGACAAGGGTTTCTCCAGAGAGGAAAGAGAAGGGAGGGGCTCTTGTTGGTGTGGTAATGCATTAGCTTCCTGTGTGCTGGGCCCTTTCGTAGGCATGAAGGATTTTAGAGGATCTTCTGCAAACAATAGACAAAGAACTTCCAATAGTTAACAGTTTTGATAATTGCTCTAATCATCTCAGCAATTATACAATAATCACAACCACAAATAGTTTAAAAAGAAAGGTGGTCAGGCTAGTGTTATTACTAATTCATTACTACATTATATGCAAATCGTGGTCAAGGCTTTATCAGTACCATCTACGACCTGGTGTTGGGCCCAAACATATCTCTTAGTGGGGACATGGTGACTCTTGGAACCAACAAATGGCAATTTCTCTCTCCTTCCATGAGATTTCGCACATTAAACTAAACAAGTTCAAAAGATGGTCATCGTGCTAACAGGGTTCACAATAGGGAAGCACCTATGAAGTAGGTATAGGTTGACAAATAGGAAGAGCCTTGAAAGTTACCGGAGACGGTACTGTTTTCTTGAAACATGCAATTCAAATCAGCCAAGGGATCTACATGGCAATTTGAATCCCAGAAACCCTACAAACAAAAGATATATATCAAGAAACAAAAATAATTGAGTACTTAAAAACACCAACAGTACATTTTGATGATAATTAAAACCACCATAATTAAAAATAAAATAAAATAAAAATATTTTTTTTTATAAAAAAAACTAACATACTTGAAGAAGATCTTGGAGGTCTTTAGTTGACGAAATCGGATCGTCATGACCATCTGAAGCCGTTCGTCTCCGCTTGCACCGATCACTCCACTCGGTCACTGCGTCTTGTAAGTACCCAGTGGAAGTTTCTGAGGACAGCGGGGAGTCCATAGCTATCACCAAAACATAGTGCAAGCTCAAACACCAAGCTAAAACTAAACTACCGGAGATGCTAATTAAAAGAAGAGATAAGTACCCCAAGGTATGAATTCATGGTGACCGCCAAGTCCAAAGGTTTGTGGATCCCAAATGTCTAGAGAGGGTTGGAAGGGGAAGAGAAAACAGTTGTCTAAGGCCATCATGTCCCTAGACCAAGCCTGCCGTTGCTCTCTCTCTATCTCTCCGTCCCATATGCCGTCTCCATGGTGGTGTGTGCTTAAATAGGAGCCTTTTGGGAAAAGGTTTGGCCTCTCGGATGATTAGGAGCACCCGGTCAATGGCAATGGGAAGGTAAAAGAGAAAAGAATAAAATAAAACTCAAGGAACCCACGAAAGAAAAAGGTGGCTGGTTTGGTTCTTTCTCGTGATTCGCTATGCTGAACCCTTTTATCTTTTTTATTTAAAAAATATTATTGTAGAAAATCTTTTGCGGAGGGTAAACCTTTTTTTTTTTTAAAAAAAAAAACTTCACTACGATAAATATATGTGTTACATTTTTTTGGGTGGGGCGCTAAATTATTGCTAGCTATGATGTGTTTTATACTCCAAAGGACCGGCTCCAGGTAATGAACAATAAGCCCACCGAGCTCGGCGACACCCAAAGATCCCCACCCTATAAGAAAATTCCTTTTGCCTATAAAAAAATCCAGCATCTTTTAAACCTTCTAAAAGATTCCAAATCCGCCATCAAGGTGATAGCCCAATTAGATTGGACTTTATCTCACATCTATTTGATACGAGTTGGAAGAAGGATACCTTACATGATTTGATAAAATCTAGAATTAATTTTTGTGATCCGTAGGTTGAGAGGGGAGTAGAAAGTAATGGTGGTGTTAGGTTGAGGAGGGAGTAGAAAGTACATCTAAATTAATAGATATAAAAAAATATGAAATAAGAGTAGAAGATGGGATAATACATTAGGAGAGAAAAGTTAACTCGATAATAATTATTTTCAAGAAATTTTAAATTTCAATTTTAACAAAATTTATACAAATTAAAATTTTTATCATCACATACATAAGCTTGTGAATTATGATTAATACCTATGATGTTTCTAATTTGAACCTGTTACTCTTCATGGCTAATAGTAAATAATGAAATATACTAGTTGCAGCTATAAAAAAAGTGATGAAAAATAACTATAGTCACATCCCAAACTAAGCATGCAACTAATGACACATACTTGCAGAGTGGTCATTGCAAGCATGCAAGGCTATATAGATTAAATCACAATAATTTTAGAGTAAATTTTTTTTCTCAATATTTGAAAATCAATCATTATTCATAAAGATTCAATCAAACCATTTTTTTCAATAATAATATTTGATCCATATAAAACCTTCAAATCTAAGCTAAACTAATAAAAAGTTTAATTTACACAAATAACCAAAATAACCGGATTTACTAATTGCTCTACGTATAATCTGGCATGTTTTTCCAAGTTTCAAACAATCATGGTTCATGATCTGAAAAATAGAAAAAAAAGTGCTATACTTGCATGGTAAGTAAAATAACGCATCAAAGTGGAATCTATGCATGCTAAGCAAATAAATATATAATATTAATTGGAAGAAATAAATTTTAAATAACACATATTTCTTCAAAAATGATTATTTTTCATAATTGAACTCAATATTAAGCTACAACAATGTATCCCAGTAATATGTGTCTAATAAAAATAATATGTTGTACAAAGTGCCATATAATAGATACCACTATTCTAATTACTGGTGGCTCAGTATCGAAAAAAATTTCTTGGATTATAAGTTGATAAGTCTAACATATAATTTCTATTATCTGGGTTACGCATAGCGATGCTGAGAGCATATATAAAAACAAGTTCATAAACTTGCAGTCAAGTTTTTCAAATACAGATCTCAAAGCATATTATATATTCAAAATATATTATTTACAATAATACAATAATACATGCTAACTCATTTTTATCAAACATAAAATATAAAATAAACCAAATAACTAATTATGATTTTCAAAATATTTGAATTATTAGATTACTTATCTCTATTAGCAACAAATCTAAACATAGTATTCACAAATCCATACATTAATCAAGTAGATTAGATGCACATTTTCAAAGTCATTCAAATTCAACATCATAAAGATCAAATAAATTAAAAATTTCTAAAGAACTCAAACAAGGAAGTGGGACAACCCAAATAGGAAGATTATTCGGGTATCATTTCATACTTGAATCAAGATAGATCAAGGTTAGGCTAGTCAAGTGATAGAACCTGATAGTCCTAAATCATTCAATACAGATAATTTCTTCTCTTCAAAGGTTAGAACAAGATACCAGTTGATCACCATAACCAAGGATGGTCAAATCTAATAAGATCTATCTAGGATTGGGATGGAAACTTGTGCAACGCCCAACAACTATGGGTTAGGATCCTTTTATCAAGATAAATCAAAATAATTGAGAATAGACCCTTTATTAGATCAATTCTAGAAAGAGAAAGAATAAGATAGGCTAGAACTTTTTATAGCAAGAAATAATTCCAGGAAGAGAAACTAAAGAGAAAGTTGAAGAGATCTAGAGAAAGAAAGAGATCGAACAAGACAAACAAGAGAAATAAAAGAGAAAATAGATGATGAGAGAGAAAAATTAATAAGATAGAACATGGCTAATCAGGCAATACTATCCGACATTTCTATCAGTATGAGCAAGATGATTTCATCAAATCATGATTGAACTAGTATATATATATAGTTTCATAAAAAAACATAGATAATCGAATTTAGTGATATATGGTCTGATCCGGATGGATGACAGCATGCTATCCAACAACGATAGAGTATGACTCTTTTTGCTAGGATCAGATCAAAATCATTGAAAGAAAATTTTTTACAAGATCAATTATAGAGAGAAATCATGAAAAGATAGAGAAACTATTTAGAGAGAGAAAATTTTAGATAGTGAAAGTAAAACTTTTAAGAGAGAATGTAAGGATATAAGCTTAGAAAAGGGAGAGAGAAATAAAAAAGAAACAATCTAGAAAGAAAAATTTTTAGAGAGAGAAAATTCTAGAAAGATAAAGTAGAGAGAAATAAGAGAGAAAAGTGGAAAGAGAGAGGAGGGAGAAAAGGGAAAAACTTCTTTTGTTATTTCTTTTCCTTCTTTTCTTTTCTTTTCTTTTCTTATTTTATTTTCTTTCTTCTTAATGAAAGAGGGGAACCTTTCTTGGTGCGGGCACCATGATCAAACAGAGATTACTGGACCCGTTACGAATTTCTGGTTATATTTTTTGAGCCTGTAGTCCATTAGTACTGAGTCACTTGAGTCTTACACTAAAGTGAGTCAATTGAGTCCTGTATTGAAGAATGAGTCTTGTAATAAAGTGAGACAACTAAGTTCAGTTGAGTCCACTTAGTCAAGTGAGTCCCTTGTTTCAGTCCAATAAATCCTGTAATTTTCATACAAGAGGAGAGTTACTAGACCAGGAGATTCACCAGGCATCCCTAACCAGAGCTGGATTTCATGCACCTGGGCCCCTACTCAAGCCCCCCAGCCAGGCACCTGGGCCCTTTCTTGCCACCCCAGTCAAGCCCAAGATTGGCGCCCCTCTCAGCCCTAGTTTAGTTGGCACCCCAGGCCTTTCCCAATCCAGTATGAAGTTGGCACCCTAGGCCTTTCCCAGCCCACCAGGAATTCATGCGCCAAGCCCACATGGAGGCCACCAAAACTACATGGAGTGCTGCCCAAATCAACAAGGATAGGCATCCCCAAGGTCCAAGCCCAAGAGGATGAGGCGTCCCAGCCCATGAGGAGTCAATTTGCCTTAGCCCAAGAGAGTTTTCTTGGCCCTCAAGTTTTGTAATCCCAGTCTATCAGGAAGTCCAGGGACCTGGGTGAATCTACAAAACCCACCCCCTCCCCTTGTAATAAACAAGCTTTATGAATGAAAAATTGAGTTTTCTTTTTCAATTGCCTTTATTCTTTGAGAACATCGACCTCCGTGAGGGAGTGGGTGAGAGGCCCAAAGTTTTCTTCCAAACCCTAGCATTCTTACAAACCCTAGCCACCCTACCTCTTCCCAATTTCCAACAAACCCTAGCTGCCCCATACTCCAAGCACCCTTGATCGACCACCATCATCTAACCTAGGACACCATCACCCTCACACAAGCACCCACCTGGTGTGGACACCAGGGCCAGAAAATATCGATAGGTTGAACCCACATCTCTATGGATCACCTGTGAATAAAGCCTTGAACCCAATCCTTTTTACTAACTGTAATTAGGGTTTTTATTTTTTAGCCTTTTGGGCCAAACCCCTTTTACCAAGTTGAACCACTTGTTTATGTCTTGCCTATTGATCAAATTGGGTTCCAATTGATCAATTAGTGCTTTAGTTATTTGGTTGGTTTAATTAGTTTTGAGTCTTGTAATTATTAGTTAATTTAGTTATTGAGTCCTGTAATACAAGGGAGACCCAATTGAAGACTCATGTGACTTCATGTACACTCAAATCAAGACCCATGTGCACCTAAATCAAGATTCCATGTGACTCCATGTGCTAAGTTAAGCCATGTGCTAGCCTAACCAAGTCTTGGCACCACCTTTTCAAGGATCTGGACAACATCATATGCTATGTTTGGACATCACCTGACACTTTATCAGGACAACACTACTTGGCACTTCATCCTGGACAAGAACACATGCCATATAACTCCCTTGGATGCCACTTTAATTCATGAATTGGCGCCTCTTCTTTTTAAGATGTGTAAATAAAGACTCTCCAAATTTGTGCCCCTCCACTCAAGAAATTCATGCCAAAAGCAAGAGGAAGTCGGCCAAGCATTCCACCTTTTCTTTATCACCAACATCTAAGGAGTTTCAAGATATTTGATTACCCATAGTAAAGGAGATTCAATGGTTTTCTACCTATGTATTTTGATCAAACAGGTTCCCAATTACTTAAGATTAGAGAACTCAAGAATCCTATAAGAACTCTTGAGTTTTCTTCTATCCAGACTGAAGAGTCTACCATCCTGCAGGAGCCCACATCATCTAGACTCCAGAGTCCAGCAATCAAGGCAACCCATGAAGCAGTCTTGGCCCTTCAACATGACACCTCACCAATCCACATCTTGGCACCAACTTTGGATGAGAGGCCCATGAATTCGTCCACCTTGGAGAGAGTCCCAGATTAGCCTAAGCGCAGGAGTCCAAGATGCCTAGAGCAAGGTTTCTAGGAGTCATTGCCTAAGGGAAACAAACACTAGTCTTTGTAACCCTTACATCTCTGGTTGTTGGTTTATAAATACTCCATCAACCCTCCTGTATTATTAATGATTTATTGATGAAATAAAACGATACTCTGTCAATTTTTTTTCTTTGCTGTGTGCATCGTAGGGTGTGAGGCCCTTTCTTTGTTCTTTGGAACATCGCGAGTGTGAGGCCCTACTTATCCATACATCAGAAAAATTCTAGCCAACCTCTTCCTTTCTTCTTCTCTTCACTTTTCCATCTTTTCATTTCTTTGTTTCTTTCTAACTTAAAACAACTTTTGTTGAGTGTTTGCAGGTGATCAGGAACTCAAGTCGAGGTGTTATTATCTTGGAACCAATATCGCAGAAGATTGGAGCCCGAAGATCGAAATCTCGAAGCCCTATCATGGAATCCTGAGCATTCCAATAGATCTACTTTAGAGAGAAAAAGCCGATATTGGTAAAACTCAAAATCCTTTCCCTACTCCCTAATTTCTGATCTTTGAAAGTAGACCCTAGTTTAAGGTGATTTCTTAATCACCAAATCCTGATTAATTTAGATCTATATTTGCAGGCATATACTAGTTGACTAGTTTTCCTTAATTGTCTTGTTGAGTCTTAAAAAAATTGAAAGACATAAAAATATTTAATCACTGCTTTTCTCTGCTAATTAAGTTTAAAATCAGTAAATTAGTTTTCATAATTTTTCCCGCATCACCACCGCCCCTCTCTTCCTTCTTTTCTTCTTGGCCGCCACCTATTTCCTCCAAGCCCTAGGCCACCAGAGACCCTCTCACCTCCAGGCCGCTATCCTAAGGAATCCAAGCATCATCACCAGGCCCTAGGCCGTCCCCTCCAAGCCAGGCATCCTCCATCAACATCTGGTTGCCAGCCTTCTCCAGCACTCCATCAACTCCTCCTCTCTTCCATCTTCTGATCTAGTATTTTTCTCATCATCTGTGACCTTAATCTTTGACATTTGCAGGATCCCTCTGGTGAAACCATCTAAGGAAGAGGTTTTCCTTGCCCTCAAGACTAGATGATAAAACTTGATGGATCCGCGAGAACAAGGCTTCATCATCCAGACATCGATCCAGAGTGCTGAGAGATCTCATCTATGACAAGAAAAATATCATTTCCAGGTACTTGAACCCAACCCTTCTCCTAGATCTGTTTTATTGAAGTGAACTTATCCTAATTAGTGGTTTCTTAACCCTAATAGTCCTGTTTATTTATCTTTTTGATAGATCCTAATCTGCAGGAGTAGTTTCTAGTCCTTACATCATTTCCTAGGATTCTTCATCTTTTTTTGGGAACAAAGTTCATATAAAATCTGAAATTTAATTGCTCACTTTAATCTGCATATCTTTATGTTCATCCCTTGCATACCCATCCCGCATCAGTTTGGTATCTGAGCCTAGGATTAGGGCATGTTCATGCATCTTCTATAAATATAAAAACACCAAAAAAAAATTCTGCATGCTGAATTCTGCATTACTAGTCTAAACATAGGGCTAATTATCCATTAAAACCTTGCTGTTTTCATCTGATTTTTGTATCAATTGATCTCTAATTTGTCTTCTTATTTTATGCTATTTTTTCTTAATTTTATAGTTCTAAAAAATTAAAAAAATCTGCATTCAAAAAAATCTGACAAAGAAAAATACTTGCTGGAATTTCTGCATGCTTAGATTAGGGCTGAAATTAATTTACAATCAAACCCCCCGAAACCCATGCCTATTTTCTTGCACTTAATTAATTGAAACTAAATTCTCCATCTGCATAAAATACAAAAAAGAAAGAAAATATATTTTCTGCTATTATTTTCTGATTTTTTAGCCTCATCTTGCATTAGGGTTGCATGTGTGTGCATCATCTTTGAAATCAACTTAAGGGCACTTTTGCTATGTCAGATGAGGGAAAAATTTGATCACATTTTCTTAGCCCAAAACAACTAACCTGCATTCGATCCCAAGTCTAATTAAAATTGAGTAGCAACGTAATACAGCTTAGGGACACCAACAAGCGGTGTTTGAGTCTTGTGAGAAAACTAGTGCATTCAACCCTTCAATTATTACTGGAAGCTGATATCTAAGGCTAGAGGTTCAGTGGCAAATGCCCTAAATGAACTAGTGATTTTTAATTAGGACCCTACGATAAGCAGGGGGAGCCTCCCACTACCTCACCTCTTACCTGGTCAGTGGAAGGATTTATTATTGAGTTGGGTGTAAGTTGAGTTGACTCACTCTACTTGATCTCTAGGTCTAGCAAATCCTAGAATGCATAACTCTTGTGTGTTGCATGACTACTAGGTCAAGAGTTTAGTACCATCAGTCTTAACCCTAACCCAGTTCAACCATGGAACCCACTCTTGAGACTTTAATAAGGACCATGACTGAACAGTTTGCCCAGCTGAATCATAAGTATGACCAAATGAACTATAGGTTTGACCGAGTAGAAGATCATTTAGGAAACCTAGAGAGAACCCAAGAGCCCAACACTAAACCCAAGCTTGAGTCACCTCTTCCCAGAGCTCCCAACCCTAGGAGAGCCCCATGCCCTGACCTATTCTTGGAGCCCAACCCTAGGAGAGCCCAACACCCTAACCCATTCATGGAGCCCAACCATAGGAGAGCCCCGCACCTTGACCCATTCTTGGAGCCCAACCATAGGAGACCCAATCCTGATTTCTTTGACTAGGATGAGAGAGCCATTAAGAATATTAGGATAGAAGCACCCATTTTGATGGCAGTCCTGATCCTAAGGTTTACATAAATTGGGAAGGAGATATGGACCAATTTTTCGAATGGTATGAGATGAGTGCGGAGAGGAAGTGCAAATTTTACAAACTCAGGTTAGTCCGCCAGGCTAGGCTATATTGGGAGAATGTTGAGAGCCAAATTAGACAACATGAAAAACTTTTCATAGTCACCTGGAGAGCCATGAAGTTGAAACTTAGGGATAAGTACCTTCCTACATCCTACCATCAGAGACTCCTAGACCAATGGCAGAGGCTAAGTCAAGGAAATAGGACTGTGTCTGAGTACATAGCCAAGTTTAATAAGTTTGCCATGAGGTGTAGCATAGACAAGTCTGAATCTGTGACTCTATCTAAGTTTAGGGCTGGACTTCGTGATGATATATAGAGAGAGTTATTCTTGAGAGAGGTCCATGTCTTAAACATGCTCACTAGATAGCTAGGGACTATGAGAGATTCCAGAGGGGGCCTATAACCCATCGACCTGAGCCCATTAGGACTAGTGCCCCTAGTCTAAGACTAGGACCTAGCCAAGCCTACCCAAGTCGGCCCAATCCTAATTCAACCCAACCCAGTCCTAGCACCCCATTGGCCCATAGGGAAGACAAGGATAAGGCACCGGAAGCTTAGAGAAACCCAATTCCCAATCCTAATATTTGTTTTAAATGTCATAAGGTGTGACACTATGCTAGCCAATGCCCAACCTGATCCCTTCATATAGGAGAACTCAAGGAGGAAAATCCTAAACCCACTGATGATTTCGAGGAAGAAGTGTATGAAGCTGAGATGAACCTGGTAGATAAATATGAAGGAGATGAGGAAGTGGTTGAGCAGTCGGACCTTTTAGGAGTTGTTAGGTGCATCCTGGCCCAAACTAAGACACAAGAGGATTGGTGTAGGACCAATATCCTACAGACATTTGTAAAGTTAGGGGATAAGGTATGCAAAATCATCATAGATAGTGGGGGCTATGTGAATGACATCTCAACTAATGCAGTCAAAACCTTAGGCTTGACTCCAGTTCTCCATCCCAGCCCCTATAAGGTTTCCTGGATAAACCCAACCTCCATCCCCATTGTTGGCTCCACCTAGTGATTTTGATGAATAACAAAATGTTGAGTACATATTGTGTACTAATTTTTATTTCTAGTTATGAGTTTTCAGGAAACAAGCACCTCAAATTCTTAAAATTAAAGTATCGTGGCATGCTGTGGCACGAATCATATTTTGCAATTTGAGGAGTCCTCTCCAGGCAAAACGAGCTTAAAAGAGTTCATTTATTATTTATTTAAGTTGGATTTAAGTTTCATATTCAACACTTATGTTTTTGGTTTGAATTGCACTTAATTATGAATTTTGCAGAACCAAGTGTCGACACCTGGGAAGTCAAGTGTCGACACTTCAGCATTTGGCACGCAGAAAAACTTCTTGGCATGCCAAGTGTCAACACCCAGAATTCAAGTGTCGACACCTGAAACTCAAGTGTCGACACTTAAGTTACCAAGTGTCGACTCAAGGCCTGAAACTTTTTGAAAATCCAGAACTTGGCCATTGGAGTGTTTTTGTGTCAAGTTTCAACACCAGTAAATCAAGTGTCAATACTTAAATGTTTAAGTGTCGATACCTAGAAGTCAAGTATCGATACCTGACAGCCAAGTATCGACATCTGACAAACCAAGTGTCGACACTCGGGTTCTAATAGGCCTAACGGATCTATTTTTTTAAGTTACAGAAGTATCTTTTCAAGCTCCCAACGACTAGATTCGAAGCTCAAATAGTCACAAACCATTTTTTGGAAGTTTTTGAAGTATTTAAGTTTCACCAAACTTGTTCTTGAAGTATTGAAGTCCATTCAAAGCCCAAAAGTCAATATTCTCTCAAGAACTCACTTCAAAAGCCATTTAAAGAGTGATTCCCAGAAAAAGCTTACAAGCCTATCATTTCAACATTCCAAAAAGAGAGTTTGAAGAATATTCCAAGGAGAAGACAAGACATGGCATCAACTTGAGCCTCAAAGCTTCCATTCTACTCTTGAAGAAAGTTTGTTTTGTTTATTTGAATTGTATATCTAAATTTCTTTTATGATTTGACCTAGCTTTCAAGGGTTTCTTGAAAGTAGGTTGTTGTGGTTTGTTAGTGAGCCAAAGGGACAAAACCAACTAGGATTAACTTGTGAGCTCGAAGACAAAATAAGTGTAAAGGTTTGTTGGTGAGCCTAGGTGATAAAACTAACTTAGGTTTTGACTTGTGAGTCTTTGGAAAAACAAGTCGGCTGTAATCTTGAAGAGATTATAGTGGAATTTCCAAGGATATCTTGGGGAGTGGATGTAGGTGCTAGGTTTGCACCGAACCACTATAAACTTTGTGTTTGTGTGTGATTATCTCTTCTCTCTCTTGCTTCTTACTTATTATACTCTATTTATTGCTTTTCGCTACATATAATCTAGTGCATCAATTTTATTGTTCACAAACACCATAAGGCTTGCACATTATTGCTTTAAATTTTTTAAAGACCCAATTCACCCCCCTATTGGGCTCCAATTCTGGGCAACAAGTGGTATCAGAGCACTGGTACTCTCTTGTAGGTCCAAGGATCTTGAGTGAAAGATCATGGCTGTCCTAATAGAAAGGGTGTTGTTGAAGGTCAAGCCTCAAACCGTCCCCTACTTTTTAATGGCACAAATTACACTTATTGGAAAACTCGCATGCGCATATTCATTCAAGCCATTGATTATAATCTTTGGAGGACAATCATAAAAGGTCCTCATCAGCCAACTATGTTGATTAATGGCATTCTCACTCTATAGATGGAAGATGATTGGGATGAGAATGACATTAAGAAAATAGAGCTTAATGCTAAGGCTATGAATCTATTGTTTTGCTCTCTTGATCCGAGTGAATTCAATAGAATATCTAACTGTCTCTCCGCTAAGAAAATATGAAACATACTTGACGTTACCCACAAGGATACACACCAAGTGAAAACTACTAAAGTTAACATGTTTATTCACACATACAAAATATTTAGAATGGAACCTATTGAGTCTATTAGTGAGATGTACACTAGGTTCACAAATATTATGAATGGCATGAGAAGTTTAAAAAAAATTATTTCTAATGGTGAACTTGTAAATAAACTTCTCAAGTCTCTACTGGCTTCTTGGGATGCAAAGGTGACAGCTATTGAAGAAACCAAGGATGTCAACACTCTTTCACTTGAGCAACTGTTGGGCTCATTGATGACCTATGAGCTTTCCCTCAAATAAAAGAATATGGATGTTGACAAAAAGAAGAAAGTAATCGCTTTCAAATCCACCGCAAGAGAAGAATCAAGCGATGAATCTGAAGAAGATGAAGAAGAAGATGAAACGGCTCTAATGGCAAGAAAGTTCAGAAGATTCATGAGGAAAAAGAAATACAACTTCAAGAAGAAACCTCTGAAAGGTGAGCCAAGTAAAGAGAAAGAAAAGGAGAAAGAGAAGGAGCAGCCCACTTGCTTTGAATGCAAGAAACCGGGTCACTTTAAGATGGACTGCCCCTTCTTAAGAAAAGCAGAATAAAACTAAGAAAGAAGGCCATGATGGCAACCTGGAGTGACAGCGAGGACTCCAGCTTGAAGGAAGAACAACAGAAAGTCGCAAACTTCTATTTGATGGCAGATCATGATGAGGTACAATTTGAAATTGAGAATGAATTTATATTTGATGAACTACATGAAGTTTTTGATGAGTTAGTTCTAGAATTTCAAAAACTAAAATCAAAACATAAAGATTTAAAAAGGTAAGATTTAGATTTAGTCAAAGCTAATAATAAGTTTTCAAATGAAAATGATTGCCTACTTCTTCAAAACAAAAAAGTTAAATGATAGGATTTCTGTTTATGAAAAAGAGAAAGATGTTTTGAAAAAGAAAAGCCTTTCAGTTTCAAATGAAAACCTTTCAAAACAAAACAAAGAAATTTTAGATGAAAACAAAAAATATAAAGAAGAAATTGAAAGGTTAAAACCTTTTATAGATAAATTTACATACAGTTATGAAAAGTTAAACATGCTTTTGAATAATCAAAGAGCTGTTTTTGATAGAGCCGGTTTAGGTTTTAGAACTCAAAAGAAACAAAAGCTTTTCAAAAATTTCTTTGTACTTGTATCTTCATCTATTACTTGTTATGCTTGTTGTACTGTAGGGCATAAATCTTACATGTACAATAAGAAAAATTGAGGAATGTTAAGAAAATTTGGGTTCCAAAAGGAACCATTGCCATTAACCTGAGAGGACCCAAGATGACTTGGGTATCTAAAATCTCCACTTGATTCTTTTTGTAGGTATGCCTTGCAACCAATAAGAAAAGAATATGGTACCTCGATAGCGGTTGCTCAAGATATATGACCAGAGATGTGGAGTAGTTCTCATCACTCAAGTATCAAAATGGCGGTAATATGACTTTTGGTGATAATGGTAAGGGCAAAATTGTTGGAATTGGTAAAGTCCATATCATCTTTTCTACTTATATTGATAATGCTTTATATGTTGATGGTTTGAAACATAACTTGCTTAGCATTAATCAATTTTGTGACAAGGATTTCAAAGTTACTTTCGAATCTTCTTTGTGCATTGTTTCTAGTCTAGATGACAATGGCATAAAGTTCATTGGTCATAGGCATGGCAATATTTATATGGTTGATCTTAATGATCTTCTTGTTCAAAATGGTCAATGCCTAGTAGCAATGGAAGCCAAGATCAATGATACTAGTTGGCTTTGGTATCGTAGACTAGGACATGCTAGTATGCATTTGATTTCAAAGCTTAGCAAAAAGAATTTGATAAAAGATTTTCCAAAACTCAGTTTTGAAAAAGATAAGATTTGTAGTGCATGTCATCTTGGAAAACAAACCAAATCATCTTTTAAATGAAAAAGAGTAATCTCTACATCTAGACCCTTAGAATTGCTTCATATGGATCTCTTTGGGCCAACTAGAACATCTAGTTTGGGAGGTAAGAAGTGTGGTCTAGTTATTGTAGACGATTTCTCACATTTTACATGGGTCATATTTTTAGCACACAGATAAAACATTTTCTGAATTCATTAGATTTTATAAAAGAGTTTCGAATGAAAAAGGTGTTTCAATTGTATCTTTGAGAAGTGACCATGGAACCGAATTTGAAAATTCTGATTTTGACAAATTCTGCATTGAAAATGACATTCATCATAGTTTTTCAGCACCTAGGACACCTCAATAAAATGGGATGGTAGAAAGAAAAAATAGAACTCTTGAAGAAATGGCACGCACCATGCTTTGTGAAAATGACTTACCTAGATATTTTTGGACGGAAGCCATAAACATTGCATGCTATGTTTTGAATCGTGTTTTAATCCAACCGAATTTAAAGAAAACACCGTATGAGCTTTGAAAGGGAAGAAAACCTTCAATTCGATATTTTCATGTTTTTGGATGCCGTTGTTTCATCTTAAACAATGGTAAAGACAACTTAAGCAAAATTGATGCCAAATTAGATGAGGGTGTCTTTCTAGGCTACTCTACATCTAGCAAGGCATACAGGATCTTCAACATAAGAAAACTTGTTGAAGAATCCATACATGTTGTATTTGATGAATCTGACCATAAATCTTCTAGAAAAGAAGATGTGCTTTCTGATGAAACAGGTACCAAGAAAATTGAATATGTGAATAACAATGAAGAGCCTACCAAGGAACAAGAAGATGATCAAAACACTGAAGGAGATCAAGCACAAGGTGATGAAAACACATCTACTGTTGATCCACTATCCAAAGAATAGAGGTATGCTCATGGACACCCAAAAGAACTAATCATTGGTGATCCATCTAAAGGTGTAAGTACTCGATCATCTCTTATAAATATTTGTGATTACTTAGCATTTGTTTCTCAAATTGAACCTAAAACTATTGAAGAAGCTAAAAATGATAGTAATTAGTTAAATGCTATGCAAGATGAACTTAACCAGTTTAAAAAAAATAATATTTGGACTCTTGTAGATAGGCCTTCAAATGTTTCAATTATCGGTACAAAATGGGTTTTTAGAAACAAACTTGATGAAAATGGAATTGTTACAAGAAATAAGGCTAGACTAGTTGCCAAAGGATACAATCAGGAGGAAGGGATTGATTTTGATGAAACCTTTGCTCCTGTGGCTAGACTTGAGGCAATTAGGCTATTATTGGCTTTTGCTTATTTTATGAATTTTAAATTATTTCAAATGGATGTTAAAAGTACCTTTTTAAATAGTTTTATTGAAGAAAAAATTTATGTTGAACAACCTCCTGGTTTTGAAAATTCTGAATTTCCAAATCATGTTTTCAAACTTCATAAGGCTTTGTATGGTTTGAAACAAGCTCCTAGAGCTTGGTAAGATCGTTTAAGTTCTTTCTTACTCAAAAATGATTTTACTAGAGGTAATGTTAACAAAACTTTATTTTTAAAGAAAAAGAATGATAATCTCTTGTAGTACAAATATATGTAGATGATATCATATTCAGTGCTACTAATGAATCTCTTTGTCAAGAGTTTGCAAGATTAATGCAGGGTAAGTTCGAGATGAGCATGATGGGAGAACTGAACTTCTTTCTCGGACTCCAGATAAAGCAAACCAAAGAGGGGATCTTCATCAACCAAGCTAAGTACACAAAAGAAATACTCAAGAAGTTTGGGATGGAGAGCACCAAGCCATTAGGTATCCCTATGAGCTCCTCTTGTTGACTTGACAAGGATAAATCAGGTAAATCTGTAGACCAAAAACTATATCGTGGCATGATTGATTCATTGTTATATCTTACTATCAGTAGGCCATATATCATGTTTAGTGTTTGTATGTGTGCTAGATATCAGTCTAATCCTAAAGAGTCATCTTTTGGCTGTTAAACACATACTTAGATATCTATATGGCTCAATTGAAATTGGTCTTTGGTACTCTAGAGATTCTTCAATTGAATTGATAGCTTATTCTGATGCTGACTTTACTGGGTGTAAACTTGATCGTAAAAGTACTAGTGGAACTTGTCAGTTTCTTGGAGTAAATTTGATCTCATGGAGTAGCAAAAAATAGAATTCAGTTGCTCTATATATGGCGGAAGCTGAATATATAGTAGCTGGAAGCTATTGTGCTCAACTCCTATGGATCAAACAATAGCTCGAAGACTTTGGCATTAAACTAATTAAGACACCCATAAGATGTGACAATATTAGTGCAATCAATCTAACTAAAAATCCTGTGTAACATTCAAGAAGTAAACACATTGAAATACGACATCATTTTATAAGAGATCATGTACAAAACTCTAATGTAGTACTTGAATTTGTGTGTATTGATGATCAATTAGCTGATGTGTTTACCAAACCTTTGAGTGAAGAGAGATTTTGTTTGATTAGAAGAGAGTTAGGTATCATTGATCCATTCTCATAGAACTCTCTCAATTTCCATCCTTACCAAGTTATTTTCACCCAAAAATCACTTATGTTAAAGTCCCAAAAGCTTTTAAAAACATCCCTTATTTTTTAAAAAAATTTTCAGATTTTTTTTGGGATTTTCTTGGCCAAGTGTCGACACTTGAGGTTTGCGAAGTATCGACACCTGACCAAGTGTCAACACTTGAGAAATCCCAAGTGTCGACACTCACAAAAATTTTCTGTCTTTTTAGGGCAGGCCGAACGTTTTGTATTTCATTTTCCCCCATTTTCTTTCGAGCTCCAGTGGTCCCCCAAGCTCCACTCCTTCCAAATCAACTCATTTCATGTTTGTCCCAACTAAAATCAGGTATTTCCCTTCTCATTTTTGTTTTGGAATTGTTTAACCTAGGTATAGGGTTTTCCATCCATTTTTAATGACTTTTGATCGGATTCTTTGACATTTTTAGTCGTTTGGAAGATTCCATTTAGAGGGAATCATGCTTGAATGCATTCCTCTTGGATTTCTCATGGATTTTTGGCCAATTTCCCACTCATTCCATCCATTTTTTAGAAAATCACTGTTAGATTGATTTTTGATCAAAATAATCATGGTTTTCATCTAAAATCTAGTTTTCTAAACTATTTATTGCATTTTCATTATTTTGGAAAGAATATTTGTGATGTTTTCATGACATTTTACCCTCATTTTCACTACTTTGTTGTTTAATCTAAAACCCTAATTTGTTTTAACCCAAACCCCACATATTTAGCTAGACCTAGTTCACTAGCCTTATAAAATGTATTTTATGTATTTTGAATATAACTTTCGCAACCTAAACATATTTTATATACATTTTATATATATTGGGATTAATGTCTGTTAACCTAAATGTATTTTGTAAAATTCCCACTTTTCAAACTATTAAAAGTATTTTACCCTCGATTTTTCATGTTAAAGGTATTTTATAACTTAAATTTGTTTTAATCCTAGTTTTTCAAAACATATCTAAGCATCTTTTGAAACTTGTATTTCTCGTTTAGAAAAACTTAGTTTCCTTTAGCCTAACCTGAAGCCAAAGTAGTTTTCAGACTGATTGAACCTGTCCCTTCTAGGTTATTTATCTTCTTCCTTTCTTGCTCAGCTTGTTGAGAAGGGTCCGAGAAAGAGATTAGCTATTAGGAGTAGGACTGAACATGGGTCTGAGAGGAGGACCAAGGCTAGACATAATGCAGGTTAGACCAGTAGTTCAGCTGCTCTAGGTTTCCTTGCAGAGAGGATGGCAGGAAAGGCTGTAGCCTCAGGATGATGGATCGACCTTGAGTTCTTCGACAAACAGCACTCCAGATCCGGTGGATGCTCACTGATGCCGGATTAGTACCCTTTTGCACTATGCAGGAGAGGTACTATCCCCATCTAGTGAGGGAGTTTTATGGTGCTTTGGACTGCCGTCGAGTACAGTGGAGCACCATCGTCAGGGGAGTGGAGATCTCACTGACAGAGGAGCTACTCAGCAGAGTATGGGAGATTCCTCATCGAGGCATATGTACATTCTCAGTAGAGGACAAAGAGGTAGCCTTCAGGTGCATCCTTGAGCGTGAGGACGTTCGCAGAGTGACAGTAGTCACCGCGAACCAGTTATCAATGGAGATGCACCTTCTACATCACATCACTGCCCATATCTTGCTTTCGAAGACTGGACGATTCGACTTCATCACTAAGAGGGAGCTGATGCTGATGGTCAGTATGACCCAGAGGATCGAGATTGATCTACCCTTACTGATGTTAGTTCAAATGCATGATGCTGCGACACAGAGACGTCATTGCTTACCATACGGGATGACGCTGACTCGTCTGTTCAGGGCTTGTAGAGTTCTCTTGGAGGGGGGATCCCCAAGGAGATTCTACATACCGATGTTTATGACGAGCGGTCCTACACCGCATGGGATATCGATTGGTCGCAGGTCATTGGGTCAGGAGAGAGTCTGCACAGGAGCCAGACGAGGAGGACGGGATGAGAGAGGCTGAGGCTGGGCCATCAGGGCCAGTCAGTATACCTCCTCAGGCTGCTCCAGCTTCAGAGGTAGAGCCGATGACCCCGATAGCTACACCTTCGGGTCCTCCTCCACCTTCTACGGATATATCTTTTGAGGAGCACGCGAGATAGCAGTTCATAGATCTTAAGAGTGAGATGATTGGATTGGGTGTCCACACAACCCAGTTATGCATTGAGATTGAGGGTCATCGTGCACAGACTACCTTAGAGCATGTTGAGTTGCGTCACTCTATGGAGGCGGGATTCGCCCGCATTGAGGATTTGCTTAGATCCTATCTACCTCCTGTAGCACCTACAGCTCCACTGGATGACGATGATGATGACGATGACCACCAGGATGGTCTTGATGATACTGTTGATGGTAGTGAGGGTAGAGGTACTGATATTGTTGATAGTGGCAGTGACAGTGATGGTGGCACTGATGGATATGAGGTTGTCAGTCGTGATCCTCCAATTACACCTACAGTTCCTCCTCCAGCTGATTTAGTTGATTCCACATTAGATTTCATTATACCAGCTGACATTTTATCCCCTCCCACTAGATCTTCTAGGGTTGTACCCTTACTAGGACCTTCTGGCCATACTAGGAGTCGTAGGGCATTAGCCCAGGGACCTCCTAAGGTATTAGTTCCTAGATCCAGGATTAGTGCACCTTTTTCCCTTAAGATTTCATCTGATGAGGATTAGCCTCACAGATGTTTATGTTGTTGTATGTTATTTATATCTCATATCTCATGATGTATTTTGATTGTTTCAGTGTTGCTGATGAGTCAGCAAATTTTGTATTGAAAACATTTCTTAATAGATATATATATGCATTTCAGCTTGATGTCTACAATTTGTGAATCACTATGATTGATTTTGACAGCTTGATTATTTACATTTACTTGATAGATATACATTTTGGCTCTGATACCTGTTAACTCTTGAAAAATTGTCTATTGTATAAACTCTGATAATCTTCTACTTTTTGTTTCCATGCTCATTTTGAGGGGGAGTTTACTCCCTTTTTCTAATGATTGACAAAAAGGGGGAGTAGAATATCCTACCTTTATTCATCTGAATTTCAAATTTGATCTGATACCAATAATGCATACTGCTTGTTCTAATTAGAATTGTCTAATAAAGGGGATATTCATCCTTCTTAACTATGCAAGTTATGGATATATTAGCTTGAAATTATATTCATGATGTATCAAATCTGAAATTTGAAATTAAATGCTTATATACTCAAGGTTTTGTCATCATCAAAAAGGAGAAGATTGTTAGCTCTACCTAGTGATTTTGATGAATAACAAAATATTGAGTACATATTGTGTACTAATCTTTATTTCTAGTTATGAGTTTTCAGGAAACAAGCATATCAAATTCTTAAAATTAAAGTATCGTGACACGCTGTGGTACGAAGTGTATTTCACAATTTGAGGAGTCTTCTCCAGGAAAAAAGGGCTTAAAAGAGTTCATTTATTGTTTATTAAAGTTGGATTTAAGTTTCATATTCAATACTTGTGTTTTTGGTTTGAATTGCACTTAATTGTGAATTTTGCAGAACCAAGTGTCGACACCTAGAAAGTCAAGTATCGACACTTCAGCATTTGGCACACAAAAAAACTCCTTGGCATGCCAAGTGTCGACACCCAGAATTCAAGTGTCGATACCTGAAACTCAAGTGTCGACACTTAAGTTACCAAGTATTGACTCAAGGCCTGAGACTTTTTGAAAATCCAGAACTTGGCCATTGGAGTGTTTTTGTGTCAAGTGTCGACACCTGTAAATCAAGTGTCGACACTTGAATGTTCAAGTGTTGACACCTGACAGCCAAGTGTCGACACCTGACAAACCAAGTATTGACACTCGGGTTCTGACAGGCCTAATGGATCTATTTTTCTGAGTTGTAGAAGTATCTTTTCAAGCTCTCAACGGCTAGATTCGAAGCTCAAATGGTCACAAACCGTTTTTTGGAAGTTTTTGAAGTATTTAAGCTTCACCAAACTTGTTCTTGAAGTATTGAAGTCCATTCAAAGCCCAAAAGTCAATATTCTCTCAAGAACTTCACTTCAAAAGCCATTTAAAGAGTGATTCCCAGAAAAAACTTACAAGTCTATCCTTTCAACATTCCAAAAAGAGAGTTTGAAGAATATTCCAAGGAGAAGACAAGACATAGCATCAACTTGAGCCTCAAAGCTTTCATTCTACTCTTGAAGAGAGTTTGTTTTGTTTATTTGAATTGTATATCTAAATTTCTTTTGTGATTTGACCTAGCTTTCAAGGGTTTCTTGAAAGTAGGTTGTTGTGGTTTGTTGGTGAGCCAAAGGGACAAAACCAACTAGGGTTAACTTGTGAGCCCAAAGACAAAATAAGTGTAAAGATTTTTTGGTGAGCCTAGGTGATAAAACCAACATAGGTTTTGACTTGTAAGCCTTTGGAAAAATAAGTCGGCTGTAATCTTAAAGAGATTATAGTGAAATTTCCAAGGGTGGCTTGGGGAGTGGATGTAGGTGTTAGGTTTGCACCGAACCACTATAAACTTTGTATTTTTGTATGATTATCTCTTCTCTCTCTTGCTTCTTACTTATTGCACTCTATTTATTGCTTTCCACTGCATATAATCTAGTGCATCAATTTTATTGCTCACAAACACCACAAGGCTTGCACATTATTGCTTTAAATTTTTAAAAGACCTAATTGACCCCCCCTCTTGGGTTCCAATTCTAAGCAACACTCATCAAACTTAGATGCCAAGTCATGATCCAGCTTCAATTTTATCAAGAAAAGGTGTGGTGTGATTTCATTCCCATGAGAGTTAGTAGCATTATCCTAGGCAGACCTTGGCTTTATGACCATGATGCTACCCTATATGGCCGATCAAATTCATGTTCTTTTAATTTTCATACGAAGAAGATTATGATTAACCCCACCCTACCTAAGGACAATGTCAAGAGGGGATCTAGCAGCTTGAAAGAGAAGAAATCAACAGTCAATTTGATCATTACTAAGGAGTTAGAATGAGAGATCACCGAGGGTTCGACCATTTGGATGTTAGTTGCTAAGGAAGTACCTGACCAAATCCAGGAAGAACACCCTCAGGAAGTTAAGGAAATTTTAGATGAGTTTCAGGATGTGTTTCCTGAAGACTTGCCTGACTGATTACCACCATCAAGGGACGTCCAGCATGCCATATATTTAGTCCTTTGAGCCATCCTACCAAACCTTCCACACTATAAGATGAATCCAACTGAACACCTAGAACTATAAAAATAGGTAGGAGAACTCCTTAAAAAAGGGTTTATTGAGGAGAGCCTAAGTCCATGTGCAGTACCTACCCTACTAACCCCTAAGAAAGATGGTACTTGGAGAATGTGTGTCGATAGTCGTGCTATAAATAAGATTATGGTGAAGTATAGGTTCCCCATCCCCTGTTTGGATGACATGTTAGACATGATGGCAGGTGCAACCATTTTCTCAAAGATTGACCTTAAGAGTGGCTATCATCAGGTTAGGATCAAACCCGGGGATGAATGAAAAACTACGTTCAAAACTAAGGATGATCTTTATGAATGGGTAGTGATGCCTTTCGGGTTGTCCAATGCCCCTAGTACCTTTACGAGGATCATGACCCAAGTCCTAAAGATGTTTATTGGAAGATTTGTAGTGGTTTACTTTGATGACATCTTGATCTACAGTAGGACTAAGGAAGACCATCTGGACCACATCAAACAAGTCTGTCAAGCCCTTAGGAAGGAGAGTCTCTATATCAATTTGAAGAAGTGCAATTTTTTGACCCATAGAGTCATCTTCCTAAGCTTCGTAGTGACCCCCGAAGGAGTTTCAGCTGATCCAAAAAAGGTTAAGTCCATAGTTGAGTGGCCAGTACCTACTAGCATTCATGTTGTGCATAGTTTCCATGATCTAGCTACCTTCTATAGGCATTTCATTTGGGGATTTAGTTCCATTGTCGCACCCATCACCGACTGCATCAAGAAAGGAAATTTCGAGTGGACCAAAGCTGCAGATAGAGCCTTCTTAGACATTAAGGAGAAAATGACCCAAGCACTTATCCTGAGATTACCTGATTTTTTCAAAGTTTTTGAGATTGCTTGTGATGCTTCGGGAGTAGGCATAGGAGGAGTACTGAGCAAAGAAAGTCACCCTATAGCCTTCTTTAGTGAGAAACTTAATGAGGCTAAACTTAGGTACTCAACCTATGATAACGAATTTTATGCGGTAGTACAAGCCCTTAGATACTGGAGACATTACCTACTATCCCAGGAGTTTGTCCTTTACTCTGATTATGAAGCACTCCGATTCCTTAACTCCCAAAAGAAGTTGAACCCTAGGTATGCTAAGTGGGTAGAATACCTTCAAGCCTATACCTTTATGCTGAAACATTGTGCTGGTACCGAGAATAAGGTAGCTGATGCCCTTAGCCACCATGCCGTGCTCCTAAATTATGTTAAGACTGAAGTCATAGGGTTTGACTGACTAAAAGAAAAATATGAGACCTGCCCTAACTTCAATGAATTCTTTCGATCTGTGAGACAAGGATCATCTAGTTCACATAGTGAGTACACCCTCCAAGATGGTTACCATTTTAAGGAAAACAAGTTGTGCATTCCTAGGACTTCACTTAGAGAGTTTTTAGTTTGGGAAACCCATACAGGAGGTCTAGCTGGTCACTTTGGTAGGAACAAGACCATTTTAGCTGTAGAGGACTAGTTCTTTTGGCCAAGTCTGAAAAGGGACGTTGCCCACATTGTGTCCAGGTGTCGAACTTATGCTGTTGCCAAACAGCATAAGTAAAACATTGGCTTGTATACCCCTTTACCTGTACCTGACCGCCCTTGGCACCTCAGTATGGACTTTGTGTTAGGATTGCCTAAGATCCTAAGGAAACATGATTCAATCTGTGTAGTGGTCGATAGGTTTTCCAAAATGGCTCATGTCATACCCTGCTCTCAGACCTTTGATGCTTCCAAGGTAGTCAAACTTTTTCTTGATCATGTGGTTAGGTTACATGGCCTTCCTAAAATCATAGGTCTGATAGGGATGTCCACTTTACCAGTTACTTCTGGGAGACCCTTTGGTACTTGTTAGGAACTAAGATTAAATTTTTCACCTCCTACCACCCTCAAACCAATGGCCAGACCGAGGTAGTGAACTATAGCCTTGGAAACCGGCTGAGATGCCTTGTAGGTGAGAACACTGGAAATTGGGACCTTCTTTTACCTAGAGCCAAATTTTCCTATAACAGTTCATTCAATAGGTTCACAGGCAAGCGCCCATTCAAGATTATCCATAGTTATAAGCCTAACAAACCCTTAGACCTAATCCCCTTGCCCATACATACATGAGTCTCTGAGTTAGCTGAGTCATTTGCATAGCATGTTAGGGACTTGCATAAGGAAATTAGTCAAAAGATTAATGTGAGTAATGAAATTTATAAAAATTTGGCTAATTCTCGAAAAGGAGTTAAGGAATTTACTGAGGAGGATTATGTAATGATTAGGCTTAGGCCTAAGCAGTTCCCTCAAGGGACTGTGAAGAAATTACATGCTTGTGGAGCTGGACCCTTTAGAGTGATAAAGAAAGTTGGACCTAATATCTATGTGCTCGAGTTACCACCCGAATTAGGTATTAGTTCAACCTTCAATATCTCAGACCTAGTAGAGTATAGGGAGACAGCAATGATTCCTAGTGAGCCATTTGGACCTAACCCTTCCTTTGAGAGTGAGCCCATCTTAGAGTGTCCACCAACAAATTGGCATCAGAGAGGAGAAAGGATTGAGCATATCCTAGATGACCAAGCTATTAGTACCCAGAACAAAGGCTACCAACAGTACTTGGTCCTAACCAGTACATGCATGACACCATATCTATATCTAAGATGGAAAGGAAACTAAATTATGGAAGAAAAGACTCATGCACCTCCCTCAAAATACATCTTTCTCACAAGCATGGATAAGGCTTGAACCACAATGCATGCATGTTATCTCTATTAGATATATATCCTAAAAGCCAATCAGGCTGACATATTTTTTAACTCTAGAATATAAAATTATATTTAATAATTATAATTGGACTATTTTTTCATACATGTTATGTCCATATATTATTCAAGGAATTAATGGATAATGACATATATTTTGAAGAGTTGAGAATTTAAGACATGTGTCATCATAGATTAATTCCTAAATGATCTTGACATAGAATATCATGGGGACGGTGATTGATATGGTTTGATCGATGCACGAATTGTTTTCCTGTTAAGATAGACAAGTCTTGAGTCTATAGTATGAGGATACTAGAATAAGAGTGTAGGTGGTTGTTAGAGAAGATGGTACTGAGTGTGACAATCACGAGAAGTTACATAGATGTCACTCATTCGTTAGTGATTTTTTCGATGCTATAGTTGTGTAAGTAGTTCTTTGACCTACGGTGCCTTGATCACTCATAGTAGAATGATGTAATTTGACAATACAAAATATTAGCCTTAGTTATTCGGACCCTTGTAGTATTCATGGACTGTAGTAGGTTCATTATAGGGGTGAGAGTGTACTTATAGGAGATCTATCGACCTTAGTAGTTAAGGTACAATCTTATGCAATTTAAGAAGCTAAGTTCGAAACTCCATGACCATGATTCATGAAGGATAGAAAAGAGTTTCTATGAGTTTCACATTAACTTAAAATAATTAAATATGTAATGATAGATGCTTAGGATTTGATAAGTTTTCATGACCTATATTTTATCAGGATCTTGATAAAAGAACTTAATCACATAGTAACTATTCCTAGGAGTTCATTCTTCTATTATACTAGATTACCATTACATACTGCTAGGCATTACTGATGGATTGTGAGATCTACTGGGATCGTTTCGGATCAACTATGAAACTCGAGTATTTGGGCCAAAGTCGGCAAGCCAGCCGACTTCAGCCCGGTTACAAAAAAAAAAATGAACGAAGGGGGGAAGGCAGAGTCCAAAACATGGGAGGATTGGATCTCCCTTATCCGATTGGAGTTCTCACTGGATGTCACGAAGGAAGAGTTATAAGGGGAGAGGGAGTTGGTAGGCGTTGAGGTTGGGATGGATTAGAACTCCGATCGGGATGGTTTTGTCTCCCGAACATTATGAGAAGCCGTCGATGTTTCTTTAAATCCTCCTCACCATCGTCGAATCGAACCCATCGAGCTCCTCCCACGCATCTCCTTCCTCTCCAGCGAGCATCCGACAGTTTGTCAAGGCCGGTGAGTGTTTTTTTTATTGTTAGAAGGATTTAATATGGACTTATTTTGGATTGTTTTGATTTGGTCTTGGGGTCGTGGATCGCCGGTGGCCATGCCGCTGCCCACCATCGGTTCATCGAGCCCTCCTTGGCAACCTTCCCATGGCCGTTGCCGGCCACCGTGGAGGGGGGGTCTCGATTGAGTTAAGCCGAAGGCAGAAGGGAGAGGGGATCGGAAGAGAAGAGAAGAGAAGAAAGAAAAAAAAGAAAAAAAATAATAAATAAGGGGAGGAGAGAGAGAAAGATGAAAAGAGAGAAAGAGGAGAGAGAAAGAAGAGAGAGAAAGAGGAAAGAGAAAGATGAGAGAGGAAGAAGAGAGAAAATCGAAGAGTTTTCTCAAAATTCATGAAATTAGGAATTTAGAAATTAAATAAAAAAATATTTTATCGTAGGAGATTAACCTTCTGAGCATGAAGGTGTTTAGACGAACTCTGAGTATAGATTGATACCGGATATTTTGGATTAGCGCTTGAAGGTAAGGATTCTGGATATGATCACCGGTTCTATACATTATTTTACATGGCATGATTTGATCCGTGCATATGAGCATTGGCATGCATGTTTGTTTTGCATCGTATATTTTGATTTCTTGAGATGGATAATGTGTTGAGATTATTAATTATGTTCCCATGTATCATGTTTATTCGAATTAGTTATCTTTTGATGGTTTGGACCGTGATGTCGGTTATTGAAAAGTTTGAGATGACGTGATTTGATGGTACGACCTAATTTGATAAAGTAATAACAAAGAGGATACGGTGTTTGGACTAGCCATGCCATGATGGTACCGTGGTTACACAGCTTGAGCCACGAGCTTTGTACGTGAGCTAGCTTGACCATGAGGAATGGTCGATTGTGAGACTAGCCAGACCACGAGAAATGGTGGATTATGAGACTAGCCTGACCACGAATAAAAAGTCGATTAACAGGCTTGTACTGAGCTAGTTTGGCCACGGCGGATAGCAAATGGCCGATTGTGAGATTACCAGTCATGGGTTGGAGCATTACCGTGGTTAGTCCAGAACCCTTAAGATAAAGATGGATTAATGGAAACTCTAAAGAAAACATGGTTTTTCATGGTTTTGTCATACATGATATTTGAGTTATTGACTGCATGATGTGATATACTAGTATGTTTTTACCTTATTCCAGAGTTGTATTATTACTGGTGTGATCATATGGAAACCTTAATGGGCTGTAAAGCTCACAACCCTACTTTCTTCTTTCACAGAGTTGTGGAGATATTCGGGCTTGGTGATGAATGAGATTTTTTTTGAGGTAAGTGACTCTTGTGTACCTAGGCCTTGCATGATCTCTAGGATAAAATCAAGGATTTGTGCAGCCGGTCACGTAACCGATTTCGGTGCTGGATTCGGGGCCTGATAGAGTGGTATCAAAGCTTGGGTTATGATCATTTGGAATGGTGATACAAGTGGTTAAAATAATAATAATATGATGGTTATTAGAATATGTCAAGAATAGTGTCAGAGCAAATCAGGTTGTAGGATCTTAGGGTATAAGTTTATCGAGAGAGTGTGGGTTGATTCTTAGGTGGGGTAGATAATGTAGTATATTCTTGATTGATTAAATAATAGGTGTATATTGATGATGACTGGTATAGGTTTTCCATGGTGGCAGTGATAGATATAAGTGATATCGAAATTCAGGCCATGATTGTTTGAAAATGTGATATAAGAGATTAAGTAATTAACATGATGATTAGTAAGACATGACATGAGCTCTTATGACCACTTGGAACTATGACATAAATGATTAGGATATGATTTGGAAGTCAAAAATTTGATATGGATTATAAATGGAAAAGATCGAGTTTTGAATGTTATATTAATTTAATTGAAACTTGGAAAGCAAGTACCTTAAGAGGTAGACTAATTGAGAGTTTGAGAGTGATATGATGGTTGGCTATTTCCAAGGGTTAAACTCAATCAAGCTAATTTCAAGAATGAAATTATTTTAATGGGGGGAGAATGTGAAACCCAAGTATTTGGGCCTAAGTCGGCAAGCCAGCCGACTTCAGGCCAGTTACAGAAAAAAAAAGAACGAAGGGGGGAAGGTAGAGTCCGGAACAGGGGAGGATTGGATCTCCCTTATCTGGCTGAGTTCTCGTCGGATGTCACGAAGGAAGAGTCGTAAGTGGAGAGGGAGTTGGTCGGCGTCAAGGTTGGGATGGATTAGAACTCCGATCGGGGTGGTTTTGTCGCCCAAACGTTATAGGAAGCCATTGATGTTTCTTTAAATCCTTCTCACCACCGTCGAACCGAATCCATCAGGCTCCTCCCACGCATCTTCTTCCTCTCCGGCGAGCATCCGACAGTTCGTCGAGGCCGGTGAGTGTTTTTTTTATCGTTAGAAGGATTTAATATGGACTTATTTTGGATTGTTTCGATTTGGTCTTGGGGCCGTGGACCATCGGTGGCCATGCTGCTGCCCACCTCAGTTCTGTCAAGCCCTCCCCGGCACCTTCCCATGGCCGCTGCCGGCCACCGTGGAGGGGGGGTCTCGATTGAGTTAAGCCGAAGGCAGAAGGGAGAGGGGATCGGAAGAGAAGAGAAGAGAAGAAAGAAAGAAGAAAAGAAGAAAGAAAGAAATAATAATAATAATAAATAAGGGGAGGAGAGAGAGAAAGATGAAAAGAGAGAAAGAGGAGAGAGAAAGAAGAGAGAGAAAGAGGAGAGAGAAAGAGGAAAGAGAAAGATGAGAGAGGAAGAAGAGAGAAAATCGAGGAGTTTTCTCAAAATTCATGAAATTAGGAATTTAGAAAATAAATAAAAAAATATTTTTATTGTAAGAGATCAACCTTCTAAGCATGAAGGTGTTTAGACAAACTCCGGGTATAGATTGATACCGGATATTTTGAATTAGCACTTAAAGGTAAGGATTCTGGACATGATCACCAGTTCTATACATTATTTTACATGGCATGATTTGATCAGTGCATATGAGCATTGGCATGCATGTTTGTTTTGTATCGTATATTTTGATTTCTCGAGATGGATAATGTGTTGAGATTATTGATTATGTTTCCATGTATCATGTTTATTCGGGTAAGTTATCTTTTGATGGTTTGGACTGTGATGCCGGTTATTGAGAAGTTTGAGATGACATGATTTGACGGTACGACCTGATTTGATAAAGTGATAACAAAGAGGATACGGTGTTTGAACTAGCCATGCCACGGTTGTACCGTAGTTACACAGCCTGAGCCACGGACTTTGTACGTGAGCTAGCTTGACCATGAGGAATGGTCGATTATGAGACTAGCCAGACCACGAGAAATGATCGATTATGAGACTAGCCTGACCACGAATAAAAGGTCGATTAACGGGCTTGTACTGAGCTAGTTTGGCCATGGTAGATAGCAAATGGCTGATTATGAGATTACCAGTCATGGGTTGGAGCATGACCATAGTTAGTACAGAACCCTAAAGATAAAGATGGATTAATGGAAACTCTAAAGAAAACATGATTTTTCATGTTTTTGTCATACATGATATTTGAGTTATTGACTGCATGATGTGATATACTAGTATGTTTTTACCTTATTTCAGAGTTGTATTATTACTGGCATGATCATATGGAAACCTTAATGGGCTGTAAAGCTCACAACCCTACTTTCTTCTTCCACAGAGTTGTGCAAATATTCGGGCTTGGTGATGAATGAGATTTTTTTTGAGATAAGTGACTCTTGTGTACCTAAGCCTTGTATGATCTCTAGGGTAAAACCTAGGATTTGTGTGGTTGGTCGCGTAGCCGATTCCGGTATTGGATTCGGGGGGTGACATTAACGATCCTTGATTTGGTGAGTTGAAATTATTCTGGTCTATTGAAAGAGTTAGATGATACTATGATAGAGATCATGGTATATCTCACTACTAGACATAATGAAATTTGAGGGATCACAAAGAAAAGGAGCTTAACCTAATCACACAGTCAGATCAAAATATGTAAGAGTTATATATTTAGAAAGTTTAAATTTGTAAGTATTATAAATTTGGAACCTGCTAATTTTGGTACTTACTAATTTTAGCAAGGAGGATTTTATTATAAGAGTTATAATTTAATTAGATGATTTGATTATTTAATTATGATTAGGCTTGATATAAATTAAATTGGATTCGATTTGGTTAAGTTTAAATGATATCCTTGTCCAATTGGGATTTGAACTAACCTAATTGCAAATATTGCAAGTCAATTTGATTTGACCTAATTAGCTACAAAATCCTAGGTGAATTAAATCTGATGTAATTCAGCTAGGCTTAATCTATTCTAATTGGATTTAGTAATTCTAATTTGATTAGGATCTAATTCATAATTAATCATGGATTTATACCTAAACCTAAAAGGATTAAGAAATAGGTTAGTTATATTCCTATTTGGGTTAATATTATGTATTAGTTGTTTGAACTAATCCTAAATTAATCTTCTCTTCCTCCCCACACCTCTCCCTCCCTCTTATACATGTAAGAAAGAAGGGCATGCCCTTCTTTCACGTGGAATTGCATTTTAGCATGGATTAGTGGATGCATAAAAGAAGTTGGCACCCCCTAGGTTTCTCTCTCCATCCTTATCTAGTTAGGTTTTGAATTTGATTCAAAAGCCTTGTCCTAATTCTAGATGGGATAGGATTTTAGGTAGAGATAAACTTTGATTTAATGTGAGAAAAGAGAGAAAAATGTGAGTGCAAAAATATAAGTTGGTGTGTGGTTTCTCTTGGACTATAACGTGAGAAGGGAACACACATGCATATCGCCCATCTTTCTTCCTACTCTCCATTGTATAAAATAAAAAGAGAGAAATAAAATCATCACCCTCTTTTCTCCTCTTCCTCTTGATCTTGAATAAAAGGTTTAGTTTAAGAAAAAAAAATATTCTTCTTTGATTTCTTAAAAAGGGATTTATCTTCTTCCTTGGATCTCTAGCACATAGAAAAGAAAAGAAGATGAAAGGAAGAATCAATCCAATAATCGAAGCGAGGCCTACAATATGCTAGCACTCTGGTAGCCTCACTGCTTCGATCAGCCATCTTTGTATGGATACAGTAGAGGTTGGGTGCATGCGTGACTGCAGTGGAACCCGGGATATCCATCAAATTCGATCTGATGAAGATGAAGTAGTGTAATGGTAAGTAGATTTAATATACTTGATACTTTTATTTTTATTTGCAGATCTACATATTCATAAATAAATCCTACTATGTATACTTAGATTAGATTTTTATTTTTATTATAAATTAATTTTTATTAATTAAATTTTTTTGAAAAACCTGCATAAAACCTTGGAATCGTCAGATGATTCCTTCAAGTGGTATCAGAGCCATGCTTCATAAACATGTTTAGATCTAAAATCAGATCTAAAAATTCTAATTTTTGATCCATGAATTCAAATCTTAAAAGGAATTTCAGATCTAAAATTAGATCTATAAATTAAAAAATTTAGATCAGGAAATTCAGATCTAAAGTTTTGGTTAAAAATCAAAATTTCAGATTTGAAATTTCTGTAGTCTAGATCTGCACTAGATTTAGAATTTTAGTCAAGTTGATTTGAAAATTAGATTCAAAAATTTAATTTTTGGATCTAAAATTGAGATCAGGAATGTTAGATGTATGCCTTGAAAGCCATGTTGGCTTGACATATTTTTAATTTTAGGGCATGAACTTTGTACTTAATTTTTCTTATTAATTAAAAGGGCATTAGTTTCATTCATATTGTTGTGTCTATGAATCATCCATAGAGTTAATGGACAATGACACATATTCTCAAGATTTAAGAATCTAGGGCATGTGTCTTTATAGATTAACTCCTAAAGGCTCCCAATTGTTGGAATATCACAAGGATGGTAATTTATCCATTAAAATTGGTGCACAGATCACTTCCCTTTCTAGGTAGATGAGTCTTTGACCTACAGTGTGGTGACACTTGAGTGAGAGTGCAGGTAGTTGATAGAGATCAACGGTACTGAGCGTGACCAAGTACAGGAAGTTATACGGATGACTACTCACTCGTCGTTAACTTCCTGATGCTGTAGTTGTATGAATAGTTCCTTGACCTAGAGTGTCTCGGCTACTCATAATAAGGTTGCTGTAGTTTGACAGCACGATCACATGGTTCCTATCCATACGGATCTTGTGGTGTTCGTTGGCTACAATAAGTTTATTATAGGAGTAGGATGTTCACTTGTAAGGATCTATCAGCCTTAGTAGTAAGGTATAATCCTATGCAAGCTTAATAAAAATAAGTTCATAAGTCTATGGCCATAGCAGGGTGATAATGAAAATGTGTTTTCATTAGTATCACAATTGGACTTGAGTCGATTAGGTTAAGCATATGACTGATGGGTTTGACGAGTATCCGTAACCAATATCATGTCGAGATTTTGATGAAGGAACCGAATCACATAATAACTACACCTAAGGGTTCCAATTTTATTCTGCTAGGTTGCCACTACATACTGCTAGGTGTTACTGGTGGATTATGAGAGCCCGTTAGGATCATTCTCGGATCAATGATCCTAATTAAGGTTGAGCTGAAATTATTTCAGTCCATCGAAAGAAGTTTTGATGATGTATAATGAAGATTATAGCATGTCTCATTACCATACATGATAGGACTTGAGGGGTCACACACATTAGGAGCTCAAGTAACTAATCAGCAAATCAATTTTACCTAATTGTAAGTGTTACAATTAAGATTTGACCTAATTGTAAATGTTATAATTAATTAATTATGAATTAATTGTTAATTAAATTAAATGAGATTTAATTTAATTGAGTTAGACTTAATTAATTAATCCTAATTGATTTGGATCAATGTCCGCTTCGAAATAGTTTGATCGGATTTAAAATCGGCTTCAGTTTGATTGTAAAATCATTATGTTTGGACCAAGACCTAGAGTCCAGTTAGACTGGGACTCTCTCTCCATATCTCCCCCTCCCTCCACATTCTAATGGGTGGGCCCCTTGTGTTTGGGCGACAAAAGAGAGGAGGTGTGAAATAAGAGGGGTGCTAATTGCTATTTGGCGTGAAATATTTAATGAGAGGGAAGAGTCCTCTTCCACTCCTCTTAAATCCTAGCCAGATAAAATGAAACACCGGTCTTTTGTTTCATTGGGATGGGAGAACTTGAATTTAAAAAGAGAGAAAAGGGTGGCCGACCAAGAGAGAAATAATTGACGTGAAGAATATTTCTTTTCACCGTGAAAAATCCCTCTTGGTCGTGAGCTTTCTTTTGGGGCGTCTTCACCTGAGGTTCTCTCTCCTGGCATCAAGTTCCTTTCTCTCCCTTTTATTTGTTTCCTTCTTCCTTCTGTGAGGTCCAGAGAGATGCTCAACTAGAGAAAGAAGATAGGAAAGGGTCCAAAGATCTTGCATAGTTCGATTTGCAAGACAAAAATAGAAGCCGAAAGCCAGTCCGGATTCGGATCGCACAGTTTTTAAAGTGGACAATTTGCAGAAAGAGATGAGGGCTGCAAGGATCTAGCAGTCTGGTGCCCTCTACAACTCGATTGTGAGAGCTTCGTGTAGATACCAGCAGAGACCGGGCGATTGCACGGCTCCGACAGAATCCCGGCTTTTCAGTAGCGGATCTGCATGCTTTTCAGAGCAAGCCCGGATATCAATCCAGGTATGTATTTTATGTTTAAAATTTTTTTTATTTTAGATCTAATATTCTTTTCATGTTATGCAGCATGTTAGGAATTTATGATAAATAAATTATATTTATTTATGATTTGCATATTAGATATAAAATCATTTTTATATATGCTTCCACTGGTTAGGCATTTGATGCCTGATTTTATGCGACATACTTTCCTGTTCCTAGGATAATTCCAACAAGGAAGTCATAGTTCATATTCATTTTTCTAGATTTTAAAAGTTATTTTTAAATTTAATGTTATGAATTTTTGAATGCATGTGTGTTGAATTTTCTAGGTTTGAAATTTTCATATCTTTGGATTTTTCATGAGATAATTAAACCTAATTTTTAGATTTGAAATAAGTTTTGACATCTAAACTAAACTCTCTTGTTCATAATGTATCTAATTAAAGGTCTTAAATTAAAATTGGTTAGGTCTAATCTAGTACTGCTATAAGGTTGTCCTATTATAAGGTTAACCCCTTATAGTATAAGATTATCCTATTATAAGATTAACTTATTTTGAAATTGGTTTTTAGGACTTAAATTACTTATTTGAGATCTTAAATTGAGATTAATAAATCTAAAATTAAGAATCTTAGTTCTTAACCTAAAGCATAAAACATGTTGCCCAGACTGATAACCCAAGAGGGGAGTGAATTAGGTTTTCAAAAAATAAAATAAATATATGCCTTTAAAACTTAAATGAAATGTGTAGGTCAAGAGTTGTGTCAAAGTAAGTATGCAAGTGTTGAAATATAAGAGGGTAAGATAGAGAGATAAGCAAATACACAAATATAATAAAATTTATAGTGGTTTGGAATAATTCTAGCTCCTACATTTACTATCTAAGGATCTCTTGGGATTCTACTATATTCCCATAAGAATATAGATGGTTTGTTTTTTCTCAAGCTCACAAACAAAAACTCAAATACAATGTTTGTTTTATGGGTTCGCAAACAAACCTAATACAAAGTTTATTTTTCGGGCTCACAAGCAACTTAATTAGCTTTCCAAGGCTAGCCAATCAAAATTTTAAACCAAATCCAAGTTTCAGCTCCCTACTGAAACTTGTAACAAAAATAATTAAACAACACAAAATAGAGCAACAAAAAATGAACTCTAAATATAGCTGATTATTGCAGTTGATGCTTGATATATAACCACTCAAAGGCTTCAAAAGTTGTTCTTTAATACGCTCTTTAATCTTTTAAGGCTCAAGAGGTTAGGTGAGAAGAAGTTGAAGTTTCTCTTAAGTTTTCAATGTCTATACAGAATATTCTTCTTATTCTCAATGATTGGAATGAATGCTCAAATTCTTATTGATTTTTGACTTTAATCCTTGCATTTATACTTCTCTTTGAGTTTTTGCATAAGTTTAAAGTCATTTCTAGCTATTTATAGTTGTTAGAAACAAAGAAATAGTTGTTAGAAATTTTGGAAGTTGAAATCTGTAAGTTTCGGAACCAGTCATTACTATAGCAATTCATGGGATGAGTTTTGGCTTGTTTGAAAGGAGCTGGCTCTTTTGAATAGTAACCAAAAATGCAAGTTTCTATTACTTGAGAGAGTTGACTCTAATTTCAGGAGTTGGCTCTCTTGAATGGTATCTAGAATTGTAAGCTTCTATTATTTCTGAGAGAAGGCTCGTTTGAAAGGAGTTGGCTCTCCTACATTGTGTTCAAAGACCATGCTTTCTACATTTCTGAGAGAGAAGGCTCTAATATGGAAAGAAGGCTCCTCTGAAAACTTTTTTTTTCAACCTATGAGAGAATGCTCTAATCTTGAGAGTCAGCTCTTCTGAACAATGCCAAATCTACATGCCATGCCATAGTGCCATGCCATTATACAGGAGTCAGCTCTTCTCAAAGGAGTCGATTCTTTTAGATTTTATAGAAACTCCAATATTTCTTTACAACTAATTGTAAGAGACCTCCCAATATATTTTAATGAGCTCTCTAATATATTTAAATATATTTAATTACAATAATGAGCTTTCTACTCTTTTCATGATATAAATAATATTTTAAAGCATCTAAAGGATATTAAAGAATATAAACGGACTTTCAATACATCAAAAAAACACTTCTAAAAATATATAAGAGCTCATTACACATCCCAATTATTACATAGAATCTTTTAAAGGGAATCTCATTGAAATATATGAGTTCATAAATAATTCCAATGATCTATAAAGTTTTTAATTGATGATTGGCCATTAACTATCCTTTCCAAAGGCCATATACCAATCTCTAATCATCATAGCTTTCTACAAAATTAACATTCTCAACAATTTGAAAAGCATCAGTATAGTATTTGTGCTCTAATATTTTGTAATCATTAAAATCATTTCTGAGGTCAACAATCTCTCCCTTTTTAGTGATGATAAAATATTGGGCATGGTGATTAAAAGCTTTACAATATAAAGAAATGTATCAGACTCATGTATATATTCATAAAAACTTTATAGTATAAAGTATCTGAATTGTAAGTGTATCAGAATGTAAAAGTATCAGTAAATTTATTAATAGAATGTATAAATTTTTGAAAATTTTCATATATCAGAGCATATGTGTGGTGTATCAATTAAGAAATAAATCCAAAATAATATTAGAGCCTTAAATTTTATACAAATTAAAGTTTATATTTGATGTATCACAAAGTATCATAACATATTAAGTTTGTATCAAAGTTTAAGAAAACATATTAGAGCTTAGATGGGATATATTAGAATTATCGAAACATGTACTAAGAAAGGAATAAGAATTTTTTTAGAGCTTAAAGGGATTAAAAAATGTTAAAGTGATGCTCCCCCTTTAAATTTCACTCATATATGTATGATATTTTGGATTTTGACCTTAAGTGTATGCATGCACATAATTTTTACTCTTCCCCTTAATCTCATACATACATATGCTTTTTCTCCTAACCTCCCAGGCACATTCACTTTTCTCCCCATTTTGTTATTAGTAAAGAAGGTAAAGAGAATATATATGATAGAAAAAGAGACAACATTGATATAAGGTATGACAACAAAACAAAGTAAGGCATAAGTTTTTATAGTATACCATTCAGAATGTTTCATTAATACAAAATTTGATACGTCATAAGAATCAAGAGCAACATACAATATGAAATACATAAAATGTTCATTATAATAAAAACATAGATATGATACTATATTAAAATATAGATTGTAATGATCTAGATATACATAATTAGTATGAAGTAAATAAATTAATATATTAAGAACATACTTCTTGAATAAAAATTTAGATTTAGCTCAAAAATATACTTGATTTATACTTCTCTCCCTTTTTAATAGTATCAAAAATTTTCAAGATAATATTTAGAAAAAATTATGATGATTGCATCATGACATGAGAGTTGTAATACAAGCATGAAGAATCAAAATTAAATCATTTCAAAAGATACGTTCCTTTCTTTTTCAAAAGTAAATTCTTCTCTTTAGAAAGATCAAATTTATTTCATTCAAGATTTCATAATATACTTTTATTTTCCCATTTTCTTATCAAAATATAAATTTATGCATGAAGCACAAGTCATTAAAGATCAAATTCAGAGAGTATCAAAGTTTAATCATAAAGTAATTTATCATTCCTCCCTTCATGAATAAACAATTTTGTTTCAATCAAATTTTAGAAAATGTATAAGGTTTAAGGATGCAAATAAGAGGGAAGAAATTTAAAGCATTTAATACATTAATGCACTTTGAATTCACAAAAATAAGCCCTAATAGTGGTCCTAAGGATTTTGAAACTATTTGGAATAGTGGAAAGGTGGAAAGTGATGGCTCGGTAATAGTAAATGATAAGTATAACCTAGGTTTTCAATGGTATTTAAAAAAATTGAGTTTCTGACTTTAGAATTGGCTCCCTGAGGCTTAGGTCTGCTCGAGTTGGTTCAAGCAAAATCTCAATTTTTTAGGTCTAAAAAGTTGGAAATTGAATTCTTGGGGGCTTAAATATATGAGATAGAGTTGCACAATGCCTGAAATAATGACTAGCTTTAGAAAATTTTTCTTATTTTTGAAGAATTTCTAGGTAATATTCTTAGAATAGATCACAAAGTCATAATTCTTCTCTAATCAAGAAAAATCTATCCTCACTAAGTGGATTGGTGAATATGGCTGCTAGTTGTTTATCAGTACAAATAAACTCTAGTTCAATTTCTCCATTTTGTACATGATCCCTCATAAATAATGTCTAATTTTTATATGCTTTGTTTGTAAGTGCTAAATAGAGTTGTTAGTCAAATTAATAGTACTGGTATTATCACATCTGATTAGAATTTTAGTTTGTTTAATACCAAGATTTTCTAGTTGTTAATCCAAAGCTCTTGAGTATAACAATTTTTTACAGCAACATATTCTGCCTCAGTAGTTAATAGTGTTATGGAGTTTTGTTTCTTACTGTGTTATAAGATTAAGTTCAATCCTAGAAATTGTCATGTACTACTTATACTTTTTCTATCAATTTTACATTCCCCATAATCAGCATTAGAATAACCAATTAAGTATAATGATGAATACTTAGAATACCATAATCCTAAGTTAGATATTCCTTTAAGATATCTTATGATTTTTTTTACAGCAAGTATATGTAATTCTTTTAGATTAGCTTGAAATCTAGCACATATACAAATACTAAATAATATGTCAGGTCTACTAGCAGTTAAGTATAGCAAATATCTAATTATACCTTGATATAGCTTTTGATGAATGTTATTTCCTTCTTCCTTGTCAAGCCTGTAGGTTAGGCTAATTAGTGTGCTGATTTTCTTTATGAATTCCATCTCCAACTTTTTTAAAAGTTTCTTGATGTACTTTGTTTGATTGATGAAGATCCCTTCCTTTATTTGTTTAATTTGAAGTTCAAAGAAGATAAAAGCTCACCCATCATACTCATTTCAAATTCTCTCTGCATAAGCTCAGCAAATTCTTGGCAAATATTTTCATTAGTTTTACCAAAGATTATATCATGTACATAAATCTATACAATTAACATTTTATCATCTTTTTTTTTAATGAATTGTGTTGAAAAGTTATTATCAAGTAGAAATTTACTAAGTCTTTCATACTAAGCTCTAGGTACTTGTTTTAAACTATACAAAGCTTTATTCAATTTGAAAATATGATTAGGCATATTATGACTTTCAAATCTAGAAGGTTATTCTACAAAAACTTTTTTAGAAATATATCTAATTAGAAAAGTACTTTTTATATCCATTTAAAATAATTTGAAATTCATATGACATGCAAAAGCAAATAAAAATCTTATGGCCTCTAATTTTGTTATGAGTACATAAGTTTTATCAAAATTTATATCATTTTCTTGATTTTATCCTTTGGCCACTAATCTTGCATTGTTTCTAACTACATTATCTTTTTTTATCTAATTTGTTCCTAAATATCTATTTGGTACCTAAGACAGGATGCTCTTTGGATCTACTAACTAGGATCCATACATTGTTTCTCTTAAATTAATTCAACTCCTCTTGCATAGCCATCATCCAACTTGAGTTTTTTTAGCTTTCTCTATGTAATTAGATTTAATTTAAAAAACAAATGCAAGGTAATCAAAAGTATCTCTAAATAAAGATCTAGTTCTAATACCTTGTGAAGGATCACCTATAATTAAGTCCTTAGGGTGGTGATGTACATACCTCTATTTCTTAGGAAAGTCACCATGCTCTTTGCTTACCTCTTCCTTTTCTTCTTTATTTTATTTGTCTTTTAAGCTCAAATCCTTCATCTCTTTGTTCATTATACTTGTATCATTATTTATATACTCTTCTTTTCTAGAAGGTAAAATGTTAGATTCATCTAAAATAATATGAATAGATTCTTCTACAGTCAATGTTCTTTTACTAAAAACTCTATGGCTTTGAAGTAGAATAACCAAAAAAAGATACTTTCATCAAATTTTGTATCAAAATTTTCAAGGTTATCTTTTTTCATTGTTTAAGATAAAATATTTATAATAAAATATATGAAAATAATTTATGTTAGGCTTTCTATCGTTTCAAAGCTTATAGGGAGTTTTGTTTAAAATAGGTCTAACAAGAACATGGTTAAGAATGTAATATGCAGTGTTCATAGCTTCAGCCTAAAAGTATTTTAGAAGATTGCTTTTATAAAATATTATCCAGGCTATCTCTTTCAATATTCTATTCTTCCTCTCTACAACACCATTTTGTTGTGGTGTTCTTAGAGCCGAGAAGTTGTGATCAATACCATGTTCATTAAAAAAAACTTAAAATATTGGTTTTTAAATTCTGTACCATGATCACTTCTTATTAAAACAATTGAGAGATGTTTTTTGATTTAAAATCTTTCTATGGAAATTTTGAAAAACACTAAATGCCTTATCTTTATGTGCTAAAAATAGTCCCTAGTGAATCTAGAAAAGTCATCCACTATTACAAGTCTATATTTCTTACCTCCTAGGCTTATGGTCCTAGTTAGTCTAAATAAATCTATATATAGTAGCTCTAAGGATTTAGAAATTGAAATAATATTTTTAGATTTAAAACTCTTCCTAGTTTGTTTACCAAATTGGCAAGCATCACATACATGATCATTTTTCAAAATTTAGTTTTGGCAAGCCTTTAACTAAGTCTTTAGAGATTAATTTAGAAACATGCTAGCATGTCTAAGTTTTTTATGCCAAAGCCAACTAGTTTTCTTGATTTTAACATTTATGGCCACTAGACTTGTACTACTATTCATAACTAGATCATTCAAATCTACCATATATATATATATATAAGTCTATATCCTACAAACTTATTACTTGAATTAAAAGAACTAGTAATTATGCACATTGAAGGTCAAATAAAACCTTGAAGCCTTTATCTATAATTGACTAATACTCAATAAACTATGCTTTAACTTATCTATTAGCAATATATTTTTTATAAATATAGAGGGGATGATTTTGATCTTACCAATACTAATGATTCTCTCCTTATCATTATCTCTAAGGATTATAATACCACATTCTTTCTTTTCTAGGATGTGGAATTATTCCTTGTCACCCATCATATTCCTTGAATAGCCACTAAGTATCATCTTCTTTTAAATCCTTGGATTGCAAGATATTCTTGTAAAATAAATCAAGTATAGTTTTTAGGGACCCAAGCTTTTTTAGGTCTTTTGGGGTTAGTCATTATGGTTTCTTTGGGAATCCAAATTTTCTTAACCTTGCTACCATTTTTCTTTCTTAAACTATATTCATATGCTTTATATCCAATTCCTTTACAATAGAAACAAACTATATTTGATTTTTGCACTTTGTTAGATGCAAAAAATTTAGTTGTAGAAAATCTAGTTGCTGAAAATATATTATTGAAGTTTGAGTTATACCCAATTCTAGTTTTATCATTTAATTTTCTTTGGTTTTAGGGTTAATTCTAGTTTATTTGAACTCAATGTCAGTTTATCAACTAAAGGTTTAAGTTTTTAAACTTTCTTTTCCAGATTTTTATTTTCTTGACTTTTGAACTTTAAGTTTATCAAACATTTCATTATTTTTCCTTTCTAAACTCTTGTTTCTTTTAAATACATCATTCAGCTCCTTTTACAATATTTTATTTTTCTCTAAAGAATCGTCTCTCTCTTTTAATAGCATATTATTTGATTGATTTAAAGTTTTGTATTTCAATATAGCCTTTTTTAATTCAGCAAGTAGATCATAAAATGCTGTATGCAATTCATCAAATGTGAATTCTATGTTAGGTTTAGTGTATACCTCGTCTTCTAGTGCCATTAAGCATAGGTTGGCTAATTTTGTTTGCTCATCCTCTTTATTGGAGCTTGACTCATTACTGTCACTCCATGTAGCAACCTTGGTTTGTTTTTGCTCTTCTTATAAGATTTTTTCAAATTTGGACATCAGATCGATAATGCCCCAATTTCTTGTATTCATAACATATAGGCTATTGATCCCTATCTTTATTCTTTTCTTTTTGCTTACTTAGCTTCTCCTTAGATAAGCATCTCCTTCTATACTTTGATCTATCCTTGTCTATAAATCTCCTAAATATTTTGATTACAAGGGCCATATCTTCATCTCCTAACTTTTCTTCGAATGAGGGGCTTTCTTCTTTTTCTTTCTTCTCTTTAGCTGTTGTCTTAAGAGCTATAGTTTTCTTCTTTCTTCCTTCCTCTTTACTGTGGCCCTTTATGTTTAATTCATATATCATCAACGATCTAAGAAACTCTTCCAAAGGTAGGTTGTTAAGGTCCTTTTCTTCTTGAATTGTAGTGACCTTTACATCCCACTTATCCGGTAATGATCTAAGAATCTTGTCTACCAAATTACTGTTAGAGTAAGTCCTGCAAAGACTTTTGAGACTATTAATAATATCAGTAAATCTTATAAACATTTCAGAGATGGTCTCAGTGGGTTCATTTTGAATAGTTCATAATTGTGCATGAGTAAGTTAATTTTTGAATTCTTAACTTGGTTAGTACCTTTGTATGTAATTTAAAGTCTATCCCAATTTTTTTTGTAGAATTGCAAGTAAAAATCTAGTTTAACTTATTAAGATCAAATGCACAATATAAAAGGTTCATGGCTTTTGCATTTAGCTCAACCATCTTCATGTCATGATCATTCTATTCATCATTCGATTTAGGGATTTCAATGCCATCAACCTTCTTTATGGGTATGCGAGGGTCTTTAATGATTACTTCCCATAATTGAAAGTATATGGCCTAAATATATATTTTTATCCTAGCTTTACAGTAAGTATAATTGGTACCATTGAAAAGTAGAGATCTATTGCTAGATTGTCATTCAGCTAGTGAAGTACTCATGTGGATTGCTATGATCCTTTCTTCTAATCATTGGATTAGCAGCACTGAGACATGACTCTAACATCACTTATTACCGAGATTGACAATCCAAGAAGTGCGTGAATTGGGTTTCCAAAAAATAAAATAAGTATATGCCTTTAAAATTTAAATACAATGTGTGGGCCAAGAGTTTTATCAAAGTATGTGCTAAAATGTAAGAGGGTGAGATAGACAGATAAGCAAACATACAAATACAATAGTGGTTTGGAGTAATCCTAGCTTCTACATCTACTATCCGAGGATCTCTTGAGATTTTCACTATATTCTCACAAGCATATAGCCAGTTTATTTTTTCTAGGCTCATAAACCAAAATCCAAATACAATGTCTATTTTATGGGCTCACAAATAGACCTAATACACATTTATTTTTCGGGCTCTTAAATAATCCAGTTAGCTTTTTAAGGATGGCCAATAAAAATCTTAAACCAAATCCAAGTTTTAGCTCCCTACAAAAACTTGAAACAAAAATAATCAAACAATACAAAATAGAGCAATAGAAAATGAACTCTAAAGAGAGCTAATTGTTGCAGTTGAAGCTTGATATATAGTGAGTCAAAGACTTCAAAAGTTGCTATTCAATGTGCACTTGAATCCTCACTTAATGCTTCAAGAGGTTAGGCAGGAAGAAGTTGAAGTTCCTCTTGAATTTTTAATGAATGCATAGAATATTCTCCTTATTCTCAATGATTGGAATAAATGCTTAAGTTCTTATTGATTTCTGACTTTAATTCTTGTATTTTTCCATAAGTTTAAAGTCATTTTTAGCTATTTATAACTATTGAAAACCAAAAAATAGCCGTTAGAATCCTTGGGAGTTGAAATCTGCAAGCTCTAAAACTAACCATTACTATAGCAATTCATGGGATGAGAGTCGACTCATTTGAAAGAAGTGAGCTCTTTTGAATAGTAACCAAAAATGCAAGTTTTTGTTATCCTAAGAGAGCTGACTCTAATTTTAGGAGTCAGCTTTCTTGAATAGTATCTAGAATTGCAAGCTTATGTTATTTCCAAGAGAGAAGGCTCGTTTGAAAGGAGTCAACTCTTCTACATTGTGTCCAAAAATCATGTTTTCTACATTTCTAAGAGAGAATACTCTAATATAAAGAGAATGCTCTTCTAAAAACTCATTTTTCTATTCAAACTATGAGAGAAGGCTCTAATATTGAGAGTTAGCTCTTCTGAATAGTGCCAAATTTGCATACCATGCCAAAGTGCCTGCCATTTTGCAGGAGTCGGCTCTTCTCAAAGGCATCAGCTCTTTTAGATTTTACAAAAACTCTAATATTTTTTAACAACTAATTATAAGAGGCATCCAAACATATATTAATAAGCTCTCCAATAAATTTAAACACATTTAATTATAATAATGAGCCCTCTACTCTTTTCATGATATAAATAATCTCTCAAAGCATCTAAAGGATATTAAAGAATACAAATAGACTTTAAATACTTCAAAAAAATATTTTTAAAGATACATAAGAGCTCGCTACACATCCCAATTATTACATGAAATCTTTCAAAGGGATTGTCAATGAAATAAATGAGCTCACAAACTATTTCAATGATCTATAAAGTTTTCAATTGATGATCGGACATTAACTATCCTTTCCAATAACCATGTTTCAATCTCTAATCATCATAGCTTTCTACAAAATTAACATTCTTAATAATTTAAAATGCATTAGTATAGTATTCATGCTCCAATATTTTATAATCATCAAAATCATTCCTATGATCAACAAAACATGAGGGAACCGACATGGGTTGAATTAATTAGGATATGCAATTAGATTGCATTTAGTCTTCAGTTAGGTCAAACCCAATCGATTGAACTCTTGATCAAATTAAATCAAGAATTGATTAGGATTAGGTCAAGAGTACTTAGGACTATGTCAATGGTCTGAGCTGGTCAATATGATCGATATCAATCAATTAATCCAAAGACCTGATTTGGCTTAGTGGTTGAGGTTAAATCGATTAAGCTAATCAATTCGAAACATATAAACCAATTGGTGTTTAAGATAAGTTTTGATCATGGTTTTTAATTAGGGCTAACTCTTACTTGGCCAATTCAGTTGGTATCTAGAAAAGAGGTTAAATGATGGAACTCTCTTATCGATCTTACTTACCTGGCCAATTTGATTGATTATATTTTGAATAAAGTTGCTTATTAGTTCAAGTTCATCCAAGTCATCTTAATTAGTTAGACATGAGATGGGTTGATTGATTAAGATGTGACCTGAACCATGTCCTTAGATATGAAATATACATATCTAAACTAGTCAGACATGAGATGTACTGACATGAACCAAACCAATCAGACATAAAATATGCTGACATGAACTAGATTAGTCAAACATGAGATGTGTTGACATAAATTAGGTTAGTCAGACACGAGATGTGCTAACCCAAATTAGGTTAGACAAATATAAGATGTGCTAACCTACACTTAATATCATATATGATTTGATCCTTTAGCTTAGTAATTGGATTGAGTGCATCACCATGGCCTTTCATTCATAAGAGCAAGCAGGGTTTAAAGGCCATCTCCTCCCATTTAATTGTATTCTCTTATAACATGTAGGGGTGTTGATGTGATTTGACTCATGAAGAAGAACCATGAAAGGACTTTTAAATTGAGCTAACCTAAATTAATTTAGTTAGAAGGTTAGTTAAACATGAGATTATGCTGACTAATTAAATAGAGACCTAAACATTTTCTCATATATTAAGTCATAGGTCTTCCATTATTGTAAAGCCATGGACATCTATCAGATATTGATTATTCTCAATTGGATAGAGTGGTTCAATTGCATTGGGGGGACTCCACCACTCTATTAACATGAGATATTACGAGATGAAGATGGGGTTGGGTCCAATAACTTGTCATGGAGAGGGATCCAATAAAGACTTCATTTGTATAAATAGTGGGTTTGACTTAACTAAAAAGTATGGGCAATAACTGTCAGGTGAGCCCACATGACTTAGAGACTAAGTTGCCACAATATACGTGAGAAGTATTAGACAAGAGTTGTCTACTCATTGGTTTACCTGTTATTATAACTATTAGGTGAGGTATATGAAATTAGTGGGACCACAGTACCCACTAGGGATCTTAGTCATGCGGGGGTTTCCACATCTCTATTAATGAGTATGGGAGATTCGTAAAAATAGTGGGAGCCTAAATTTATTGCTCAAAGTTTCTAGAATAAATTTAAAATTAAATACAATTATCTAACTTGAATCTTTACCCTCTGTGGATTAAAAGTTAGCCTCCAACCCTCTTAATTCTTAAACCAATTGATTAACCATAACCTATTATAAAGACTAGCTCAAATTGAAAATTAATTAGATAGACTGAGTACAGTAATAGACCAGGACTATCCTATATTACTAAGCCATTATGGTTAACCTAAATATAATCGATCCATAATCATTATTTGACAATGATTAAGCATTAGAAACTTGAGAAGCTTGGGCATGTTGATACGTAAGGATTTAAAATGGATTTGATCCAACCATCTTTATCTAATTCATATGGATAGTTTATTGTAAACTACCATGTGAACAAGACTGGGATGATTAGGTCAATAAATTGGTGACTATTAAAGGATCCTTGAAAGATTCAAGGGATATACTTCTTGATGCAAAGTAGACCTTCTCTTCCAAATGAGAGTCTAATTGTAAGAAAGACTTGTAAAGAAGTAATAGATCAGAACTTCCATGCAAATGGCCATTGATAATGGAAAGTTGTTTCCATTTTAAAAGGTCGATGACCATAAGCATTGTCCCATATACCTAATCCTTGAAAAATAAATATGACACACCTTTAAAAGGTATATTAGCTACTTAAAGAAATTTTTACTTTGGGCAAATTTGATTTCTATTTAGTATGAAATTACTGATCCATTTATTTTAGAAATAAATTGGGTTAAGATAAATTTTAAATATCAGTCTCTACTTGCATATGATGTATTTGTTGAGCAGTTAGTGAGAGCCGTGGAATCTGAGTGCCGTGGAATCTAAGAGATATCGTAAGATGATGTGAACCTAAAGTATATAGGAGACCCCTCAAGTTTAGTTAAGTCGAAGAGAAAGGAGAAATAATTTAGAAACCATGGGCCTTTTAGCTAATAGACGACTAAGTCAATTTTAATTTATGAATCCAATCTTCAAAATTATTGACTGAGCTAGCTTTTTAAGATAAAGGGTGAAGCAAGGTCCATTGTTATGCTAGCCTGGGTACATATTAATATGTGTATCACATTCAACGTGCAAGCCAAGAAAGCTCCAAAGGTTCTTCAATGAGATCAAGAAAGTATTTACCTTTGAGGAGAATTCTAGAATCATCTCAAGTTTTTAGCATAATCTTATAATGGACTTCTCTTACATCTCGAGTTCAATGAGATGTCTGAGTAGAGAAATTGAACTCTATTGAATATGGTTCAATCCATTATATATGAAAGTCACTTATTATCTTTAAGGATTTGATTACATAACTCAGTCGATATATTTAATAAGGTTTACTCTAAATTCCTTTTTATCATACTTATATAAGATATAGATGGATGATTAGAGATTAGATCTCTAATGGTCTATATCCTAAAGAGTTGTTGGATACTTCTTTCTATTGTATCACAAATAGTTGTGACCCATTGACTATATTCATGATTAAATAGTTTAACCTAAATATAGTAGTGGGAGGATGATTGAGCTCGAAGAGATAGTCTTAGAAGAATAATGGGCTATAGAATCTATAGAACCCATTCGAGCAGAGCCAGTACATTAGTTCCTATCCACCTCATAAATTTTGTAGGATCTCCTATCCTCCAAAAGATACAGAGGTATGCCTATAGAGGACTTAAAGGAAGTGTTCCATTTAGTAGAAAGAAATATAGAGATGATTTACGAAATCTATGATGAGGTGATGTTAGACATTGATTCTGAGAAATAGTTGAATTCTATGAAGGTGACTCGATATGCTTTAACCAAGTATGGACCATAATAGATCCACCAAAAGGTATAGTACCTAATGGATACAATGGATTTATAAAAGAAATTAGATAGAGATCTATAAACAAGGCTTAGGTGAAACATGATAACCAGTATTGACTATGAAAACTTTTTATCTATACTAATTGCTATTGCCGTTAACAATGATAAGATCAAGTTGATGGATAGTGATGAGTTCATAAGGTCTAAGCTACAAAGAATCTATGTACATAGGCTAAACCAAATATCTTGGAATTGGAATAGTCATTTCTATGACATGATCAAATAGTTTGATTATGCCAAAAATGAGAAAAGGAATTATATATTTATAAAAAGTCAATGGGAGTATGTAATTATGCACAATGAATGCAGATAATACTCTTCTATTAGGAATGTGATTCCTATGCTAACCTTGATTAGGTTATGATTGTCTAGATAATTCTCCAATGAAAACCTTTGTAAAGCATCCCACATTTAAAATATAGATCTATGAGATAGACTAAGGTGGATGCTGCACTTATCACATATTTGTACATTAAGGAAGTGCTAAAGATGTTTAGTCTAAAAAATTTAATTGGAGATTTGACTCCTTAAGCATGAAGTTAATCTCTAAAATGTGTTCCAATATATTTAAAGAGATTTTAATATGAGCTTGATCCTTTTGAGTTTTGACCATAAGGAACCTCATATAAACTATACTATACATATAATATAATTTTTACTATAAATGTTATGAGCGAATGTCAATAGAATCCAGATTATGAGTGCTAGATAACTATGAAATATTCTTTAACACTTAAGAAGTATTAAAGATATATTTTATATTTTTAAAGAAGGAAGATTGAGGGAATGAGAAAGTATAGGATGTGTTATTGTACAATAGTGGTTTGGATTAGATCATTGTAGGTTTGACCAAAAAGGCTGACTAAATCATTATCTCTAAGGGTGCTAAGATGTATTTTGGTTCAATAGTTTGTTGCAGATGAGAGTGATGTTATTAGACACTATAACACTCTATTATAACAATAATGGTGCTATAGCTCTAGCTAAGGAACCCGGTCTTACCAGAAGTCCAAAAATATAGAGTGATGATTCAATTCATGAATACTTTATTGAGGTGCAAAAAATAAATTCCATGTGAAATATGGTAGACACGCTAACTTAATAAGCTTTGGCCAATAGAAACTGAAGCATATGAGATGGGGCTAAAGTGTATGGCTGATTGGCTTTAATATGAGTGGGAGATTGTTAGATATATGTTCTAGAAGCTAATCTGGCTTATACATTTTTTAACTCTAGGATATAAAATTGTATTTAATAATTACAATTAGACTAATTTTTCATACATGTTGTATCCATGTATCATCCAAGAAATTAATAAATAATGATACATATTCTCAAGAGTTGAGAATTTGAAATGTGTTATCATAAATTAATTCCTAAATGCTCCCGATCATAGGATATCATAAGGATAGTGATTGATTCGGTTTGATCGATGTATGGATTGCTTCTTTGTTAGGATAGACGAGTCTTGAGTCTATAGTATAGGGATATTAGAGAAAGAGTGCAGGTGGTCATTAAAGAACGATGGTACCGAGCATGACCATCATGAGAAGTCATATGGATATCTATTCACTCATCAATAACTTTCTCAAGGCTATAGTTGTGTGAGTGGTTCTTTGATTTATTGTGCCTTGGCCACTCATAATAGGGTTGCTGTAGTTTGACAACATAAAATATTGATCCTAGTCATTTGGATCCTTGTGATATTTGTTGGCTATAATAGGTTCTTGTAGGAGTGGAAGTGCATTTATGGGGGATTTATCGATCTTAGTAGTTACGATGAAATCCTATGCAATTTAAGAAGCTAAGTCCAAAAATCTATGGCCACAGTATATGAAGGATGGAAAAGAGTTTCTATGAGTTTCACATTAGACTTAAACTAATTAAATATGATATATGACAGATGCTTAAGGTTTGGTGAGTTTCCATGATCTGCATCTTGTTAGGACTCTTAATAAAAGAACTTAATCACATGGTAACTATATCTAGAAGTTCATTCTTCTATTTTGCTAGGTTGCCACTACATGTTACTAGGCATTACTGGTAGATTGTGGGACATACTAGGATTATTTCATATTAATAATTCTTGATAAGGTGAGCTATAATTATTTCGGTCTATTAAAGGAGTTCGATAATACTATGATCGAGATCATGGTATATCTCACTACCAGACATAATGGAGCCTAAGAGTTCATACATAATATGAGCTTAACATGATCACATAGTTGAATCAAAATATATATAAGTTATATATTTAGACATTCTAAATTTGTAAGTATTACAAATTTGGAATTTGCTAATTTTGGTACTTATTAATTTTAGCACCTTCTAATTTTGGCACCAGTTAATTTTAGCAAAGAGGACTTTATTGCAAGAGTTATAATTTAATTAGATGATTTAATCATTTAATTATGGTTAGGCTCGATATAAATTGAATTAGATTTGATTAGCTTAAGTTTGGATGATGCTCTTGTCCAATTGGAGTTTGGACTAATTTAATTAGAAATATCGTAAGCCAATTTTGTTTGATCTAATTGGTTATTTAATCCTAGATAAATAAAATCTGATTTAATTCGATTAGGCTTAATGTATTCTAATTAGATTTAGTGGTCCTAATTTAATTAGGATTTAATTTCTAATTAGTTATGGATTTAGATCTAAATCTAAAAGGATTAGGAAATAGGTTAGTTATATTCCAATTTGGGTTAGGATTAAGTATTAGTTATTTGAACTAATTCTAAACTAATTTTCTCTCCCTCTCCATGCCTCTCTCTCTCCTTCTTGTGCATGTAAGAAAGAAGGCCATGCCCTTCTTTCATGTAGAATTGCATTTTAGCATGGAGGAATAGTGGGTGCATAAAAGAAGTTGGTGCCCTCTAGGTTTCTCTCTCCTTATCTAGTTAGGTTTTTGAATTTGATTCACAAGCATTGTCCTAATTCTATATGGGATAGGATTTTAGGGAGAGATAAACTTTGATTTAACATGAGAAAAGAGAGAAAGATGTGGATGCAAAAGCATAAGTTGGCATGTGGTTTTTCTAGGACTTTTAACGTGAGAAGGGAACACACATGCATACCATCCATCCTTCTTCCTATTCTCCATAGCATAAAATTAAAAGATAGAAATAAAATCATCACCTTCTTTCCTCCTCCTCCTCTCGATCTTAAATGAAAGGTTTAGTTTAGGAAGAGAAAAATATTTTTCCTTGATTTTTTAAGAAGATATCTATCTTCTTCCTTGGATCTCTAGCATAAAGAAAAAGAAAAAAATAGAAGAGAGATTTGATCCAACGATCAATGCGAGGCCTGCAAAGTGCTAGCACTCTGATGGCCTCAGTGCTTCAATTAAGCCATCTCCATGTGGATACCAACAGACACCAGACATGTACGCGGCTTTAGTGCAACTCGAGATATTTATCAGATTCGATCCGATAAAGACGGAGTAGTACAACAAGTAGATTTGATCTACTTAGTCCTTTTGTTTTTATTTGTAGATCTACATATTCATGAATAAATTTTATTATGCATGCTTATATTAAATTTTTATTTTTGTTGCAAATTAATTTTAATTAATTAAAAAAATTTTAAAAATCTACATGTAATCATGGGATGCCAAATGATTCCTTCAGTTTCTCCGTTCCTCTCTCTCATGCACACCCTCCCTTCCATCTCCCTCTAGCCCATGCCACCTCTTTCTCTCTCTATCACACACTCACATGCATGCATGCATAAGAGGGGTGGAGATAAAGAGAGTTGTGAACATAGAAATCAAAAGCAACTTCAATTTAGTCAAATAGCTCAGCTTTAAACAATCCAAAATACAAAAATATTCCCAAGCAAGCTCTTGGAAACATATTAATAGAACAAGACCCCACAGGTGTGTCTCTCCTGCAAATACCTCTAACCGCTCCCTTCTTGAAACTGATTTTTTTCAAAACTCTCGCGGAGTGAAGTAGAAAATTTTGAGACCGAACGGGTACAGATAAGTTCCTTATAAGAAAGGTCAATCATTCGTAACGGTACAACCACCATCCATTCTAGTATAATAGTTGCCCTTTCTTGTACCCTGGCAAGGCTTGTATCCGAATTCCACTGCCTCTCGGGCTAGCTAGCCAACACATGTAGCCATAGGGGTCACCATGAATCCTGCTAACTCCAACATGAGAAATTATTGCAAGCCATGCACAAAAGCCTATCGCAACCATTGATTTTTATGATGATGTATCAAAATACATGCTTGATAATAGAGTCTACATAATTAGAGATCATTAATGATAATAAGGAAGAGGCTATCATTGATTCGACATGAGTTATAAATCAAGAAAAAATCTAGCTTATATAAAAAATAATCATTTTTTAAAAAAAATGAGTTGTTTTTTAAATTAAAATCCAGAGAGATATAATTATGAGATCTATGGCATGCACAATATACATCATATTTAGATTCAAAAGTAATATTTTCAATGAACCTTAAATACAATTCAAAGAGTAAAATACAAAATTTTGAGGTTGAATAGGTACAGCAGATAACTTCCTTATAAGAAAGGTAAATCTTTCATAAGAATACAACCACTATTCGTTCTGGTATAAAAACTGCTCATTCTCGTACCCCGGAAAGACATGTATCAGAATTCCACTGCCTTTTTGGCTACCTCGGCCAGCACATGTAGCTATGGGGGGTCATCAAGAACCTTGCCAACTCCAACTCGGAAAATTATTGCAAGCCATGCCACACAGCCAATTGCAATCATTGATTTTTATGACGATGCATCAAAATACATACTTCATAAATAAAGTCTATATAAATCAGCAGCCATTGCTAATAACAAGGAAAAAAAAAAAAAGCATCATTTATTTAACATTGATTATAAATCAAGAAAGTCTCTAACTTATATTTTAAAAAAATCATCTATGCGCCTTTTGGATTGAAATATCGAGAGACAAAATTGTAAGGCCCGTGATATGTGATAATATGCCTATCATTTTATATCTAGATCTAAAAGTAATATTATCAATGGACTTTAAATATAATTCAAAGAGTAAAGTACAAAATTTTGCGGCTGAATAGGTACGGCAGATAAGTTCCTTATAAAAGAGGTAAATCCTTCGTAAATGTAAAATCACTAACTGTTCTAGTATAATATCTGCTTGTACTTCGGAAAGGCTTGTATCCGAATTCCGCTGCCTCTCTGGCTAGCTCGGCCATGCAGCACATGTAGCCATGTGGGTCACGATGAATCCTGCTAACTCCAACACGAGAAAATTATTACAAGCTATGCACATGGCCAATCACAACGGTTGATTTTACGATGATGCATCACAATACATGCTTGATAAATAGAGAGTCTAGATAAATCAATAGTTGTTGGTGATAATAAGAAAGAGGATATTATTGGTTCTATTGGTTATGAATCAAAAAAAATTCTAGCTTTTATTAAAAAAGAATCATCTTTTATTTTTTCTGAAATTCCTTTTAAATTGAAATTTAGAAAAACAAAATTACGAGATCTGTGGTATGCAATAATATGAATATCATATTTTATTTAAATCTAAAAATATTATTATATATCAATAATGAACCTTAAATATAATTCAAAAATTAAAGGACAAAATTTTGAGATGGAGAGAAAACAGGATATTTTAGGGATGGCTAATTGCCATTGCTAAAAACTCATTTGCCGTCACTAATAGTCCATCTTAAAAATTATCATCGTTGATAATGGTTACTAGTGATCGCAAGAAACACCATCATTAGTAACGATTATTAACGATGATAATTGTCATTGCCAATAGTTTTTTATTTTTTAAAAAAATTTAAAAAATTAAATTAAAAATTATTGGTGATGAGAATGTGCCTAATCAGAAACCGTTGGCAATAATGCTTTAGTGGTGGCGATTCCTATCACTAAAAAGCCACCGATAATAAAGTTTTTTTATTTTTTTAAAAAAATATAATTATATATTTAAAAACTTGTTTTAATTATAATAAAATAGTAATTAAAGTTTCTAAACCCTGTAATACGAAAATTAACAATTAAATGCTATAATTATAAATAAAAAAATAATTATATTATATTAAATTTATAAATTATAAAATTTTATAAATTAATACTGCTTTACAAGTAAAAAATTAAATACATAACTTTAAAAAAAATTAAGTGAGATCCTCATTGTCCTCCTCCTGTTGTTCCTATATGTCCTCTTTAGCAGCTGGTGGATAAGAGCCGGATGTTCCAGCATTTTGTAACGAAGAAAAATAAAATATTATTAATAAGTTTCAATACGAAAGTGTATATATCGATATGGAAGAATATATTTTGATATACTCATTCAATTCTTAAATAGATTGTTCCTATAAGTTTCCTTCTATGATACAAAGCTATAGATACCCTCGGCCCATCGATTAGATGGTTAGATTAAAATTTTATCCTTATGTCCCCATTCTCGATTCAAGTCTAAATATATAAAGCTTCTAAATATAAATATTTAAAGCAAGTAAAGGATTTTATTAATAGATTTACCTATAGTGATGGCTATGATAATAAGACTAGCTAATCACATAGATATGGATCCCAAAGAATCTTGATGACTATATCACAAATGGCATCTTGGAAGCTCTAAGGTCACTAGGTAAAAAGTCTCTGCACGATGTCGTTGACATGTGTATCACCCTACATTAGGGTCATCGAGGCTTGAGAGGATGACACGAAAGATGGTGAGCTACTAGAGGGTCGAAGTTATTCATGAATCTTATGACTCGACTCTTACTCACCCCTCTAATGGCCTTGAGCCATCCCTCAAGGCCAAGAAGGGGCTGAGAGGATGGGTTCTCACCATACCGCAATATGACGTACTCTAATAATTTACCTATATAATGTATTAATTGATCGGTCCAATTATACATATCATTATATATATAAACTAATAAATAATATTTTAAGTTCTTACCATGATATATCTGGATCTTAGATCTAAGTAATCACCTGTCCTCCTAGACTGGTATATGACCTCCCATAAATATAGCTACTCCGATACACGACCCAGCTACCATATCTATAATAAATAGATAATAAAAATAAATTAGTTAAAATATATATATATAATCAATTTAATATGAAATTAATATAAGTATAGAATTCTTACCAATATATCTACCACTATATATGTACCAACAGAGCCGTCGATGTGCTTAATCAAATCTTGCTGGGTGGTCCAATTTTACTGTTCCCTCTGTTACCTACCAGAATATTCCTCAGTGCTCCACTGGTCATAAAGGGCCTCCTACATGTTTGCCTGTATCAATGATCTCAGAAAGACTCCAATTCAATGGTGACTCAAAATTGAAGTGCTCAATGATGGACTACCTGAGACTATACAGTCCATCTTGGAGCCTACATGTGGCCACCTACTCGAAGGTTAGATGGCTAGCCCCTTCATCCTAAGGAGTCTCGAATCGATAATACTCCTATAAATATAAGCAAACTTGTATTAAATAAATAAAATATAAATATTTTATGAATTTAAAAATTAAATATATTTGACTTACTATGAACATCTTCCAGGCTGCATTACAAGACCTTGATGGCAAACTGGAGAACTCATTCACTAGCCCCAACATTAATCGATGAATGATCTCGATAATCACCTGAGACACTCCAGGCTCTCTGAATATGCTATAAAATTAAAATTTAAAAATAAGCATTAACTCTAAAATAACCAAATTTTAAATATATTAATTAAAAATATAATACTTATGAGTAGCTCTAAATATGGATGAGCTTTCTATTCTTTGATCGAGTTGTAGGTGCCACGAGTCGGGCAGGTTCTTGACCACAGTGCTGAGTCTGAGAGCCGATCGTTGTTGCATATAACTATGGAGTCAATGGTGACCCTATGTTCTCTGAACTTGATTGCATATTAAATATCTATTACAAAAAATGCTATATTAGATAATAAATTATAAAATAATATAAAAAGAATATCTAAAGTTTTAGAGTTTACCGTATCTAAGAGTGGTGCAAAACCATGCAAGCAGGGTCTGCACAATTCACTCTCTCCTCAGCAAGCATAGTCCAGCCTCTAGAAGACATGACACTATAATCTCTAAAAATAAAAATAAATAGATTCACCAAATTAATTATAAAATCATGGATGGTAATGCAAAATTTAAAATGTTGCAAGACAAGTATGTAAAATGATTTAAGGATTATATACTTAGTACTACTCATTGGTTTATTTAGATGTTTGATACCTTTCAAATTTTTCTTCTAATTCTTCCTCTTCTTCCATTACTTGATCTTCTTTCTCTTATTCCATGTTTCCATCTTCTTTCTCCTCTTCCATTGCTTCATCTTCTTTATCTTCTTTCCCTTGCAGGATAGGATTATCCTTTGTAACAAACTTGGTATGATCTATCTTCTCATATTGATCATCACGAAGGAGAATTTCTTGAGCATCCAACTTTGCATCCATGAAAGATTGATGAACTCCTGATGTCACGTCCCGAATCCAGCACCGAAATCGGCTACGCGACCGGTTGCACAAATCCTAGATTTTATCCTAGAGATCATGCAAGGCCTAGGTACACAAGAGTCATTCTTCTAAAATCACAGCAATTGTATCAACATGAATTAAAAGTATAACTAAACAATTCTTTTATTCAAATCAAGATACTAATGGTCCACTGATCCATAATAAGTATCAGCAATTGAAAAACTACATAAAACTAACTAACAACTAAAAGTCGATGTTCCGTCTTACGCCCAGCCCAAACCTTGCATGCATCCTGAGTCTCTGAGAAATCAAAAAGTAGGGGGTGAGCTTACAGTCCAGTAAGGTTTCTATATGATCACACCAATAATAATATACATTTTTGAAAATAGTAAAATACCAGTATATCATGTCATGCAGTCAAATAACTCAAGCCTCATGTATGACAAAATCTTGAAAAAACCCATATTTTTCTTTGCCAATTTTCATTAATCAATCTTTATCTTTAGGATTCTAGACTAGCCACAGTCATGTACCAGCCCATGACTGGCAACTGCAAAGCGACCATGCATACAGTGGTCAGTCCTGCTCACGTACTAAGCCCGTGGCTCGGCTGTCCCATATACTAACCGCCCGTGATCGGCTCCCACGTACAAAGCCCATGGCTCAGGCTATGTAACCACGGTGCTACCATAGCATGGCTAGTCCAAATACCATATTTACTTCATTAACACTTGTCAAAATATATCTTTTATAATTTCTCAATAACTAATATCATGGTTCAACCCATTCAATAACCGGTATCATGGTCCAACCCACTCGATAACCGATATCATGGTCCAACCCATTTAGCAATCCAGTATCATGATCCAATCCATCTAGGTATCAGTTTCCTTTAAAACATGGTGCATGAAATATCGATGATAATAATAATAACAACCACAATGTCCATTATAAGAAATCAACATGCCATGCGATATAACACCATGCGTGCAAATGTATATATATATATGCTCAGATCAAACCAGGCCACGTAAAATACATGTATAAATGGATGATCAATAGAGAATTCCTTACATTCAAGCGCTAAACTAAAATACTCGGTACCAAAACCATGCCATGTAAAATAATATATAGAACTGGTGATCATGTCCAGAATCCTTACCTCACTAGAGACAACTGATACTGGTCCATACCCAGAACCCGCATAAAGCCCTTCTGCTCAGAAGGCTGCCTCCCTACAGGTACAATAGTAGTTTTTTAATAAAAATTCTAAGATAATTTTAAATCCAAACCTTTTATCCAAATTCCTTCTACGATTCACTCGTAAATCCTATTCTCACGAATTTCCAGAATAAAACTTTTTGATCCCCCTTTTAACATTTATATATATTTTCCCTCCTCTTTCTCTCTCCTCTTTCCCTCTCCTCTTTCTCTCTCCTCTTCCTCTCTCTCCTCTTCTTCTCTCTCCCCTTTATCTACTTTCTCTCTCCTTATTGTTTTATCTTTTTTTCCTTTCCTGAACCGAAACAAAACTTTTTTTTTTCTTTTTCTTCCTTCATTTCTTTCTTTCTTTCTTTCTTCCGAACCATCCCCCTTGCATCTCCCTCGACCCGACCGAACCAGCCTTCCCTCCCCGATTTGTCAGCAACCAAGGAGTGGTTGTCGCAGAGGCTTCACGAACTGAAGGCAGGCAGCGGCAGGGCCTCCTATGGTGCACGGTCCTAAGCAAACCAATGATAAACTAAAGTAATTCGATTAAATCCTCCTTAAACAAATTAAATAAAAGCAACAGGCTCACCCGCACTTGAAGAGCTCTTCATCGCTGGCGGGAGAGGAGGACGTCGCATGGAAGGAGCCCGATGAGGCTCGGTTCGGTGGTGGTGAGATGGAATTTAAAGAAAACCTACCGATGGGTTTCACTGCTGTTTGGGAAAAGAAAACTGCTTGATCGGAACTCCAACCCAACCCAAACTTGTCATCGACCACCCCCCTCCCCTCCACGGCTCTTTCCCTGACTCCTCTGGCAACATTCTCTGTCGAATAAGGGGTGAAACACTTCCCCTGTTCTGACTCCACCTCTCCCTCCTCTGTTTTTTTTTCATGATATGGGTCGAAGTCGTTTGGGCCTACTGACTTCGACCCAAAAAAACTCAATTTTCACATTCTCCTCTCATTAAAATAATTTCATCATCGAAATTAGCTTGATTGAGATTTTAAATCTTAAAAATAATCAACCATCATATCATTCCCAAACTCCCAATTAATCTGCCTCTCAGGGTACTCGTTTCTTAATTTGAATAGTAACAATCTCATATAACACCTAAAACTTGATCCTTTCCTTTCACAGTACATAACGAATTTTCTTGAGCTCCTTCAAAAGAATACTAATCTTTCGATGTCATAATAATTAATTATCCTTGATCAATTCTACAGAATTTCATGATAGCCCAACCTTAGATATACATATTTAACATCATCCTCAAGCTTCTGTATGATTCCTTTCTTAGATCATTTTCTTCATAAGTCTATAACAAAATTATACCACATCTCAATTCTTGCTCCTTATGATTTACAATACATAATGAATTCTCTCAGTCTCTTCAAATGAATATTAATGCTTCAACCTCGACTTAAGTATACAATTCTTTGCCCCTATGATTTATCGTAATTGGTCCAACATATACTTAACCAATAATTCGGAGAAGGCTTAAGCACTAGATACTTGCCACGATCTTTAACATTCTTTCTTCTCTTACACCTCTCCATGACTTTATAATCAATCTTTAATCTTATAGAAATCTCGAGCCCTCCTTAAATAGAGAATCATATTGTCATAACTAAAGGAGCTTAGTACCAGAAAGATCCAAAACTATTGAAGTAAAGCTATTGAGTCTCTCTATCTCCTTTACATCTCAGGTATATTATATCAAGGTTTATCTTGACCCGATTCTCATATTGAAAGTCCTTCAAAATTTTATCATCCTTTTTATGATTTCAATAATTCTAGTTTAAGTCTGAATTAATCATATTCTTCTTGACAATTCAATTAGACAACTAGATCAACTCTTCTCGTGGAAAGTTATCATTAACTCTAACAAGTACATGACTTTCAATCAATGCTCTTATGAATAGAATCAATCATCTTATCATTCATAAAATGATCTTACCATAACTCTTAACATCAATTATCAAACTATAAAAAATGTTGTCTTTCATAGACTAAACCCATATAAATTTCTTAACACCAATCTGTTTGCTCAATACAACATCAGTAGTAGAGTAACTTAAATCTTCCAATACCGATTTGTCTTCTTACTATAATCCAGTATCATGATAACGAAGATCTTTCTATAGATCTTAATTTGACTTGGTGTTTAACATATCCAATAATCTCCAATAATTATAGAATAGATCCAGTAATTTAATCACAAACCACTAACCTGCACCATCAAGGATTCTACCAAGATGTGCATGGCATAATATCATTTACTCCACTAATTACAAATCTATACATTATGCCAAACCCATTTTCTATTACATAATTTCATTAATAATCTACATACAGATTCAGTAATCCAATCAAAACTACAAATTTAGACTATTAAGATTCCATCAAAATATGCATGCCATGTCGACATGATATAACCTAATCCACCAATAGAGAGTTACAAAGCTATACATCATCCTAAACGTATTTTGTCTTTTATATATTCAATCATATAGATTCATCAAAAACATATCCTCTCTAATATCATTAAACTCTTCCATAACTTATACTTTAAACATCTTCTTACAACAGTCCCAAAAATCAACAATCCGATAATTAACAATAGAACTAATATATTATCATAATCCACATCTACATCAGGTTCAGTATTCCAAAATCATTCAATTGATAATTGAACATATATATTTGATATAACTCATTAATATACTATATTTTCAGGCCAAAACTCTTGATGCTTGGGTCCACCCACTTATCAAAGGCAAAGATGCATCTTATCAAACTCTACAATATCCATCAAATGATTTCTTATCATGATTCTCCATTCATATCAAGTTTAGGAACCCCCATATCATTCAATTAGTAATTGATTTTCCATATTCAACACACCATATTTTTCAGGCCAACACTTCTAAAGATAGATCAAGTCCATTTCTCGCATCTTATCTAGCTCCAAACATTTATAATATGCTTACTTATCATAATCAAAAAGTACAAATCATCCAGCTCTTACATTTATCCTGGATCAATCCCATTACTCATGTTACAGGTAAAAATCATGATCCTCTTTGATACTAATGATATGCTAGATCTTGTGTATAATATCTAAAGATTATAAATATAACCTTCAAATCTATTTTCTTCCTAACTTCACATCTTGACTAGTCATGACACTAAATTTAAATACCTCTTAAATCACAATCCATCATAACTTAAATTTCAATATCATTTAAATTGTATCCCATGAACTTATATCACAATTCCAAGTGATCAAAACTTAAATTTTGATATCATTCATATCATATCCCAATCATTTATGTCACAATCCTAAGGGATCTTACTCTGGCTTCGATATGATTCATATCATATTCAAACTACTTAAGCTTCAACATCATTCATATCATGTCTAAATCACTTACATTACAATCCTTAATAAACATGAGCTAAGCTTCGATATTCCTCATGTTATGTCCCGATCACTTATATCATAGTTCCAAGTAATCATAACCAAAGTTTTGATATTATTCTGCTATGTCCTAATAATCATCACGTTATTTCCTAACTACTTGTACCACTGTCCCAAATGATCAAAAATTAAATTCTGATACCATTCTATCATGTCTTACTAATCATCATGGTTCCAGGTAATCATAACCTAAGATATCACTCAGTCATGCCCTAATAACCATCATACCATCATGTAATTTCCCAATTCACTTATGTCTAAGTCTCGAACAATCATGACCTAAATTTTGATATCACTCATATCTATCATAAACACTTATACCATAGTCCAAAGTCATCATAACCTGAGCCTTGACACTTTTCTTGTGAAATTCTAATAACCATCATGTCATTATTATTTTAAATCACTTGTATCACCATCCCAAATAATCATAACCTAAGCTCTGATTCCACTCTGTCACGTCTTGAATCCAGCACCGAAATCGGCTACAGACCGGCCACACAAATCTTAGATTTTATCCTAGAGAACATGCAAGGCCTAGGTATACAAGAGTCATTCTTCTAAAATCATAGCAATTGTATCAACATGAATTAAAAGTATAACTAAACAATTCTTTTATTCAAATCAAGCTATTAATGGTCCACTGATCCATAATAAGTATCAGCAACCGAAAAACTGCATAAAACTAACTAACAACTAAAAGTTGATGTTCCATCTTATGCCCAGCATAAACCTTGCTACGCATCCTGAGTCTCTGAGAAATCAAAAAGTAGGGGATGAGCTATACAACCCAGTAAGGTTTCCATATGATCACACCAATAATAATATACATTTCTGAAAATAGTAAAATACCAGTATATCATGTCATGTAGTCAAATTACTCAAGCCTCATGTATGACAAAACCTTAAAAAAACTCATATTTTTATTTGCCAATTTTCATTGATCAATCTTTATCTTTAGGGTTCTGAACTAGCCACGGTCATGTACCAGCCCATGACTGGCAATCGCAAAGCGACCATGCATACAGTGGTCGGTCCTACTCACGTACTATGCCCATGGCTCGGCTGTTCCACGTTCTATTGCTCGTGGCCGGCTCCCACATACAGAGCATGTGGCTCAGGCTATGTAACCACAGTGCTACCATAGCATGGCTAGTCCAAATACCATATTTACTTCATTAACACTTGTCAAAACATATCTTTTATGATTTCTCAATAACTAGTGTCATGGTTCAACCCATTCAATAATCGGTATCGTGGTCCAACCCACTCGATAACCGATATCATGGTCCAACCTATTTAGCAATCCGATATTATGGTCCAACCCATCCGGATATTAGTTTCCTTTAAAACATAGTGCATAAAATACCAACGATAATAATAATAACCATAATGTCCATCACAAGAAATCAACATGCCATGCAATATAACACCATGCGTGTAAATGTATATATATATGCTCATATCAAACCAGGCCACGTAAAATACATGTATAAACGGATGATCAATACAGAATTCCTTACATTCAAGCGCTAAACCAAAATATTCGGTATCAAAACCATGCCATGTAAAATAATATATAGAACTGGTGATCATATCCAGAATCCTTACCTCACTAGAGAAACTGATACTGGTCCATACCCGGAACCCGCATAAAGCCCTTCTGCTTAGAAGGCTGCCTCCCTACAAGTACAATAACAGTTTTTTAATAAAAAATTTTAGGATAATTTTAAACCCAAACCTTTTACCCAAATTCCTTCTACGATTCACTCATAAATCCTATTCTCACGAATGTCTAGAATAAAACTTTTCGATCCCCCTTTCAACATTTATATATATTTTTCCTCCTCCTTCTCTCTCCTCTTCCTCTCTTTCCTCTTCTTTTCTATCCTCTTTCTCTACTTTCTCTCTCCTTATTTTTTTTCTTTTTTTTCCTTTCCTGAACCGAAACAAAACTTTTTTTTCTTTTTCTTCCTTCCTTCCTTTCTTTCTTTCTTTCTTTCTTTCTTCCGAAGCATCCCCCCAGCCTCTTCCTGAGCCCAATCGAACCGGCCTCCCCCCTGGTTTCCAGCAACCAAGGAGTGGTTGTTGCAGAGGCTTCATGGACTGAAGGCAGGCGACGGTGGGGCCTCCGGTGGTGCACAGTCCTAAGCAAACCAATGATAAACCAAAGTAACTCGGTTAAATCCTCTTTAAGCAAATTAAATAAAAGCAACTAGCTCACCCACGTTTGAAGAGCTCTTCGTCGCTGGTCAGAGAGGAGGACGTCGCATGGAAGGAGCCCGATGAGGCTTGGTTCGGTGGTGGTGAGGTGGAATTTAAAGAAAACCTACCGATGGGTTTCACTGTCATTTGGGAAAAGAAAACCGCTTGATCGGAACTCCAACCCAACTCAAACTTGTCGTCGACCACCCCCCTTTCCTCCATGGCTCTTTCCCCAATTCCTCCGGTGACATTCCCGGCCGAATAAGGGGTGAAACACTTCCCCTATTCTGACTCCACCTCTCCCTCCTCTATTTTTTTTTCGTGATATGGGTCGAAGTCGTTTGGGCCTACTGACTTTGGCCCAAAAAAAAACTCAGTTCTCACTCCTGATGTTTCATCTTTTTGAAAGCATTTTGATTACTAGAACTCTTTTTCTTCGAGTGTGTAATAAATGGCTTGAGACTTAATCTTGCATATAACCTACTAATCTTTCCTTCTTCTCTTTCTTGATGGAAAAAATATAATATACTTGAGTAGTTTATTGAGCTAGCACAAATGGCTCATTAACATATGCTTTTGATCCATGTTTGATTTTAATAAGCCCATGCCATGGATCAACCCTCCTATAATTGTCATTATCAAATCATTGGCATTTAAATAGAATGACACTATTACCTTCAATATATGTCAACTTGATTACTTCTTCAAGGATTCCATAGTAATCACTCTATGCTCTTTTCACCAGCTACCCATTATACACATCAATGTTCATTATGCTTTTATGATATCCATATCACTGGGTGTGAACTTTAAAACCATTTACATTATAGGTAGTATAACATATCACATATTTTGTTAGCCCGTAACCTAATGGTCTTAGCTTTCTAGAAATAGAGTCGTCCCCTTACATGACTTGCAAATTATAAAAGGAATAAATTAGAAAATATTAATATATATGAAATGATAATGGATACTTATTAATTGATGGAACCAATATGCAAAGTTTTATGAGTGCCATGTAAAAACTTCTTGCTTATTTATTTTTAAATTATCCCATCTCAGTATCCCATCATATTGTCTAAACATGCATAAGATAAATATGCTATAATAAGTGATTGAAGAGTTGGGATTGTGATAGATACTTACTCAATATATGGATCGACCTTTATATAGTTTAGCAAAATATATGTCTTCGCCTACCAGAATTCAACATCAATTAAAATTTGACAAATCTCATGCCCAAATTCATAAGTGGATAGGCAAATATTAAGATCTTCTACTCTGATTCCTCACCACCATCATTATTTAGGCCAACTTGAGTTAGCTTTGTCTACATACTAGGATTAAATTAGTGTTGGCTGAAATTTAAAATTTCTTCTATTATGTAAATCTCCATATTAGAATATTTGATTATGGCCTTATATTTTAGTTTCTTCTTTAGACTGTGTAGATATATTTTAAATGGATACATCTACCTATACTATATTGGTCCTTCCATCCTAGCTTTATATGTCAAATGAATTATGAGGTGCTCCATGAAGTCGAAAAAGCTAAAAAAGAATATCTTCTCCAACTTACAAATAGTTTCTGCATTGCTAGCCTCAAGATTAGAGATATGGTCGATAGATAGTTTGGTAGTATAAATGTCTCTAAAAAAAAGATTAATCTTGGTCAAAGAACTCTATATAGAGTTAGAAAAGAGATCACAGCAAGCCAATGGTAGTAATCTTTGTATGAAGACATAGCAATCATGGCTCTTTAGCCTATAGAATTTGCAATCTTTAACATTGATGCACCGAGCAAGATTCTTGCATAACCATCTAGAAATTTAAGATTTTTATACTATTCACATATATCCTTCAACTACTCCCTCATTAAGGTATATAATATTTTTGGCTTCAAAAATTTTTCAAGTGACACCTCAACTAACTCTAATAGAGGATGCTTGCATATATTCTTCATATCTGCTTAAGTCTTGGGATTATCCTTTGTCTTGTCCTTAACATCCATAATAGTATAGAAAATGTTATTGAATACATTCTTCTCAATGTGTATGATATCAAGGTTATGATGGATCAAATTAGAGGACCAATATGGTAACTCTCAAAAGATGCTATGCTTTACCCAAGTATGAGTTCTACCGAATCTTCAAGATTTTTGTTTGTCAAATAGTATGTTAAACTAGACTTCATCAACTTAGAATATCTTCTGAAATACTTTCATACCATTGAGGTGCAGGGGTGCACGATTTTTCTCTATCTTGTTTCTTCTAAAACTATCCTGCTACTTTCAAAAGGGATGATTCTTGGAAAGAAATTAACGATGATAATCAAACTAGTATGGCTTACGACCATGCTCAAGTTGAAATAATTTCATATTCTTCATGCAATAGAGACTTGTTAGCTTTCCATGAGTACTCCATTTGGATAGCATCCCATAAGCAAAAAAATCGCTATTGCTCTATATTAATGCAGCCTTTATTATAAAATTCTACTTCTTTGATATATCAAAAGTATGTATGCTATCGGATTATAAAAATTTTAGCTCATCAATAAAAGGCTTAGATATACATCAATATTTCTATTAAAGTGGCATGGTACAAGAATGACTAATATAAGAAAGATATTATGCTTTTTATACACATTCCAGTTGGTAGATTATATGGAATAATAAAGACTGACCAACATGAATAAAAAGCTACTATATGATTGAACGGTATAAACCCATCCATAGACAGATTCAATTGGACATTGCATAATTTCTAAGCAAATAAATGGTGGCAAGCATCAAATTTCTTTCACATCTCACTGATCAATGGATGATACATCATATTGGTGTACTTGCAAATCCCTTCTTTATGGCTTCTCATCTATTCATCAATACTCTTAGATAAGTAGAGCCTCCAAATTCTAGGACTGAAGGAAAAGTATCGAAGAACCTTATATGATATGTCCTTTTGATTTCTATCCTCTTATCTTAGCTTAAATTGGCTTTCACCACATACGTCATATGAGCTCTTCAATTAGTCCTCATAGAAAATTATGTAATCATTATGGCATACATCTATCTTCTCATATCCCATGTCTAACCCTTTCATCTTTTTTTTTGAAGTATAAAAGCTCCTAACAAGCTTTTCATCTTTCGGTAGCATCTTCTTTATTATTACTGCCATCCTATCAAAATAATTGATCATCATATTAAATTCAACCTTCAAGTTCAAAAACTCTGACACAACTGATAATACAATATACATTTCATATCTCACCTACAGTGGTTCATCAGCATCTTTCAGCATATAATAGAAATAGTCACTATTAGCTTCTGAATCATCCTCCATATCTTAGCCAAATTTAGAACTAATTGCATCTATAACCACATCTACCATTTTATTTGTATCCCTCTCTTGCTGAGTTCTAACCATTGCAACTAAACATGGGCATCAGGCCAGGCCACCCATTACTTGGCCCTGGCCAGGCATGACTTGGGCCATGCCAAGCCATGCCTAGCATGGCCCAGATAAGGTGGCCGGCTGGGCTAGGGGTTTAAAGCCCACAACTTAAGCGCAACATGGCCCATAAGGGCCTAGGCTGGCATGATCCATGTGTTGGCACAAGTATAGTGCTCCCAAGTATTGGAAGGCTAGGAGAGGAGTCATGGCGATGACTCCAAGAGTCTAGAATTAGTTTGGATCCTAGAGCTAGGACCGGTTTGGTTTTAGGTTGGAGGTTCGGCTCTTAACGGGTTCAAGGTCAAGAATTTTGGATCTTAAGAGGGCTAATCCATATTAGATCAGGTTTGGATCTAAATGGGTATGAGAGTAAGGCAAGTCATGGGTGTACATGGGCTTGGATAAGTGCTCTCCTAATTAGATTAGCCTTAGAAGAATTAAAATTAGGTTTAAGTTTGTGTTTATAGTCCTATTTAAATTAGAAGAATTGTTTGGTCTATAAAAGGGTACCTTATGTAAACCTTATTTGAAGGAATAATAAAATTCCTTTCTTCCTAACCTCTCTCCCTTCTCTCTGGTGTTGCATGCTATTCAAGGAGTAGCAACAAGGAGCTTTCATGCGTACCCCTCTTCCTTGGAAGGGGGCATGCATGGCATGAAAAATTAGTGTGTAGTGCTAGCACTAGGAGAGAGCACAATCTACCTGGGAGTCTCTCTCCTAGCAGGATCCAGGTGCCCAAACCCCCCTACTTTAGGAGGAGAGCATGGAGGGCTGATTCCATGGTGAGGAAGCATAGGAGATATGCTTTAAAGGAAAAAAATTAGAGCATGCATGCAAAAGTGTTTTATGCAATATGATGGTTTGGTGCTAGGAGTTTGAGTCCACCGGGACTCTCTCCCAATGCCCAAAGGAGGTTCCATAACTAGGAAAGGCTTTTGGTCTGATCAGATATCAAAGTAGGAGGCATGAATAGGGACTTGGAGGTGGGTTCGAGCCCAAGAAGCACACAAACCATCAAGCACAAGCAAAGGCTGCTATAGGAAGATACTGCAATGGAGTCTCTATTGAAAAAGGACTCCTCCTCATCCATGGTTTCGGTCTAAATCTTCAATCCCAAAGATACCATGTTCTTAGCCCTTGTTCCTAGAGTGTTGGGGGGTGGAGTTTGAGATCTAGAGATGCATCTCAGATCTGGTGAATCGGGGAGACACAAACTAGGTTGCTGTAGCAGGGTTCTTGACATGCAGTGACCTAGAGCTTGATCTTTGACTACCCAAATGGTTTTCAAATGATGTGAAACTTCATAGCTTACTTCCTTACTGGTGTCCTCAGGTCTATGCATGAGAACAATGATCATAACAATAGGTATCAAAGCCAAGCGAGCATGGAAGGGAGGAATAGGGTGCTGCAGAAATTCTATTCCAAATAGAATTTGATAGTAGGATATTTTTTACTCTCTTTGCTGGTCCCAGGTTTCCAGAACCTGGTGAGACTCCTACATGAGGTAGGAGGTGATCAGAGGAGCCTCTAGATATCAAGGTTTGAGGGTAGGAAGCAAGGAGAGCCGTCCAAGAAGGGAGGAGAAGGCTGCTACAATTCTCTTTAGTTTTGTTGAAATTTGCACATATTCCACAGTATGGTACGGATCTACCTTTTCTATTATGGTTTGGCCAACTATGAGTAGCAGGTTGAAGGTAGAGGTTGAGAAGCTTAACAAGAAGGAAAATTTCTTAGGGTGGAAGGTTTCAGTGGTAGATTTTCTAGTCCAACTTTGGTTGAATCCGATCTCAGAGGAAAGGTCAAGATGTATGACGGATTCATAGTAGATTCTCTAGTGAAGATGAGAAGAAAGGAGCTAGTCTTTGATGGATGAAAAGTCTTTAGCATGCTAGAAGGGAGGTTTTCTAAGAGGTATTGGTCGAGGTGGAGATGAAGAAGTAACTATATGGCCTTCGGTGTAGAAGGTGAGGAAGTAGTTGGGGTACCTTCAATGATTCGACTAGAGTAGGATTTGTAGAGTCTTGAGATAATGGAGATGGCTGATTCTCGAAGTATTGTTGATGATTCAGAGGAGGAGTTCCTCTTAGGAGTCTGAGAGAGGTCCACAAGTGCAGAGGGTCCAAAACAAGAACAATAGTGTGGTGGTGTAGCAAGAAGCCCAGTAGGACATCTTTGGATAGCTGACCTCGCATTTTGCTTTTTTCTTTTGCAGGGACACCAAGAAGAGTTGTCATTCAGGTAGAGCACCAACTAAAGGTGCTTGCACAAGTGAATGGAGGTTTGGCATAGGTTCAAAACTAAGTGATTCAGGGAAAGGCATCAATTCCAGCACTAGTGATCGTGATGCACTGCATGGGTCGATGCGGGATATACAGGCATCGATGAGGTATGGCTCTAAGGAGACTATGTCAGATAGTTTGGTTATAGCAAGAGAAAACCTAGATACCTATTAGAAGGCTAAGGTGAGCCCAAAGAGAGATACGTGGGTCCGAGCTAAGACAGGCAAGTTGCAATCCCTCCAAGAGAAGCTGAAGCGATGGTTGGTATGGGTACAGAAGAAAAAAATGCCATCAAGATATAGGAGGGTGCTCAGACATAAGCAAGGAGCTTTAGCCTAGGTGAAAGCGATCATCTTAGAGGCCTCAAGGACTGAAGGGATTGGCATTGGCATTGGAGTTTACACAAGGAGCTATCAGGATGCTCAACAGTAGCATATGATAGCAGGATCGTGTAGATGGATCTTGTAGAATGCGCCAAGGCTTATGCACACCAAAATAGAGATTGTTGGTGCATATATGGTACTCCCAAGCCTTGAAAAGCTAGAAAAGGAGTCATGGTGATGACTCCAAGAGTCTAAGATCAATTTAGATCCTAGGACTAGGATCGGTTTGGTCCTGGGATGAAAGTTCAATCCTCCATGGACTCGAGGTCCAGGATTTTGGATTTTGAGGGTGCTAATCCATATTGGATCAAGTTTGGATCAAAGTGGGTGTGAGAGTGGATCAGGTCATGGGTATATATGGGCTTCAATGAGTTCTCTCTTAATTGGATTAGCCTTGGAAGAATTAGAGTTAGGTTTAAGTTTGTATTTCTAGTCCTATTTGGACTAGGAGAATCCTTTGGTCTATAAAAGGATTCCTTATGTAAGCCTAACTTGAAGGAATAATATAATCCTTTTCTCCCTAACTTATCTCTTTTCTCTATAGTATTGCATGCCACCCAAGGAGCAGCAGCAAGGAGCTTTCATGTGCTCCCCTCTTCCATAGAAAGGTAGTGCATGCGGCATGGAAAACTAGCACCTACTGCTAGCACCAGGAAAGAGCCCAATCTACCTGGGAGTCTCTCTCCTAGCACGATCAAGTGCCTAAACCCCCTATGCCTTAGGAGGAGAGTATGAGGGCTGATTCCATAGTGAGGAAGCAGAGGAAACACACTTTAAAGGGAAGAAATTAGAGTGCACATGCATACATGCTTTGTGCAGTATGATGGTTTGGCGCTAGGAGTTTGAGTCCATTGGGACTCTCTCTCCCAATGCCCAAAAGAGGTTCCACAACCAAGAAGGCTTTTGGTCTGATTAGGGATCAAGGAAGGAGGCATGAACATGGTCATGAAGGTGGGTTTGAGTCCAAGAAGTACATAAACCATCAAGCATAAGCAAAGGCTGTTGCAAGTAGATGCTACCATAGAGTCATTGTCGAAGTAGGACTCCTCCTCATTCATGGTTTCAGTCTAGATCTTCAAGCCCCAATGTACCTCATCCCTAGCCCTAGTTCTTAGGATATTGAGAGGTGGAATTTGAGATTTGGAGATATGTCTTAGGTCCGGTGAATCAGGGAGACATGAACTAGGTCGCTGCAGTAGGATTTTTAACGAGCAGCAACCTAGGGCTTGATCTTTGGCTATCCAAACGATTTTCAAATGATGTGAAATTTAGTAGAGTGCTTCTTCACTAGTGTCCTTAGGTCAATGCATGAGAACGGTGGTCTTAACACCACATGCCAGCTCGACCCCCGTAAAATGGGCTATGTCAAGGCACAGCCTATAATATTTTTTAAAAATATACAAACTATTTTTTTTATAAATTAAAAAAGATTAGATAGTAAATATAAAAAAGATGAGGGGATGGTAGATTTTCACTTTCTCCAGATTATCCATAAAACTAGATTGTTGGGAGGTTAAAGTGGTAAAAACTTTAAAAATTATTAAAATTAAAAACTACCTATTATGGGACATGCCAAATGGGTCATTCCAGGCATGACCCATTTGGAGCTAATTTTTAAAAAATAATAATAATAAAGGCCTATGGGCCAAATAGGCTAATGGGCCATGCCTAACATGGACCACCACCCTTGAGCCTAGGGTCGTGTTAGGCCAGGTATTTGGTTTAAATGTGTTGTGCCTGACACAACCCATTTAAAGTTTGGCCAGATAGGCTTGGGCCAGGCCATGCCTAACACAACCGACTGCCCAAGTACCAATAGTTGTAGTTTGGCATAAACCCATTCCTATATAAATAAACAGTGATTGTATCCTTATCAAATATTTCCTGCTTCCACATCTCTTACAAGGGCAACCATCTTTGATATAAGAGTGCTGCATTCCCAAAAGCATTATCACAAAAATACTCTACACCCTCCCTATATTCAGCAGAAATCTTTTCGTGCATTGACTACTTGATGGTCCATCCAACTATGGTCCATATTACACTATCTACAAATTTTGCATATACAAATACAAGTTAATTGCTAACTAATTATTTTATCATTCAAAATGACTTACATAATAAATGCATTCTATCATCAACTAATAGATAAAGTTAGGTCCTATACCATTCAGGAGTTGCATTAATTCTATAAGTCAATTATAGTAATCAAACGATATGTAATAAGAACTGAAAAAAATCTTGACAGTATTTTTTCTTAGTTCTTCCCACATGGCTGAAGATATATAAGGAGAATTAAATAAAAATATCCAAAATTTCTCCTAAACTCTCAGCATACCGTTTTATTACCATAACTATCTATAGAATTATTTATAATTCTCAAACTATCCAAACTGGACAATCAATTGATCAATGTACATAATTCTTCCATTCGTACAAAAATATATAAATATATAGATGTCATGAAATATATACATTAATCAAAAGATGGATCTATAGTTCTATACAATACAAATTTTATAAAAATAAATATATAATTAAAAAGTTAAATTAATATGTAATTACAAAACATGAATTAATCTATAACAACAGTTCATATGCATTAAAATATGATACTTTAAATTAATAAGTGTAAGATTTACTTATGTCGTTTATCTTAGGTCTTTAAACTTCACTGGAGGATTTAGCTAATCCTAGTTAAAATATTAAATCATAATCAATCTTTTTTTAGTGAATTCAATAATATTTACATAATATTAAAAGGAAATTGTTAATCAGGTGATTGGTTAGATAAACTACCTTGGCACTAAAGCAGCTTAGGGTCTTCAATCAACCTAGAGAGAAAAATCCTAAAGATGAGAGAGTAGCAATAGAAAATTTTAGAGAAAGAAAGTAGATCTTATAGAGAGCAAAGCCAAAGGTTCATGGGCCAACGAGCTTCACCACGTACTTTGGGCATACTGAACGATATCGAGAGTCCCAATGGGGGAGAGACATTTCAGCCTGGCCTTCAAAACTAAAGTTGTGATACCTATTAAGCTCGGAGTCCCAGCAACACGGGTTGAAAATTTTGATAAGCAAACCAACTCAAAAAGATAACTTGTAGACTTAGACCTACTGTATGAAGCTCGAAAAAGAGTATGTATCATAATGGAAGCATACAAATACAAGGTCACACAGTACTTCAACTCCAAAGTTTGAAGTAAGACTTTTAAAGTCGGCAACCTAGTATTATGCCGAGCAGAGATCTCCCAGCCTAACCAAAGAAGTAAACTTTCATCAAATTGGAAGGGTCCATATTAAGTGGAGGAGGTCATCAAGCTAGAGGCCTACCGATTGAAGTAACTAGATGTAACTCCCCTGGTCTGATCATGAAATTTGGCTAATCTTCGAATATACTATCAGTAATGTAACCTTTCCTATTTGTTAAATAAAAGTTTATTCAATTAGACAATGCATATATTTACTAACTAACAAGAAATTAAGAAAGACTCAGACTCCAGAGCAAGGTATTTTTAGCAGGATAAACCTCTTTTGAAGATCATCCACCATCCAAAAACTTTCAATAAAAGCCTCACATAGAAATGTGAGTGTGATGGCACAAGTCACAACAAAGCATTCAAAAATGGTAAGTAAACACAAATAGAAAAATAAAATAAAAATTTTATTGATAAACTGTGGGTTACACATGCTTACGAGTTTATAGCTTGGTCACATTGCTTATAAAACAAATAAAACATACTAGAAAATAATAATTAAACAATAGTCTTGAGAGGTTAGGAAATAATTCCAAAGCTCTATGCCTTTCCATCAATGGTAGAACCCTTGTACAACTCTAGAGGGCTTCTAGATGCCTCGAGATGTATAATGGCACAGCCAGGAGGGTTTAGGTTGGCTATGAAAGAAGGCATCTATCTCCTTCTTAGGGCTCACTCGATGTGGAGCACAAGCGCAGACTGCCTTTATTCGAGGTTGGTGCAACAAGAGGCATGATAAGTCTATTAATTTTTTCAATTTAATCATTAAAATAAAAATAATTAATATATATTTATTAAAAATTGATACTTTTTATTAAAATTTTGTAGAAAAGGAGTCTATAAATGGAAAGAGCTCAATTTTTGGAGTCCAATGGTATAAATGGCACTCAAATCAGAGCTCAAATGAGCCTAGAATAGAAGTTGAAAATTTATTAAAGAAAATGTAGGAATTTTAGAGTTGCCAGTCCATGGTGGACCGGCCGCTCAGTCTAAAGAATGAGGAGCGGTCCACGGGTAGCCATTGGAGTCAGTCCACGACCCCTGCTCGTGGACCACCATCACTATTTTCACCTGCCAGTCACCGCCCATTACCGGAGAATCACCGAAGCCACTCCCGCTGTCTTCATCACCGTTCGAGAAGCCGTCGGAGGCCCAAAAAAGGCTGACATACTCGCCTTTGGACTGGCCACCACCGTTCTTCTTCCCCTTCTCCATCTAGTTACTAACTATTTCCGCCATAAGCCATCGTCCATTACCAAAGAGCTTGCCAGTCGCTGACCACCACCCAGACACCGCCAGCAGTCTTCCTATCAAGCTACCCGAAGCCCTGTAGTCGGCCCCCATTGGTCTCTGTCAAACACCACCTCGGACCACTGTTTGACTGCCACTCATCACCGTCGGCCACCATTTTCTAGCGTCGTTGTCCACTCTGCCAAAATTGGAAGTTCAAATCCTAGTGAAAGAAGGGATTTGGGATTGAGATTCAGTGAGGAGTCTTGTTCGGACTTCGCTTGCTCAAGAAGGTAGAAAGAGCTATTCCGCATGATTCTCCACACGATCCAAGGTCTGTGATGTGGAATGGATGGCTAAGAATTTTTCACATGATATCTGACTAATCTTGAGCCTAATTGACTCCTAATTTGATCGGGAGGAAGTCCTATACTAGCTTTATAAAAGAACCCCAAGCAGCCATCCAGGCATCAGTTCTTTCAACAAATTTGACATTATTTATTTTCTTATTTTATTTTAGATTATTGCATTAGGCTTAGAAAAAAGGTGAATTATAGAGGAGATGCTGGTGGCAGCGATGCACGGCTAGACTCCTTCAACCTGAAATGAAGATGAAGCCTATAACCAGGTTTTCTCTTTCTTTTTGTACTAATTCCTAAGCAATGAATATTATGCTTTTCTTGTTTATCTCTCTTGTGTTATTTTTCTGATTGAGATTTTGATCTGGTATACATGGCCTATACCCTCTATCGACATGCCAGGATCTTAGGATACAGTATGTGCCTAAGAGAGGTAGATTGTAGTATGATAAATTAGACCCTTAATCTTGTAAATCAAGTAGATAGTTTATATTCTAAGTAGACATGTCGTGATCTCTGGATACAACCCATGTCACATAGAAGATAAATTATTCTAACACCGAATTTGTAAGAATTATTGATATTGCAACATAAAGAGAAGAAGATAAAATCTGTTTGTATGGTGGATTTGAATTTCTATGTTACTTCTCTTGCTAACTAATTTAACTAAATAATTAGTTGTTATCTTTTAATAATTACTACTTTTAATTTAATCTTTACAACCATTTTTTTTTTTTGCTATTTTCGTGAAATAATTATCCTTGATCTCCGAGGATACAATCCCGAAGATGAAGCCTGTAACCAGGTTTTTTCTTTTTTTGTACTTGATTCCTAAGCAATGAATATTATACTTTTCTTGTTTACCTCTCTTGAATTACTTTTCTGATCAAGATTTTGATCTGGTACACATGACCTACACCTTCTATCGACGTGCCATGATCTCAGAATACAGTATGTACCTCAAAGAGGTAGATTGTAGTATGGTATATTAGATCCCTAAACTTGCATAATAATTAGATAGTTTATACTCAAAGAGGACATGTTGTGATCTCCGGATACGGCCCGTGCCCAATAGAAGATAAATTATTCTAACATTGAACCTGCAATAATTATTAATATTACAACATAAAGAAAAGAAGATAAAACATGTTTGCATGGTGGATTCGGATTCCTAGATTACTTCTACTAACTGGTTTAACTAAGTAATTAGTCGATATCTTTTAATAATTACTACTCCCAATCTAATCTTTATAAATAATTTTTTTTGCTTGTATTTTCTATGAAATAATTGCCCTTGATCCCCAAGGATATAATCCCGACTCGCCACTAGCTATAGTAGTGAGTATGTTTTATTTTTGACCTCCTACGACAACGATCAAGGCGTGCTCCTGCCTACAAGCAAATGAAGGAGAAAAGTTGATAGAACAAGACAGTGTTAAGGAAGCTGATAGACTATCCCCCTATATATTCTGAGGATGGCGCCACCGACTGTTGCAGTGATGCAACTAGGGCCTGTTCACTAAGTCTCGATCCCACTTGAGGATAAGTAAGGTGATGAGACAATCAGCCATGACCCCATCCCCTCCTCTCCAACTCCATCATCCGGCTGGCGATAGTTACAGCAATGTAGCTAGAGCATGGCCATTCCCAATACCTCTTATTCTAGGTGAGCATACATCATCATGCCTTGGCACCAAAGCAGTTTAGGGCCCAGTTTATACTGCGCATGTCGAGACCCAAATATTATGCATGCAGGACATGCATAGATGCACACCTAATTAATTAATTAATTATCTAATTAATTAATTTAATTAATATCTAATTAATTAGTTAAATAAATATATAATTAAATTTAATTAATATTTTTTAAATAAAAAAATTAACTTTTAGCGATGGCTCTATTGCTGTTGCCATCGTTAATATTCACTAAATAAATAAACTTTACCGACGGCTTTATCATCGTTGCTGTCACTAATACTCATTAGTTATAGTGCAAGGCGGCATCACAGATAGTGCAAGGCAAGCTCCATGAATGGTGGATCTGGCAAATTATGGTGTAGGGACTAGATGGAGGCACAAGGATGGCGGTGCCAGCTCAAGAATGGTGGTGTTAGCTTAAGAATGGCGGTGTCGGCTCGGGAATAGTGACATGGGGACATGCTCGAGGGAATGGAGGCATGAGGAGGGGCCCGTGAGGATGGTGGTGCAAGAGGACCGGGACTTAGGTTCTAGCAGCCGATGGGGGAAGCATGCCAGTGGAAAATGAAGCACAAGGAGGGAAATCGGGTGTCGAGAAGGTGAAATCACTGTGTAAACTTCGAATCCGATATAGGAAATGATGTCCGGCACCAGGAAGGCAGTGGCGCAAGCACATCGACTAGTGAGGGGTGTTGACTCCGTTATTGATTTTGATGATTAACAAAATACTTAAGTATGCTTGAGTACTAACAATTCTTTAAAGTATGATTTTAATAGAAAAATATACTCATCAAATCATCAAAAATTGAACTGCTTGTCAAAGATTGAAGAAGCCCTTTCTATGGTTGAAACATCAGTGTTTAATAGATATAAGTATTCAAGACTTGCTTGAAAGGAATAATGAGTTCAGTTGGAAAAGGATTCAGCAGAGTTTCAGTCATTCTTAAAGAAGTTTCAGCAAGTGATAACTCAAAGTATCGACTCACAGTTAAAGTGTCGACTCATGATAGTACAAGTATCGACTCAAGCCAGCACGTAGAGAAAAGTTTCAATGGCATGCTTGAAGTGTCGACTAATGCCATTCAAGTGTCGACTCAAGGATCGACTCAAAGCCTGAAACATAATTTTTTCAAAACATGCTGAAATCCAAGATTTGCCTCATGTGGCGACTCATGGATGATAAGTGGCGACTCATGTGTCGACTCACTAGATGAAGTGTCGACTCACTTGAGATTTTCAGAGAGCTTCAATATAGAATTTTGAACTAGGTGTCGACTCATGGGACTTAAGTGTCGACTCTAAGTATCGACTCATAGCTTGAAGTGTCAACACTTAGAGTTCTAAGAATAGTAATGGCTAATTTTTTCAAATACAGAACTCATCCTTTTGGCTCCTAATGACTAGTTTCTTGTGTCTAATGGTCATAAATTGACATTTGGGCCTTGGGATGGTATTTAAGTGATTTAAATTGAAAAAAAAAGGAAGAGAGAATGAATAGAGCATAAGAAAAAGAAAGAAAACAAGTGCATTCACTCCTACATTCATTGAGAGCTATTATTTCCAAGAAAAGAAGCCTTCAAGCATTCAAAGCAATCAAGAGCCTTCAAGTCCAAGTCCAACTACTTTTAAGCATTGATTGAGGCTTCATCAAGTTGAAGACAAGCATTTTTATCGAACTTCAAAGAGATAACAGCTTTTATTAGAAAGCTTTTCTTGTGTCCTTTATCTCATTTCTTACTTTGGTGTAAAGATTTTTGGTAAGCCTAAGAATAAAATCAAGGAGGTCTTTGGTTAGCCTAGTTGAAAATCAAGAAGGTTTTTGGTTAGCCTAGTTGAAAATCAAGGAGATTTTTGGTTAGCCTTTGAAAACCAAGAGGTTTCTTTTGGTAAGCCTTGTGAAAACCAAAAGGGGTTTTGATTAGTGAGCCTGGAAAACTAATCGACTGTAATTGCGAGTGATTATAGTGAATTTTTAAGTGGACCTTGAGGAGTGGATGTATGTTCCTTGGAGTACATCGAACCACTATACTTTGATTGTATTTGTGATTGATTGTCTCTCTACTTGCTCTTATCTTTCATTGTAATTTAAATTTTTGCTGCACACTCCTTAAGAGCACACTATACATATATCTCTCTAGCACTTATTTTGTTTATTGAATTGGTATACACACTTGCATATAATTTTTAGAAAATCAATTCACCCCCCTCTTGAGTTACTTATTGGGTAACAAGTGGTATCAGAGCCACGTTCTCGGTATATAGGTCTAATTGCCTTGAGTAAAGATCTATGGCAGCCCTCCTTGGTACTAGTGTAGTTAAGGGACAAGCCTTAAACAGACCACCTTATTTTAATGGCTCTAATTATACATATTGAAAAATTAGAATGAGAATTTACATGCATTCTACATATTATAATTTATGGAAAGTAGTTGATAAAGGTCCTCATATTCCTTCGGTTGTGGTTAATGATGTTTCCATCCCAAAGCTTGAAGATGATTGGGATGAAAATGATATTAAATAATCTGAGATCAATGCGAAAGCAATGAATCTCCTTTATCGTGTATTGGATCCTAGTGAGTTCAATAGGATCTCCACTTGCACCTCAGCTAAAGAAATATGGGATACACTTGAGATTACTCATGAGGGTACCGATCAAGTAAAGAACACAAAAGTTAATATGCTTGTGCACACTTATGAGATGTTCCAGATGGAACCTAATGAATCAATCACCGATATGTACACTAGATTCACAAATATTGTAAATGGCATGAGAAGCTTAGGTAAAATTATGTCTAATGCCAATTTTGTGAACAAAATTCTTAGGTCTCTTCCAATATCTTGGGATCCAAAGACGGCTGCCATCCAAGAAGCCAAAGATGTTGATAAACTTCCATTGGAGCAGCTAGTAGGTTCGTTCATGACTACGAGCTAAATTTGAAACAAAAATCTATGGATATGGATAAGAAGAAGAAGGGCATAGCTTTCAAGTCCACAACTCAAGAAGAATCTTCAAATGAAGAAGAAGATGATGATGATGAGGGTGAAGAAGCTCTCCTAGCAAGAAAATTTAGAAAATTTATGAGGAGAAAGAAATTTCCTTACAAGAAAAAGTTCCAACCAAGTAAGGAAAAGGGAAAAGAAAAAGAGAAAGAAAAGGACAAGGAGAAGAAGGTACCTATTTGCTTCGATTGCAAGAAGCCTGGACAATACAAGTATGACTGCCCTCTCCTAAAGAAATCAAGGAAGAAGCTCAGAAAAAAGGCAATGATGGCAACCTGGAGTGATTGTGAGGACTCCAATTCAGATGAAGAATAAATTGAAGTCGCAAATCTTTGCTTCATGGCACAACATGAAGATGAGGTACATTCTGATCTAGAAATTGATAATACTTTTGATGAATTGAGAACTTCATTTGATGAATTAATGCATGATTATAAGTTGATGATTTCTGAAAATAGAAAGTTAAAAAAGCATGCAAACTCTTTTTCACATGAAAACTCAAATCTTTTGGATGAAGTTAATGGTTTGAAAAACAAAATTGATGTTTTAGAAAAAAAAACAATGCTTTATCAATGAAAAATGAAGTTTGGAAAAGGCCTAAAATAAATGTTTCAAACAATGAACTTTTGAAGAAATGTAATGATCTTGAAGTGGAAAATAAGAAACATAAAAATGAGCTTGATAAAATAAAACCTTTTGTTGAGAAATTTATCTATATTTCTGAAAAGTTAAATCTTCTTTTGAACAATCAAAGAGCTATTTTCAATAAAGCTGGATTAGGTTTTAAGCCCCAAAAATAATAAAAGTTATTCAAAAACTTCTTTATTCTTGCATCATCAAGCATCATTTGTTATTTTTGTGGAAAAGTAGGTCATAAAGCATATCATTGTGATTTAAGAAAGATCAATAATTCTAGAATGATTTGGGTTCCAAAAGGAATCATCTTTAGTACTAACCCTAAAGGATCCAAGTTGACTTGGATACCTAAAATCAAAACTTAATTTATTTTGCAGGTGTGTCTTGCAACCGAAGAAAAAAAATGTATGGTAATATATATATAGTAGATTTGGGTAATCTATCTTTGCCTAATGATGAATGCCTAGTTACAATGAATTCCACTATCAATGAGACTAGTTGGCTGCGACATAGTAGATTAGATCATGCTAGCATGTATTTACTCTCCAAATTATGTAAAAAAGATTTAGAAAGGGATTTGCCAAAACTTAGTTTTGAAAAAGATAAAGTTTGTAAAGCTTGCCAATTTGGAAAACAAGTAAAAACTTCTTTCAAACCTAAAGGTTTTGTTTCAACTACTAGGCCATGAGAACTTCTTCATATGGATCTCTTTAGACCAACTAGGACATCTAGCCTATGAGACAAGAGATATGGATTGATTATAATAGATGATTTCTTGCGATTTACATAGGTTTCATTTCTAGCTCACAAAGATGAATCATTTTTAGCTTTTATAAAGTTTTATCAAAAAGTCTCAAATGAAAAAGGTACTTCAGTTGTTTATATTCGTAGTGACCATGGTTCTGAATTTGAAAATCAAAACTTTGAAAAATTTTATAATGAGAAAGAAATTGAATACAATTTTTCTGTACCTAAGACACTTCAATAGAATGGGATAGTAAAAAGGAAAAATTATACTTTAGAAGAAATGACTTGCACTATGCTTTGCAAAAATGATTTGTCGAGATATTTTTGGACTGAAGTAATAAATACAGTTTGCTATATTTTAAATCATGTTTTGATTCGATCAATTTTAAAGAAAACTCTATATAAGCTTTGAAAACAAAGAAAACCAACCTTAAAGTATTTTCGAGTTTTTGGTTGTCAATGCTTTATTATGAATAATGGTAAAGATAATTTAGAAAAATTTGATACCAAGTCTGATAAAGGTATCTTTTTAGGATACTCTACATCAAGCAGGGTATGCAGAGTATTTAATAAGAGGCTCTAGTTGTAGAAGAATATGTTCATATAGTATTTGAAGAATCTGCTAACAATTCCTCTAGAAAAGAGGATACTTCTGATATAAGTGCAAGTGTTGAAGAACTAAAAAAGCTAACCTTGGATAATCAATCCTCTCAAGAGAATGAAGAAGATCAAAGCAAGAATGAAAGAGAAGAAGTCATACAATCCACACCAAAGCATCCGGATCTATCCAAAGAGTGGAGGTATGCTCATGGACATCCTAAGGAGTTAATCTTAGGTGATCCATCAAAACGGGTAAGAACAAGATCTTCAATTAGAAATGAATGTGATTATATTGCTTTTGTTTCTTAAATTGAACCAAAATATATTGAAAAAGCTGAAAAAGACCCTAATTGGATAAATGCAATACAAGATGAACTAAATCAATTCAAAAGAAATAATGTCTGAACTTTAGTTGATAAACCACATAATGTTTTAATTATTAGCACAAAATGGATTTTCATAAACAAACTTGATGAAAATGGTATTGTTACTAGAAATAAAGCTAGGCTAGTTACCAAAGGCTACAATCAGAAGGAAGGAATTGATTTTGATAAAATCTTTGCTCCTACTGCTAGATTTGAGGCAATTAGACTACTATTAACATTTGTATATTTTATGAACTTCAAATTATTTCAAATGGATGTCAAAAGTGCTTTTCTAAATGATTTTATTTCTGAAGAAGTGTTTGTTGAACAACCGCCTAGTTTTTAAAATCATGCATATTGTGATCATGTTTTTAAACTACACAAAGTACTTTATGGTTTAAAGCAAGCATCCCGAGCATGATATGAAAGACTTAGCAAGTTCTTGATTGAAAATGATTTCTTTAGATGCCATGTTGACACTACATTATTTCTAAAAATAAACAATGATGATTTATTGGTAGTACAAATTTATGTTGATGACATTATATTCGGTGCTACTAATGAAATTCTTTATCAAGAGTTTGCCAAGCTTATACAGGGAGAGTTCGAAATGAGCATGATAAAAGAACTCAACTTTTTTCTCGGACTCCAAATCAAGCAAACCAAAGATGGGATCTTTATCAACCAAGCTAAGTATATAAAAGAAATCTTAAAGAAGTTTGGGATAGAGACTACCAGATCAATAGGTACACCTATGAGCTCCTCTTGTAAACTTGATAAAGATGAGCATGATAAATATATTGATCAGAAATTATATAGAGAAATGATTAGCTCTTTATTATATTTGACTGCTAGTAGACTAGATATCATGTTTAGTATTTGTATATATGTTAGATATCAGTTTGATCCAAAAGAATCTCATCTGTTGGCTGTTAAGCATATATTTAAATATTTATCTAGTATAATTGATATTGGCTTGTAGTATTCTAGAGATTCTTCTATTGATTTGATTGGTTATTCTGATACTAATTTTGCTAGATGTAAATTAGATAAAAAAGTACAAGTGAAACTTGCCAATTTCTTGGAGTTAATTTAATTTCCTGGTTTTAGTAAGAAACAAACTTCAATTATACTATCCACAGCTGAGGCTGAGTATATTGCAGCAGGAAGTTGTTGTGCTCAAATCTTATGGATTATTCAACAATTTGAAGATTTTGGAATTAAACTAACTAAGACACCCATAAGATGTGATAATACTAGTGCTATAAATTTAACTAAAAATCCTGTTCAGCACTCTAGAAGTAAGCACATTAAAATTAGGCATCATTTTATTAGAAATCATATTGAAAACAATGATATTATGCTTGAATTTGTGTGTTCTAAAGTGTAACTAGCTAACATATTGACTAAACCTCTCCAAGAGGATCAGTTCTGTATAATTAGAAAAGAGTTAGGGGCCATCAACCCTTTTGATTGAAATTTTCTATCTCTTCACAATTTTTGACTTTTGTCTAATCAAAATTGCTTGTAAATCTTGTTTAAATTCTTTAAATTCCTTGAAATCCTTCCTATTTTGATCATTGGTCTATTTTCCATTTTTTTCTGGTTTTAAGTCGAAGTGTCGATACTTGAAAATGTCGACACCTAGAAGTGTCGACACTTGACTCTGTGTCATGAGTCGACACTTGGACGGTGATGGACTGAGCTAAAATAGGAAAAACGAATAGTTTTCTTCGCATTTCTCACTCTAATTCGAGCCAACTCATCCCCTAATCGAGCACCACTATCTTCTTCCCTCCAATCTCGAATTCAATCGCCCGATTCTTTGCTTGGGACAGGTTCTCTTCGATTTCTCAATGCTCATTTTCTTTTTCACTGTTTTTGCACCGTTTAAACCCTAGGTTTTCTCCCCTCTTTGCTTTCCTACCTTGTTTCCTTGCAATAGGGTCTAGAAAATAAGTTGTTCGACATCCTAGACCATCTATTCAGGAGGAAGAAAGAAGAACCAAGGCCAGGCATGATAATAGAGCAGCATGTGTGCCTGATATTCCTGTTGGACCTCTTATTCCTGCAGCGAATCAGATGGGATCGAAGACCATCGTCGGAGGACGTCGTGTGGATTCGATTTTATAGATCAATAGCACTTCATGATAGGCCAATGGCTGAGGGATGCAGGTCTTGCACCATTTTGTTCACTATCTGAGAGATTCTACCCAAGATTGATCAGAGAGTTTAACGGTTCACTTGCCCGAGGTAGAGATGGCTGGATTGCACAAGTCCATGGAAGAGATGTTCCAGTATCCGCAGAGATTTTGAACAGAGTATGGGACATCCCAATGACAGGATCAGTTATGGATGCTTTAGTTGACAGGATCAATGGACTCCGATGCATCTTTGAGATAGATGATCTTCCTGAGGGAGCTACTATAGTTGCTTCGAGGCTGACACCTGAGATGAGATTACTTCATCATATCGTAGCCCGGATCCTTCTACCAAAGATCGAACGATTTGACTTCATCACAGAGCGCGAGCATTTGGTCATGGTTTCTCTGGTACAGCGCACTCCAGTATGCCTCCCTATGCTCATGGTACATCAGTTGACTGAGGCATCAATCAATTAGAGACTATGTCTGCCCTACGAGATGGAGTTGACATTACTTTTTAGAGCTTATGGAGTGATCATAGACGATGAGCCCTACAGGCAGCTACTTCACACAGACGTCTGTGACATCAGATCACTTCACCAGATGGGTTACCAGCTTGTCAGAGATCAGTGGAGATGATGTATATCTGGTCAAGTCACTGACAGAGATGATGATGTGGCAGAGGAGAAGCATATCTTTTCAGGTGAGGCAGGGCCCTCAAAGCCACCAAGTAATATTCCTGAGGTTCAGCTTGAGCCTTTGGCACAGCCAGAGCCCACTCCTCAACCTAAGCTAGAACAGACAAATATCCCTAATGCTACTGACAGTTTAGAGGATAGGGTCGCTCGCATTGAGACTGAGGTGATGATTATTCATCAGCGAGTCGACAGGATTCATATGGAGATGAGGGAGAGCCATCGAGGATTGAGTGATGGCATCTCTGCTATTTTGTCTGCTTTAGCTAGACCTTCTTTAGGCAGAGCTCCTGCACCTTCAGCTCCAGCTAATTTACCTCGAGCACCACCTGCACCAGGACCTAACATGGTAGATGATCAGTCTGACTCTGCAGAGTTTGATGCGACTGATTTTGTGATGGAGCCAAAGCCATAGACAGCAGATGTTCCTAGGAGCACCATTCATGATCCTTCCCATCTATATCATGATACTCTGATTTTATCTTCTCCTTCCATATCTAATCCACATCCTTCTTCCATTCCTGCACTTACTCCTATCATTCCATCATCTGGCACTCTAGTCTTACACTCTTCAGCTTTTCATACATCTTTCCTTATTAGGGAACTTGGATTTTATACTCCTAATCTTCACCATCTCGATTCAGGACCCATTTTTTATCCTTCTCCCCTTCCTCTTGATACAATTCCTCAGGTCGGTTTTGTTCCTACTACTGATATTGCCTCCACCTCTTCTACACCAGCTAGAGGTAGGATTTATGTCAGATGTAAAGGACAAGGCCGTCATGTTCCATCGAGACTTACCTGGACTGATTTTCTGATCTCTGGCCGATGTGGCCACAATCCCGTGCTTTTACTGATACTGGATTGATTAAGATTAGATCTTCTGATGAGGAGCACTCTTCTTAGGATAGTATTTATGTTCAGATAGTTTACATTTCAGCATTACTTATATGGATCTTTGTTTGTATCTTTGTATCAAAGTCTATATCAATGTATGAACTTTTGAATTGAATGAATGAAAGTTTTTATGTGAATGTTTTGTCTTTGCTTATTATCTCATGTAATTATTGCTCAATTTCTATAATGAAAGTTTTTATCGTCTTTTCTTCTCTCTATCCTTTTTTTAGTGATGACAAAAAGGGGGAGAGATAAGTGAGATAAGTTAAAAATAAGTGTGAGATAAAGATAAGTGAGAGATAAAGGAAAAAAGGATGAATTATTTTTGGTAAATGATAAAGGGGAGAGTTAAATGAAGAATAATCAATTTGATGTGAAAGAGAAAAATAAGAGTGAAAGTAAAAGAGCAATAAGTGAGGGGGAATAATCAGTTTGCTAAAATTTCTTGCAAAATCTTTGAAATCAGTTTTTCAGTTTATGAAAACTCTTTGAAATTCAGTTTTTCGAATCACCTTTTAAGAGGGAGTATCTATACTCTTCAATCTCTTGTTCAAAGATTTTTCTGTTGATTACGTTCATTATGTTTCAATGCTGAAATTCTTATTCTTAAAGTTTGATTTACCCTTGATACACATTTAGAGTATCATGGTTCATATAATTTTAGCTCTGATATTCCTTATAGTTCAAATTCAATTCAAATAATTTTCTTGACTTAAACTTTTTACATTTTACCTTTACTCTGATATAATTGCATTAAGCTTGATACTATTGAAGATTTTTAAAAGCTTATCATATGGAATATACTTAAAAGTTATCATCATCAAAAAAGGGGAGATTGTTGACTCCGTTATTGATTTTGATGATTAATAAAATACTTAAGTATGTTTGAGTACTAACAGTTCTTTGAAGTATGATTCTAATAGAAAAAGGTACTCATCAAATCAGCAAAAATTGAACTGCTTGTCAAAGATTGAAAAAGCCCTTTCTATGGTTGAAACATCAGTGTTTAATGGACTTAAGTATTCAAGACTTGCTTGAAAGGAATTAATGAGTTCAGTTGGAAAAGGATTTAGCAAAGTTTCAGTCATTTTTGAAGAAGTTTAAGCAAATGTCGACTCAAAGTTCAAGTGTCAACTCATGACAGTGCAAGTGTCGACTCAAGCCGGCACGCAGAGAGAAGTTTCAATGGCACGCTTGAAGTGTCGACTAATGCCATTCAAGTATCAACTCAAGGTGTCAACTCAAGGATCGACTCAAAGCCTGAGACAGAATTTTTTCAGAACATGCAGAAATCCAAGATTTGCCTCATGTGTTGACTCATGGATGATAAATGTCGACTCACCAGATAAAGTATCGACTCACTTGAGATTTCTAGAAAGCTTCAATGTAGAATTTTGAACTAGGTGTCGACTCATGGGACTTAAGTGTTAACCCTAAGTGTTGACTCATAGCTTGAAGTGTTGATACTTAGAGTTCTGAGAACAATAACGGCTAGTTTTTTCAAACGCGGAACTCATCCTTTTGGCTCTCAATGGCTAATTTCTCGTGTCTAACGGTCATAAATCGACTTTTAGGCCTTGGGATGGTATTTAAGTGATTCAAATTGAAGAAGAAAGAAGAGAGATGAATAGAGCATAAGAAAAAGAAAGCAAGCAAGTGCATTCACTCCTACATTCATTGAGAGCTATTACTTCCAAGAAAAGAAGCCTTCAAGCATTCAAAGCAATCAAGAGCCTTCAAGTCCAACTACTTTTGAGCACTGATTGAGGCTTTATCAAGTTGAAGACAAGCATCTTCATCGAACTTTAAAGAGATAATAACTTTTATTAGAATGCTTTTCTTGTATCATTTATCTTATTTTTTACTTTGTTATAAAGATTTTTGGTGAGTCTAAGAACAAAACTAAGGAGATTTTTGGTTAGCCTAGTTGAAAATCAAGGAGATTTTGGTTAGCCTATTTGAAAACTAAGGATGTTTTTTGTTAGCCTTTGAAAACCAAGAGGTTTCTTTTGGTGAGCCTTGTGAAAATGAAAAGGGGTATTGATTAGTGAGCCTAGAAAATTAATCAGCTCTAATCGTGAGTGATTATAGTGAATTTCCAAATAGACCTTAGGGAGTGGATGTAGGTGCCTTGGAGTGCACCGAACCACTATACTTGGATTGTGTTTGTGATTGATTGTCTCTCTACTTGCTCTTATCTTTCATTGCAATTTAAATTTTTGCTGCACACTCCTTAAGAGCTATGCATATATCTCTCCAGCACTTGTTTTGTTTATTGAATTGGTACACACAATTGCATATAATTTTTAGAAATCCATTCATCCCCCTCTTGGATTGCTTACTAGGCAACAAGGGGAGGGCGAACAGTGGGAAGGGGAAGGGGTGAGGAAAACCAAGTTTTTTCTATGAAGAAAAGGTGAGGGGAAGGAAAACCAAATTTTTTCCTTTGATTGAGTGGCAAGCAAGTTTTGGACAGAACTATTAGCAACAACAAAGCTAGCTATCACTAATAATAGTCTATAAAACATTTTTTTAAGCCAGTATTATTGACAGCAAATTACCATTATTAATACCATATTCTATTACTAATAATAATTTTAAAAAAATAAAAATATAAAAATTTTAGTAACGGTATTTTGTTGTCGCTAATAATACCTAGCCATCACTAAAAATAATTTTTTATAGTTTAAATAAAATTAAAACTTTAAATGTTTTAATTAAAAAATTTAAATTTTAAATATTTTAGAGATAGCTTTTGCCATGATTAATAAAAAAAATTTGACTAATTTTTTAATGATTAAAAATAGTTATTAGCAATGACCAAGTCACCGTTGATACTAATTTTTTTTATAATTTGAATAAGTGCAGCGGATAAATTCTTTATAAGTAAGGTAAATCCTTCATAAAGGTACAATCACTATCTGTTCTCTAGTATAGTAGTTGCTCTTTCCTGTACCTTGGCAGGACTTGTATCTGAATTCCACCATCTCTTTGGCTAGCTCGGCCAGTGCATGTAGCCATAGGGGTCACCACGAATCCTGCTAACCTCAACATGAAAAATTATTGCAAGCCATGCACACCGCCAATTGTAACCAATGATTTTTACGATGATGCATCAAAATACATGGTTGATAAATAGGGTCCCACATAAATCAGCGGTCGTGATCGGCTTATGCAGGGCCACATGGCCGTCCAGCAAGGGAACGCAATAATTTCTCCTCCAACGCCCTCACTGTCGCCAATCTCGTGGACCCCGTCTCTGTCCGACGATCTCGGCCATTCAATCAGAGGATTCTTGTCGGCCTGTTGCAAAAGCCCGAAAGCGAAAGCTCTTCCTGAAAGCCCACCAACAGATGGCTAAAATCATAAGATAGCGCTGTCACTTTGGACCTCCTTCGCGGTGGACCATCGATTTGGTGGTCCCTATCAAGTACGCTACGAGAAGAGCACTAAATTTTTGGTGGGCCCTAAAGCGCCGTTTTCCCCACCTTCTTTTTTTAAATTTCCATGCTGGTAGGCCCGCTTCTGGATTGGTCCCCCAGTGAACGGCATGCTGACGTGGCAGCAACTCGATCGGTTTCCACCACGGCTCTTATTTCACAATTTGGACCGTCTGATCGCACACCATAACGGTGGACCCCCTCGGCAGGCCGGGACAAACCGTGCTCCCATCTCACTCGCGGGGATGCGTCGCGGCTACCGTCCACCGCCTGATCCTGATCGTACAGTTTTGTTACGTGGGACCGCCATTGCTCTCGTTAGTGTCTGAATGACCGACGATGGGCCTCGGTCTGGGTGACGTCAAATCACGACCGTAGGCTCCACATCACAGGGCACACCTTGGAGTGCATTCGTCGCAGGACGCTGCGTATCCGGTCATCGATGGCTGGTCGCTTGCGGTGGAAGCATTTCCAAAAGGGCATGGCCACGGCACGAATGACGAGGACTCGATGATCTGGGGAGGCCCGTGCTCCTTTATTCTGTCGGTCGTTTCTTTCGTGTCCCCCTGTGGTGGGTCCCGCCTTCTTCCCCCCCCCCCCCTTTCTCCTCTTCGTGAGTCCTCAAATTGAAGCCAGCACATCGGACCCGTTTGACAAGGCTCGATTCAATTTCTACGTAGGTTCCTTGATGAGAGAATTTTTTTTTTTTTTTAATGATGTGCCGACGGGAAAGGCTTCCACGTGGGATGTATGAAATGGGTCCCATTTTTGGGCGGGCCAGGTACTGTGAAAGGAACCGACACAATCATCCGAAATGATTCATCCGAAGGATCCATGCTGACCTGTGAGCGTAGCCTTGGTCTCTCTCTCTTGGTCATCCGAACCTTGGTTACTTTATAGCTAGGAAAGAACCAAAGGGCACTAAGCTTGGTGGAGAAGGCTCGAGGGTTGTACCCTTTTTGGTGGCAAAGTCATCGAGCTAGGCCCATTGAGACCTCTTTATGAACATACGGTACAAAATTAACGAAGGTATGGGCAACGTCACTTTGAGTTAATTTCAAAATGAAAAAGTTCATTTTACTGTTTGATAGCTTGATTGGAAAAGTAATTTGCACCCTTGCACACAAATATGATTTTCTTATTTTTTTTATAAATTATGATGTATTCGTGCTTGTCCATAATTATGTTTGGCTTTTAAGATGAAGTTATCGGATAATTCGAAGTACAAAAAGTTAAAGTCATCGTATAATCGATAGCAATAATGCTATGAGTGTGGAAGTTGATATGTCAAAAAAATAAGGATTTATCATTATTCAATATATGTCGGGATTTCAATTATAATATTGGCATGCGATGAGCATAAATAATTAATATAATATTCGTGAAATCTTGTATGGTAAACTTTATTGATTATAGATTTTAATTTGGTCCTAAAAATAGTTGAGAAGGCATCAATATATAAGCTTGTCAAGTCTCTTAGGGAAGTCCATGGCACATGGGCCTCTTTTACAAAATCATAATTTTTGGAGTAAAATAATGAGACATGTCATATCATTATTTTAAATGATATTAAATTCAAAGATTATCTCCTGAAGCCTGTGACAGTTGGGTGAGTGAGAGGTCAGAATTTTTTTCTTTCCCGTTCTGATCAGCTGGTACATTGGTGATGTCGGGTTGACAAACTCATCCTTGGATAGGAAAATTATGCAAAAATCTAGTACATTGAATCAAATATTTTTTGATTGGATGGGGACCTGCGGGGTAGCTACACCGAATTTATTCTTCTATCCCTTTAGTTTATCAAAAAAAAAAAAAAAGCACACAAGAAGAACAAACAGACTAGGATTAAAGTTTTTTTTAAAAAAATAGGAAAAAAAAAAGGTGATGCAAAGGGATTAAAGGGTAGAAGCTCTTTTACAGGAAAATATATAGATAAGTAAATACAAGAATTAGAGAAGCCCTTCTAGTTGTTTACTTTGAGGAGCAAGATATATCCCTGGTAAACTCAGGGAAGGGCTTGGCATCAGATGATGCAATGCAAATTTGTTTGAAGATATCGCATTATTGGTAACAGCAATGGTGTGATAGCATGGTAAATACCAGGTCAAAAGGAGCAGCTATCAGGATCCAAATGCATGTAGGCGCCAGAATTTTAGGTTTACTTTACTAGGGTATGCCTATATTGACCAATTTAGGATCATCAAGATCTTAAATAAATTTGCAAATCAATATTAGTAATTTGATCCCAAAGGAGATTTCACATGTCGTCCTTTTCTTCAAAGGTTCCAGTTTCAAGATTTAAAGACAAGCAGAACATGTGGGCGGGATGTGAATGCACAAAAGATACATAAAAAATGTTTGAAACATTATTTGGTAATAGAAAATTTATTTATTCTTTATTATCCCTCTTTTCTTCCCCTTCTTTTTCCCTTTCTTTCTCTTCGTTCCTGTTTCTTTTTTGGTGAGATTTATCTTCAGTTGTAGTTCTTAATTCCCTTAATGATAAAGTCATGGTGCCGAGAACCAGTTCCTTGAAGTAGGAATAAAACTTATGACAGCAACCTCATTACTCCCTTTGAATTGATATCGCGAAGTTTGTCGAGGAGCAAAGTGACTCCTTTGAATGATTTTCCCGAATACTAACTCATTTCTCCAAAGCTTAATGCAAGATGACAGGTGATTAGTTTGATTTTGAGATCAAGTTGTTGTTAATTTTTTTGGTACAGAAAAATGTAGATCTAGAAATATTTATGTAATTTTGAAATATTTTGTTACGCCCGTTCGGCTTATCCCGGGTCGGACTGGCTTCGGGCGCCTGGTCGGCCGACTCCCGTGTAGAGTCCGACCCCATGGTGGCTGACCCCGGGGCTTCGCGGACTGGCGGGTGCCTCACCATCCGCGCATCGCCCCTCTTCACGGCCCCGGTGGGCTCCTGGGGTCCTGCCGATAGCCCTGGTCGGCTTCTGAGAGACCAGCCGACCCCAGCTCGAAGCTTTTAGGAGCCACTCTTCCCCTCCTTGACAAGCTCTGACATTCTGTTGTAACAAACTCCAGCACGTGGCCACGACCCTTGTTGCCAGGCCACCACTCTGACACTTCTGCCATGCTGCCAGCCCACGACCTCGTTGCCACGCCCCTCCTAGGGGCATAGTCGGGCTTTTCCTGCCTGCTCTGCAACGAAATTTGGCAGTATTCCGTGCCTATAAAAGACACCCGGGGGACATCCACGAAAGAGGGTAATGCTCTTCCTTCCTCTTCTCGAGCTCTCTTTCCAGCTTCTTCCCGTTCTGTTGCTCCAACCCTCCTATAACTTAAGCATCGAGTGTCCCCTGCTGGAGTCCCTCCGACATCCAAGGACCTTTTTTGCAGGTTGGCCGGTCGAGGAGCTCTCCAGTGCGTCCACCAAACCCGGTCCAGGAGGAACGGCGGCAACAGATTGGCACTAGAAGGAGAGCCTTTGAACCTTCGTTACGCCCCTTCTCTAAAAGGGAAGAGTGACAGGAAAGACGCAGCAATGGTAAGAGGAAGAACCCGAAGTGTTTCTACGAGGGGAGGACGCTCCCATCAGGGGCCTAGTGCACACCACGTGGAGAGCAATGCCGCCGCTACCGCTGAGCCCACCATCACCATAGGGCTGCAGCAGTTCCAGACGCTGGTAAACCGCATCGGAACACTTACCTCTGCGGTCCAGCGCTTCCAGGAGATGGCGGATCATCAGCAGCAGCCACCGGCGGCTTCTTGCATCAATCACCAGCCGGCGGCCGGAGGCGCCTCCACTCTCGTCCCATGCAATTCCAGAACTCCAGGGGTTCATGAGGGCCCGCGCTAAAGGAAAGAGGGCGAGGTCGGCCTCCCCCACTTTCGCTGATTCTGTCCCTCTGGACGGCCGGCACCCTGCTGCAGACCCGCATGACTACGGAAGTAAGATTATGCGCATGGAGGAGCGCGTCACCGAGATAGCCGAACGACAGAACAATGGAGGTAGGCCGGCGCACGACACTCGCCCGCCCTTCTCCGCAGAGATTATGGGAGAGTAAATCCCCTGACACTTCAAGATTCCACAGGTGGACCCCTACCACGGTACCACCGATCCCTTGGATTATCTGGGCGCCTATAAAGCCCATATGATGGTACATGGCATGTCTGACGCCCTCCACTGTATCGCCTTCCCGGCGACTTTGAAGAAGGCTGCGCGGATGTGGTTCTCCGCCATTCACCCAGGTAAGATCCATTCTTTTTCTCAGCTTGAGACCCTGTTTCTTTCTCGTTTCAGGACCTGCAGTCGGACTCCAAAGAACACCGATTGCCTTTTTCTCATTCAACAAACGGAGGGAGAGACCCTCCGGGAATACATGGCCCGCTTCAACTCGACTGTCCTGGAGATCCCTGACCTAAATGAAGCGGTGGCCATGTCAGATTTTAAGAGGGGGCTTCGCTCGTCCAGACTTACATTTTCCCTGGACAAGAAGCTCTCCACAAGCTACACCGACCTGTTGGCCAAGGCACACAAATACGCCTTGGAGGAAGAGCAATCGACAAGTAGGCGCCAGGCTGAGGGGAGGTCGGCCCCGAAGAAGCGGGGTGATAAGGCCCCCGTAGCACAACCTCCTAGTGACGACGGTCGATTTGCCCGGTGCCAGAGCCCCAAGCCGCGGGACTACCTCAAGCGGTTCAACAACTATGCGCCCCTCTCCCTGTCGCGGGAGAAAATTTTGATGGAGATTGAGAACGAGGCTTTCTTCTAAAGACCTTGGCCGATGAGAGGATCCCCCGCCTCTATGAACAAAAATAAGTACTGTCGGTTCCACAGAGTCCATGGGCATGATACGGAGGAATGCCTCCAGCTGATGGATGCCATCGAGGACCTCATTCGCAGGGGGTACCTGAACAAGTATGTCTGACCCCGCCGGGATCGAGCCGGGACTTCAACTGCCAGAGACCCCCCAGGGGAAGCTGAGCTCCCCAACCAGTGCCTAACTGATGGAGGCGTTGGCATGCTGCACTGAAAGTCCGACTGGGGACGGAAGGAGGACCTGGACATTGTAAAGAGGCCTAGGGGGTCTAATGCAATCAGTTTTTTTGATGAGGACCTCCTGGAGCCTCCTCTCCCTGGCGATGACCCTGTGGTTGTGTCGGCTATCATCGTCAATTATGATGTAAAGCGCGTCCTTATTGATAATGGAAGTTGTGCAGAGGTTTTGTTGTATGATGCTTTCATTTGGATGAACCTGCCCAGGTCTAGACTGCGGGAGTCCATGGCACCACTTACTGGCTTCGGAGGGAACTCCATTGGGGTTGAGGGCGAAATTGCCTTACCTGTCACCCTCGGGACTGAACCCTTCCAGCGAACTTTCTCCGTCAGTTTCGTGGTCGTCCGTACGACATCGGCGTATAATGCAATCCTGGGATGGCCAGCCCTCAACAATTTCCGGATTATTGTGTCTACTTACCACTTGTTGGCCAAGTTTCTGACCATGACGGAGTCGGAGAGCTGAGGGGAGACCGTAGAATGGCCCGGCAATGCCTTGCTATCCATGACAGGCAGTTGGACGAGCGCCCCACGCTCGAGCAGCTGGATCCCAGGGACGAAGACGACAGCCACGGTCGGCTTGTCAAGAAGATTGTATTTGTGCCCCTTAGGGAGGATGATCCTATGAGGGTCCTCCAAATAGGGGGCACCCTGGACAAGAGAGCTAGACAGGAGCTGGTCGGCTTCTTGAGGAAGAATGCTGACGTCTTCGCCTAGTCGGCGTCCGACATGCCGGGTATCCCGACGGACGTCATCACCCATCAGCTCAGGGTGGATCCCACTTATAGGCCCGTCCGGCAAAAGAAGAGGAGCTTCGCCGCCGAAAGGCAGAGGGCCATTGAGGAGGAAGTGAAGAAGCTTCTTGATGCTGGCTTCATCAGGGAGTCTCACTATCCATAGTGGTTAGCCAACGTTGTCATGGTGAAGAAGGCTAGCGGGAAGTGGAGGATCTGTGTAGACTACACGGACCTTAACAAGGCATGTCCCAAAGAAAGCTTTCCCTTATCGAAAATTGACCAATTGATGGACACGACGGTCGGCCACCAACTTTTGAGCTTCATGGATGCTTTCTCTGGGTACAACCAGATCAGGATGCATCCCGAAGATGAGGAGAAAATGGCCTTTATCACGGACAAGGGCCTGTATTGTTACAAGATAATGCCCTTTGGTCTGAAGAACGCAGGCGCCACCTTCCAAAGGCTGATCAACCGGGTTTTTGAAGCTCAGCTGGGTAGGAATATGGAGGCGTACGTCGATGATATGATTGTTAAAAGCCTCCGTAAAGATGACCACATCAAGGACCTGTAGGAGTCCTTTGATGCATTGAGACGCCATAGGATGAAGCTGAATCCTGCCAAGTGCATTTTCGGGGTGACTTCTGGGAAGTTTCTCGGCTTCCTAGTTACTCAAAGAGGAATCGAAGTTAACCCTGAAAAGATCAAGGCCATCATTGACATGACCCATCTAACCACCAAGAAACAGGTACAGGAGCTTATGGGTCGTATTGCTTCTCTCAGCCGTTTCATCTCCCGGTCGGCTGAGAGGTCCCTCCCATTCTTCAAGACTTTGCACCGGTCGGACCGTTTCCAATGGACTGATGAATGCCGGTCGGCCTTCGAAGCCTTGAAGGACTATTTGAGAAATCCCCCACTCCTGGCCAAACCAACGGAGGGGGAAGTGTTGTATTTATACCTGTCAGCATCTCACGAAGCCGTCAGTGCTATCCTCGTGCGCGTGGTGGAAGGCGATCAGCAGAAACCCGTCTATTACATCAGCAAGGTCCTCCACGATGCTGAGGTCAGGTACCCCAAGGTGCAAAAACTGGCGTACTCATTGGTCATAGCGGCTAAGCGCCTCCAACCCTACTTTCAGGCATACCCCATCATCGTGCTGACGGACCAACCCCTTAGGCCGATCCTCCGAAGCCCCGATACCTCTGGACGACTCGCCAAATGGGCCATTAGGTTGGGCGAGTTTGACATCTCCTTCCAGCCACGGTCGTCCTTGAAAGCCCAGGTGATAGCTGATTTTATTGCGGAATGCACCTGGGGCATGGAGCCGCCCCCAGCGATGGAGGGGACGTCCAAAGTAGAGCCTGTGTTGGAGACCGATCTGGCGGGAGGTACCGAGCATGCCTAGACCCTGCATGTAGATGGAGCTTTCAACTTTTCAGGGTGTGGAGCAAGCTTAATCCTAGTCGACCCCGATGGGCAATGTTTGGAGTATGCCTTGCATTTTGCGTTCCAGGTGTCGAACAATCAGGCGAAGTATGAAGCTCTGCTTGCGGGGTTGAAGATAGCAAATGAACTGGGCATTGGCAAAGTCCGCGCCTTCTCTGACTCTCAGTTGGTCATCAACCAGGTGAAGGGAGACTTTGAAGCGAGGGATCCCTCCTTGGTCAAGTACTTAGACAAGGTACGGGACTTAGTGTCACAACTTAAATTCTTTGAGATCCTTCATATACCCCGGCAACAAAATTCCCGGGCGGATGCTTTGTCACGACTGGCCACCGCTGCGATCGGCACCTCCGACCGGACCTTCTTGGAGCACCTCCAGTGCCCCAGCATTGCCGAGGAGCCAGCGTAGATCCACCAGGTTGGGCAAGAGGCCTCGTGGATGGACCCAATTCAAGCATTTCTGGTGCAGGGAGCCCTTCCGGATGACACAATGGAGGCCAGGCGCATCCGCTCAATGGCCTCCAAGTATGTCATCCTCAGTGGGGCCCTCTACAAGTGCTCGTTCTCCCAATCATTGTTGAAGTGCTTGGGGTCGGCTGATGCAGACTATGCGCTTCTGGAGGTGCACGAGGGCATTTGCGGCGATCATCTCGGAGGAAGGTCCCTGGCTTACAAAATTATTCGCTAGGGCTATTACTGGCCCACAATTCATAATGATGCCTTGGACTTCGTACGAAGGTGCGATGCATGCCAGAGGTTCTCCAGCATTCAAAGGAGGCCGGCAAACCAGCTGATCCCACTCACGGCACCTTGGCCATTTGCTCAATGGGGGATGGATATCCTGGGACCTTTCCCCCCAGCCTCCGGTCAGCAAAAGTTCCTCCTCATGGCCATTGATTACTTCACTAAGTGGGTGGAGGCGGAGGCATTGGCACAGATAATTGAGACCAAGGTAGAAAATTTCATCCAGAATAGCATTATTTTCCGGTTTGGGATTCCGAAGACGATCATCACTGATAATGGGAGGCAGTTCGACAACTCCTAGTTCCGGGGCTTTTGCCAACAATACCACATCGCCCATCGGCTCACGTCGGTCGCCTACCCTCAGTCCAATGGGGAGGCTAAGGTCACCAATAGGACGATCCTGCATGGGTTGAAACCTCGGCTGAATGAAGCCAAGGGGCTCTGGGCAGAGGAGCTTAATTCAGTGCTTTAGGCGTATCAAACGACCGCACGGTTAGCGACGGGGGAAACCCCATTCAACCTAACTTATAGAAGTGAGGCGATCATCCCTCTGAAGGTCTCTCTACTATCCCCGAGGGTAGATCAGTTCGTTGAGCCGTCCAACTCGGAACAACGAAGGGCTGACCTGGATCTGCTAGATGAGACCCGATTCTGGGCCAGCATGAAGATGGCGACCTACCGTCAAAGGATGGCCAGATATTATAACTCAGGGGTCAAAGCGCGTACCTTCCAAGTTGGAGATCTAGTCCTGCGAAAGATGGAGGTTTCGAAGCCAACCGAACAGGGGAAGCTCTCTCTCAACTGGGAAGGCCCCTATTGGGTCATCGAAGTAATTCGGGCTGGGACCTACCGTCTAGCATACTTGGATGGGCGACAGATGGCGTGCCCGTGGAATGTAGACAATCTCCGCAAGTATTATCAATAAACTCTACAAACTTCTTCAACTTTTTCAAGCTCAATTCTGAAAGTCCGACTCCGATCGGCAGAGGCTCTAGGGCAGCCCACTTCCGAAAGTCCAACATCGGTCGGTAGAGGCTCTAGGGCAGCCCACTTCGGGCAGCCCACTTCCGAAAGTCCGACTCTGATCGATAGAGGCTCTAGGGCAGCCCACTTCTAAAAGTCCGACTCCGGTCGGCAGAGGCTCTAGGGCAGCCCACTTCCGAAAGTTCGACTCCGGTCAGCACAGGCTCTAGGGCATCCCACTTCCGAAAGTCCGACTCCGATCGGCAGAGGCTCTAGGGCAGCCCACTTTCGAAAGTCCGACTTCGATCGGTAGAGGCTCTAGGGCAGCCCACTTTCGAAAGTCCAACTCCGGTCGACAGAGGCTCTAGGATAGCCCACTTTCGAAAGTCCGACTCCGGTCGGCAAAGGCTCTACGACAGCCCACTTCCGAAAGTTCGACTCCGGTCAACAGAGGCTCTAGGGCAGCCCACTTCCGAAAGTCCGACTCCGGTCGACAGAGGCTCTAGGACAGCCCACTTCTGAAAGTCCGACCCCGGTCGGTAGAGGCTCTAGGACAGCCCACTTCCGAAGGTCCGACCCCGGTCGGCAACAATCTTGAAGACAACTCCTGCATAATTACTAGGAGGACGGGCCACAGTGCAGGCCGACTTGCGGATGAATGCCAAGAGCAAACATCCAGGTATTTGGCCCAAACCCAGTTACTACTCTAGCTACTCCGCCGGCTCTCGGCCTGAATGAGCCGACCGGGGGTACTTAGAGAATTTTCGATCGAGAAACTTCGATAAGAAAGCACTTGCCTTAGGCCCATCGGCCGCTTCGAGGGGAAGCCGTGACCCTGTGACGTGATAAAGCCGACCGGGGATACTTAAAAGGATTTTCAAGAAAAGGGAAAAGAGAGAAGAAGTCTGCATAAGTGAAAATAATCAAAGTGCTTTTTTATTTCAAAAAGGTGATATTTACAAAAGAGGTGGGTCGGACCTTTACAAACCCCTTAGGTCCGACCCACGGGAGATGCTTCAAGGGCCACAACCTCGGCCCCGTCGGCTACAACTGGAAGGCCTACTGGGACTGCTCCAGCCGGGGCTTCCTCCAGAAGGGCCACCGTCTCCACGTCGGCTGCCGCCGGAGCTCCGACCCTGGTCGCTTTGGTTTTGCCTTCCACTTGAGGCTTCGCTTTGTCCTCTTCTCCATCGGACGGGCCTTGCAACTCAACGCTGGACAGGTCCAATTCTGGGAACAGCTGACCTACCTTCTTCAGGGCGTCGACATAACCTTCCCTGTAGAAGTCGGCCGCCACCTCTTCGACATTCTCGGTGAAGGCGCTGGAGGTCTTGTATGCCTCCACGACCTCCCGGACCTACTTCGTGACCAGCTCCTTGGATTCCTTGAGCTTGACCTCCAGCTGCGTTGCTGCTGCCCGTTCAACCCGTGCCCTCTTGTCGACTTCAACCGACCGCTTCTCCTCCTCACCTAGCCAGCATGTGAGGGAGCGGGCCTTCGCCTTCTTCTTCTTAAGGCTGGCTCGCGGTCGGCCAGCTTGCTTTCGGCCTCCTTCAGGGCCACCTTTGCAGACTCAGCATCCGCTCGGGCCACCGCCAGGCCCTTCTCGGACGACCTAAGTGATGCCGCTACCACCTCCTGGGCCACCTCCAGCTCCTGGACCCTCTTGGCGGAGGTCTTGGCTGTGTGCACCACCTGGCGGATGGCGTCATCCATGCGGGAGATACCATGGAGAACCTACAAACATACGACCCAGTCAGTGTTATGGGATAGAAGAAAAAGATAAAAAATAAAAAGTAAGATGGTTAGGCACTTACCCTCATGAAATCATGGAATGTTTCCACGGTTACGTCGGCCAGGTTGCACTGGATCGACACCTCCCAGTCGGCGTCGGTCATTGCCCCTCTCAGCAGGCTATGCGCCCTCCAGGGTTTGTTGAGTGCCCGCTAGTGTTGGAAGTCCTCCTGGCGGACTTCCTTGTCCGACTGCTCCGGCACGCTGCCGGCCGTTCCCTCCACGGCCGGCCCCTTTCCCTTGTCGGCCCTGGCCGCCTCCTCTGGGTCAGCAGGCGCCGTGGCCGCGACGGACGCCTCTGACCCCTCCTGCCCCTGTTGGGGGGTTGGCTCTGCTGGCGGGGCTGACGCCCTCGCCACGTTTCTGGCCCTGTGCTTACTGAGAGGGAGGTCATCCCCGTCCAACTCCACTTCAATGACCGGGACGGGCCGCTCCTCCTCCCGCCTCTTCTTCTATCGTTCAGCGATCTACGTAGGGACCGACACCGGGGCGGCCCTCTTCCATACCGCCCATTGGATGACCTTTGACTTGTCCACCCGCTGCATCCTCTCTCCTGCAATAGGGCACTCGGAGTCAGTAAAAAAAAAAAAAGAAAAAAAAGAAAAAAGAAGAAGAGAAGAAAGAGGGAACGGGGGTCGGCCCTTACCTAGAAATCTCTGGGGGATGATCCTCGCCTGATGAAGGGTCTCTTCCTTCAACAGCTCATAGGCCGCCACTGGGCCAGCTCTCATGATCTCCGTAAAGGTGCCCAGGTCGGCCACCGACACTGACCTCCCCTCGTGGGCTCTCACCCGCGGCTCTCTCCACAGCGGCTCGAACCCCCAGGGCTCGAGGCTGCTGACGAAGAAGAACCTTGCCTCCACCCGTGGACGGCTGATGGAAGGTACTTCAAGACCTTTCGACCTTGGCGGGGGACAAACATGACCCACTCCTTACTCCTAAAGTCCGTCTTCAAGTAAAAGAGACTACCAAAGAGGGACAGGCTAGGGTCGGACCTAACCTGGTGACACAACACTATGAAGCAGCATATTACCCGAATGCTATTCGGGGTCAGCTGCACTGGGGTGACCCTATAGTGATTGAAGATGGCTATGAACAGCGGGTGCAAGGGAAACCTAAGGCCGGCCTTAAGGTGAGACTCGTACATTGGAAGGGTCCTTGGACCTAGCGGGTTGTTTGCCCTTCCCTCTCAGCCCGGAAGAGTTAGGTGCAGGGTGGTCGGAATTCCGTAGACGACCCTGAGGTTCTCGACCCGTTCCTGGGTCATGGTCAAAGGGATCTCACTCGGCCCCGGGTCTCTAAGCCTATGGGCCGAGCTCCTACTACTAGACACCATTGATGGGGATAAAGTGGAGAAGAAGGACACACCAACTTGGAGGGGCTCTAGACGCCTGGTTTCGGGGAAGGTGGAGGAGAAAGAGAAGGGAGGGAGAGCTTGAGATCGTGAAACGAAGGAACAGCAAGGAAGCTTCCTCGCTCCGCCTTCGCCCCCTTTTATAAGCTCTGGGGGAAAGGGGGGAGCCGTTGCCCGCCTCGGGCGCACCCCCGCTGTCCTGTCAAGAGCCATAGCCGCCTTTGCAGGATCCGAAGCGACGAGAGCACCTCTTCACGTGGATCGCGATCCACAGGCACGCCGGATCGGCGGTATGGGACTGGCCCCGAGGGGAGCGCCAACCGACCGGATGTCGACGCGTGGCACGGTGCTCCACTTTGCCTCATACCGGCGTGGGATAGCCTGGCCTTCATCATGGTGCCTGACTCGCTTTAACTGCCTCGCCTACACTCCAACGAGCGGCTGACAGCTGTCCAAAAAGCCATTCAGGGGGGGTTCGAAATGACCGGACGCCCCAATCCAGAGCCCGTTGCAGGCGCGCATGATCGTGCTCCTGTCCTTTCGAGCCGCGTGACACTTCAAGGCCCAGGAGCAGGGGGGCAACTGTTACACCCGTTCGGCTTGTCCCGGGTCAGACCGGCTTCGGGCGCCTGGTCGGCTGACTCCCGTGTAGAGTCCGACCCCATGGTGGTTGACCCGGGGGCTTCACGGACTGGCGGGTGCCTCACCGTCCATGCATCACCCCTCTTCTTGGCCCCGGTCGGCTCCTAAGGTCCTGCCGGTGGCCCTGGTCTGCTTCTGGGAGACTAGCCGACCCCAGCTCGAAGCTTTTAGGAGCCACTCTTCCCCTCATTGACAAGCTCTGACATTCTGTTGTAACAAACTCCAGCGCGTGGCCATGACCCTTGTTGCCAGGCCACTACTCTGACACTTCTGCCACGCCGCCAGCCCACGACCTCATCGCCACGCCCCTCCTGGGGGCATAGTCGGGCTTTCCCTGCCTGCTCTGCAATGAAATTTGGTAGTATTCCGTGCCTATAAGAGGCACCCAGGGGACCTCCGCGAAAGAGGGTAACGCTCTTCCTTCTTCTTCTCAAGCTCTCTTTCCAGCTTCTTCCTATTCTTTTGCTCAAACCCTCCTCTAACTTAAGCATCGGAGTGTCCCCCGCCGGAGTCCCTCCGGCGCCCAGGGACCTTTTTTGCAGGTTGGCTGGTCGAGGAGCTCTCCAGCGCGTCCACCAAACCCGATCCAGGAGGAATGATGGCAACTTATTTGAAAATAATTTTTATGATGTGTAGCAAAATAAAATTGTATAACAAATAATTTTAAAATAATTTTGTGGAGTGCATGGCAGTACAAAGTTTTTGTAACAAATAATTTTAAAAATAATGAAATAAAATAGAGTTAGGAAGTCTGGCTTGGGAGGCGGATAAATCTATTGCCCTAAACGAGATTTGGCCCCTCCTCTTATGCGAAGACTGATGGACCACATGCTCTCCTCCAAGATACAATCCAGGAGCCAGTACTTCAACGCCCATCGGTGGCACGTCTCGAAAGAACGCCAAGCAACTCGTCTTCAATCTAAAAATTTAAGGTAAAATAGAGAAAGATTTAAAAGTGAAATTAAGGAGAGATGGAGAACTTAAGATATTAGAAACTTTGAAGGGCTGGGGTAGAGGCCTATTTATAGGCTCAAAATCTCATAGGAATTTTCCAAAGGGTCCTTGACTAGCCATTATGGCCGTTACACAAATAAATACGAAATTATTAAAAAAATGGCCAAATAAATAAGAAAAGAACGTTGAAAAGAAAAAGAAAAAAAAGACACGGGATCCACGTCCACCTCGTGAAGCGCTCGCACGGAACGCTTGCGCGGAGCACCCGCAGAGGCCTTGCACGGAGGCACGCCGCAACGTGTGCGCGGGAAGGGGGAGGCCGTTGATGGTTTTGTTTTATTTTTCAAAACATTATGTCAACAATCCCTCTCAAAAACAAAACAAAATTGATTAAAAGGTTCAATATTATTAAACTCGGTAAACAACATAAAATTTTTGGACTTTTACTGTGCTCAGTGCAAGTACCTTCTAGGTTTGAACTTGTTTTTAGTATAAAATATGCACAGTATGAAGATGAGCTGATCATAGTGCGAGGTAGTGTTATTTAGGCCATACGCTTGCCTTGATTTTCATGAGAGTTATTAGGGATTCGTCCGGATCCCATAGTCACGACTTCACGACTACTCTCACTAAGGTAGATCCTCCAAAGATATGTGCAACAGAATCGTACCTCGCTAAACTCACAGCCTTGGATATATTAAGAGTCATGCTTAACCTAACCGTCACAGTAGAGCACTACACCATAAGGATGGGATGGAGATATACTCCTAAAAATGTTGCTCCCAGGAGTCACCTCAGAGATCGTTTCCCTTTGAACCTTAACCATGAGATTGCCATGACGGTAGGAGTCCACTCTTGTGACTCATATATGAGCTTAAGCCCCATCCCCTCGATGTCCCAAATATATGGGGTCCACTCTGAAAGACTTTTGATCAAAATATCTACTCAACAGGATAGCCATGCCATTAGTATACGGTTTCAAAATTTAGTCAACATTTCAAACATAGGTTGAGAGTGTCCCAGACATGTGTATCAATTAACAAAACATAGTTTTCATGATAACAAATATGAATGACATAATTATATTTATACAAGTAATGACATGCTTGCATTCACATAGATATGTAAATGTGCATACATAAATGAAATATGCATGTAGGAGAATACCCAAAGCACCAAAATATGCTTCCTTTAATTCCATGTACTCTCGAAAGGAGCCTCTTGAAATATAATAGGGCAACATTGTCTCATGAAGTGGTGTGTGCCCTATGTACATAGGACTAGCATAAGAAGGTCTACAGTTATAAATGCAAGATGGCAAAATGAAAAGCTTTTGGGAAAATGGTAAATCCCCAATGGCATTGTAGACAGTGTGCCTAAAGATACGAGCCTCTATGTGATGATCAAAATTAAGCTGTAGATTTTCAAATATAAACTTGAAAGGAAAATAAAATGAAATCAGATTTTAAAGGAAGCAAGCATAAGGGATTAAGACTGATATGCATGATGGGCACCAAAATGTACATATTTTAAGTTAGTAAATGGAAACAATTGTCCATAACAAGTGGAAATAATTGTAAATAACAGCACCCCCCATTCATCATATTCACACATCTCAAATGCATCTCTACCTTTCCCAACAAAAGCTTGGTCGTCTCTATGTCGGATGAGCATCAAATTTTGACATGCAACATTGTTATAGTTCTCAACAAGACATTTTATTCCATGCTAGATGACCCGCCTTCCATATCAGATTAATAATGAGTAGAAGGGTTTATCATGCTCAGAAAATTGTATGCTCATAAAGAAGATCCTCAACAAGATCAGTAAATTACTGCTAGAACTATCACATGATCCAACAAGCCATGGTTGTCATATTACCTTGATAATAGTATATTTGCTAAATAAAAGAAAATAAATATAGACAGAAGCATGATCAACATGTTTTACACATCTATCTAAGGTTAGCCTTGTAATTCCAATCAAGATTATTTATCAAAACCTCTATAGCCCATAATCCTTTTATATGTTTCCTCCTAGTTTCAGTGCAAAGATTTGGCCCATCATAATTGGGTCTTATTGCTCACACACTTGAAAATTTCAATCAATTTGCCATTACCTTATCCTCAATCAGGGACTAAAAAGTTTCCCCTAACACCTGTTTCAGAGCATTTCTTGAGTTTATACAGGCCATCACAACAACACAAACAGATCAGTTAATGAGAAAACAGCAGATAATGGTCCACCCAAAATTCAAAACTTTTTTTTTTTTAAAAAAAAGGTTCTACAGTGTATAAACAATGATAAGGATTTCAGAGGAAGAAGGATACATGCAAAAGGAAATGTCATAAAAGCACAACCTGACAGACAATCTCGTTACATCCTGCTGGACATATAAAACATAAGCTCTTTCTTAGAAGCCCAAACATTAAATACAACAAAGATAACCGATCATGACCTTAGAAGCAATGATAAAATTAGTCATGAATAACCAGACCGTTTCCCCTTCTAGAGTATGCCACCAAGCTTATAAGTTTTTTGTTAAATTTGAAGCTACTATCTTGCGAGCAATTCCCACTTTCACGGGAACAGAGATCCCAAAATTTCATAAAACAATCTGAAACTTAACTAATTAATTGAGAATGTTACTTCTGGTCCTTTGAAGTTGCAAATTTTCTAGTTCTACAAGAGGTTAGGCTTAGACAGGATAGCATGTGTAGAAGTTTTCACTTTTGCTAGATCAACATAGAGAAAAACATCGAAGTATGAAATTAGTAAAATCTAGTTCATACAGCATTACCAACAAGTGAAAAGGAGCGATAAATCCTGGTCAACGTACACATCTTATTCAACACTTAAGTAAGACAACACAGGGAACAAGCTTAGGTAGCGTCCAAAAGCCAACATTCAGTTCACCACATATTTGAGGATAACAATTATGTAGAAAAGGCAAGAGATCTAAATATATTTGATTATTCTACCAGGAATCACATAGGATAAGTTTGCACAGGCAACGAAAGAAAGCATTACAGGGAAATATTAAATAACGAGCTAGAAACCAAAGAAAAAACGAATTTTTTTTAAATAATGCAAAAAATTTTTTTACGAAAATAGGTGTCGTACGATTTATTTACGAAAGTAGGTGTTTTTGGCTGATGTGGACACGCGGCGCCAAAAACACATACCATGTGGCAGGGCGGGGTGCCAGCCAGGCTTGAAATCGTCTTTGGGAAAGATGATTTCACGCCGAGAAATCATCTTTCCCAAAGATGATTTCAGCGCACCTCTTTCCATGTGCCCTGGCTCCCTTACCCGCGACACGTGGCGGCAAAGAGAACTCGTCTTTGCCAAAGCCAAATTCTCACTGAGAAATTGTCTTTGGCAAAGACGATTTCAGGGAGCTGAGAAATCATCTTTGGTAAAGACGATTTCAGGAGACTGAGAATTTATCTTTGCCAAAGACAAATTCTCAGTGATTTTTCCTTTTTTTTGAGTTTTTTTTGAATAATATGAAAAAAATAAAATATCTATGTTTGAATTTCCATAGCCCAGTTTTTAAATTCTTGTTGAATAATGTAAAAATAAATTTTAAAAATAATTTTTTGAATTTTTCTCTAGTCTAGTTTATGAATTTTTTTGAATAATACGAAAAATATTACAAAACTAGGTTTTTGAATTTTCCACGTGCCCAATTTTTGAATTTTCTTTTCTCTGTTTCGTTCTTCTCTTTTCCTCCCGCAAGCCCCACTACAATTTCTTCCCCCTTGACCCACTGCCACTCCTTGCCAGAGATGATTTCAAATTATACCGATAAACCCTAAACACGCGATTGGTGGCCGAACCCTAGATGCCGGACGGACCATAAAACCAATGGCAGGACTGGGGGCCGGACCAGTGTCCTGACCCTGATGCCTGGACCGGTGGTACCGGACTCTAGCCGTCGGATCGATGGTAAGATCAATGGTAGTAAGGGGGCCGGACTAGTAGCAGGATTGGAGGCCGGACCTTGGCAACCGTATCACTGAAATTTTTTTTTATATTATTATTAAAAAAATTTCATTCATGATGACTTATCATTTCCACTTCCACGACTCGATGTAAAAAAATTTTTTTACTAACACTAAACCCTAAACAGTTAAACCATAAACTATCGACCGAACTAATGCCGAACAGGAAATCGTACTAACACCGGGTTGTCAACCGAAGTGGTACTGGGCTAGATATCATTTCAATCTATATATCTTCTTTATCTTAATTATTGTATTACCACATGAGAAATCATGAATTTTATAATTAAATTTTATTTCAAAATATAGTTTTACAAATACAATACATAAAAAAAAAGATCATAGATCCCACATGGTGGCCATCTCTTCCTGTGTAGAGGCTGGACACGACGAAGTGGAGGTGCAACTTCAGCTGGTGGCTGATGCTCTGTCATATGCTCCACGACCTGGGATGCTTGTTGTGTCGACACGTGATGTGACGAATCCTCACCATAGGCATGTCCTCGATGTCTGGAATAATCATGCTGCAACATGTAGTCTGGTACAGCGATAGACTCAAAATATACAATAACTCGAAAGAAACAACGTATCCTGTCCATCCCATATTGGAGTTGATCTATGTATCTCCTGATCGTATAGTATAGTATGATCGGAAGGACTGGGATCCATAACTGTGATATACAATAACTCGAAAGAAACAAAATAAGCAATCACAAACATAATAAATATAATACAAATTCTTACATTAAAAAAAGACATGAAGCATAATACAAAGTGTTGACATGAGCCATGAATAATTATGTTACAATAATAATTGTATTACAACCCAATATATAATTGTATTACAATCAAACACACATAATACAAAGAGACAACATGAACCACGAACATGCGATAGGACTCCCGAAGCAACAACATAATGCAGTCCCGAAACTGCAACATAATTTAAGCAATGAAAATAATATGAGTACAACTGTATCAATTAATAAATAAACATCAGAGGAATAATAGAAATATATGATGTACCTTAAAATTAATGTGCAATTTGACTACTATATTTTCACTGATTCGGTTGTAGAAGTCTTGGACATGACCATCTGTCATGCCCTTCCTCCTTATAGATTGTACACCTGCATTGGTTGCCAGCTTCTCGGATATCCATATCATTTCTAATCCTTGAGGACCGTGGCCTACCTTTTTGTCGTAACCTATTGATATCAGGAATAATGATACCATGTCCATTTTACTATGGCTAGTATTTCTCGTGAGGAATTGGTTGAAATTATGATGCATATGTTTGATGATAATCTTGTAATGTGTAATACCGATCAATGTAACTATAAAAATCAATGGCAACATGTACATAAGCAGCCATGACACGAAAACAAGATAAATGATAACATTGCCATTTCTGATACGTACATGTCTGTTGGGATAGACGAACAACCTACAACATCAAAAACTATAATTCGACATGTGCACAATAGAATATATAATATATTTTCAATAATACATGTCGATAGCAGGTACCTGTGTATTGTTGCCTCTGTTCATGTTAGGACCACGTCTATCTATTTGGACCTAGAATACCTAGCCGCTGGTCTTGCCACATGTCCGGCCATCGATCCTGCCACCTATCCAACCCCCAATCTTGCCACCCATCTGATCGTCGACCCGGTCGCCAGGATCTAGCCACCGGTCCGATCGCCAGTCCGGCCACCAGGGTCTGGCCATTGGTCTGGCTCCTGGTCTTACCACCCATCCCGTCACCAGTCTAGTTGCTAGGGTCCAGCCACCGGTCTAGTTGGCTTCGGCCATAGCCAAAAGAGAAGCAGCCGAAGAGCTCAGAGTTGCTACTGAGCAAAAGCTGAACCATGCTACCACCGCCAATCATTCTTTAGAGAGGGAATTAAGGGCAGTTCAGACTTACGCGACTGAGTTGGTGGTCAATTTGGAGAAAAGGCTGAAGAAGCTAATCTCTACTGAGCTTCTAATAAAGGACAATCTTCAAAATGCTGAAGAGACGATGGCTCATAGAGCCGAGCTAGAGAAAAGAATCACTATTTTGGAGCAAGAGTTATTATCGGTTGAACAGAGAGCAGAACAGGCTGAGAAGGATACTCTCCAAGCTGTCGAGGCGTATAAAAGATCCAAGGTCTTCAATGATGAGATACATGAAGTAGGAGTGGAGAGTTACCACATCGGCTATACGGACTACCTGGAAAAGATTGTAGAGGTTTATCCAGACTTTGATGTTTCTCCTATTGCCATACTTGGTGATGGGGAAAAAGAAATGGAAAATCCAGCCGAAGAGACACCAGTTCTTCCTTTAGATGAAGAGGCCGCCAAGGAGGCCCACATTCCTACTCCGGCTTTTGGATGAGCCAAGAAAAAATAGTTTTTTGATGTAATCTTTCTTCATTTGCTTTGATGTAGATCATCTTCCTTTAGGGAGCATGTATTAAGAAATTTTTTGGTGAATGAGAATCTCCTTTATTGAATATGGAAGTCTTTTTTTTTCCCTTATATTGGACGAGTGTGCCCCAAAACAATTCTAAGTATAAGCTGTCCATCATCATAAGTAATGAACTAGAGTATCTTTACAAAGAATCTCAAGATTTCATAGTGGCCTTAGTTGGATTTGTCTCCGTCTTGGGTAGAAAGGTTTGAACTTGTTGAAGCCATAGAGAGACTTATCTGCTTGCCTTGATCGCACTTGCTATTAGGATGGGCCAATGAGGCCATCCTTAGGCATTTTTATTGATAGCAATAAGGTAGGCTAGTTAGGCCTGCCTCGGTATGTCTTCGGTTTCACCGTACGGTAGGTTGCTTAGACCATCCCTTATGCATTTGGTTGATAGTAAGGTAGGCTAATTAGGCCCACCTTGGCATGTCATCGGATTTACCGTAGGGTAGGTTACTTAGACCATCTCTGTATCTTTGATTGGTAGTAAGACAGACTGGTTAGGTCCATCTCGGCATGTCATCGGATTTACTGTATGGTAGGTCACTTAGACCATCCTTGTACCTTTGTTTGGTAATAAAGTAGGCTGGTTAGTCCTGCCTTTGCATGGATGTTTCACTGAAGTCTTCCAAAGAGAAACCTTTTATTGATAGTACTTGCGAAGGTTTTCTACATTCCAACCCGAGGTAGTAGTGAACCGTCCAGAGTTTCAAGCTGATAAGCTTCCGGGTGTATAACTTCTCTGATTCAATAAGGACCTTCCCAGTTAGGAGAAAGCTTGCCTTGTTTCGTTGGCTTGGACACTTCGGTCCTTCGCAGCACTAAGTCTTCAGATTGGAAGGTTCGTTCTTTCATCCTGGAGTTGTAATATTTGGTAACTTTCTGCTGGTATGCCGCCATCTTCATCTGGGCATGAAGCCTAGTGCCTTATAGCATATCTAGATCTACTCTTCGATGCTCCAAATTTTCGAGTTCCTTGTAATGGCCAATCCTTAAGGATTGTAAAGTTACTTCGATAGGGAGGACTACTTCGGTGCCGTAGGCTAGGTGGAACGGAGATTCACCAGTAGTCATTCTAGGAGTAGTCTGATATGCTCAAAGGACTGAATTCAACTCTTCGGCCCAGAGTCCTTTGGCGCCATTTAGCCTAGTCTTAAGACCATGGAGAATAGTCTTATTTATGACTTTGACTTCCCAGTTAGATTGTGGATGACCAACGAAAGACATTTTGTGGATTATGTGGTATTGGGTGTAGAAGTCTTCAAACTTTGAGTTGTCGAATTGTCGCCCGTTGTCAGTGATGATGACATGAGGGATCCCAAATCGAAAGAAATGGAATTCCTCACAAAGGCTTCAACTTTTCCTTCCATAATATGCGCCAAGGGTTTGGCTTCTACCCATTTGGTAAAGTAGTCGATAGCTACGATGAGGAACTTTCGTTGTCCTGAGGCTAGAGGGAATGGACTAAGGATGTCCATTCCCCATTGGTAAGGATGTCCATTCCCCATTGGGAGAAAGGCCATGGCATAATTAATTGAGTCGGTTGACTTGCTGGTCATCTTTGAATATTGGAGTACTTCTGGTATTGGTCATATCTTTGGACAAAGTCAGTGGAGTCTTTCTGAATAGTTGGCCAATAATAACCTTGGCATATTATTTTGTAGGCCAGAGATTTGCCCCCATGTGGTCTCCATATATACCTTCATGCACCTCTCTTAGGACATAGTTGGCATCTGACAGCCCTAGACATTTTAATAAAGGCTATAAAAAGGATCTCTTGTATAGAGTTCCATCCAAGATAACATGTTGGGATTCCATCCAACGAACTTGCTTGGCCTCAGTCTTGTCTTCGGACAAAGTACCTTCTTTCAAGAAATTGAGAATAAGATCTATCCAACTGGGCTCATGCTTAATTTGATGTACCTCCAATGTTTCCTCCACTATGCTTGGAGTTTCGAGATACTCTATGAAGGTGCGGCCGATGGAATCTAGAGTAGTAGCGGCGAGCCTGGATAGGGCATCAGCTCAGGAGTTCTCCATTCATAGCATATAAGCAATGTCAAAGAGTTCTAGCTAGGAAACTAAAACTCGTACTTTTCCCAGGTATTGGACCATAGTAGGATCTCAAGCTTCAAATTCGCCTTTCACCTGGTTCACCAGCAGTTGAGAATTCGAAAAGATTTGAATCTTCCGAATTCTTAATTCCTTGGCGATTCAGAGTCCTACTAATAGGGTTTCATATTCTGCCTGGTTGTTAGAAGCATGGAAGGAAAAATGGAGAGCATACTCTATGGTGTGCCCATTTGGATCGGCCAATATAAGACTAGCTCCACATTCTGCAGAGTTAAAAGCTCCATCCACATGAAGTATCCATACAGATTTTGAATCATTTCCGATGGCTTCCTCCACTTTAGCTTCTCATAAGTTGTCTTCTTGCCCCCATGTGCATTCGGCTAGGAAGTCAGCCAATACTTGCACTTTCATCGTCAATTTGGATTGGAAGCCGATGTCGAACTCACCAAGTTTAATGGCTCATTTAGCTATCCTTCTCGAAGTGTCAGGACATCGGAGGACAGCTTTTAATGGTTGGTCTGTCAAGACCATAACAGAATGAGACTGGAAATATGGTCGCAAGCATTTCACCGCAATCACCAGTGAGTATATGAGCTTCTGCACTATAGGATTTCTTACTTCGGCATCATGTAATACTTTTATAGTTTGACTTTGAAGATTGTCGGCTTCCTTTTGGACGAGCGAACTAATCACCTCATCCAAAGCAGAGAGGTACAATAAAGGGTTTCCCCTTCTTGAGGCTTGGAAAGCAAAAGAGGACTCTTTAGATATTTCTTTAGTTCTTTGAAGGCAAGCTGATAGTCTTCAGACCATTCAAAGCTTTGCGATTGGTGAAGAGCTTTGAAGAAAGGAAGACACCTTTCGGCTGATCGGGAGATGAATCGACTTAAAGAGGCGATTCTTCCTGTTAATTGCTGTACCTCCTTTTTGCAAGAAGGATGTCTCATGCTTCGGATAGCTTGAATCTTTTCTAGGTTAGCCTCTATTTCTCGTTTAGCAACCAGGAATCCCAGGAATTTTCTTGAAGTCACCCCAAAAATGTATTTGGTAGGATTTAGCTTCATCCGATGACGTCGCAGGGCATCGAAAGATTCTTCTAAATCCTTGATATGATTATCTTTAATGAGGCTCTTCATAATCATATCGTCGACAAACGCCTCCATGTTCCTTCCTAACTGCCTTTCAAAGACTTTGTTTATCAGCCTTTGGAATGTCGCTCCAGCATTTTTCAGCCCGAATGGCATTACCTTATAATAATAAAGCCCTTTCTATGTTACAAAGGCTATCTTCTCTTTGTCTTCGGGATCCATCTGGATCTGATTGTATCCAGAAAAAGCATCCATGAAGTTCAACAATTAATGACCCGTGGTGGCATCGACCAGCTGATCTATTTTTGGAAGAGAAAAACTATCCTTTAGGCAAGCTTTGTTAAGATCCATATAATCGATACAGATCCTCCACTTTCTATTAGCTTTCTTCACTATCACGACATTAGCTAGCCAATCTGGATAGTATACTTCTCTAATGAATCCGGCTTTAAGAAGCTTGTTGACTTTTTCGTCGATCACTTTTGTCTTTTTAAGGCAAAGTTTCTCTTTTTCTGTCGAACTAGCTTGTAACTAGGGACAACTCCCAGCCGATGACTGATTATTTCAACCAAAGTTCCTGGCATATTTGAAGCCGACCAGGTAAAGACATCAGCATTACTCCAAAGAAAGTGGATCAGCCTTGCCTTTGTTTCTTCATCTAGCAGACTCCCGATCTGCATAGTTTTTGTTGAATCGTCTTCAATTAGAGGTATGAAGATGGTTCTTTCCATGGGCTCCCCACAATCTTCAGTCCGAACTCTTGGATCTAATTGATCTAGTGTCATAGGATAAGATGATTGCTTTCTTGTATCAGTAGGCACCGCCGGGCGACTCGCTGATCTCCTTTTACTTCTTCGATACCATTTCTATTGGGAAACTACACCAGAAGATGATATGTTGAGACTATGGCTCGAAATTTATTTAAAGCGGGCCGTCCCAAGATAGTGTTACAAGCCGATGAGGTTTGCACCACTATGAAGTTGATGGAGAGAGTTCTTTGATATGGTTCGGCACCAAGGGTTATAGGTAAGATTATTTCTCCTCCAACTCCGACTCGGTTACCTCCGAACCCAGTCAGAGGCACAGAAGACTTTTGTAGTTGATTTCGTAGCAAACCCATTCGAAGAAAGGCATCATATAGCAAAACTTCAGTAGAGCTTCCATTATCCATCAGGATTCTCCTTACATCGTATTTGGCTATGACAGTCAAAATTATAATAGGGTCTTCGTGGGGGACATGGATTCCTTGTAAATCATCATTGGAGAAGCATATGGAATTGTTGCTTTTGAGTCTCTTCGGAGCATCTTCTTTGGCTCCACTTCTCCTATTAGTTCATCGGTGGAGCATGCCTACCCTCCCATCGATTGGCCTCTAGTTGGGTAATTCAACTTCGTCCGCAGACCTTTGAGGGGCGGTGATTTCAATTTTTGGTGGCTGACATACTTTCCCAGATACCTTCTCTTGATCAAGTCTTCTATGGTGTCCTTTAGTTGGAAGCATTCTTCAGTATTGTGGTCATGACCCTTATGGAATTGGCAATATTTATTTCTGTTCCTTACAGTGGAAGATGTCTTCATAGGGCGCGGCCTTTGCAAGTAGCTTTCTTTCTCTATCTCCATCAAAAAATTTTCCGTCGGAAGGTTCAAAGGAGTATAGGAATCAAATCTTCCACCCAATGCTTTGGGCTTGGGATTGCATGGTGTTGACCCAAGTGATTTTGATGATAACCAAATATTGGAGCATGCATATTTAATTCTAACAACTCTTCAAGTGATTTACAAGTTTTTGTAGGAAGGTTTATTTGTTCAAACTTCAACTCCTGCATCTTTGCTTCTTGTTTTGAGTTGTGTTATAATATGATTTTGTAAAGAAGAACCTAATGAATAAGTTAAGAAAAATCATGAAAATGGGTTACTTCTATGTGTGCTGTGCCTTAAATTTATTTTGAGTTGGTTTGTATCAAATTTATAAGAGTGTTGGTGAGAGTCTTCTTGAAGTTTAATTGTAAAAACCCTGAAGAAGTCACTCAAGCTAACCCAACCTCAAAAGAGCCGACTCCACCTCATGGCATGCTACAAGGATTCTGGCATGTAGATATCCATGCCGACTCAAAGGAAACCGAGCCGACTCTAGTGAATCCGAGTCGACTGGAATAAGTCCGAGCCGACTCTTCTAGAGTCTATTTTTGAAGTATTCTGAGAGCAAGCCAGGCAAGCCGACCCGACCCGAATCAAAACGAGCCGACTCTGCCAAGAATAAATTTTGAAGACCTAGTGAAGCAAGCCAACCCGGTCTGCAACAAGCCAACTCCTCCAGAGTAAAGATTTTCAATTCTGAGAAGAAGAGTCGACCCAATTCAAGTGAGCCGACCCCTCGAGTTTAATGTTTTCAACGATAGAAGTTTGAGCTGACTCGAGCTATCAAGAGCCGACTCGTCTAGAGTGAACTTTAAAGCGTTGCTAGGGTTTAGTCTAGCGACGCTAATTGGCGACGCTTTAAAGCATCGCTAGGGTTTAGTCTAGCGACACTTTAAAGTGTCACTAGAACTGAAACTGGCGACGCTTTAAAGCATCGTTAAAACTGGAACTGGCGATGCTTTAAAGCATTGCTAGGATTTAGTCTAGCGACGCTTTAAAGTGTCGCTAAATGCCGATGCTTTAAAGCGTCGCTAAATGCCGACGCTTTAAAGCGTCGCTAGATTTGCCAACGCTTTTTTCAAGCATCGGTAAGTTGCGTCCCAATGCTTGCATAGGCGACGCTTTAACGACGCTTTACAAAATGTCGAGAGATTATTTAGCGATGCTTAAAAGCGTCGGGAAATGTCAAAAAAAGCGTCGGTAAAGCCCAGATTCACTGTAATGACTCCTTGTTTGGATATCCAGCGAAACCAATTTTTGATTGGTATGGTTAATAATGTATGATTGGGCAAATATAAATATATCATTTTTCTAAATATTTGATATTTATCTATTGTTCAATCAAAATGCATCCATCATGTCCGCATTATTATTTTTTCTAAGCATTGAAGCAGTATTTTTTTTGGATTTATTGTCTTGATAATCCATAGTAAATCACTACTTCTATATTTTAAAATACTTCATTAAGTTAATTTTTATGCTTCTAAAATATGTTATCTGCATGTCCATTATTACAATGTGAACTAGTAGGTTAGTCAAATATTTAATGTATATACATATTATTTTAGTTTCTGTAGTTAGTAAATAACTTCATTTCTCACCATGATTGGAAAGGATATACTTAAACACCAATTTAGAGAAATACATATAAGGAAAATAATAAGTGATATTTATTTTATTTTTTTCAATACTTTTAGAATGCTGAAAGTTTCATTAGAATTTTGTAGTGATTCGACAAATCTTCATTAGAAGATCAAGTTTCTCAATTTATTGTGTTCAATTCTTCTTATATTAAATCAATAATGGTCTACTATAATTTAATAATATTCATTAGGTAGTTGATTTTATGTCAATCACCTCCAATATTTCAAAGAAAATCCAATCGGGAACTTAGAAAATATATAAAAATGAATGAAGTTACTTAATAAGTCTCATTTATTCACGTAAATAGAAAACCACCTAGAAGAAGATACAAAGAGAAAGTGTTGTATATCTAACTATGGGAAATTTTGGCTATAAATATTTAAGAATTATAAGATATCACAACCTTGTGATGTTTGCATCATGAATAAAATGTGATAATGACTTAATCTATTTACACCAAAAATAAATAGCTCATCTACTATTTTGAATGAACAAATAACTTTCATTTGTTTATGTTTTGATTGAGATCATGTAAACCATGGTAATCAATAACTCATTTATATTGTGATGAAACTTAATAAACTATTTTCATAGGTCAAGAAGCTTACTAGATATACAAATAGGAGATATATGTACATTTTAATAGCTTTGATGTTATATTCCTTTGTTGAATTCTAGCAAATGTCATTTTTAGGCTTTATTTAGTTGTAAAGAAAGTTAAAGAAAAAGGTTAATTATGTTGGAATCTTATCTTTCAAAGTTTGATAGTTATAAAGAAATTTAAAGAAAAAAGAATTTGAAACCAAATTTTTGTTTAGCCACCCTAAACACTACAATAATGTAGGCTTTTACTAGCAAAAATAAATTCTACGAAAGCTACAAAGTTTTTACTAAAGAATTATCATGATGGACTAGTAGCAGAAAAAGAGAATATTAATCTCCTAAGCCACAATTGTAAAAGCTTAGCAGTGTAATTTACAATTTTACTTAAAAAGAATTATAGTATAAAAAATAATACCTTCATAAAAAAGAAATTTTTAGTGGCACATTTTAGCCTCTATAAGTCTACATATTTTTTAAATGTAATTATTTTTGCCACTGCATATACAAACTATTCTTTTTAAAAGCAAATATTCATTTGATACCGTATAGTTGTTGCTAAAGCCCTCTTTTCTTATAACAAAGTTTCTCTCATGAAATGTTATCAATTTTAAGAAAAAAATCTTGTGTAATTTTATTACGAATAAGAATTGTCCTAGCTAAATAAGAAATACTCACCTTTCAACAACTTCCTTGTTGATTCCGGCCTTAATTTTGATGAATAACAAAATGTTTGAGTATATATAAGGTACTAAAATTTTATTAGAGTGTTGAGATTAATATTTTAGATATCCCATAAATCTAATAAAAGATGGGTCAAATTGATTAACTCTTAAGCAAGAAAGATTTATATTTTTTAATATTTTTACTAAGTAGAAAAGTCAAAGAAACCATGAATTAATGGATATTTGAGAGTTGGTGTGGAAGAATTCTAGTCAATACTTCAAAATTTAAGTTGTAGCACATATTTTTTAGTTGGCATGGGTCATAAGTCGACTCAAGGATATGGTGAGTTATCTTCAAAAAAGACTTAGAAAAAAATAGACTAGCACACAAGAGTTTTAGCCAGCATGGCCATGAGTTGACTCATGGAACTGGTGAGTCGACTCAAAAGTCAACTCAAGGAATGACTCAGGATCCGTGAGTCATAGTTGCAGGAAAATACAAAAGGCTGAATTATTGGCATAGAATGTGAGCCAATTCAAGGAACTAGTGACTCAAGAAATGACTCAATGTTGTCCAGCGAAGCAACCCAAGAGGGGGGTGAATTGGGTATTTTAAAAAATTTAAATAATTATGTACTGAACTTAGAGTGTTTGTGTAACAAAGTGATTATACTCAGTATGATATGCAGCAGAAGTAGCAAATTAAATGCAAAGTAATAAACAGCTAGTAGAGAAAGGAGTAAGCAATCACAAATACCAATATGTATAGTGGTTCAGTGCACTCCAAGCACCTATATCTACTCCCCAAGCTTTTTCTTAGGAATTTCTACTATAATCTATCCAAGATTATAGCCAACTTATTTTCTAAGGCTCATAAGATAAACCTTTGTTGGTTTTGTCACCTAGGCTTACCAACAACCTTTACAACTTATTTTTAATCTAGGCTCACAAGTCAAACCCTAATTGGTTTTGTCTCTTAGGATTACCAACAACCTTTAACACTAGTTTCAATACCTTTGAAACTAGTAACAACAAATAAAAGCAAGTATACAAAAATAAGCACAAGAAATAGATCCTAAATGAGTGGAAATAAATATCAATGAAGCTCTTCTTGAATGCTTGAGTTGTCTCCTTCTTGGAATCTTTGAATGGACACTTTTGGTTAATGATTTGAAGATTCAAAGGTGAGTAGAAGGCTTTTTTCTAGTGGAATCTATTTTAAAGCTTACTCTTGTCTTTTCTCAAAAGATAAACTTTGTCTCTTCTTGTTATTCATGTATTCAATGAGTTTGGTGAGTGATAAATAGCTCAAAACCACCGAAAACATCATTGGAGACCATTAGAGTGAAGAAACTAGCCATTTGGAGCCATTTGAAATCAGTTATGAACTTCTGAAAAACTAGCCATTATACTAAGTGTCGATACTAAAATTTTTTTGAGTCGATCAGTGAGTCGATACTTAGAATTATGAGTCGACACTTGGATCGACACATATGTATAAATTTGAATTTTCAATGTTCTACTTCACTTTTAGTCTTAGGCTATGAGTCGACCTGTGAGTCGACACTTGGAATTGTGAGTCGATACTTGGATCGACACTCGAGTCGGCACTAGAAAAGAAGTCCATGAAATAGCATGTTCTATTCATTTTCTGTTCTCAAGCCTTGAGTCGATCTGTGAGTCGATACTTGAAACTATGAGTCGACCTGTGAGTCGACACTTAGCATGCCATCTAAAACTCTATGCCAGACTTCTGAAGTGTCGATACTTTCTTCATGAGTCGACACCTTGAGTTGACACTTAGGTCGACACTTGCTCTATTCATTTCAAAACTACATGCCAAACTCTAAAATTTCAAAATTTTATCCAATAACCTCTTAGACTCATCTTCATAAAGACCAAAGTGATCATTTTATCAATATTCCAAGATGAGACGACAACTTAAATATTGAAATTCATCTTGCTTTGATGTTAGCAACTTTGATACTCTCGAGTGAAGAAATTGATGTACCTATGTCCTGAAATTCATACTCCAATTGAAACATTAGTCCAAACATATACTCAATATTTTATTATTCATTAAAACTAAGGAGCCAAAGTTAACAATCTCTCCCTTTTTGATGATGACAAAACTTTGAGTATATAAGCAATTATGTTGAAAATTTGACTATTGTATGAAAAAATTTAAGTAACCACATTATACATTTATCAATTCATCAGATATGCTTCATAATCAAAGTTCATGCAAGCATTTGGATAAAATGTATCATATCATTGGTTTGTTTCAATGCTTCAAGATTTGTTTTCTCAAAATTGGTATCAGAACATCTCCATTTTCTCCCCTTATCTTAAGTAAATTATGAATTGTTGAAAAATTTGACAATGTTGCTTATATGTTGCTTATATAACCTTTTCTACTTCTCCTTTGTATCATCATTAAGCAGTAAAAGAGGTTACTCCCCCTAAATTTGTGCATTTGTCACAACATAAGGTCAGTTAGACAAAGAAAGGAGTAATAAAGGCAAATTTCATAACTGAAAGGTATAACATTCATAGATAAAGAGTTTGAATACAACATAGCAACTGAGATACATGAACTAAAGGATATAAGCATAAACTGAGAAATACATGAAAATGCATGATACTCAAAATGAAACTACATGAAGTACAGATAAGTATCTGAGAGGCTAATCCTCATTAGAAGAGAACTCTAACACTATAGGTGTCATAACCCTAGAGGATAAAGATCTAGGAGTCCTATACAACATGCTCCTAGTCCTAACGGAAGGGCCTGATCTGTCTATGACTCTGGTAGTCCTAACAGTATGGCTAGCAAGTGTTTCCGCAGGAGTCTCAAAGGCAGAAGCAGAGTCAAGCTGAGCATTAGTAGGAGCATTCGAAGTCTGATCAGAAATAGTTGGTGTCTTATCCTCCCTACTGACAATCTGATAATCTCTAACCCTATCACCACCGTCACTGTCAAAGTCACCGTCACCATCAGCATCGGCACCACCATCTCCATTAGGAGTAGCATCACCACCGGCAGTGTCATCACGTGTATCATCATGGTCATCATCATCTGCTGGTGAAGGAGGAGGTGGAGGAGTTGAAGGTCCTGCTAGAGGCAATAATGATCTCAGCATGTCTCTGATCTCTATAAAATTAGCCTCCATCATCTATCAAATACCTGTGAGCTGCTCATCGGTGTGGGTCCTTAATCCATGCAGCTCCAACTACAATCTGGTGGACCTGACAGACAATCCTAAGACCTCCTCTCGAACTCCAACAATTTGTGCTGTGATCCGCTCCTCAAATATAGACTCAATCTCTGTAGTATCTCTAGGAGTTGTGGCTGGAGCATGAGTAGGTGCCGGAGTAGATGGCTCAGGTCCAGAAGCAGTAGCCGGTGTAGGTCTGGAGGGAGTAGACTGTGGAGCAGGTCCTGATGGTCCTGCCTCAACTGCTCTCAGCTCGTCCTCCTCGTTTGGCTCCTGCCCAGACTCTCGTCGAACCCACCTGCCACTGACTCGCCTAAATCCCATCCAGTGAAGAGATTTCTCACCGTAGATGTTTGTGTGGAGAATCTCTTTGAAGGCCTCGCCCTCTAATGGGATACCAAACTCTCTAAAGATCTAGGTGAGTCCCATACCATAAGGTAGACATAATCTACACTGTGAAGCAGCCTCACCCATCTGAAGGACAATGATCATAGATAAGTTGATAGCTATTTGCTATCTCAGAGCCACCATCAGAACTAACTCCCGCTCGATGATGAAGTTAAATCTTCCAGTCTTCGGAATCAAAATCCGAGCAATGATGTGGTGGAGAACTCTCATATCCAAAGATAGCTAGTTTGCCATACCACTGATATACCCCTGATATCCTCTCTCTTCAAAATACATCTAAATGCAGCATCTCTGTTACTTACACAATTTTCTACCATACCTCTGAGAGAAATCTGCCAAATCCTGCTAATAGTCTTAGTGATCACTGGAATATGAACACCCCTGACCACTGCACTCCACCTGAGGCCATCAGTAGTTAAGCTGCCATAAAACTCACGTATCAGGTGTGGGTAGTACCTCTCCCACATGGTGCAGAAGGGTACATGTCTTGCTCCTCTCAGAAGATCACCAATAATGAATCCCTCAAAGTCCCAAAACTATAAGTCAACATGCCTGCCACATGCTATCACCTTCCCTGCCACTCTCTCAGCTACAAGGTAAACCTGTGGAGTGGGAACTCTATCAGCCTGCTGCTCATGATCCTACTACTCATCATGTTGTACAGGATCCTGACGAGCATTGGACCTCCTTTCTTTGGAACTCGACTTCCCATGTTCAAAGGCTGACCTCTTCTTGCAAAACACTACTTGCTTTTTGGGTGCCATACCACTAGAAGCAACTAGGGGTAGAAGAACGAGAACGTAAAGGGTAAATCGAAAGAGGAAAGAACCAAGAGATGGTGGATTAGACCAAAAATGGACCAAATAAGTGAAATCGAATTGAAGAGAAGAAAGATATGCCAGAGGAAGGAGAAATATGAGTGAAATGGAAAAATCGGGCCATAACAAAGGAAAACTGAAAAGGAAAATCGGACTAAAATGAACCAAAATAAGAGGAAGAGGAAGGAATTTACCCAAAAAGGAAGGTCAAGAGTGAAAATGCACCGTTCTTGGGGATTTAGATGGTTTTTAAGGACCACACGAAGGAGAGGAAGGTGGAAAGAAAGTGAGAAAAAAACTTTTGGGGTGCCCTAAAAACACTGTCAGTTTGGTCATGAGTCGACACTTAGAAAATGCTCAAGTGTCGACATTTCAGTGAGTCGACACTTGGGCAATTTTTCAAGTGTCGACACTTGATCAATTTTTAGAAAAAAATCAGAATAAGTTACAATAAATTTTCAAAATTCAATGAAGTGTCTAGGGTTCATTCTAAGATGTAATTGGAAAGATTTTTGAGCATTTAAGAGGATTCAACAAGAATTTGAAGAAACTTCAAACAAAGGGATCAATGATGCCTAACTCTCTTCTAATTATGCAAAACCTATCTTCATTAAGGGATTTTATAAAAATATTAGCAAGTTGTCTATCAGTACACACAAAATCAAGCATTACATCACCATTTTGCACATGATCTCTTATGAAATGCTCGAGTATCAACATTTGGAAAATGCTCAAGTGTCGACATTTTAGTGAGTCGACACTTGGGCAATTTTTCAAGTATCGACACTTGATCAATTTTTAGAAAAAAATCAGAATAAGTTACAATAAATTTTCAAAATTCAATGAAGTGTCTAGGGTTCATTCTAAGATGTAATTGGAAAGATTTTTGAGCATTTAAGAGGATTCAACAAGAATTTGAAGAAACTTCAAACAAAGAGATCAATGATGCCTAACTCTCTTCTAATTATGCAAAACCTATCTTCATTAAGGGATTTTGTGAAAATATTAGCAAGTTGTCTATCAGTACACACAAAATCAAGCATTACATCATCATTTTGCACATGATCTTTTATGAAATGATGTCTTATTTCAATATATTTGTTTCTTGAATATTGAATAGGATTTTTAGTTAAATTTATTGTACTTGTATTGTCACATCTTATGAAAATTTTATTTAATTTAATGCTAAAATCTTCGAGTTCTTATTTGATCCATAGAATTTGAGCACAACAACTTTCAGCTGCTATATATTCAGCTTTTGTCATAGATAAAGTAACTAAATTTTATTTCTTGCTGAACCATGAGATCAAATTCACTCCAAGAAACTGGCAAATTCTACTAGTACTTTTCCTATCTAGTTTACTTCTAGCAAAGTCAGCATCAGAATATGCAATTAATTCAATAGATAAATCTCTAGAGTACCATATTTCAATATCAATAATGCCAGACAAGTATCTAAGTATGTATTTAACAGTCAATAAATAAGTCTCATTAGGAGCAAACTGATATCTAGCACACATACATACACTGAACATAATATCTGGCATACTTGCAGTTAAATATAATAATGAACCAATGATACCTCTATATAATTTTTGATCTATAATTTTACCTGATTCATCTTTATCAAGTTTACAAGAAGGGCTCATAGGAGTGCCTGATGGCTTGGTGTTCTCCATCCCAAATTTTTTTAAAATTTTCTTTGTATACTTAGCTTGGTTGATGAAGATCCCTTTTTTGGTTTGCTTGATCTGGAGTCTGAAAAAGAAGTTTAACTCTCCCATCATACTCATCTCGAACTCACCCTACATAAGCTTCGTAAACTCTTGACAAAGTATTTCATTAGTAGCACCGAAAATGATATCATCAACATAAACTTGCACTACTAACAAATCATCATTTTTTTTTTCAAAAATAGTGTAGTGTCAACATTATCTCTAGAAAATCCATTTTCAAATAGAAATTGGCTTAATCTATCATACCAAGCTCTTGGAGCTTGTTTTAATCCATACAAAGCTTTATGAAGTTTAAAGACATTATTTGGGCATTCATGATTTTCAAAACCATGAGGTTGTTTAACATACACTTCTTCCTTAATAAAATCATTTAGAAAAGCACTTTTGACATCCATTTGAAATAACTTGAAATCCATAAAATAAGTAAAAGCAAGTAATAATCTAATTGCTTGTAGTCTAGCAACAGGTGCAAAAGTCTCATCAAAATCGATACTTTCTTCTTGATTATAACATTTTGCAGCTAATCTAGCTTTATTTCTAGTTACTAAACCATTTTCATCAAGTTCATTTCTGAAAATCCAATTTTGTTCCTATTATTGAAATATTAGGTCTTTCAATTAAAGTCCAAACTTTGTTTCTTTTAAATTGATTTAATTCATCTTACATGGCATTTATCCAATTTGAATCTTTTTTAGCTTCTTCAATTGATTTAGGTTCTATTATGATACAAATGCTAAATAATCACAAATATTTCTTATTGAGGAACGTGTACTTATCCCTTTCGATGGATCACAAATTATAAGTTCTTTAGGATGTCCATGGGCATACCTCCATTCTTTTGGTAAAGGCTTGGGTGATGATGCTCTAACTTCTTTTACTCATTCTTTATTTCCTTGATCACCTTCTTGCTCTTTGGAAGGTCCTTCATTGATGGTCATTTTTCTAATCTTTTGAACACATATTTCATCATCAATAGCATCTTCTTTTCTAGAAGATATCTCATTAGTTTCATCAAAAACAATATGGATGGATTTTTCAACTAGAAGAGTTCTTCTGTTGAAGACCCTGTATGCCTTGCTAGAAGTAGAGTATCCTAAGAAGATATTCTCATCTGACTTGGCATCAAATTTACTAAGATTATATTTATCATTGTGTAGAATGAAACAACAGCATCCCAAAATATGAAAATATTTAATAATAGATTTTCTACCTTTCCAAAGTTCGTAAGGCATTTTCTTTAAAATTGGATGGATTAAAACACGATTTAGAATATAGCATGTAGTGTTTATGGCTTCCATCCAAAAATATCTGGGTCAATCATTTTCACTAAGCATTGTACATGCCATTTCTTCTAATATCCTATTCTTTCTTTCTACCATCCCATTTTGTTGAGGTATCATAGGCGCAGAAAAATTATGATTAATTCTATTTTCATTGCAAAATATTTCAAAATCATGATTTTCAAACTCAGTACCATGATCACTATGTAAAGAAATAATTGAAACACCTTTTTCATTTGAAATCTTTTTATGAAACTTAATGAATGTTGAAAACATTTCATCTTTATGAGCCAAAAATATTATCCATGTAAAACATGAATAGTTATCTACAATCACTAAACCATACTACTTGCCTTCCAAACTAGTTGTTCTAGTAGGTCCAAAAAGATCCATATGAAGTAATTCTGAAGGTCTAGTTGTAGATACTACTCCTTTTGATTTGCAAAAAAGATTTTGTTTATTTTTCAAGTTGATATGCACTACAGATCTTATCTTTTTCAAAAGTAAGTTTTGGCAAATCTTTTACAAGATTCTTTTTGTTCAATTTTGAAAGCAAATGCATACTTTCATGCTCTAGTCTACAATGCCAAAGCCAACTAGTTTCATTGATCTTGGCTTCCTTTCCAATAGGCATTGACAATTTTTCATAGGTAGATTATCAAGATCAACCATGTAAATGTTTCCATGCCTATAACCAATAAACTTGATGCCATTGTCATCTAGACTAAATACCATTCACATAGAAGATTCGAAAACGACTTTAAATCCTTTATCACAAAATTGACTTATACTAAATATATTGTATTTCAAACCATCAATAAACAAAACATTATCAACATAAGTAGAGGGGATGATATGGACTTTACCGATACTAACAATTTTGCCCTTTCTATTATCACCAAGTGTCACGTTTCCACCATTTAAAGCTTCTAGAGATGAGAATTGCCTTACATCCCCAGTCATGTGTCTTGCACAACCGCTGTCAAGATACCACAATCTTCTTTTATTCTTGGTTGCAAGATACACCTACAAAATAGATCAAGTGGAAACTTTGGGTACCCAAGTCATCTTGGATCCTTTAGGGTTAGTTGAATTGGTTCCTTTTGAAATCCAAACTTTTCTAACAGCATATAACTTTCTTTTATCACACATATAAGATTTGTGTCCTAATTTACCACAAGCATAACAAGTAATATTAGAGGAAGCAGGTACAAAGAAATTTATACAATATTTTTTCTATTTTTGTTGTTTAAAACCTAAGCCAACTTTGTTAAAGACTGCTCTTTGGTTATTTAAAAGCATGTTTAGTTTTTTAGAACTATAGATAAACTTTTCAACAAATGGCTTCACTTTTTCAAGTTCTTCTTTGTATCTCTTATTTTTTAGCAAAAACTCCTTATTTTGTTTAGCAAGTTTTTCATTTGTAGCAAAAATTTTATCCTTTTTCAAAGAGTCTTTTTTTTTCAAAAGATTTTCTTTTTCATTTTTCAAGATAATAATTTGCTCATTCAAGTTTTTATTTTCTTGAATCAAATTATCATTTTCTATCAAAAACATATCAGTTGATTTTGAAAGTTCTAAATTTTTCTTTTTTAATTCTTTGTTTTTCATCTTAAGTTTTTGATATTCGATAACTAATTCATCAAAAACATCACGTAATTCATCAAATGTAAATTTTTTTTCAGGTTCAGGGCTTACCTCTTCTTCATTAGCCATGAAGCAAATGTTGGCCACTTCTTGCTATTCTTCATCGGAGCATGAATCTTTGCTTTCACTCCATGTTGCCATCATAGCCTTTTTTTTGAATTTCTTTTTATCCTTTTTGAGCGTGGGGCAATTCATTTTGTAGTGTCCTAGTTTCTTACACTCAAAACATATTGGTTGCTCTCTTTCCTTTTCATTTTCTTTTTCCTTGCTATGATCTTCCTTTTGTGGCTTTCTCTTATAGTTGAATCTCTTTCTTTTATGAATTTCTTAAGTTTTTTTGAAATGAAGGCTGTTTCACCTTCTTCATCCTCTTCATAAGATTCATCACTTGACTCCTCCTTGGTTGTGGACTTGAATGCAATAGCTTTCTTCTTCTTATCATTGTCCACTATTTTCTGCTTCAATGATAGCTCATAAGTCATCAATGATCCCAAGAGCTGCTTAGGTGGAAGAGTATTGATATCTTTGACATCTTCAATGGCGGTGACTTTAGGATCCCAAGAAGCCGGAAGAGATCTGAGAATTTTGTTAACAAGTTAAGCATTAGAAATTACTTTTCCTAAACTTCTCATGCCATTAACAATGTTTGTAAATCTAGTATACATTTCACTAATTGTTTCAGTTGGTTCCATCATAAACATCTCATAAGTATGAATGAGCATGTTTATGTTGGTGGTCTCACTTGATATGTACCCTCATGAATAACTTTAAGTGTATCCCAAATTTCTTTGACAGAGGTATAGTTGGATATTCTATTAAATTTACTTGGATCAAGTGTACAAAATAATAAGTTCATGGCCTTAGCATTAAGCTATGCTTGCTTGATGTCATTCTTATCCCAATCTTCTTCTAATTTAAGAATGGGAATGCCATTAACCAAGACAGTGGACTGATGAGGGCCTTTAACTATAGTTCTCCAAATATTATAATCAATAGCTTGAATATATATGCGCATGCTTGTCTTCCAGTAGGTGTAATTTATGGCATTAAACAGTGGGGGATGGTTGAGGCTTGTCCTTCTACAATACCAACATCAATTTAGGCTGCCATGATCTTTAACTCAAGATCGTTGGACATATAAGCAGAGTACCAAGCTCTGATACCACTTGTTGCCCAGCGAAGTAACCCAAGAGAGGGGATGAATTAAATATTTTAAAAAATTTAAACATTTATGTGCTGAACTTAGAGTGTTTGTATAACAAAGCGATTGTGCTCAGTATGATATGCTGCAGAAGTAACAAATTAAATGTAGAGTAATAAACAGCTAGTAGAGGAAGGAGCAAGCAATCACAAATACCAATATATATAGTGGTTCGTTGCACTCCAAGCACCTACATTCACTCTCCAAGCTTTTCCTTGGGAATTTTTATTATAATCTATCCAAGATTACAGCCAACTTATTTTCTAAGGCTCATAAGTTAAACCTTTGTTGGTTTTGTCATCTAGGCTCACCAACAACCTTTACAACTTATTTTTAATCCGGGCTTACAAGTCAAATCTTAGTTGGTTTTGTCTCTTAGGCTCACCAACAATCTTTAACACTAATTTCAATACCTTTGAAACTAGTAACAATAAATAAAAGCAAGTATACAGAAATAAGCACAAGAAATAGCTCCTAAATGAGCGAAAATAAATATTTATGAAGCTTTTTTTGAATACTTGAGTTGTTTCCTTCTTAGAATTTTTGAATGGACACTTTTGGCTAATGATTTGAAGGCTCAAAGGTGAGTAGAAGGCTTTTTTTAGGTAGAATCTACTTTAAAGCTCATGCTTATCTTTTCTCAAAAGATAAATTTTATCTCTTCTTATTATTCATGTCTTCAATGAGTTTGGTGAGTGATAAATAGCTCAAAATCATTGAAAAAATTATTGAAGATCGTTAGAGTGAAGAAACTAGCCATTTGGAGATGTTTGAAATCAATTCTAAACTTCTGGAAAACTAGCCATTACACTAAGTGTCGATACTAGAATTTCTTCATGAGTCGATCTGTGAGTCGATACTTAGAATTGTGACTCGACACTTGGGTCGACACATAGGTATAAATTTGAATTTCTAATGTTCTACTTCACTTCTGGTCTCAGGCTATGAGTCGACCTGTGAGTCAACACTTGGAATTATAAGTCGACACTTGGGTCGACACTTGAGTCGGCACTAGGCAAGAAGTCCATGAAATAGTATGTTCTGTTCATTTTCTATTCTCAGGCCTTGAGTTGATCTATGAGTCGACACTTGAAACTATGAGTTGACCTGTGAGTCGATACTTGGCATGCCATCTAAAACTCTGCGTGCTAGACTTCTGAAGTGTCGATACTTTCTTCATGAGTTGACATCTTGAGTCGACACTTAGATCGACACTTGCTCTGTGCCATTTCAAAACTGCATGGCAAACTCTGAAATTTCAAAATTTTATCCAATAACCTCTTAGACTCATCTTTACAATGACCAAAGTGATCATTTTATCAATATTCCAAGGTGAGAAATAAACTTAAATATTGAAATTCATCTTGCTTTGATATTAGCAACTTTGATACTCTTGAGTGAAGAAATTGATGTACATATGTCCTGAAATTCATACTCCAATTAAAATATTAGTCCAAAATATACTCAATATTTTGTTATTCATTAAAATTAAGGAGCCAAAGACAACACTCAAGCTTCATGAGTCATAGTTGCAAGAAATACAGAAAGCCAAAATTTTTAGATTCTAGCTATAAGTTGACTCAAGCTTTTGATGAATCAACTCATCAGGCTATGACAGCATAGTAATAACTATATTTTCAGAAGTGCAGAAGCTTGAAAAATGTATCAAACTAATAGTTCTCATCTTCAAATGATCATAAACAAACTTTTAAAGATTCTAAGTATATTTATTCTCCACCAAATACATTGAAGATACAAGAGAATCAAAGAGAGTAAATACTTTCAAGAAAAACTTTCAAAGCGAAAACTTCCAAGAGAGAAGCCAAGCTTTTAAAGAGTGTGCCATAAATTCTAACCACCAGCTTTCAAAGTAATCATTAGTAGCTTTCTAATAAGAAAATAACTCAGAAATTCCATCAAGAGCTTCATCAACTTTTTTTTACTTTTTTAGAGCGCTTTTGGTTTCAACATTCTTTGTACTTTATTGTTTTGAGTTGTAACCAGTTTCAAGGGGATTGAAACTAGGGCTAGGCTCATCCAAGCCTTGAAATTAGCTTGTAAGCTTAGGATTGACTTGTTGTGAGGTTGTGGTTGGTGAGCCTAAGAAAAAACTAATTAGATTAGGTTTGTGAGTCCGGAAAACAAACCAGTTATAACCTTTGAAGGATTATAATAAAATTTTCAAGAAATTCTTTGAGAGTGGATATAGGTGTTTAGGATATACCAAACTACTATAAAACTTTGTGTGTTTGTTATGCATTACTCTTCTCTTCCTTATCTTTTCTTAAGCTTTGCATTTAGCTTTAATTTGTACATATATATTGCTACACATATACTTTACTGGTATTTTAAATTTAGTATATACTTGTTTAAAGTTTTGAAAAATCTAATTTATACCCCCTCTTGGGTTGCTTTGCTAGGCAATAAGTAGTATCCGAGCTTGGTACTCAGCGTATTTGATCTAACAATCAAGAGTCAAAGATCAAATAGTAGTTCAATTTGGTGCTTATGTTACCGAGGGGTAATCATCAAGTTGTCTATCTTTATTCAATAGAACAAATTATACATACTGAAAAACTCACATGCATATTTACATACAAGCCATTGATTATAACATTTGGAAGACTATAATTAAAGGACCTCACAAATCCATTGTTATGGTTAATGACATTGCTACTCCTAAGCTTGAAGATAATTGCGATGAGCAAGACATCAAACTAGTTGAATTGAAGGCAAAAGCATGGATTTGCTATATTATGCTTTAAATCCTAATAAATTTAATAGAATTTTAACTTGTTCTTCAATAAAAGAAATATAAGATATACTTGAGATTATTCATGAGGGTATAAATTAAGTGAAACAATCTAAAATTAATATGCTTGTTTATACTAATGAAATTTTTAGAATGGAGCCTATAACTATGGGTTGTTTATACTAGTGAAACTTTCACTAAAATGCATACTAGATTTATTAATATTATCAATAGCTTGAAAAGTTTGGATAAATCTTATTCTAATTATGAGCTTGTTCATAAAATTCTCAGATCCCCTCCAACTTCATGGGATACAAAGTTACCGCTATATAAGAGGCCAAGTATCTTAACACATTTTCTCTCGAGTAACTCCTAAGTTTACTTATGACCTGAGTTAGCCTTGAAGCAATAGAGTAAAGAAAATAAGAAGAAGAAAAAGACTATCACTTTCAAGTCTGTAGCTACAAAGAAAGAATTTGGTAATGACTCAGATGAGGAAGATAAAGATGATAAGACAACTCTTGTTTCAAAAAAAATTTGAAGGTTCATGAGAAAGAAAAGTATGGCTACAAAAAGAAGCCTTGTAGAGGAGAACCAAGTAAAGAAAAGGAAAAGAAGAAAGAAAAGGAGCAGCTAATCTATTTTGAATGCAAGAAGTTAGGACATTACAAGATGGATTATCCCTTCCTCAAGAAAGCTTCAAAAAAATATAAGAAGGTAATGATGGTAACATGGAATGACAACAAGGACTCTAGCTTCGAAGACAAAATACAAAAGGTTGCAAATCTATGCTTCATAGTCCATGAGAATGAGGTAATGTTTGAAACTAATATTGATTATACTTTTAAAAACCTACAAGATACTTTTGCTGAACTTATGAATGATTTTAAGAAGCTTAAACTAAAAAGTAATGAAATGAAGAAACAAGTTCTTCAGTTAACCAATGCAAACGAGAAATATGAAAAGAAAATTAAATTCTAACTTAAGATGTTTGAAGAAATAAAAACTTGCTTTGATAAATAAAAAGCTATCAAAAGAAAACAAAACCTTGATTCAAGAAAATAATAGTTTAAAAGAAGAACTTAAAAAGATTAAACCCTTTGTTGAAAAATTTATTTATAGTTCTGAAAAACTTGAAATGCTTCTAAATAGTCAAAGCTATTTTTAATAAAGCTACTTTAGATTTTAAACAATAAAAATAGCAAAACTATTTAAAAATTTCTTTGTTCCAGCATCTTCTAGTATTACATATTATTATTGTAGTAGGCTAGGATATAAAGCTTACGTATGTAATCGTAAGAAATTGAATAATATTAAGAAGGTTTGGATTTTAAAAGGAACTGCCACTACTAATCTAAAAGGATCCAAGGTGGCTTGGATACCTAAAGTTTCTACTTGATCTCTTTTGTAAATATGTCTTGCAACCAAGAAAAAGAAAAGATTTTAGTATTTAGATATGGTTGTTCAAGACACGTGACTAGAGATATGAAGTAATTCACATTTCTTGAGGCTCTAAATGAAGGAAATATAACTTTTGGTGATAATAAAAAGGCAAAATCATTGAAATTGATAAAGTTTGTATCACCCCCTCTATATATATAGAAAATATTTTACTTATAGAAGGATTAAAATTTAATTTACTTAATATTAGTCAATTTTGTGATAGATAATATAAAGTTATTTTTGAATTATCATTATGCATTGTTTCTAGACTCAATGATAATGAAATTATGTTCATTGGACAGACATGAAAATATCTACATGATAGATCTTGATGATCTTTCTATGCAAGATGGTCAATGTCTAGTTATAATAGAAGCTAAAGTTAATGAGGCTAGTTGGTTATGACATCATAAATTAGGACATGCTAGCATGCATTTGCTCTCTAAATTAATTAAAAAGAATCTTATAAAAGACTTGCCAAAACTCAATTTTGAAAAGAACAAAATTTGTAATACATGCCAATTTAAAAAATAAACTAAATTTTTTTTCAAATCAAAAGGTAGAGTTTCAATATCTAGACCATTGGAATTAATTCATATAGATTTATTTGGACCCATAAGACTACTAGTTTAGGAGAAAAAAATATGATGTTATTATTGTCAATGATTTTTCTCGTTTTACATGGACTATATTTTTGGTACATAAGGATAAAACTTTTTTATCCTTCATTAAATTTTAATGAAATGTTTCAAATGAAAAATGTTATTCAATTGTTTGCATCTGTAGTGATCATGGAACTAAATTTGAAAATCAAGATTTTAATTTTTTTTGCAATGAAAAAGGTATTGAGTATAATTTTTCTGTATCTAGGATACCTCAACAAAATAGAGTTGTAGAAAAAAAAATTAAAATAGAGTTATAGAAAGAAAAAAATAAGATTTTAGAAAAAATGCCATGCACCATACTATGTGAAAGCAACCTTCCAAGATATTTTTGGACAAAAGTCATTAACATAATATGTTATATCTTAAATCATATTTTGATATATCTAATTTTAAATGAAATACCTTATGAACTTTAGAAAGATAGAAAACCAAGTATAAAATATTTTCATATTTTTGGAATTAGTGCTTTATACTAAATAATAAAATAGATAACCTAGAAAAATTTGATGCCAAGATAGATAATGATATCTTTCTAGGATACTTCATATCTAGCAAGGCATACTGAGTCTTCAACAAGAGAATCCTTGTTGTTAAAGAATCCATTCATATAGTATTGGATGAAACTAACGATAAATCTTCTAGAAAAGGGATATTTTGGATGATGATGCAGGTCTTCAAAGAATAGAAAACTTGACACTTAAGGATGTACCCTTCAAGGATCCTAAAGATGATAAAAAAAACAATCTCAACAAGACCAAATGATCTACCTAAAAAGTAGAGGTATGCCCATGGACATCCAAAGAAATTAATTATAGGTAATCTATCAAAAGGGATAAGAACTCGATCCTCTCTTAGAAATATTTGTGACTATCTAGCTTTTATATCTCAAATAGAATCTAAAAGTATAAAAGAAGCTAAAAAAGATCCTAATTGAATTAATGCAATGCAAAACAAATTAAATCAGTTTGAAAGAAACAAGATTTGGACTTTAGTAGAAAAATCATCTAATTAGTTAATAATTGGCACAAAATAGGTTTTGAGAAACAAATTAAATGAAAATAGAACTGTCACTAGAAACAAAGCTAGATTAGTTGCTAAAAGATACAATTAAGAAGAGAATATTGATTTTGATGAAACTTTTGTACTTATTGCTAGATTAGAAAAAATTAGGTTATTGCTTGCATTTACATGTTTCCTGAATTTTAAACTATATCAAATGGAAGTTAAAATATATATTTTTAAAGGGATACATAGCTGAAGATCGAGATTTATGTAAAACAACCTTTTGGTTTTAAAAATCACTCTTGTCCAAATCATGTTTATAAACTACATAAAGCTTTATATGGTTTAAAATAAGCTTCACGTGCATAGCATGATAGAGTGAGCAAATTTTTACTTGAAAATGATTTTACAAGAGAAAATATAGATACTACTTTATTTTTGAAAACAAAGAATGATGATTTATTAGTGATGCAAATATATATTAATATTAGTGATGCAAATATATATTAATATTAGTGATGCAAATATATATAAATGCAAATATATATTAATAAGTCTCTTTGTCAAGAGTTTTCCAAGTTAATGCAGGGGGAGTTTGAGATGAGCATGATAGGAAAGCTAAACCTCTTTCCTGAACTCTAGATTAAGCAAACTAAAGAAAAACTTTTCATCAACCAAGCAAAATATGCTAGAGAAATTCTAAAAAAACTTAAGATGGAGACTATAAAACTACTTGGCATACCTATAAGTTTCTCTTATAAGCTTGACAAAGATGAGAATGGTAAGAGTATCAATCAAAAATTATATAGAGATATCATTGATTTTTTACTTTATCTTACTATAAGTAGACTAGATATTATGTTCAGTATTTGTATATATACTATATATCAGTCAATAGCTAAGGAATTATATTTATTAGCTGTTAAAAGAATACTTAGATTTTAATCTAGCACTATTAAAATTGGTTTATAGTATTCTAAACAATCATCAATTGAACTAATTGCATATTCTGATACTAATATTGTTGGACGTAAGTTAGACAAAATTTAGTTGCACTATTCATAATCGAGACCAAATATATAGCAGTTAGAAGTCGTTATTCTCAAATTTTGTGGATTAAATAATAACTCAAAGATTTTGGTACCAAACTAAGCAAAATTTTTACAAGATGTGATAATACTAGTATAATTAATCTAACTAAGAATCTTGTTTAACATTTAAGGAGTAAACATATTGAAATATGACATCACTTCATAACAGATTATGTACAAAATGATGATGTATTGCTTGATTTTGTTTGCATCTATAGATAATTGGTAGATATCTTTACCAACTCCTTAGTAAAAATAGATTTTGTATGATTAGATGGAAACTGAGTCATTGATTATTTTGACTAGACTTTTTAGCTTCCCTTTTTCTTGTCAATCATTGAGTAAAATCTTATCTATTTTGATCATTCTAAACCTTCTAAACTTATTAGACAAAACCCTCCTTATCTTTGTTACAAGAAAATTCAGTTTTTGTTTTGACTCATTCTTTGAGTCGACTCATAGAATTTTTTCTTGAGATGACTCATCAGTGAGTCAACTCATGGGTTAATTCCTTGAGTTGACTCATCGACGAAAGCCTTATCACCTAGGACTGGCCCATGATCCCTTTTCTCACTCCACCCTCTGATTTTTTCCTTCCTAAACCCTTCAAAAATCATTCGAACCTTTTCAAACAATAAATTTACTTTTAAAATTATTCTAAATTTTTATATGCCTATATACTCAATATTTTATCATCATAATCAAAAAGGGAGAGATTGTTAACTTCGATTTTGATTTTGATGAATAACAAAATATTTGACTATATACGAGGTACTAATATTATATTGGAGTATTAAGATTAATATTTTAGAAATCCTACAAATATAATAAAAGATGGATCAAATTGATCAACCCTAAAGCAAGAAAGACTCACATTTTTGAATATCTCCACAAAGTAGAAAAGCCAAAGAAACCATGAATTAATGGATATTTTAGAGTTGGCGTGGAAGAATTTAAGTCAACACTTCAAACTTCAAGTTTTGGCATACATTTTTCAGTTGGCATGGGTCATGAGTCGACTTGAGGATACAGTGAGTCAATCACCAGAAAAAGTTCAAAAAGAAAAATGGACTGGTATGCAAGAGCTTCAACCAGCATAGCCAAGAGCCAACTCATAGAACTGGTAAGTCAACTCAAGGGTCGACTCAAAGAATGATTCAAGGTCTATGAATTATAGTTACAGAAAAATACAGAAGGCTAAATTTTTTGGTATAGGCTATGAGCCGACTCAAGGAACTGGTAAGTTGACTCGAGGGTCAACTTGAGCTTCATAAGTTGTAGTTACATGAAATACATAAAGCTAGAATTTTTAGATTCAAGCTATGAGTTGACTCAAGCTTTTGGTGAGTCAATTCAAGGTTGACTCATTGTCTAGTGAGTCGATTCATCAGGCTCTGATAGCAAAGTAACGGCTTTATTTTTAGAAATATAGAAGCTTAAAAAATATGTCAAATAGCTAGTTTTCATCTCCAAACGGTCATTAATGGATTTTTAAATATTCTAAATATATTTATTCTTCACCAGATACATTAAAGATGCAAGAGAATCAAAGAGAAAGTAAATACTTCTAAAAGAGAATCTTGTAAAGTAAAATCTTCCAAGAAAGAAGATAAGTTCTTAAAGAGTGTACCATAAATTCTAGCCACCAACTTTCAAAGCAATCATTAGTGGCTTTCTAACAAGAAGACAACTTAGAGATTCCATCAAGAACTTCATCGACTTTTCTTTTGCTTTTTTAGAGAGCTTTTGGTTTCAATATTCTTTGTACTTTATTATTTTGAGTTGTAACTAGTTTTAAGGAGATTGAAACTAGGGGACAGGCTCATCCAAGCCTTTGAATTAGATTACAAGCCTAGGGTTAGCTTATTATATGGATATGGTTGGTAAGTCTAAGAAAAAACTGACTGGTTTAGGTTTATAAAATAAACTGGCTATAATATTTAAAGGATAATAGTAAAATTTTTAAAGGATTCTTGGAGAGTGAATATAGGTGCTTTAGATGCACCAAACCACTATAAAACTTTATATATTTATTGTACATTACTTTCCCCCTCCTCGTCTCTTCTTAAGCTTTGTATTTAGCTTTAATTTGCATATATATATATATATATATTGCTGCACAAACAATATATTAGTTTTTCAAATTCAGCACATCTTTGTTTAAAGTTTTGAAAAACCCAATTTACCCTCTCTCTTGGGTTGCTTCATTGGGCAACATTCCTCAGTTTTTTCATTGCAACCAAATAATAAAAATTCATTACTTTTTTTTTTTATTTTTGTTAAAGAACCTTTTCTTTAACTTACCTATCAACTAAAAAGAGCCTTGCAAAGACAAGCATGATGGTTTATTGTCTACATTACAAATTTTATTTTGATATATTTGATTAAGGCCTATTAGGTTTGTTATGGCAATTGCTGACTTAAGCTCAAGAACTTGCCAGACTATTAACTACACCACCAGCTATGGAGGATCCAAACACCCAACTTAGAGCAATCAAACTATCGACTAACGAGGAGAAGACGAGGTTGGCCACCCGATCGAGTAGCTACTCCTTTCTGGTCTGCCTAGCATGGCATTCCTTATGCACATCTACTGACTACCTATTTGGGATTGATTAGTTATCCAAGTAAAACAAGTCGGGGGCATTGATGTATAGGGCCAAGGTCCTCCTTTCGGTAATGGCCAAATCGACTACCTACTCGAAATCTACGATGCTCGAATAGTAATATCCATCTGATCATAGTTGTTCTAGCACAGATCATGGTAGATAATATCTCAACAAATCATAACATCCTAACAAAAAGATATCAATAAAAATGATTTCATAAGACAAGATCCTGCCACCTCAGCAAAATTTGTTACGCATGTTCGAGGAGGCCACCTCTACAACAGTATTCTATTACTTTGCGTAACTCTATAAATTGGTAAGAGAGGACTCCTAGTGAGATATGTTTTACATCTTATACTATCACTTACATGCTTTTTCAGTCACCACCTTGGCTCTCAGTTCGATTACTGTAGCCTATTTGTCCCATCCATTGACTTGAGCATCGAAGGGTTCATCGTCAGAAATCTCGATCCAAGGACTATTCTTGCAAGTTTTCATCTGAGAACCACTAAAAGTAGCACTCAGTTCCATCTGAAGAAGATTGGAGTACCCTCAGCCACCATCGAGATCCAGTGAAGGGTAATTTGATGGCAACAAGGTTAGTACATATTTGCTTGATTTGCCATCATTTTAGTCATAGCTACATAAGGTTGGGGCTTTGGGACCTAATTTACAATTCGTACTTTGTTATTCAGTTGGTTTTGCCTAGATTGGAAATTAAAAGTTGAGTCATGAGTTTTCTATTTATATTAAATTCACTATTACATCTTTGAAAAAAAATCACAAAAATATTTTATCCATTTTTTCTGTTGATATCCTTGCAAACAAATATAATCTAAGGAGACTACTGTGAGGCCCGGTGTTTTTGGATTGTTTTTGGGCTTAAGTCGGCAGCCCTTACCGACTTCAATTCGATGCAAAAAAAAAAGAATGAGAATAGGGGATGGAGCCCCTATTTATCCTCCCACTGTGATCGCCGGAGATCGTGGCGGACGGTCATCTAGGAGTTGGGAACGGTCAACGGAGGAGTCGAAGGGGAAGGATGATGGTGTGGAGAATAGGGATCTTCCCTATAAGAGATGGTTCCCTTATATGCCTCGGTCGATTCGAAGCTTGCCTTCCCTCCGGTGGCCGTCGAGACCCGACGCTGATTTCATCGGTAAGTCTTCTTCTTTCCATCTCCTCTCGAGCATGAGTGAGAACAGTGATGACCGGCGGGAGAGAAAGGGGTGGGGTTCGTTCCTTTTTTTTGGAGATTTTGGTAGGTAGCCAAACGGTCGCCGGTGGCAATGCCACCTGGTTCCCCTTTGTCCAGTGGTGTCCTTCCCCATCCACAACCTCCCATGGTTCCGATGGCCATGGGAGGCTTTTTCGGGCCAAGCGAGGGAAGAAGGCAAGGGGAGTTCGGGAGAAGAGAAGAAAGAAAGAAGAAGGGAAGAAGAGAGGGGAGGAAGGAGAGGAAGGAAAGGAGAGGGAGAGGAGAAGAGGAAAGGAAGAGAAGAAAAAAATGATGAGGGGGGGGCTGTTCGGTGGAGACGATGGAGAGAAGGGAACGGAAGAAGGAAAAAAAAAAGAAAGAAGAGGAAAGAAAGAACTGGGATTCGAGTGTGTTTTAGAAAATGTAGTTTTCTTCTTAGTTCTTATTTAGATATGCATAAAAATTAATAGGATGATTAATAAATAAAAGGATTTGTGGTACAGGATCGTTGTTATCCTTGGAAGATCAGGTCTAGTACTGGATTACACATAGTTGGTGGATACTCTTCGGTAAGTTATCTTGACCTCTAATATTATATGCTAAATATATTATGTATTTATGAAATATTTAATACATGTAATATATTTTAATTTATATTGGATTGCATTTAATTTGTATTGGATTGCATTTGAATTGCATTGGATTGTATTAGGTTGCATGCATTGTGTTGGTGTTATCGCTCTCTAGTCCGACTATGATCACACGAGGATCTAGTCTTCTTTTGGGCCTCCAGCGGGACTATCGCTGGTACATAACCGTCGAGCGGTATGTGACACAGGAGCTAGTTGCCTTATTTTAGCACATGCTAGGATGCATGTTTCTTATGTGATACTTAGAGCTAGTTTTTTCTTTTGGACCTCTAGCGGGGCTATTGCTGGCACATGACCATTGAGCGGTATATGACACAAGATCTAGTCTCTTTCGGGGCGAGCCATGGGCCCATCGTGGCCATAGTCAGAGAGACTAGAAGAGTAAAGTAAATGGTTGGCCATCCATAGTCATGTCGGTGTCGGTTGAAATTAAGTGTACATATTTGAATCATGTTGCTGGTTATATTATTATATTAATGGACATCTCATTGTATGATGTGTGTATGCTTGTTGATTTTTATTGGCATATTTATGTTGTATATTAGAGGTCTTGATAACTTGCTGAGCCTGTATAGCTCATCCCTATTTTTTTATATTTTGTTATAAATCCAGAAGATTAATCGGGCTTTGGGACCACTCAGTGAGGACCTTAGGACATAGCGGACAATACCACCAAGGTGGTAGCCTATTTTGATGCAGGCCTTGTGTATCTAAAAAAAAAATAAATTCTAGGGCACACGGCCACCTATTGCGCATCTGGATCGGGTTTGGGGTCGAGGCGTGATAGATATATTGGTTTCAGAGCAAAGGTTAAATATTAAGATGACCTAGTTAGTGAGAGGGGTAGAATTAGGATTTTGATTGAATATTCTGAAATAATTATCGATACCGAGAATTTATTTAATTCTCTTTGATAGGTGTATGTTATAGTTCCAAGGATTTTGTTAAGTATAAAAGGCTTGCACAAATAAAATGATTGAATTCTCCTAGCTTAACTTTTGGAAGGATATCATTAAGGTTAGATAATGGGTATATGGACGTATAATTTGAGTTCTATTATGGATTTGATTTACTTTGGAAAATCTAATTTTGATATAATTAAAGAATGTGATATAAGTGATTAGAAATTAATATGATGGTTATTAAGGCATGATTGAATGATATTGAAGCTTGGATTATGATTTCTTGAGACCGATATAAGTGATTAGGATGTGATTCGAATGATATTGAAGTTTAGGTTGTAATCGCTATGGACAATGACATAAAAGATATTTGAACTTAGTATTAAGATTAGTTAGGATATGATGGATTTAAAGTATGGATTTATAATCTTCAGGTATCATGCATAGAATTGATATATGATTAGCATAATAGAGGAATATGATTTTTGTAGATATTGATCTTGGATAAGTGTAAAAGGCTGAATGGTGGATACTAGTTGATCATGATATGTAAACATATTATGGATATTGAAGAGCTGGATAAGATTTATCTTCATCTCTGATAAATGGGTTTGATCCAGCTTCAGGAGTAATGGATTGGAAGTATAATATATTGTGGTATGCTAAATATGTATATTCAGTTATTAATCAGATAATATGGATGAAGATCATGATAGCTTGCAAGTTTTGTTAAATTCTGGATTATAAATTTGGGGATTGTTGCAAGATGTTTATGATGTAAGTTATGAAAGAGTTTAATGAGATTAAGAAGGATAATTTTTCGATGAATTTGTATGTGAATTATGTAATAGAAATATATTTTGGATAATGCATAGATTTGTAATTTGCTATTAGCAGATTAAAGGATATTATGTGGTCATGGCATACATATCTTGGTAAAATCTTTGATAGTTTATGTTAGCAGTTTTGAATTGGATTATTTGATCTTCCATATGTTTATGGAGCTTAATGGATATGTTGAACTCCAAGTCATTTATCTTGTTAGAGTTAATGTTAACTTTTCAAGAAAAAAGTTGATCTAAATTATTCAATTAAATTGTTAAGGGAAACATAAATAGTTCAAATTGGGACCAGAATTATTGATATATTGAATGGATGATACAATTTTATGTAAAGGCTTTAAATGTAGGGAGTGGATCAGAATTTAAATTTGATGTGATATACTCGAGGCCTAGTAAGGACAAGAAAGTTTAATAGTTTTGATCTTGATATTTGAAGGTTGGATTCTGTTGTAAAATGGTCGTATCCTTGTTAGAGATTTACCTAATCAAATTAGAGGATTTGAAAATTTATATCAGAATGCACAGTGAAAGAATGATGGATTAAAGATATTAGGACTAAAGTGTATTATGATGAATGAATAGGAGCTCTTATTGGGATTACCGAATTTTGGACAAATGAATCATGTGAGTTTTGAATTGAGCATTTTTGAGTTTTGAAAGACTTAGATTGTTAAAATTTCGAGGATGAAATTTTTTTTAGGAGGGGAGAATGTGACACCCGGTGTTATTGGGCTGTTTTTGAGCTGAAGTCGGTAGCCCTTGCCGACTTCAGTTTGATGCGGGAAAAAAAAGAATGAGAACAGGGGATGGAGCCCATGTTTATCCTCCCACTGTGATCGTCGGAGATCGTGGTGGATGGTCATCGAGGAGTTGGGAACGGTCGGCGAAGGAGTCGGAGGGGAAGGATGATGGCATGGAGAATAGGGATTCTTCCCTATAAGAGATGGTTCCCTCATGTGCCTTGACCGATTCGAAGCTTGCCTTCCCTCCGGTGGCCACCGAGACCCGACGTCGATTTTACCGGTTAGTCTTCTTCTTTCTGTCTCCTCTCGAGCGTGAGTAAGAACAGTGATGACCGACAGGAGAAAAGGGGGTGGGGTTCGTTCCATTATTTTTGGAGATTTCTGGTAGGTGGCCGAATGGTCACCGGTGGCAACGCCACCCGGTTCCCCTTCGTCAGGTGGTGTCCTTTCCCGTCCACAACCTCCCATGGTTCCGATGGCCATGAGAGGCTTGCTTAGGCCAAGTGAGGGAAGAAGGCAGGGGGAGTTTGGGAGAAGAGAAGAAAGAAAGAAGAAGGGAAGAAGAGAGGGGAGGAAGGAGAGGAAGAAGGAAAGGAGAGGGAGAGGAGAAGAGGAAAGGAAGAGAAGAAAAGAAAAATGATGAGGGGGGGGGCTGTTCGGTGGAGACGATGGAGAGAAGGGAATTAAAGAAGGAAAAAAAAAAAAAAGAGGAAGGAAAGAACTAGGATTCGAGAGTGTTTCAGGAAATTTAGTTTTCTTCTTAGTTCTTATTTAGATATGCATAAAAATTAATAGGATGATTAATAAATAAAAGGATCTGTGGTATAGGATCGTTGTTGTCCTTGGAAGATCAGGTCTAGTGCTGGATTACACGTAGTTAGTGGATGTTCTTCGATAAGTTATCTTGACCTCTGATATTATATGCCAATTATATTATATATTTATGAAATATTTAATGTGTGTAATATATTTTAATTTACATTGGATTGCATTTGAATTGTATTGGATTGCATTAGGTTGCATGCATTGTGTTGGTGTTATCGCTCTCTAGTCTGACTATGATCACACGAGGACCTAGTTTTCTTTTGGACCTCCAATAGGGCTATCGCTGGCACATGACTGTTGAGCGGTATGTGACACAGGAGTTAGTTGCCTTATTTTAGCATATGTTGGGATGCATGTTTCTCGTGTGATACTCAAAGCTAGTTTTTTTTTTGGGCCTCCAACGGGGCTATCGCTGGCACATGACCGTTAAGCGGTATGTGACATAGGATTTAGTCTCTTTTGAGACGAGCCACGGGTCGATCGTGGCCATAGTCAGAGGGACTATGAGAGTAAAGTAAATGGTTGGACATCCATAGTCGTGTCAGTGTCGGTTAAAATTAATTGTATATATTTACATCATGTTGCTGGTTATATTATTATATTGATGGACATCTCGTTGTATGATGTGTGTATGCTTGTTGATTTTTATTGGCATATTTATGTTGTACATATATTAGAGGTGTTGATAGCTTACTGAGCCTATATAGCTCATCACTGTTTTCTTATATTTTTGTTATAGATCCAGAAGATTAATCGGGCTTTGGACCAGTCAGTGAGGAACTTAGAACATAGTGGACAATATCGCTAAGGTGGTAGCCTGTTTTGATGCTGGCCTTGTATGTCCGAAAGAAAAATAAATTTTAGGGCACATGACCTTCTGTTACACATCCGGCTCGGATTTGGGATCGGGGTGTGATAACTACCATATGATATCATTTGTCCCGTAAGACCTACCAACCAAACTATTTTTCATGAGAATATATATTTATATTTTTAGCTGCGAAAAATTGGTATATCGGTCGAGCTCGCCGGCGACTATTTGTGCTATAGCTTGCCAATTGATCAGGTGGGAAAGTCATAGAATTTGGGCATTATTTTAACATTTGGACTTGGGCGTGTTTTTTGGGGGCCAGGAAAAAATTGCACGTACTTAAGGTATCAATTTACTAGTATAAACGGGTGTCAGTTTTAAATTGCGTTTGGAACATGGTGTTTTGCCGAGCAATGATTGCAATTATCTTCTGTCATTCTCTTTTTTTATTTTATTTTTAAATTATTTTTTATTTTTTATTTTATTTTTAAATTATTTTTTTATTTTTTATTTTATTTCTGGAATTTCTTGCTGAAATATATTCAATCCAAGATTCAAACTCCTGTCAATTGGTTGTAAAAAATTAATAAAATAACTAACCGCACCACCCATCCAAAAAAAAGAAAAATTAATAAAATAACTTTGAAGTCCCTGTTAGTTGGTGGTAGTAAAAAAGTTAGGAATATATATAATAAATCCCGTTCACTCGGCTGACATCAGTGGTAGTCAGGTTGACGTACTCACCTTCGGATGGAAAATGGCTACGAAAAAATTAATATACACCGTATATCAAATATTTCCTGGCTAGAATAGGGGACCGTCTGGGGGTGACCACGCCCGGATCTAACTCCTTCCCTTTTGATATACCAAAAAAAAATAAAATAAAAAAAATATCATTCACCAAGAAAAGTGTAATTTGGATATGTACCGGGGAATAAGCAGATGAAAAGGTGATCTTTATGAATTTGGACAAATCGGCCCTTAAAATCTTTATTATTTGATAATACAATAATATTTATATAATATAATATTATAATATAAAATATATTGTCTTATATATTGTATAATAAATATTTTAATGTAATATAGTGATACTCTTTTTTACATAGATTCATGTTTATAGGATGTAACTATAGTTTTATTATAGGCGTTAACTTATCGCAACCTTCTTTCTACATCCCCACTTGGGATTGGTTACTATAAAACATAAACATGATTATTATATGATATTATTTTATAAAAACTAATAAGATTTACTATTATATGCTATTATATTAAAATGATACTATAATTAATAGAATATTTTTTTCAAAAAAAATTAATGGGAAAGTATTATTTATATAGATAGCAATGCCTAAATTTTTTAACTCACTAAACTTGAATCAACATAGCTATTGTAGATGGGTTATGTTGCGTATTAACTAAAATAATCAAGTTCTAAGGTTTGGATTTTTAATCCATTTAATAAAAAATTGAATTTAAATTAATAGATTATAGATCTATTCTATATTTAACCTAACCAATATCTTGTTTGACTAGATTAAATTGCCGTTCATAATTATTTAGATATATTAGCTCTGTATTGATATTCAAGATTTATCCAATGCATAGCCAATATAAGATTAAATATATATCCACGTTGATGCTCATAATCATATAATAATAACAAATACTATATGATATTATATATAATAATATTATAAGGTACTATTATACAATATAATTGTTGCGGTGACTTCTCCTGGACCCAGCTCGGTTGGCTGTGCTGGAGTTATTCTCGCTCGATAGACCAGCAACAAAGTCCCCATGCCATCGGTGGTGTTCCGGCGGGGAACACTCCGATGCCTAAGTTAGCAGGAGCTTGAAGGCAACAGAATGGAGGAATCAAAGGAGCCGTGTATTGAAAGGGAAGAGGGTACTTAGCTCAAAACGGAGTCCCCCGGTACCTTATATAGGCACGGAACAGTCCAAAATCCATTAGGGAAGAGTCCAAAAAAGACCGTTCTGCCCCTAAGAGGATCTGGAGAGTGGCCACGTGGAGCTCGGATAGGGTAGCATCGTGGGAGTAGTGGAGTAGGACTGCTGACGTGGCAGGAGTTTGTTATAACAGAAGAGGTTTCTGGAATCCTCTGAGCCCTGAAGTGGATCAGTCGGACACCAATCGAGAGGGCCAGCCAGTCCTCCGAAGGAGGGCGTCTATAGAACGGTAGGCCGGACCTCAGCAGGAGCGGGCCGTCGGACCTCTATTCCGGTGGGTCGAACTTTAGAAGGAGAGCAGCGTGTCGGACCTCAACAGGAGCCCGCCATCGGACCTCTACTTCGGTGGGTTGGACTTTAGAAGGAGGGCGGCGTGTCAGACCTTAGCAGGAGCGGGCCGTCGAACCTCTACTCCGGTGGGTCGGACTTTAAAAGGAGGTGTGATCGTCAAAGCCTGGACAGATTGGTTCGTTTAAACCGCAAAGAGAGACCGGTTCAGCTCGATGATGAGCCGGCAGGGTATAACAGTTGCCCCCTTGCCCTTGTCTTTCGAGCGAGCCTGTAGACTCAAAGGGTGAGGGTATTAATTGGCAATAAATGTGCCAGTCCTCAAGATGATGATGATTCCGATTCGGTGTACTGCGACCGGCCGTCTTCTGCTCCGAAACTCCACCCTCGGACATGTGTCAATGCCTGATTGGAGGCGACAGGGGAGGCAATTATTGTTGGTACGGTGCCATAATGGACTGTCAGCCCGAAATGCCCGCCCGACGTGCCCTTGACGCGACGTGGGCCACGCGGCGAGATCCAAGCAGTCGGCATGGCGCCTAGGGTCGCTTACCCACCGTTGATCAGGTGGTTATGTGGATCGTGATCAAAACACGATCCGGCGTACCTCTCTGACTTCCCCGTCCAAACAAAGAGTCGTGTCGCCTATCATAGATCACGGCGCTCGAGGGGCACAGGGAGGCGGCCCCTCAGCGCCTATAAAAGGAAGGGCGGACGCCCAAAGGGGGTCCTTCACTGCGCTTGGGTTAGGAGAGAAAAAAAGAGAGAGAGAGAGCCTCCTTCTCCCTCTGCCTTTGTCTTTGTTAGGAACTTCGCCCACCAGGTTAGTTCTGCCTCCATCCTCTTCCTCTTTTCTAGCTTCCATTAAAATGGCCTCCGATAGGAGCTTGGTCCATGGGAATAGGGAGCCCGGCCCGTATGATATTGCGATGACCATGACCAAAGAGAGGGTAGAAAATCTCAGGGCCATCTACGGCATTCCGACCACCGTACACCTCACTGTTCCCAGAAAGGAAGGAAGAGTGAACGGTCCACTAAACCTTGGTGCCCTTCCTTTGTACGAAGATCACCTCAAAGCCGGCCTTCGATTTCCACTCCATAATTTTTTCATCCAAATCTTCAATAGCTATAGGATTACCCCTTCACAGCTGACCCCGAACAGCATTCGGGTCATCTGTGGTTTCTTGGTCATCTGCCGGGAAGCCGAAATCTAACCAAGGTTGTCCCTATTCTCCAACTTTTTTCTTTTGAAACGGACTTCCGAAGCAAGGAGTGGTGGATGTTTAGTCCCTGCCCTAGTCGGAAGATATTAGGGGGACTTCCATCGGCCATTCATGGCTGGAAGTCCTGATTCTTTTTCGTAGATAACCTTGAACCTTGGGGCTTCGAGCCGGCATGGAGAGATCCGAGGCTAAATGCCACGAACGGAAGGAAGGTATCGAGGGCCGATGAGGCCGACTTCCATAAGCTAAACGATGAAGACTCGAAGTTAGTCGGCTTCTTGCTCCAAGAGGGGAGTCTCCATCGGGCTGGAATCAGTCGACATCAGATGCTGGGTAGGACGGAGGCCATTGAGAGGGACCTACTATTCTTTCTTTTGTTGATTTTGATGTTGTTATTGACTCTAGCCTTGTTTGCTGGCAGGTGGCAAAATGAAGCCAGATCGAGCGAACCTTTCAGCATGGTCGGCATAGAGGAGGGCCGTCTGCATTTCGGAGCCGACCCCTCGGGAGCCGAAGAGATAATGGGTGTTAGAGCTGGTGCCTGAGAGACCGAAGAAGCAACAGACGGAAGAGACGTCTCTGACAATAATTTCAGTGGAGTCAGAAGATGAAGTACCGCTAGCGGATCGCCAAAGGGCGATGGCACTGGAACATTCATTGTCGATCGGTCAGTCAGCCGCTCGGGCGAGGGAGGGACTCCCGGTGCCGACCGAGGTGGAGGTGACTCCATCTTCTCCGCCACCAGAGCTAATGGAGGAGACTTCCCCAGGGGTCCGGGGAAAATAGGTAGCTGAAGGGCCGTTGGCCGTCGAGGGGATGGTGGACGACGTCGACGATGATGGGGATCGCTAGAGGTGGCGAGCTATCCATGATGCCGAACAGGTCAAAGAGCAGCTCCAGAGGGCTATTACCGACGTCGATGGACGGTCAATGAATGAAGCTGACAGGAGTCTTCTTCATCATCTAATGGGGGTAAGCTTCGGACTCGGGCCTTCGACCTATATTTCATTGTTTACAAGCTTCTTACTAGGTAACTGTCGGCAGCTTCTCCGGGACTCGTTGCTGATGGACGATGGCTTGGGCGAGCTGCTCGAACTGAAGCAGCGCTTGACCGAGAGAGTGGAGGCAGCAGAGGTGGTGAGGGACACCACGTGGGTGGTGCTGACAGCGGCCAAGGCAGAGCTGACCTGTTTTCGGGCGGTCGAAGGAGAAATGTCTGCCCTGCAGGCCGAGTCGGAGGCCCAAAGGAAACAGCTCAAATACTCGCTAGCCCGGGAGGTTGACCGGGAGGTGAAGCTGAAAGATAAGAAGCGGAAGGTCAAAGCTCTGACCTGTCAGCTAGCAGAGAAGGAGTGCCTGGCCGAATCCGAGAGGCGTGCACAGGGTCACCAGACGGTGGCAGAGCGATACAAGGGTCTATTGAAGACGACCCAGGAACTACTGAAGACGGCGACTAAAAAGGCTGTAACTGAGTATAAAGCCTCTGAAGACTTCAAGGAGGAGGTGAACGAGGCTGGCACGGTCGGCTTCGATTACGGATACAAAGAATGCTTCGCCAAGTTCAGCACCGTTTACCTGGAACTTGATCTCTCATTCCTTCTATTGCCAAAGCTGGCGAAGGAGAAGGATGCGGAGGTGACGAGTCCGATCGAAGGCGCGATCAAGGCCCCGACTGGGGTCACCATCGTGGAGGTCGGGTCAGATGCCCAAGCTGAAGCTGACACGGGGGCGGTAGACATCTCTGCAGGTGCTTCGGCCGAATCGGGGGGGACCGAAGTAGATAGCTGATGTAATTCCAATGGGTCAGACCTAGATTGGTTGTAAAGGTCTGACCCTCTCTTTTTGTACTGACCTTTACATATATATATATATATATATATATATATATATATATATATATATATATATCTTCATCACATTTTCTTTGTTGGTGCTTATGAATGTGTTTTGGACTGTCTGAACAAAGTCTTCTTTTAAAATTTTTCTAAGTGTTGGTGGTCGGCCAGGTAGGTCCGCAAGTAGTTGAACAGTAGGCCGAATAGTAGCCCGATGTAAGACACTAGAGATTTTCCTAAGTGTAGCCCTTCGGTCAGTCGAACGACATGACCAGACCTTCTGAAGTAGGTGCTGAGCTTCGGTTCATCGGCTCGTCCGAATCCGAAGATATTGAGGCAGGCAACGAACAGTGGCTTAGGTCAGACTCGTTTACTTGAAAAATTTCTTCCCAAGTGTTGGTCCGTCGGCTCATCCGAGCCTGAAGATGTTGAGGCAGGCAAGGACAGTAGCTCAGGCCGGACTCATTTACTTTTCTTCCCAAGTGTTGGTCCGTCGGCTCATCCGAACTTGGAGATGTTGAGGTAGGCAATGGACAATAGCTCAGGCCGGACTTGTTTACTTGAGAGATTTCTTTCCAAGTGTTGGTCCGTCGGCTCGTCCGAACTCGAAGATGTTGAGGTAAGCAATGGACATTAGCTCAAGCCAGACTTATTTACTTGAGAGATTTCTTTTCAAGTATTGGTCCGTCAGCTCGTCCGAACCTGAAGATGTTGAGGCAAGCAACGGATAGTAGCTTAGGCCAGACTTGTTTACTTGAGAGATTTCTTTCCAAGTGTTGGTCCGTCGGCTCGTCCGAACCCGAAGATGTTGCTGATCAGAGTCGGACTTTTGGAAGTGGGCTGCCCTAAAGCCTTTGCCGATCAGAGTCAGGCTTTCAGAGGTGGGCTGCCCTAGAGCCTTTGCCGACCGGAATCGGACTTTCGGAAGTGGGCTATCCTAGAGCCTTTACTGACCGGAGTCAGACTTTCGGAAGTGGGCTGCCCTAGAGCCTTTGCCGACTGGAATCAGACTTTCGGAGGTGGGCTGCCCTAGAGCCTTTACTGACCGAAGTCGAACTTTCGGAGGTGGGCTGCCCTAGAGCCTTTGCCAACCGGAGTCAGACTTTCGAAGGTGGGCTGCCCTAAAGCCTTTGCTGACCGGAGTCGAATTTTCGAAGGTGGGCTATCCTAGTGCCTTTGCCGACCGGAGTTGGACTTTCGAAAGTGCGCTGCCTTAGAGCCTTTGCCCACTGGAGTCGGACTTTCGGAAGTGGGCTATCCTAGAGCCTTTGCCGACCGGAGTCAGACTTTCGGAGGTGGGCTGCCCTAGAGCCTTTGCCGACCGGAGTCAAATTTTCGAAGGTGGGCTGCCCTAGTGCCTTTGCCGACTAGAGTTGGACTTTCGAAAGTGTGCTGCCCTAGAGCCTTTGCCCATCGGAGTCAGACTTTCGGAAGTGGGCTGCCCTAGAGCCTTTACTGACCAGAGTTGGACTTTCGGAGGTGGGCTGCCCTGGAGCTTTATGAAGGAAATTGTAGACTTTATGATAGTACTTGCGGAGATTGTCTACATTCCATGGGCACGCTATCCGCCTTCCGTCCAAATGCTCAAGTCGGTAGGTTCCGGCCCGGATTACTTCAACGACTCGATAAGGTCCTTCCCAATTTGGAGAAAGTTTTTCCTGCTCGGTCGGTCTTGAAATCTTAGTCCTCCGCAAGACTAGATCTCCCACTCAAAAAGCTCACACCTTGACCCGTGAGTTGTAATATTTTGCCACCTTTTGATGGTAGGTCGTCATTTTCAAGCTTGTTCGGAGTCTGGTTTTTTCAAGAAAATCCAGGCCAGCCCTCCACTGCTCAGAATTGGTCAGCTCGGCATAGTGATCAATCCATAAGGATTGCAAAGAAATCTCAGCGGGGATAACAGCCTCACTTCCACGGGTCAAGTTGAACGGAGTCTCCTTGGTGGCCGTTCTGGCAGTCGTTCGATAAGCCCAAAGTACTGAATGGAGCTCCTTTGCCCAAAATCCTTTGGCATCGTTAAGGTAGGTCTTCAACCCATGCAGGATTATCCGATTCATGACTTCGGCTTCTCTATTGGACTGGGGGTGGCCCATTGAAGTAAGCCGATGAGAGATATGATATTGTAAGCAGAAGTCTCGGAACTTCGGGTTATCGAACTGCCTTCCATTATCAGTAATGATTACTTGAGGGATACCGAATTGGAAGATGATGTAGTTCCGGATGAAATTTTTTGCCTTGGACTCAGTAATCTATGCCAGCAGTTTGGCCTCTACCGATTTGGTGAAATAATTAATCTCCACAATAAGAAATTTGCGCTGGCCGGATACCGGAGGGAAGGGTCCCAGTATGTCCATTCCCCACTATGCAAATGGCCACGGTGCAGTGATTGGAGTCAGTTGGCTGGCTTGCCTTCTTTGGATGTGGGAATACCTTTGACACGCGTCGCACTTTCGAACGAAGTCCGATGCATCCTTCTGGATTGTGGGCCAGTAGTATCCCTGTCGGATTATCTTGTAAGCCAAGGACCTTCCTCCAAGGTGGTCGCCACAGATGCCTTCATGAACCTCTCTGAGTGCATAATCTGCATCGACCGGCCCTAAGCACTTCAGCAGTGATTGAGAGAATGACCTCTTATAGAGGACACCGTCAAGGACGATGTACTTAGAGGCTGTCCAGCACACTCGCTTGGCCTCAGTTGGATCTTCTTGAAGAGTCCCTTTGACCAGGAAAGCAAGAATTGGATCCATCCAAGAGGTTTCCTGTTCCACTTGGTGGACCTCGGTCGGCCCCTCCGTGATACTTGGATGCCGCAGGTGCTCCACAAAGGTTCGGTCGGAGGTAGTGGTAGCGACCGTGGCCAGTTTCGACAATGCATCTACTCGGGAGTTCTACAGGCGGGGTATATGGAGAATTCCGAAGAATTTGAACCGAGATATGAGACTTTTTACCTTATCCAAGTATTTGGTAAGGGTAAGCTCCCTTGCTTTGAATTCGCCTTTTATCTGATTCACCACCAGCTGGGAGTCGAAGAAGGCTCTCACCCGACTGATGCCTAGCTCGTTGGCGATTTGCAATCCTGCGAGGAGGGCTTTGTACTCCGCCTGATTGTTTGACACCTGAAATGAAAAATGCAATGCATACTCCATGCTTTCTCCATTTGGGTCAGCTAAAATCAGGCCGGCCCGGTAGCCACTTCGTATATGGCGTCAGCTTCAGGTGCTTCGGCCATTTGAGGGGACGCCTCCTGCTTCCAGGTACACTCTGCAATGAAGTCAGCGATTACTTGGACCTTCAAGGTAGATCGAGATTGGAAGGATATGTCGAACTCGCCAAGTTTGACAGCCCACTTAGCGAGCCGATCGGATGTGTCCGGACTCTAGAGGATCGCCTTAAGAGGTTGGTCGGTCATCACCATAATTGGATGCGCCTGGAAGTATGGTCAGAGCCGCTTGGCAGATATGACTAAAGAATAAACCATCTTCTGCATCTTAGGATACCTTGTTTCAGCATCATGGAGAACTTTACTGATATAATAGACAGGCTTCTGCCGACCGTCCTCTCCGACTCGCACGAGGATGGCACCGACCGCCTTGTCCAATGCCGACAGGTAGAGATACAAAGGCTCCCCCTCCGTCGGTCTGGCCAGTAACGAGTGATTCTTCAAATATTCTTTTAAGGCTTCGAAAGCTGACCGACATTCGTTAGTCCAAATAAAATTTTCCGACCAGTGCAAGGTCTTGAAGAATGGAAGGGACTTTTCGGCCGAACAGGAGATGAAACGACTAAGGGAGGCAATTCGGCCTGTGAGCACTTGCACCTGCTTCTTGTTGGTCGGATGTGCCATCTCAATGACAGCTCTTATCTTGTCGGAGTTTACTTCAATTCCTCTCTTTGTAATCAAGAAGCTGAGGAACTTGCCAGAAGTTATCCCAAAAGTGCACTTCGCGGGATTCAGCTTCATCCGATGACATCTGAGTGCGTCAAAGGATTCCCGCAAGTCCTTGATGTGGTCGGCCTTATGGAGGCTCTTTACTATCATATCATCCACATAAGCCTCCATATTTCTGCCTAGCTGCCTTTCGAACACTCGGTTGATCAGTCTTTGGAAGGTGGCACCGGTATTTTTTAGGCAGAAAGGCATCATCTTGTAACAATATAGACCTTTGTCGGTAACAAAGGCCATCTTCTCCTTGTCCTTCGGGTGCATCCTGATCTGGTTATAACCGGAGAAGGCATCCATAAAACTCAGAAGCTGGTGGCCGGCCGTAGCATCCACCAGCTGATCAATTTTAGGCAATGGAAAACTGTTTTTTGGACAGGCCTTGTTGAGGTCGGTGTAGTCCACACAGATCCTCCACTTCCTGTTAGCCTTTTTTACCATCACAATATTTGCTAACCACTCAGGGTAATGGACTTCCCTGATGAAACCAGCATCGGAGAGCTTCTTCACTTCTTCATCAATGGCTCTCTGCCTTTCAGCAGCGAAGTTCCTCTTCTTCTGCCGGACGAGCCTGTAGGTCGGATCCACCTTGAGCTGGTGAGTGATGACATCCGATGGTATACCGGGCATGTCCGATGCTGACCAAGCAAAGACATCAATGTTACTTCTAAGGAAGCCGATCAGCTCTGACTTGATGTTTTCGCTGAGGGAGCTTTCGATCTGGAAGACTTTGGGAGGGTCATCCTCTCGAAGGAGGACAAATAGGATTTTTTCGTCTGGCCGACCACGGCCATCGGTCTCAGCCCTCGGATCGATCTGCTCCAAAGTAGGACAGCCTTGCGACTGTTGGTTCAGGATAGTTAAGCACTGTCTGGCCATCCGACGATCCCCTCGCACAACTTCTGCACCGCTCCTGGTCGGAAACTTTGCCAATAGATGGTAAGTGGAAACAATGGCCCGGAACTTGTTGAGGGCCGGTCGGCCTAAAATGGCATTATAAGCCAAGGTCGTGTGAACGACCACAAAGTTGATGGGGAGAGTCTTCTGAAAAGGCTCCGTCCCTATCGTCACAGGTAGGGTGATTTCCCCTTCGACTCTGATGGAGTTTCCCCCAAAGCCCGTCAGCGGTATGGGGGAATCTTGCATCATTGACCGGGATAAATTCATTCTCAGAAATGCATCATACAGTAATACTTCCGTGGAGCTTCCATTATCTATAAGTATCCTTTTTACATCGTAGTTGGCAATTACTGCCGACACGACTACAGGATCATTTTCGAAAACATGGGACTCCAGGAGGTCTTCGGCGGAGAAGGTAATTGCATTGGAGCCCCTGGACCTCTTGACAATGTCTGGGCCGTCTTCGCAGCTCCACTTGGACTGTCGATGCAGCATGCCAACATCTCCACCGGTCAGCCATTGGTTGGGAAGCTCTGCCTCCTTCGGAGGGTTTCTGGCATTTGAGGCTTCGGCCCAATCCCGATGGGGTCGGACATATTTGCACAGGTACCCCCTCCGGATGAGGTCTTGAATGGTATCCTTCAGCTGTAGGCATTCTTCAGTGCTGTGCCCATGGTCCCTATGGAATCGACAGAATTTATCTCTGTTTCTGGATGTAGGAGGGCCCCTCATCGATCGAGGCCTCTAAAGGAAGGTCTCGTTCTCGATCTCCAGGAGGATCTTCTTCCTTGGAAGGGAGAGGGGCGCATAGGTCTCGAACCTGCTGGGAAAATCCTTCGGCTTCGGACTTCTGTGCTGGGCTAACCGGTGGCTGTCGTTTGGAGATCGGACTTCGGGAGCCTTGTCATTTCGCTTCTTGAGGGCTGGCCTCCCCTCTGCCTGGCATCGGCTAGCCACTTGTTCTTCTGCCAGAGCGTACTTCTGCGCCCTGGCTAGGAGTTCACTGTAGCTTGTCGGAAACCTCTTGTCCAGGGAAAAAGTAAGCCTGGATGAGCGGAGCCCTCACTTGAAGGCTGACATAGCTACGTCTTCATTTAGGTCCGGGATCTCCATGGCCGTTGAGTTGAAACGGGCCAAGTAATCCTGGAGAGTCTCTCATTCCTTTTGAAGTACGAGGAAGAGGCAGTCGGTGTTCCTCGGGGTCCGACTGCAGGTCCTAAAATGGAAAAGAAAAAGGTTTTCAAGTTGAGGGAAAGAGTGGATCGTACTTGGACGGATGGCAGAAACCACATCCGGGCGGCCTTCTTAAGAGTGGCCAGGAAGGCGATGCAGTGGAGGGCGTCGGAGGTGCCTTGCACCATCATGTGGGCCTTATAAGTGTCCAGATGGTCCAGCAGGTCAGTGGTGCCATCGTAGGGATCCACCTGAGAGATTTTGAAGTGGCGGGGAATCGTCTCCACCAGAATCTCATCGGAGAAGGGCGGACATGGGTCATATACCTGCCCCCCTTCGACTTTCTGCTGATGGACTATCTCAGCAATGCGCTCCTCCATGCGCAAAATCTTGTTGGTGTAGTCTCTCGGGAGATCGAAGAGAGGCCGAGCACCAGCGGGGATAGATTCAGCGTAGGAGGGCAAGGCAGATCTCGCCCTCTTGCCGTCGGTGTGATCTCCTAAAGATCTCCTGGGCTCCGCAGTGGCGTGAGAGCGCCGTAGAGGGACTTCTGGCTATCGGCTTCCCTCAATGGCAGGTGGGTGGTCAGTGCAGGAAATAGCAGGCGGCTACTGTCGGTTGTTAGCTACCTCCTGGAAATGTTGAACCATGGTGGTGAGCGTTTCGATGCGATTCATCAACATTTGGAACTGCTGCAGTCCTAGTATGATGGTGGGCTCGACGACAGCAGCGGTGGCAGCGGCGTCTTCCTTGGGAGGGCCTTCAGACCTAGACGGGGAAGGACCTCCTCTGGCGGAGGTGTTCCGAGCTCTCCCCTTGGCCATTGCTTGGCTGGGCGGATGAGTTCCTCCTTTTAGAGAGGGGTTAAGGGCCCTTCCTCTAGTGCCAATCTGTTGCGGCGATTTCTCCTGGGCCCGACTCGGTTGGCTGTGCTAGAGTTCTTCTTGCTCGGTAGACCTGCAACAAAGTCTCCAAGGCGCTGGTGGTGTTCCGGCGGGGGCACTCCAATGTCTAAGTTAGCAGGAGCTTGAAGGCAACATAATGGAGGAATCAAAGGAGCCATGTATTGAAAGGGAAGAGGGTAGTTAGCTCAAAACGAGGTCCCCCGGTACCTTATATAGGCGCGAAACAGTCCAAAATCCATTAGGGAAGAGTCCGAAAAAGACCATTCTGCCCCTAAGAGGATCTGGAGAGTGGCCACGTGGAGCCCGGATGGGGTAGCATCATAGGAGTAGTGGAGCAGGACTACTGACGTGGCAGGAGTTTGTTACAACAGAATAGATTTCTGGAATCCTCTAAGCCCTGAAGTGGGTCGATCGGACGCCGACCGAGAGGGCCAACTGGTTCTCCGAAGGAGGGCATCTGTAGAACGGTAGGCCGGACCTCAGCAGGAGCGGGCCGTCGGACCTCTACTCCGGTGGGTCAGACTTTAGGAGGGCGGCGTGTCGGACCTCAGCAGGAGTGGGCAATCGGAGCTCTACTCCGGTGGGTCAGACTTCAGAAGGAGGGCGGCATGTCGGACCTCAGCAGGAGCGAGCCGTCGGATCTCTACTCTGATGGATCGGATTTCAGAAGGAGGTGTGGCCGTCAGAGCCTGGACAGATCGGTTCGGCCAAACCGCAAAGAGAGACCGGTTCAGCTCGATGACAAGCCGGCAGGGTATAACAATAATAATAATATAAAATTACATATTACATATCTTTTTTATATTATTGAAAGCCTAAATTGAACATCTTATCTAATAATATAGGGGTTTAAACAAAGTTATACCGGGTTTAAACTTGCACCATGTCTCCTAGGTATAAATTAACCCATTATAAACGTAATCATCAAGAGTTTGACCGGACAAATAAGTTACCGCCAGGTTACCAGCTCTGTTTGCCCGTTACTCCAAGGATAAATAGAGATCTCCTTTTGTGCCTAATCCTAACGTTGCCTAAGAAGCTACGATCCTGTAGATTTACGAATGACCTTATTTACTCAAGAACAGGCGAACAACCATGATGGGAACTATATTGATGACAAATCTTCAACAGTAATAATTGGCAAGAAAAAGGACATCCCTCTTTTACTTAACAAGGTTTTGCTGAAACAAATTAATCGAATCAGCTAAATTATTGGCACCTCACCTTCTACAAAATATTTTGTAACCTAGATTAGAGGAAACGATCGAGCATTCACTTCTGTCCCCGGTGTTTTTGTAACCATCATCCGGAGGAGACCATGTTGCAATAAGAAATCCGTTTTAAATGAGAGACAATATTATAATCGACGGGTTTCAGTTCTTTTGGCAAGTTTGATGGATGTGGAATTGGCTTAGGCAATGGTAACAAGGGCTGCCCATTTCCAACCTATATAGCTTTTCCTTTCTCTTTGCTCCAATGCGGCTTGGGTAACCGCTTCCCATGTCGTAGCTTCATTTCATCAAATTCCTATTAATAGGTTTAGGAAGCTGGTCGAGATCTTACCATGTTGATTAGGTTCCTTTATCAACATGGGTAACCGCTTCCCATGTCGTAGCTTCATTTCATCAATCTCCTGTCAATAGGTTTAGAAAACTGGTCGGGATCTTACCATGTTGATTAGGTTCCTTTATCAACATGGGTAACCGCTTTCCATGTCGTAGCTCCATTTCATCAATCTCCCGCTAATAGATTTAGAAAGCTGGTCGGGATCTTATTATGTTGATTAGGTTCCTTTATCGATAGGGATAATCGCTTCCCATGTCGTAGCTTCATTTCATCAATCTCCTGTTAATAGGTTTAGAAAGCTGGTCGGGATCTTACCATGTTGATTAAGTTTCTTTATCAACATTGGAACTTTATTAGCAAATAAAAGGGGGTCGTCAACGCTATCATCCTTGTCATGTGTTTGCTGTTATTCTAATTGGTTGGTTAAATAATCATGAGAGTTCATGAAAAAAAAAAAAAAAAAAAAAAAAAAAAAAAAAAAAATTGCATTGCAATGCTAATGAAGCATTAGATAAGGACATCATTGGTGCATAAAATTCGGAAAATCAGGTGTTGTCACCTGTCGTATGAAGTGACAAGAAGTGTGCGGTTAGGCCCATCATGAAGCGAAAATTGGGTTTTCTTGTCGGAAGTTTTTTTTTTTTTTTTTTTTTTTTTTTTTTTTTTTTTTTTTTTTGTCTGTCAAGTAAAATAGAAAGACCTACTTATAATCAGTATGGAACCAGCGCCTCTGTCATTAGCATGCTAAGGAATCCTCTCTTAGCATTCCATCAACCGGGTCTTCAACTCAACCGGGTCTTCAACCTGCTTGGCGTTATATGATGGACACCTATCATTACCTTCTTGTACTCAAATAACTTTGAATCATCTTTCTCTTTCTAATAAGAAGCGCTTATCTCGGGACTGGCTAATGTCGGGCTTTAAGAGAAGCAGCATTTCAAAGTATTTGAGTGTTCAGCGGGTAATATACGATAAAAGCATCGGTACAGGACTTCCGGTACTTTTTCTTTTTAGTAAAACACTTGCCTTTGAGAGTTGTGCCTGTTATCATGTACTTGATCACGTAGTATTGCAAATTCATCATAAGATGGATGGGAATTTCAATGCCTGCTATGAAGACTCAAAATGGAGCAATTTGAAGAAATCCTTTACTAAGAAGTAAAAACCGCACGGTAGGGCAAATCTTTTGATAGTATAATGGAAGAAGAGATATATAGCAGTCGGTACCAACTTTTACTAACTTTAAAGACCCGTTTGACTTATGAAAATAATTTTTCTTTTTTAGAATATTATTTCTAGCTAAGAAACTGATTCCTCACAATATGGTACCTGAAAAAGTAAATTGGCCGGTCATAAAAAAATAATTTATTTTAAAATAATTTATATTTGATTGAACATTCATTTTTTTTGATAAAATTATATAAAATATTTATTGTATTATCAATACAAGAAAAAGTTTTTATCATGTTCTACCCATTATAATTATTTATAAATAAAAAATTATGATGATTCGATAAAAAAAAAAAATTGATGGTTTAGGATGCTTTTAGCCATAAGTCATAGTGAAGAAGGATTTGAGGCATTGTGATAAAAAAAAATAAAAATAAAAAAATAGTTATTTCAGTTGTAGATCTTTTGATGGTTTAGAAATGTATTTTTGGAAAAAAAAAAAAAAAAAAGTGCCTCCAACTCTTGAAAAATTCAAAAATCCATGTCCTGCAAGAATCTTTCTTTTCTATGAAATATAAAAATTGTATCCCTATAAGAACACATTTTTTCCAATCTTTCTTTTTTAAAAATTTTAACTAAACAAGAGGAGTTGTTTTCTATTTTTCGTTGATCATACTTTCTCCCCTCCACTCCCCATGAATCAAATGAGTCCCAAGAGTATGATAGCATAAGAGTACAAGAGTATAACTAACATATTCATCCTTTAAGAAGTTCTTTTCATATGCCATGCATTCATTTTCCAATGATGTTCTATTACTACCTTTCTTTTCATTCCAGTGTTACGAACTAGGGATACACAGAGAGCATGTTGGGCTAAGTCATTCATGGCCTTGGGTAGTCCAGTCTAGTTGCTAGACACCAGGCTCCAGCGCAGCCGGGCCACTACTCAAACCAACATAGATAATCCGAGGTTCATCTCCACAAGTTGCAAGTGATCTTAAATCAATTTAGGTCAACCTAAATTGTGAGATGAGATTAGCCCAGCCATGCAAACATTGGACCAAGCTTCTTATAATGGGGTTTGGCTTGATTGAGACATGGGATGGCTTGGCCCAATGTGCATGCCCCTTAATGCCCATATATATTAGATCTCAAGAACCTGCTTGGCGGATGGGTTAATTTATTCCTCGGACAATGGTCTAATTAAATTTATGATCCGTTTGATTCAAGACCGGGATTAGAGATGGAAAAAAAAAAAAAAAAATGGAATAGGAATCAGAATCATCTATCCTCCAATATATTTGTTTCATGACCGGAATCAAAAATGAAATTTGAATATTACAAGAAAAAAAAAAAAGAAAAAAAAGTAGAGATTAGTTTTTAAGGAATAGGTGGAGCATTCCCATTTTTGTCTAGGCATATGAGAACGATTATAATATAACTCTTTCAATCATTTATTGAAATGGAAGTTAAGGTGTTTATATTTTCAGCATCCAACTCTTCCAATCAGACGGACCCTTAAAAGTATAAAATGGAAAGAGAACTTTATTCGATGGATGCTCGATTGCTGACATTGAGATGGATATTTGTTGTTGCCTTATCATTCAAAGTCCAGTACATGCTTTATTGGAGGAACTTTTTTTTAAAATAATGCTAAAAAAAAATTTAAAAATAGGTGACGTATCATATATTTATGAAAATAGATATTTTTGGCTGACGTGGACACGTGGCACCAAAAATACCTATCACGTGGCAGGTGGGTTGCCAGCTGGGATGAAATCGTCTTTCCAAAAAATGATTTTAGCTCTCCCAGTCGCTCCCCTGTCATGACGTGATGCTATATATGAAATCGTCTTTGGCAAAGACGATTTCTCAATTTGAAATCGTCTTCGCCAAAGACGATTTCAACCCAACTAATTTTTAAAATTCTCTAAATGCCCTCCCATAAAATAAATTCAAATAATTAGTAATAGCATTTTCATAATTAACCGAATGGCATTTTTGTAATTAAATCAAGTATTATGAAGGGTATTTTGAAAATTAAATTTTCGTTGCTTCTGACCCGATTTTAAAAAATTTAATTTCCAAAATATCCTTCATAATATTTGATTTAATTATAAAAATGCCATTCAGTTAATTACGAAAATGCTATTCATTGTTATTTCAATAAAGGGTATTTAGAGAATTTAATAAAAATCTATCATAAATATCTCTGAAACATCATAAATGCTATTTTTTTAATTAAATTTTAATATAATAAATTTTAAAAAATATATTTGCACCCATAAATATTAATTTTTTAATTGAATTTTAATATAATAAAATTTTAAAAAATATATTACAAAATTTAAATGATATTATAACATTAATTGAAAATAAAATTAATTAAAAAATGTTATTATAATCTATTATAATATATTTTTATATTATAATAAATATTTTATATTCTAAAATATAATAAATTTATTATAATTTATTATATTATATATTATATATTATATAATAGTATAAAAAAATTAAAAAAATAAAAAAATAAAAAATAATCATCATGTCGATACTATCCGGTCGCCAGCCCGATACCAGTTCGATCGACAGTCTGGTGTCAGTCCGATCCCTTGCTTAGGATTGACGGTCGAACTGATGGCCAGACCCCGGTCCGGTCGTCAGTCCGGCCCCTGGTCCGATCGCCGGTCCGGGTGTCGATTCGGTCACTAGGGTCCGACTACCAGTCTGACTTCTAGGATCCTGCCACCGGTCTAGCCCCAGTCATGCCACAGATCCAATCGCCGGTTCGATCGTCGGGGTCCTGCCACTAGGGATGGCAACGAGTCAGGTTTGGATCGAGTCACCCAAAACCCATACCCGTCCCGCTAAAAAATTATCCGTCCTATACCCGTCTCGGGTCGGGTATAAAAAAATCACATGTGGATCAGGTCGGGTCGGGTATACCCGGTCTCATAAAATTTAGTTTATTTAAAAGCTAAACGGGTCAGGTCGAGTCGGGTCGGGTCGGGTATATCCATCCAATATCAAATTTACTTAAATATTTTATAAACATATTTTTTTATATATAAATAGGTTAGGTTCGGGTCGGGACGTACTACTACCCGTACCCGACCCGAACCCGAATCAGGTTTTTTTTATATAACACATATCCGTTTATAAATTAGGCAGGTCGGGTTTTACCCGGGGTCTGGCCACCGGTCCGAACGTCGATCCTAAGCAAGGGATCGAACTGACACCGGACTGTCGACCGAACTGGTACCGGGCTGGCAACCGGATGGTATCCACATGGTGATTATTATTATTTTTTTTAAATTTTTTTTATAGTATTATATAATATATAATATATAATATAATAAATTATAATAAATTTATTATATTTTAAAATATAAAATATTTATTATAATATAAAAATATAATATAATATATTATTATGATATCTTTTAATTAATTTTATTTTCAATTAATGTTATAATATCTTTTAAATTTTGTTATATATTTTTTAAAATTTTATTATATTAAAATTTAATTAAAAAATCAATATTTATGGGTACAGATATATTTTTTAAAATTTATTATACTAAAATTTAATTTAAAAAATCACATTTATGAGGCGTCGGAGGCATTTATGATAGATTTTTATTAAATTCCCTAAATATCCTTTATTGAAATAACTATGAATGATATTTTCGTAATTAATTGAATGACATTTTCGTAGTTAAATCAAACATTGCGAAGGGTATTTTGAAAATTAAAATTTTTAAATCGGGTCAGAGCAACAAAAATTTAATTTTCAAAATGTTCTTCATAATATTTGGTTTAATTACGAAAATGCCATTCATTTAATTATGAAAATGTCATTACTAATTATTTGAATTTATTTTGTAGGAGGGTATTTAGGAAATTTTGGAAATTAGTTGGGTTGAAATCGTCTTTGGTAAAAGACGATTTCAAGTTGAGAAATCGTCTTTGCCAAAGACGATTTCTCAGCATCGCGTCATGATTGGGGCGACGGGGGAAGCGACTGGAAAAGCTAAAATCATCTTTTGGAAAGACGATTTCTCAGCCTGAAATTGTTTTTGGGAATCGTCTTTCCCAAAAATGATTTTAACCAAACTGGCCACCCACCTGCCACGTGGTAGGTATTTTTGGCGTCGCGTGTCCACGTCAGCCAAAAATATTTATTTTCATAAATATATGGTATGACACATATTTTCAAAAAAAAAAAAATATTATTATTTAAAAAAAAAATTCCTAGGCCTAAGATGGCGGTGAAATTTTTAACCGTTGGAGTAATCTATATACGGAGAAAGTCTTTGTACACCATTTCTCGTAAAGAAAAATATACCATATAATCTAATTACATCATATAAAGTAATCTATATACGGAGAAAGTCTTTGTACACCATTTCTCGTAAAGAAAAATATACTATATAATCTAATTACATCGTATAAATTTTATTTTTAATATATATTTAATACTATAATTTTATATTTTAAAAAAATTAAATAATAAATATATTTATTTTTATAAAAAAGTATAATATTCTTGGATTTGAATTATAATATCTAGTTGGTGGTTCATGACATCATCATATTCATAGTATGACATGAAGCTGAGAAATCTTTATATTATTGAAAAAAAATAAAAAATTTTGATGACAAAAATATTTTTTATCTTATGATATCTTGTAGATTATAATTAATCATGTTTACAAATTGGTATCCATAAAAAGAACATTTTTATCATTCAAATATATATTTAATGCCTACCTTTTATGTTTTATTAAAAATTTTAAATAATGAAAATGCTTTTTCTTTATAACACACGTTAATGAACAGGATATTATAATTATACTCATATGATATCATAATATCAAGAATATTTTTATCATTGAAAAAATTTAAAATTTTTAATGATAAAAGTATTCTTGACCTTATGACATCACGTGAACATGATTATGATATCTTGTTTTTAAATAGGTATCATAAGCAAATAGCATTTTTGACATTCAAACGTTATTTAACATCTATAATTTATTTTTTTTTGAAAATTTCGAATGATGAAAATGTTCTTTCTTTATAATATTTCGTTGTGAACAAGGTATCATAATCCTGTTCAAAGGATATCATAAGATTAAGAATATTTTTATTATTGAAAAACTTTTATTTTTTTTTTTATGATAAAATTATTTTTCAATTTTATGATATATGGATGTCATAATTCAAGTCAAAAGATGTCATGATACGCCAATGAGTATCATAATTTTTTTTTTAAAAAAATATTTTTATTATTTAAGTTTTTTAATAAAAAATAAAGTTATATATATTAAATATATATTTAAAAATAAAATTTATATGATTTTTATATGATCAATTAATATTTGATAGTATATATTTTTTTTATACCGTTCGCGATAGGCAAAGAATTATATTGTAGAAGTGTTGGTCCACGTGCTGTGCATTGTTTTCTAATGTTCTAGTGCTTTTTTTGGTCGAACATCTGCCCACCAAGGACGATTTTTTTGGGACTGGACTTGGTTTTAGAGGTACAAAAAGGCCGGCAAAAGACTGGGCCTCACAAGTCAGTGCTTTGACTAGGAATATTATGACACCAAAGTCATGGAACCATGCCATGCATTCTTAATTAATCATCATGCTCATTGGCTTTTTCATCGGTGGAACGTAGAAGCAATGATTATGCGATGACAAATGACCATTATGAGACAGGGTTAGTGCCCCATGACCTGAGTTCCGTATGATGATCGATGAGCGAATTTTTTTTTTTAATACTAAAAAAAAATTTCAAAAATAAATATCAAAAAGAATATTTATGAAAATAGATATTTTTAGCTGACGTAGATATGCGGCGCCAAAAATACCTGTCACGTGGCAGGGGAGTTGGCAGCTGGATTGAAATCGTCTTTGAAAAAGACGATTTCATGCCAACAAATCATCTTTCCAATGATTTCAAACTTTCCCATGCCCTTTAGCTTTTATCTGTGCTGACATGAGAAATCGTCTTTGATAAATGCGATTTTTCAACTTGAAATCATCTTTACCAAATATAATTTCAAACTTTATAATTTTATAAATTCCTAAAATGTTCTTTTAAAAAAAATTCAAAAATAACTATGAATGGCATTTTCGTAATTAAAGAAATGCATTTTCGTAATTAAATCAAAGATTATGAAGGGCATTTTGAAAAATAATTATTCTCGGAACGATCTTATTTTTAAAATTTTAATTTTCAAAATACCCTCCATAAAATTTGATTTAATTATGAAAATGCCATACATTTAATTATGTAAATGCCATTCATAGTTAGAATTTTTTTTTAAAGGGCATTTTGGAAATTATATAAAAATTTTAATAAACTCATCTGACATCCCATAAATACTGTTTTTTTAATTAAGTTTTAATCTAATAAAATTTTAAAAAATATGTAACAAAATTTGAAAGATATAATAACATTACTTAAAAATAAAATTAATTAAAAAAATATTATAATAATATATTCTAATATATATTTTTATATTATAATAAATATTTTATATTCTAAAATTTATTCTAAAATATTATAATAATATTTTATATTAATTATGATACTCGGTACGGCACCCAGTACGGTCGCCGGTCCGGCCCCCGGTCCCGTCGCCGGTCCAAGCCCGGTTCGACCGGCGGTATGGCCACTGGTATATCCCCGGTAAGGCCGCCGATCCAGCCCCCAGTAAGGCCGCCGGTCCGGCCCTGGTAATATATTTTAAAATAATATTAATTAAAAATAACATTAATTAACAATATAAAAGTAATATTAATTTAAAATTAAAAATAACATTAATTAAAAATAAAATTAATTACAAGAATTAGTCCGGCCCCCGGTGGCCGTACCGGTGGCCTTACCGGGGCGGTACAGGGGGCCTGACAAGCGACCGGACCGGGGATCATACCGAGGCCGTACCGGCGACCGTACCGGGGCCATACCGACGGCCAGACCGGGGGCCGTACAGGAGGTCGGGACTAAAATATATTATTATAATATTTTTTAAATTAATTTTATTTTTAATTAATATTATTATATCTTTTAAATTTTGTTATATATTTTTTAAAATTTTATTAGATTAAAATTTAATTAAAAAAATAACATTTATGAGGTGTCAGATGCATTAATCAGAATTTTTATATAATTCCCAAAATACCCTTTTAAAAAAATTTGAATAATTATGAATGGTATTTTTGTAATTAAATGAATGATATTTTTATAATTAAATCAAATTTTATGAAAGATATTTTGAAAATTAAATTTTTAAAAATCGGATATGAAACGAGAATATTTATTTTTCAAAATACCTTTCGTAACTTTTGATTTAATTATGAAAATACTATTCATTTAATTATGAAAATGCCATTTATAGTTATTTTTTAATTTTTTTTAAAAGGGCATTTTAGAAACTATGGAATTGTCCGGTTTGAAATCGTGTAAAGGCAATTTCAAGTTGATAAATCGTCTTTACCAAAAACAATTTCTCAGGCCAGCATTGATGGAAGTTAAGGAACGTGGGAAAGCTTGAAATTGTCTTCCAAAAAACGATTTCTTGGCATGAAATCATCTTTTTCAAAGACTATTTCAACCTAGCTGCCAACTTCTCTGCCATGTGGCAGGTATTTTTGGCACCGCATATTCATATCAGTCAAAAATATCTATTTTTGTAAATATTCCTTCTGATAATTATTTTAAATTTTTTTATTTTAGTATTAAAAAAAAAATACTTATCGGAGAATGATATGTTCTTTTCTTCCGATCCAAACAGGCCGTAAACGATAATGGAACGTTGGTGTACGATACATCAAGTTTCTGCCCTGTTTATTGATGCTCGTAGATAAGAAACACCGGAGCTTGGAGCTTCACCATCGCACCCCTCCCATAAATTTATATTATTTAAGGCATATATAATATATATCTCCCAATCTAAAGATTTGACATTGATAACGCCACCGTGCATTCAGTGAACGTGGAGAGCATGGCACAACACGTACACGCACAAGAAGCCACTCTCCGGCCCTTTTTGGGGTAACCCAAGTTTTAGCCAATCCTTTACACTAAAATAGCGCCTACCAGAAGAGAAGAAACAATATTTGCTGGGCGGATGGGAGCCTTAAACTAAGCTTAATTTAAAAGTGCTTACACAAGCTAACCGGAAATGGAAAAAAAAAAAAAAACTAACACAAGAACTAATGATCACGAGTTCCATAACATTAAATAAAATAAAATAAAATAAAAGGAAGCTAAAACTTCAAAGATGCTGACAATTACTTCAACGTCCACTGGTGGCCTTCCATCCTGCCGCAAGAAGGGAGACAAGAACCGAAGAGCGACATCAGGATTCCCTTCAACACCTGCCCTCGTTTTGGCATGTAGCCCGGCCGGGCCGGCCGCTGCCGCCGGCTGGGACTCTGGGGCCGCGGGCTCTCCATCGCCGGTCTCCGCCTCTCGTCGGCCACCCGAAGAGGTGGAGCTTTGATTGGTGTCAGCTAGCGGAGATTAGTTGGGAAGTTGGGCATCCGAATATTTATTAGAAAAGTATGCGAAGACTGGGAAGGTACAATGTGCAGGAGTTCTACGCGGTTTTCTTGGGGGAATGTATTTGTGTGGTCCGGGCATCGGGTTGGACGGTGGCTACCATTTATTGGATTAGAAAGTATTGGCCCATCAAAACCTTACAACGAGGCTTTCGTTTGGATGGTGACCGGTCGCAACGGAGGCTGATGCCACTTTTTCACCCACCCTTGCACCCTTTCACTAGCTCTTTGACGCAACCACCGTCGTTCCCAACTGTGAGTGAGGGGATGGATTTCGGGGTTTCGTTTGGGGAACGTGTCATCAGATGGCGTGGACGTTCGAGTTTGGTGTGACTAGCTTTTTTATAAAAAAAATAAATCCAGCATAACTAATCTCGAAGGTTCCCATCAAATGTACACGATACCATCAAAGTGCCGGTCAAAATAGATAGAAAACTTGAAAGAAATAATGGTCTCTCGTCCATCCCGGCCACTACAGATCCTAGAATTTAATTCTAAAATTAATCGAGTTCTTATTCAAACTTGCATCAACTAGGAGTGAGACAAGATTTTTTTTAACTGGACTATCATTCTGGCTATTGCCGTCAAGATCATCATGGTCCATAGTTTCGGTGCATCGGATTCTTTCCAGTAGGTGCTCGCCCTCCTTCGAGCTCGCGGTCAACTTTCCCGTCCAGCAGACCTGCAAAATAGGAGAGACCTGGACCGGAGATTCAGACGAGGACACTCCGACGATCAAATCAATGGGATGATTGAGGGGAACAGAAATATCTAAGGCGGAGAGCATATCTGAGGCGGACTCTCCGCTTCCAGAGGGTGATAAGAATTTTATGAAAGAAGACCATCCAGAATTGAAAGCATGTCTGTTGCTTCTTACCTTTACTGATCTTGGCCGGACGCCTCTCTTACCTATTTATGAGGTCTTTGAGGCTTTTGTAGGTATGAGAGGCTATGATATGCCTGTGAGACCATGATGAATTGGTGAATCTTCCTCTTTCGGGTGGTTCAAAAGGTTGATGAATGAGCACAGTGTCTTGGATGGAGTGCCCTTTCCTAAATGATGTTAATAGTGGCATGGGAGGTTGGGATAGGCCTGTAAGGCTCCAGTGTAGCCCTCCTTTATAGGGGGTGCAGTCGGCGTGCTAGACTTTATGTGTCGGGATTGCCATCCTATCTGTCTGCCCCTCGGGATGCGTGCCATGTTGTGGCAAACGGATCTGAACTCACACGGGCGTGCCTGAGGCCCCAAAGCACCGAACTGGCCGAGTGCTGCTAGCGATGTTGATGCGCTCCCCGATGCGCGAGCCATACTGGTGCGCCAAACTGGCTAGGTTGGCCGGGAGCCACTTCCCTGCGGTGTCAACGTGCGAGCTTGTGCGGGCATGGCCAAGATGCTAAGACCGCTACTTCCATGCGCTGCTCCCAACGGCTGAGACGGAACTCCGCACGCGCGCTACTCCGAGCAGACACCAGGTGGAGCAGGATTGGAGCGGGACCCCGGAGCACGAGCGTGACGGATTGGCTGGGGCACTGGGTCCGGACGGAGGCGGGCATAGCCATGCGGGCATGCCTCCGAACCCCTACAGGCATGCCGTGAGCGGAGCCGACTTGGGGCTGGACTCCACATGAGGGAGAACGCCGCGCCGGGCATGGCCGAGGTGGAGCGGAGACGGACGTGGCTGCTCCCTGGTGACACGCGGGCCTTGCTGCCATGGAGCCGGACTTCATGCACAGCCTAAGTGGACTGGTTGGGTGAGTGGAGTCGCGAGTGGGACCCCGGTGCCGAACTGGAGCGAGTGGAGCCAGTGTGCTGAGGTGATCGGACGCAGGGCGTGCTCCCGGTCGGAGCTGGGATTGCCGAGGTGCCAAACCGGAGTGATCACGGGACTAGCTGGGACCGGGGCGAAGTCGTCGGACTGGGACACGGGCATGCAGGGCTCAATGCCAGACCAAGAAGCGGGTGTGTAGGGCTTCACGCCGGACCGAGGCGCGCGCCCGGGCATCCACGGAGCAGGATCGACGGAGGTGCCTCGTTCGGTGTCCATGCCGTGCGAGGGGCTTCTCTTCCCCGGCGACTCCGTCGTGCGGGTCGAGGCACCGTTTCGCGCTGGACAGGGAACCATGCCGGACGTGCACTCCACGGGTCACTCCCATGGGTCTGGGTGCAGGCGATGCTCACGGATGGTTCGCCCGGTCCAGGCTGGCCAGTGTTGCCGCCGGGCTTGGGCGAAGGCCTAGGTTGAGCCTTTCTTAGGAAATAGAGGGAGGAGAGAAAATGGGCCCTCCCAGGTCGGGATGAAGGGCCCTGTTATTTGACGAGTGGGAGGCTTAGGGATGCCATACGAAGCACCTGGCCGCATCGACCAAATAGGAGCCTTGCTGTGTTAGGCCTGGGATCGAATGGATTTGTTGCTACCGTAACACTAGCAATGTAGGAGTAATTTTTGAAAAATCTTGTTCACGCGATGGAAAAGAGAGGAGGAAAAGTCAAATACATATCCAAATATGCTGATATTTTATGTTTTAAGTAAAACATGAGAATGCTTTGGTTGAAGAGATAAATATCCGGATATGCTGATATTTTGTGTTTTAGGTAAAAAAATGAGGATGCTTTTGGTTGAAGCAACTCTGCGCTTGTAGAAATATTGGTGTTCTAATATCTCATTAAGAGTATTTTTGTTAGCATAAGACATTTGCTTATCGCACCCATGATTCATAAGCTCCAAAAATAGAGGCTTGTGGAACTTTGCCAGGTTGTGAAATAGCATAGACGCTAATATTGCCTTAAGTAAACTATAATAAAAACATATCGATGAATAGATAGGGTTTGTCTTTGTAGAATTTTGTGTGGTGCTCCCAAGTCTTGGAAAGACTTGAAAAGTCATGGTAGGGATGCTAGAGGCAATCCCTGAAGCTTGGGGATTCCAAGACTTGGAAAGTCATGGCAGGGATGCTAGAGGTAATCCCTGAAGCTTGGAGACATGTCCGAAGTGGATTCCTGGAGGTGTTACAGGAATGTTCTAAGTTTGAGTGTTATCTCATGTGACTTAGGAGGGAGTTTTTTAAGAGATTGTAACATAATCCAATTAGATTATGGAGTTGGATCCAGGTTTGTTAAGTTAGTTAGGAGGTTAGCCAGTTGGTTAGTTGTAACCAATTAGGAATCCCAACTATGTGAGGAGTCCTAATCAGTTTATTATTGGCCCAAGACAAGTCCTAACCGTCCATGTGATTGAGTCCTAACAAGATTCAAGAAGTAGTTACAGTCCAACAAGAAGTCCAAGATCAGACGTCCAATCCAAGAAGAAGTCCACCACCCCATGTGCTATAAATAAGAGGGATGGGGCGTATGGTTTGGAGTGTCCAAAAGAGGCCGACCCTTTGGGGTTCGGTTCGGTGTGGAGTCCATGAGGACTTCTTACGGTCCTGGTCTTGGACCGTGAGGGCTTGAGGATGCCCCTTGGGGCGTAGATCGTGGAGAGCCTCCTGGATTTCAAGGAGACCATGATGTTGGGCTATAGAGAGGCGCACGTGAGGGAGATATCACGTGGAGGGCTTATGCAGTGATGGTATTTCACAGGTTTTTGGAGAAGGGACGCACGTTGAGGTATTGTCCGTGCGTGGCATACATGGATTCTTGGGGCATGAGGCCCGCAAGAAATAAGATGTGCGGGACAGCGAAAAGCTTCTGGATTTTTAAAAGGGCTGTCGAGTGTTATCTTGTTTGTTGTAACAAGGTTCTTCTCCAAAGGAATAAAGCAATCTCTCTTTTTCTCCTACATTTATATCTCCATTGTTGCATGATATTGAATCCAAGAACAGGTTGTTGGACTCTATCCTTCCATGTTGCTTCCGCTGCATTCGTCACATATAGGCGTTGGTCCGGATCTCCCAACAAGTGCGATCAGTGCCCTGGAATTTTTTCAACAACTGGTATCAGGGCTTAGTTTGAGCCATTGTTTGAGCGGAAGTGGAGCAGTTTCAGAGCCGCTGGTTTGAAGGTAGAAGAGGAGGATTCAAGGAGTACATTGAGATAGATAGAGTTGTACGTGATATGGTATCCCGTGTGGATGGAGAAAAGAAAAGCTCGGATTTCTCAAGTTCATCGGAGTACATCAGCAGAGACGATGCCAGGGGCAGCTCAAGGAGACAGGAGACACTCTCAGGAAAAATCGGGGTATCGGGCAGTTTGGAGTATCCCAGTATGACGACATTAGCCTAGGGACGAAGACTGGAGATGATGGAGATGGCAGCTCAGGGAGATCGAGGACAGGTCTCAGGGAGTGCCAGGGACATCATGTAGCCGGGAGATAGGCTGGGACATGATAGAGCAGCTAGGTGGAGATGGTTGCTGGGTTCAGTCGCTGGGTTAGTAGAAGAGTTGGGATGAGCTCCTGGTTTCGGAAGAGCCTGCGGGATGCAGTGTATTTGAAACGGTCTCGGAGGTGTCCACATAATACGGAGGGTCTGAGGAGGCAGTGACAGTGTTCGAGGTGCAACGATAGGCTCAGCAAGGCAGCATTGAGTGGCTGGCCTTGGAGTTTCTTTATGTGGCATCAATGGGACTTCAGTCTCAGGTGGAGCACCGGTGAGAGGTGGCTTCACAGATGGAGTATGATTCAACATGAGTTCAGAGCGGGAGGTGCAAGGATACTGGCCAGGTCCTAGCACAAGTGTCAGGGGTGCACTTAGCTAGGTGGAGCAGAGTGTGCAGAGATTGGCGTGGCTCTATAGAGATGGTGTCAGGTAGAGCTCCAGTTACAGCGAGTGCCGGTTTGGTTCGCTATGTTCTCCTCAGGAAAGTCCAAGAAAAAGTCTGATACAGTTGCCAGGCAAAAAGAAGGCTACAATCGTGGTGCAAGAATACAAGCAATGATCTTCAACTATGGAGGTGGTCATCCCAAAGGCCTCCAAGGATGCACAGCAGCTGAAGGATGTTGGCAGAGGCAAGGAGGTCCGTACAAGAGACTGTCAGGACATGCAGTTATAGCAGGGTTGTGTAGGAGGACATTGCTAGGTTAACTAAGGCTTGGAGCACCATGGTGGAGATTGTAGGGTTTTGCGTGATGCTCCCAAGCCTTGAAGAGACTTGGAAAGCCATGATAGGGATGCTGGAGACAATCCCTAGAGCTTGGGGGCGTGTCCCAAGCTGTTGCCCAGTAAGCAACCCAAGAGGGGGGATGAATTGGGTCTCAATAAAAAATTAAATGAAATACAAGTGTAAAGTACTCTTAGTCAGTATGCAGCGAAAATATAAAAGCAATAAAAATAAGAGCAAATTAAAGAGACAAGTAATCACAAACACGAAGCAAGTATAGTGGTTCGGTGCTTTTCAATGCACCTACATCCACTCCCCAAGGCCCACTTGGAAATTCACTATAATCTCAACCGATTACAGTAGATTAGTTTTTCGGGCTCACTAATCAAACCCGACTTGTTTTCACGAGACCCACAAGTCAAAACTTCACTTGGTTTTCCGGGCTTACCAAGAACCTAATTGATTTTAAAGCTCACCAACAACCTTCCTTGGTTTTGCGGGCTAACCAAGAACCTAATTGATTTTCAAGGCTAACCAACAACCTTCTTGGTTTTCCAATAGGCTAACCAAAAAATCTTTACAACAAGAATACGTTTGAAGTAAAGAAACAATGAAAGCTTTCTAATAAAAGTGGATATCTCTTTGAAGTTTTGTTGTAGTGCTGCCTTCAACTTGATGAAGCTTTAATAAAAGCTCAAGAAGGTTGAACTTGAATGCTCTTAAAAGCTCTTGAATACTTGGAGACTTCTTTTTGCTTGAAGGTAGTTACTCTCAATGAATAGGAGTGAATATACTTGCTTTTTCTTTCTCTTGGTGTTCCTTTCTTAATCCTTTTGATTCTTCTTGTGTTTAGATTTGATTTGAATCATTTAAATACCTTCACAAGGCCTCAAAGTCAATTTATAGCCGTTAAACATGAAAAACTAGCCGTTGGGAGCCAAGAGGGACGAGTTCTGTATTTGAAAAACTAGCCGTTACTATTTTCAGAACTTTAAGTGTCGATACTTCAAGCTGTGAGTCGACACTTAGGGTCGACACTTGCATTCCATGAGTTGACACCTAGTTCAAATATCTTCAATGAAGTTCTCTGGAATTCTTAGATGAGTCGACATTTTGAGTCGACACTTGATATCCATGTGTCGACACTTCAGGCAAGTCTTCAACTGCAACAAGTTCTGTAACAAAAAGTCTTAGGCAATGAGCCGATCCTTGAGTTGACACTTGACTGGTATGAGTCGACCTTCAGCCATGCTATCTGAAACTCTTTCTACGTACCGACTTGAGTCGACACTTTCACTGTCATGAATCGACACTTGGGTTGTGAGTCGATACTTTGAGTAACACTTGATTGAGATTTCTTCAAAAATAACTGAACTTCTGTTGAAACCAAATTGTGTTAAACTATTGTATCCTTTCAAGCATTCTTCAACGACCAAAGTCCACTTTAAACTGATCTTTTATCTATAGTTGGGACTTTTTTGTTATTTGACAATCAATCAAATTTTGTTGAATGGATGAGCACCTTTTTCTATAAAAATACACTTCAAAGAAATAGTTAGTACACAACTTATACTTAGCATTTTGTTTATCATCAAAATCAATAATGGAGTTAACAATCTCCTCCTTTTTTATGATGACAAAATCTTTAAGTATAAATTCCATAATAAGCTTTTAAAAGGAAAAATTGTTTTTAATGTGCATAGAGCTTATAGCAATAGATATTGAAATACGGAAAGAGATGTTTATTATAGTTTTTAAAATTCTCTTTTGAAACTGATTTGAGCTAAGAGTATCAGAGCTTGAACATATATATAAGAAATAAATTCATATATCATGATACTCTAAAGAAAACATGCTCAAGAGTATAAATACTCCTCTTGAAGAGATGATCTGTAAAATTGATTTTTGAAGATCTTTTAATGACAATAAGCTGAGATTTAAGCATCTAAAAGTAAGATTGGACATGAAATTTTATCAAAACAGTTTTTCCAATTTAAAGGAGGGATTACTCCCCCTCATATAATGAACAGAAGTTTTTCAGATTTTAAGCATTTTTCAAAGCAGTTTGCAAAAAAAACGTATCTCTCATTCTACTTATTTATACTTTTTTCTCATTCACTTCACATCTATACTTATTTCTCTACCTTTTTGTTATCATTAAAAAGAAGGGAAGAAGGCAATAAACTCGAACATAAATGTAAGTCGTTCACTCATGTGATACAAGATTGATACAAAAGAGTAAATAAATATCAAAAGAAACATACAACAAGTGCAAAAATATAAACTATCTAAATATAAAAACTATCCTAAACAATATCCTCATCATCTGGGGTCCAATCTTGATCGGTCCGGTATCAGTAAAAGCACGAGATTGAGGCCATATAGATCAAAGATCACGAAGACGAGTCCTGGTCGGTTTGGATGGAACACGACGACCTCGTCCTCTACGTCTAACATAAGTCCTTCGTCTAGTTGGAGCAGAAGAGGTAGAAGCTATGTCAGCAGCAGGAAAAGAACTGATCGGAGTGACACTCTCGAAAACTGTAAGATGTGGTGTATGATCAAATAAAAGACCGGAATCAAGATGATGGAAACTAGGAGTATAAAATCCTAGTTCTCGAATAAGAGAAGATGTATGAAATGATGGAGAAACAATAATAGGTGTATCAATAATAGGTGTATCAACTGAAGAAATGATAGGTGTGAGTATAGAAATTGTAGAATGATCAGCTGGTCTAGAAGGAGGTGTGGGTAGGATAGGAGTCTGGAAGGATAAACTCAATGGATCATGAATGGACTCCTAGGAGGGTCAGCTGCTATCTCCGGCACTCGCTCTGTCATCACATCTGGAAAGTCAAACTCATTAGAGTCAGTCACATCATCATCATCATCCATGACTGGTCCCGGAGCAGGTGAACTGGAGCTCAATCAGCTGGAGCTAAAGTATCGGGAACACTCCCAGAAGAGGGTCTACTCTACTTAAAGTGGATAGAATGGCAAAAATCCCATCTCTCAAACCTCGATGGCTCTCTTTAGTCTCCATAATGAAATTGTCGATTCGCTGATGAATGATAATAATCTCTATCTCAATGCGAGCGACTCTGTCCTCAAGACTCTCAAAAGCTCCTGGAATATCTGATCGGGCAGGCTTGAGCTGAAGAGCAGGCTCTGGCTACGCTAAAGGCTCGGGCTGAATCTCAGGCATGTCAATGTGTGTCTCTGAAGGTCCTGCCTCACCCAAAAATATGCGCTCCTCCTTCGCTGTACCCTTTTCTCTGTCAGCGGCCTGACCTGATACTTGTCATCTCCACTGGCCTCTAACTGCTGATACCCCATCCGGTGAAGAGATATGTGTCATAGACATCAATGTGAAGTAACATCCGGTAGGGCTCATCATCCATAACAACACCGTAATCTTTGAAGAGCAAAGTCAAGCCCATCCCATAGGGAAAACACAATCTCTGACTCGTAGATGCCTCCGTCATCTGATGTATCATAAGTACTGGTAGGCAAATAGGAGTATGCTGAACCAGAGACACCATCACTAGAAGCTCTCTTTTTATGATGAAGTTGAAATGGCCAGTCTTCGGTAGAAGGATCCGGGCAATAATGTGATGAGTAACCTCATCTCAGTTGAAAGTCTGGATACAACAACATGGCTCCCTCAAGCAGGTCATCTGACTTGAAAATACATCAGAGACCACTGAATCTATCTACTAAGCTGTCAACCATAGATCCTCTCATGGGTATGTCCCATACTCTGCTTAGAATCTCTGCTGTCACTAGGACATCTCTGCCACGAACCTATGCAACCTATCCATCACTGCCTTGGGCTAAAGATCCATGGAACTCTCGTATCAAGCCCGGATAAAATCTCTCTATCAAAGAGCAGAATGGAACCAAACCAACATCCCTGAGCCACTGGCCTATCAGTAACCGAACCACCATTTCGCATTTTGACATTGTAGATGGCACAAGACACTTTGTACCGCTCTACATTGTCTGGCATGCCGAAAGATTTCTTCAACTTTTGAAGGATCTCGTCTGGCTGGGCCTCCTCAAATTTATGACTGAACTCATCGTTCATCGTCGCCAACATTATGCATCGGACAGTAGTCCGATCAGAAACCCACTTCAAATAAGTGTCCCTGACCAAACTCTGAGCATTGGCAAAAGGAATTTCGGGTGCTGGATCCGTTATCACATAAAGGATCCGCTCATGCTCCAGGACAATCCTCAATCTTCGATACCAGCTATCGAAATTGAGACCCTTTCTCGCTATCGAGAAGAGAAAGGAGCGAAAGGTTTGAAGACTTCTGAAGGGAAAATCTAGACCTTATTAGTATATGAATTAATCAATTAAACCAAAAGACTTGGACTTTAGTCTTAAGGTCTCTCCCACTAATTTTTTAGATTAGGAGCCTCTAACTCCAATCCATGAAATCACCATTTCATAGTGGGTACTGAAATCCAATAGACCACGTATGAGCCCGACTTTGGCCGACTCACCCATACGCGCCTAAAGGTAAGTTCTCTAACCAATTGCTTCTCTAAGCAACTTCCAGTAATAAGTTTTGCCCCACAAAACCCCCAATCGGCCTTTGGGCCTCCTATTATGGGTCTCTGGTTAGGTCCAACCATCAATATGACAAATCCAATACTTCCAGCTAACGAATGACCAAGCCCGACTTTGGCAGTTCCATCGATCACCGTTAAGAAGGTTGCAATGAACCATCATCTATGGGAGGGTAATCCTAGTAACTGGATTTACACCCGTTCTTTGGAACTGCCGATATACACCAAGCTAAAGGGCTCATTACTAACCCACTCAATGGGAGGCTAAGATACCATCAACTCATTGACTTAGTCTTTTTTAGGACCTAATAATTTTAAAGGATTTTAATTAAATTGTGACAGTAGAATAGAGAGAAGAACATGGATCAACCTCCTACTGATCAAATCAATTCTCATGAGGGTTGAATTAAATTCAACAAATTGGTCCATGGGTACCTTAAGATCAGTCAAGCTGATCAACCTGGGCGATATGGGTTAACTCGAATCAATAAGCTTTTCTAATCAATTCTGGTTGATCTCATTGGCCAGGTAAGTGAGATCATGGATGAGTAACCGCCATTAACCATCTTTCCTAGACAACAACCAAGTTGGCCAGGAAAGAGGTAGCCTCATGCAACCATGATCAGAAATGCCAAACCTGCCTAGACACCAATCTATTAACCCGACTCAATTAGACCAGCCTAAGGATTCGGGCTTACCACAGAGCCACTAATTAGATCCATTTTAGAAGAATGGACTAACCCATCTAGCTATTAGATAGATACTAAAGAGAAGGTCCTTAATCAATATTTGATTAGTTCTCTTAAGTCCAATTCAACTAACCTTAGGTCTAACCCAATTAATGAACCCAATCAAACAGCTAACCCAATTAACCCGGATGGCTTATTCAAATGACATTAGGTTTCATAAACCCTAATTTGACTTGTCATTTAATTAATCTTTCAATTCATAATTATTAGATTATAAGCCATCTTTTAATTAAAACATTTTTAATTAAATTCATGTAAAACTCTTTTTACATATTTCATGCATCATATCTAGTTTCATCATATCAATTATAATATTGCAAGCCCTAAACATTTTAGACATGCCAATGTACATGAATCAGGATTAAAACACTTTTAATACCATAGGTTTCCTTTAAGGATCCTTCTGAAAAGGCCAACACAGATGAACCGTCTCGTGCCATAGAAACTCAGGGGTTTTAAACCCTGATTTTCTACGGACACATGACCTTGGTGAAGGTCTCAACTAGGTTCCTAAAAGTAATCCCTAACACATGCAATCATGATATGCTACACAGAAACCTGTGGCTCTGATACCACTGAAGGAATACCTGGTGTAGCAGAAGCCTATGCTACGCATGGAACACTAGGGAGCAGGTATTGCATAATTAATATTTTTAAGCATGCAGCGGAAAGTACCTACTCATGCACAGGATCTAACATATTATGATGCATGTTACACAATATACAAGCATATATAAGCAAGTGCAATAATAATAAATCATATGATAATAACTAGATCTAGGCATGCATGATGACCAAAATAAAATATACCTGACCGAAGAGGACTCTCTCCGTCTTCAGAATTAATCAACGACTGGTTGAACTCCTTCAACAGCAAATAAGATCTGCAACGGCAAGAAGAGATCGACTGATTCAAACTCTCAAGGTGTCCAAGCATCCACCCTTTAGAGTATCCATGCACGGGCTCTCGCTGATCCAACTCCCGAAAGGATGCTAGTCCTTCAGGAATCCAAAAATAGGTCAGGATATGTGGAGCAGGGAAAATCAAATAATCCTCACAGACAATCTTCTCCGAGACCACCTAAACTCCACCAAAAGAAGCACACACCGGAAAACTTATAACCATGGAAGGAATACACGGATGCAGAACAAATTTTTGCACGCAGAGATTCAACCCAAAGGCTCATTCTCTGCACTCTCTTATCCCCTGTTACAAGCCATCTCATACAGCCAGCAATCCAGAAAATAAAATCGGCGGAGAACAAAAACATGAAGCCCTGTTTTCATCCCCACTCATCGCAAGTCCCATTGCCTTCAACCAAGAAGCAGAACTAGAGGAGAGAACGCGTGAAGAGCAGTGAAAAATGTGTTATCTGTTCTTCCAAACTCCCGCACGACCAAGAAACCAGAAAATACATCGGTGGAGAGAGAAAAACATGAAACCCCTGTTCACTCCTCTCTTGCACCTCCGAGCATCCAACCATCAGGATGTATATATAGGCAGAGAAATCAAACCGTGAAGGCAAGGGAAAACTGTGGAAGAGTTGTCCAGATAAAATACCAAACGATCGAGAGGAAGAGCGGATGCCTTATGGGCTTCATTAGAACCACTCTAGATCAGTGTAATAGATCTTTTCCAGATCTCCCAAGTGCAAACGAACTCCACGTGAATTTATCTCAATCTTCATCTGATCGGGAGAAGCAGTGAAGGATAGGGACGACAACAACCAGAACAGGCAAGACTTCAAACTGATCTACAGGCGTGAGCGAACCCAAGCTGCATCCGTGAGAGAGGAAATCGCGTGCGGGATAAGAACTGGGCCGAGAGGAGGAAAGGCGTGCGGGATTGGATGAACTCCTCATCCGAACATGTTCTTCATGCGAGCAAGATCTCATCCAATTCGGTGAAACATATTATCGTGTAAAACAACAAGTGCTTAAACCAGTTCCATAAACCAAAATTGGTTTAATCAAAACCAAATAAATTAAACCCGGTCCAACAAACCAATTCCAAAAATTGGTTCATTAAACCTCGGTCCGATCAAATCCAATGAGTAATAAAACTCGGTTCAGTCCTGGTCGATCCACATCAAACCAAGTGGACCAGAAAAATCCAATGTGTGCTCAATTAGTTCGTTTGACCTTAATACCAAAACAATTCTTAATCGTTGATCGGTTCCTGGATCGGAAAGAAATCCTCGATGGCATGTGACCTCATAGGCTCGAACCTAAACGGTAGCACTGGAACATTTCCAGTACCAGCACAAGATACCATCTAGCAATGGTTCCCGATGTCCGGATAGCCCGAAGATGCGAGAGCAATCTATTGAACCTTTGGCATATGGTTACCGTATAATTCATCCCTTTGACCTCCAATGCTCAAGATGACCTAGGGTTAGACTGCCAACCCTAACTGAGTCAATCCACAACATGTCTCAACCTCGCAAGTCCAGTGACTCCTTACTAAGACTACCTTGGCCAAGGATTTGCTAAATTGAGATACTGTGAGACATTCAATCCAAACAATTTGGATAGGTCAATTCCATCTTGGTCCACCACTCTCCACAAGTACTTGCCTGTACCGAGAAACCTTCCATCACCGGATTAGAAATCCGGGTAGTCCGGCACCAAAGCACAGGGAGTTGCTTGCAAGTTACCATCGTGACCTCAGGTCGGAGGGACACATATACCCATATCCAATCACAAGCAATTCTTTGGCAGAAAGGAGCTCTACGGAGTCACGTTCAATGAGATGTCACACATCCCACTTGCAGATCACATCAGTGTCACCACACTCCTTTGGTCAAGAGGACAACCAAATGATATGAACCACAACAACCTACACTTGATACATTGCCATCCTGTACAATGAATCCTTTGGTTGTGAACCTTTTAAAGGACCACTCGATATATCCTCTCTATATCGAAATCAGTGCAGTCCTAAGGACTTCATCACGTAAATTAAGTTCATTACAGGAAAATGAATGATGTGATGAGCTGCCAAAATAATATTTTATTAATTCATATACATATCATAATACTCAACACAACAGCCTACAACCTAGGTGATTGGCTTTGGGACACAATTCCCAACATCCCTCAAGCAGGTTATCTGACTTGAAAATACATCGGAGACCACTGAATCTATCTACTAAGCTATCAACCACAGATCCTCTCATGGGTATGTCTCATACTCTGCTCAAAATCTCTACTGTCACTGGGATATCTCTGCCACGGACTTGTGCGACCCATCCATTACTGCCTCGGGCTAAAGATCCATGGAACTCTCGTATCAAGCCCGGGTAAAATATCTCTGTCAAAGAGCAGAATGGAACCAAACCAACATCCCTGAGCCATTGGCCTATCCGAAAATGCTGCTGGTTGATGAACGCGAAGTCCACACACGGCATCCTCCAATGACGGTCTTCGTACCCATCCGACTAGCCGCAAGAAAAAGAGGCCGAGCAAGGGCATCCAGTGCATTGGCTTCATGTCTAGCCTTTGTTCTTCTTTCTTCTTCTTGATTGGATAGCCGAGAACGACGGACAACTTGCTTCCTAGGCCCCTTTCCACAAAATCAAGGACTGAAGTACAAGAGGAGAGGAAATCTAGGATTTTAACAATCCAAAAGCAAAATGGAGGGAAAATGCCAAAGACCGAATCAAAAACCGTCCCAAATGTGAATTTGAGAGGGTTGGAGTTGAAAATTGAAGGGAAGAAGAGGATAAAATGGTGTTAGGGTAGGTGTCGGCTCAACTTGGAAGAGAAAAGATCACAAAAATATCTCATTTCGGGTTTTTATCTTGGTCTGTCACCGTTTAAGTGTCGACTCATGACACAGGGCTAAGTGTCGACATTTCAAGGTGTTGACACTTACAAGTGTCGACACTTCGACTTAAAATCGAAGAAAAAATAAAAAATGAAGCAATGATTAGAATCAATAGACTTGCAGGGAAATTCAAGAAAATTAAATATGATTGTTATCAAAATTGATCATTCATGGATCAAAGATTAGAATTTTTCAATCGAAAGGATTGATGATCCCATGCTCTCTTCTAATCATACTGAATCGATCTTCTTGGAGAGGATTAGTCAATAGATCAGCTAATTGCAATTTAGTAGAAATAAATTCAAGCACAACATCATTATTTTCAACATGATTTTTAATAAAATGATGCCTAATTTCAATATGCATGCTTCTAGAATGCTGAACATAATTTTTAGTTTAGCAAATTGCACTAGTATTATCATATTTTATGGCTGTCTTAGTTAATTTGATTCCAAAATCTTCAAGTTGTTGCTTAATCCACAAGATTTGAGCACAACAACTTCCTACTGCAATATACTCAACCTCAGCTATGGATAGTAGAACTGAAGTTTGTTTCTTGCTAAACCAGGAGATTAAGTTAACTCCAAGAAATTGGCAAGTTCCACTAGTACTTTTTCTATCAAGTTTATACCCAACAAAATCAGCATCAGAAAATCTAATTAAATCAGCAGATGAGTCTCTAGAATACCACAAACCAATATCAATTATACCAGATAAGTATCTAACAATGCGCTTACAGCCAACAAATGAGACTCTTTAGGATCAGATTGATATCTAGCACACATGCATACACTGAACATTATATCTGGTCTACTAGCAATCAAGTATAATAAAGAGCCAATCATACCTCTATATAATTTTTGATCAATATATTTACCATGCTCATCTTTATCAAGTTTACAAGAGGGGATCATAGGTGTACCTATTGACTTAGTAGTCTCCATCCCAAGCTTCTTTAAGATTTCTCTTGTATACTTAGCTTGGTTGATAAAAACTCCATCTTTGATTTGCTTGATTTGGAGTCCGAGAAAGAAATTGAGTTCTCTCATCATGCTCATTTCGAACTCACCCTGTATAAGCTTAGCAAACTCTTGACAAAGGATTTTATTAGTAGCACCAAAAATAATATCATCAACATAGATTTGTACTACTAATAAGTCATCATTTTTCTTCTTTAGAAATAAGGTAGTATCAATATGGCCTCTAGAGAATTCATTTTTAATTAAAAACTTACTGAGTCTTTCATACCATGCTCGAGATGCTTGCTTTAAACCATCAAGTGCTTTGTGCAATTTGTAAACATAATCAGGATGTGCATGATTTTCAAAACCAGGTGGTTGTTTTACAAAAACTTCTTCTGCTATATAACCATTCAGAAAAGCACTTTTAATATCCATTTGAAAAAGTTTGAAATTCATAAAATAGGCAAATGCTAATAGTAGTCTAATCATCTCAAGTCTAGCAACAGAAGTAAATGTTTCATTAAAATCAATCCCTTCCTCCTGATTGTAGCCTTTGGCAACTAGCCTAGCTTTATTTCTAGTTACAATTTTATTTTCATCTAATTTATTCCTAAATACCTATTTTATGCCAATAATAAAAATATTTGATGGTCTTTTTATTAATGTCCAAATATTATATCTATCAAATTAAATTAGTTCATCTTGCATAGCATTTATCCAGTTAGGGTCTTTTTCAGCATCTTCAAAACATTTAGGCTCTACTTAAGAAACAAAAGCAATATAATCACATTCATTTCTAATTGAGGATCGAATTCTTATCCCTTTAGATGGATCACCTAGGATTAATTCCTTAGGATGTCCATGAGCATACCTCCACTCCTTAGGTAGATTTTGATGCTTTGGTTTGGATTGTATGGCTTCTTTTTTTTCACATTTATTTTGATCTTCTTCACTTTATTGCAAGGTTTGATCTTCCAATGTTAGCTTCTTTAGCCTTTCAGCACCTATACATGCATCACATATATCATCTTTTCTAGAGGATTTGTTAGTAGACTCTTCAAAAATTATATGTACATACTCCTTTATAACTAGGGTTCTTTTGTTAAAAATTCTATATGCCCTACTTAATGTAGAATATCCTAGAAAGATACCTTCATCAGACTTGGCATCAAATTTTTCAAGATTGTCTTTACCATTATTCAAAATGAAACATTGACAACCAAAAACTCAAAAATATTTTAAAGTTGGTTTTCTTTGATTCCAAAGTTTATAAGGAGTTTTCTTTAAAATAGGATGGATTAAAACATGATTTAAAATATAACAAGCAGTGTTAATTGCTTCAGCCCAAAAATATCTTGGCAAATCATTTTTGCAAAGTATACTACGTGCCATTTCTTCTAAAGTACGATTTTTTCTTTCTACCAACCCATTCTACTGAGGTATCCTAGGTACATAAAAATTATGTTCAATACCTTTCTCATTACAAAAATTTTCGAAATCTTGATTTTCAAATTTAGAACCATGATCACTACGTATGCAAATAACTGAAGTACCTTTTAATTAGAAACTTTTTGATAAAATTTCACAAATACTGAAAAAGATTTATCTTTATGAGCAAGAAAGAATACCCATGTAAACCTTGAAAAATCATCTACTATAATCAATCCATATCTCTTGCCTCCTAGACTGGATGTTCTAGTTATTCCAAAGAGATCCATATGGAGTAGTTCTAATGGCCTACTAGTAGTAACAAAATCTTTAGATTTGAAAGATGTTTTAACTTGTTTTCCAAATTGGTAAGCTTGACAAACTCTATCTATTTCAAAACTAAGTTTTGGCAAATCTCTTACTAAATCCTTTTTGCAAAATTTTGAAAGTAAGTACATACTAGCATGTCCTAGTCTTCTATGCCAAAGCCAATTGGTCTCAACTTGAGTAGAATTCATTGCAACTAGGCATTCTCCATTAGGCAAGGATAAATTAGCTAAATCTACCAAATAAATATTACCATGCCTCTTTCAAATAAATTTTACTCTATTTTTATCAGGACTAGCAATCATGCAATAAGATGATTTAAAAATAACTTGAAAATCTTTATCACAAAATTAACTAATATTTAAAAGATTATGCTTTAAACCTTCAACTGAGAGTACATTACTAATACAAGTAGAATGTGAGATGAAAACCTTACCAATATCAATGATTTTTCCTTTACCATTATCACTGAAAGTCACACTCCCTCCATTTATTACTTCAAGAGAAGTGAATTGCTTCATATCTCCTATCATGTGCCTTGAACAACTACTATCAAGATACCATAGTTTTTTATTTTTCTTGGTTGCAAGACATATCTGTAAAATAAATCAAGTTTTGTTTTTAGGTACCCAAGCCAACTTGGGTCCTTTAGGGTTAGTACATAAATTGGTTCATTTTGGAACTCAAACCTTTCCAAAAGTATTAATTTTTCTCACGTTAAATTGAAAAGCTTTGTGACCTTATTTTTTGCATGAAAAACATGTAATACTAAATGATGCAGGTACAAAAAAGTTTTTCAGATACTTTTACTATTTTTGAGGTTTGTATCCTAATCTTGCTTTGTTAAAAATAGCTCTTTGGTTGTTTAAAAGAAAATTTAGTTTTTTAGAATTACAAGTGAACTTTTCAACAAAGGATTTTATTTTATCAAGTTCATTTTTATAGTTTTTATTTTCTATTTCTAAATCCTTATTTTTCTTTAAAAGATCACCATTTGAAATGATAGTTTTAGATCTTTTCAAAACATCATTTTTCATTGTTAAAGTCTTATTTTTCTTTTCTAAAATATCAAGTTTATTTTTCAATTCACTAACTTCATTTAACAAAGAATTATTTTCATGTGAAAAACTATTTGCATGCTTTTTCAATTTTCTATTTTCAGATAAAATCAGTTTGTAATCATGCACTAATTCATCAAAAGCATTTTTCAATTCATCAAAGGTAAAATCTACTTCAGTATTAGAAATTACCTCTTCTTGTTCTTGATGTGCCATGAGACATAGATTTACAATTTCATCTTATTCTTTTTCTGACCTAGAGTCCTCACTATCACTCCAGGTTGCCATCATAGTTTTCTTCCTAAGCTTTTTTCTTGATTTCTTTAGGAGAGGGCAATCAAATTTGTAGTGTCCAGGCTTCTTGCAATCGAAGTATGTAGGTATCTCCTTCTCCTTTTCTTTATCTTTCTCCTTTTCTTTTCCCTTCTCTTTGGTTGTTTGGAACTTTTTCTTATAAGAAGATTTCCTTTTTTCATGAATCTTCTAAACTTCCTTGATAGAAGTGCTTCCTTACTTTCATCTTATTCTTCTTCTTCCGATTCATCATTTGAGGATTCTTCTTGAATAGTAGACTTGAAGGCTATCATCTTTTTCTTTTTGTCCATATCCATAGATTTTTGCTTTAAATTCAACTTATAAGTCATGAGCGATCCCACCAATTGCTCCAAGGATAATTTGTCAACATCCTTTGCTTCTTGTATGGCGATTACTTTTGGATCTCATGAAGTTAGAAGTGACCTGAGAATTTTGTTGACAATATCAGCATTAGACATAATTTTTTCTAAACTTCTCATGCCATTTACTATGTTTGTGAATCTAGTGTATATGTCAGTGATATATTCATTTGGTTTCATTCGGAATGTTTACTTTTGTATTCTTCACTTGCTCAGTACCCTCATGGATAACTTCAAGTGTATCCCATATTTTCTTGACAGATGTGCATGTAGAAATCCTATTAAACTACTAGGATCTAATGCATAATAAAGGAGATTCATTGCTTCTGTATTGATCTTGGATTGTTTAATATCATTTACATCCTAATCCTCTTCGAACTTTGGGATGGAAACACCATTGACAATAATTGAAAGAACATGAGGACCCTTATCAACAACCTTCCATAAATTATAATCAATTGAATGCATGTAAATTTTCATTCTAGTTTTTTAATAAGTATAATTTATTCCATTAAAATATGGAGGTCTATTTGAGGCTTGTCCCTCAACTACACTAATACCAATAGGGGCTGCCATAAATCTTTACTCAAGGTGGTTAGACCTATACACTGAGAACAGGGCTCCGATATCACTTGTTACCCAGTAAGCAATCCAAGAGGGGGGATGAATTGGGTCTCAATAAAAATTTAAATGAAATGCAAGTGTAAAGTGCTCTTAGTGAGTATGCAGCGAAAATATAAAAGCAATAAAAATAAAAGCAAATTAAAAAGACAAGCAATCACAAATACAAAGCAAGTATAGTGGTTCGGTGCTTTCCAAGGCCCACTTGGAAATTCACTATAATCTTAACCGATTACAGTAGATTAGGTTTTTGGGCTCACTAATCAAACCTGACTTGTTTTCACAAGGCTCACAAGTCAAAATCTCACTTGGTTTTCCGGGCTTACCAAGAACCTAACTGGTTTTAAGGCTCATCAACAACCTCCCTTGGTTTTGCGAGCTAACCAAGAATCTAATTGATTTTCAAGGCTAACCAACAACCTCCTTGGTTTTCCAATAGTCTAACAAAAAAACCTTTACAACAAGAATAAGTTTGAAGTAAAGAAATAATGAAAGCTTTCTAATAAAAGAGGATATCTCTTTGAAGCTTTGTTGTAGTGCTGCCTTCAACTTGATGAAACTTTAATAAATTCTTAAGAAGGTTGAACTTGAATGCTCTTGAAGGCTTTTGAATACTTGGAGACTTTTTTTTGCTTGAATGTAGTTGCTCTCAATGAATAGGAGTGAATGCACTTGCTTTTTCTTTCTCTTGGTGTTCCTCTCTTAATCCTCTTGATTCTTCTTATGTTTAGATTTTATTTGAATCATTTAAATACATTTCCAATGCCTCAAAGTCAGTTTATAGCTGTTAGACATGAAAAACTAGCCATTAGGAGCCAAGAAGGACGGGTTCTATATTTGAAAAATTAGCCGTTACTATTTCCAGAACTCCAAGTGTCGATACTTCAAGCTGTGAGTCAACACTTAGGGTCGACACTTGCATTCCATGAGTCGACACCTAGTTCAAATATCTTCAATGAAGCTCTTTGGGATTCTCAGATGAGTCGACACTTCCACTAATGAGTCGACACTCTGAGTCGACACTTGACATCCATGTGTCGACACTTCAGGCAAGTCTTCAACTTTAGTAAGTTCTGTAATAAAAAGTCTCAGGCGATGAGCCAATCCTTAAGTCGACACCTTGAGTTGACACTTGACTGGCATGAGTCGACACTTCAGCCATGCCATCTGAAACTCTTTCTACATACCGGCTTGAGTCGACACTTCCACTATCATGAGTCAACACTTGGGTTGTGAGTTGATACCTTGAGTTGACACTTGACTGAGATTTCTTCAAAAATAACTGAACTTCTGCTGAAACCAAATTGTGTTGAACTCTCGTATCCTTTCAAGCATTCTTCAACTACCAAAGTCCACTTTAAACTGATCTTTCATCCATAGTTGGGACTTTTTCATTGTTTGACAATCAATCAAATTTTGTTGAATTGATGAGCATCTTTTTCTATAAAAACACACTTCAAAGAAATAGTTAGTACACAACTTATACTTAAGCATTTTGTTTATCATCAAAATCAATAACGGAGTCAATACAAGCGGATTCCTGGAGGTGTTCCAGGGATGCTCTAAGTTTGAGTATTATCTCATATGACTTATGGGAAAGTTTTTTGAGAGATTGTAACATAACCCACTTGGGTTATGGGGTTGGATCCAGGTTTGTTAAGTTGGTTAGGAGGTTAGCCAGTTGGTTGGTTGTAATCAATTAGGAATCCCAACCATGTGAGGAGTCTTAATCAGTTTGTTATTGGCCCAAGACAAGTCCTAACCACCTATGTGATTGAGTGCTAACAAGATTCAAGAAGTGCTTACAGTCCAACAAGAAGTCCAAGATCAGACGTCCAATCCAAGAAGAAGTTCACCGTCCCATGTGCTATAAATAAGAGGGATTGGGCATGCGGTTTGGAGTGTCCAAAAGAGGCCGACCCTTTGGGGTCCAGTCCGGTATAGAGTCCATGAGAACTTCTCACGGTCCTGGTCTTGGACCGTGAGGGCTTGAGAATGCCCCTTGGGGCATGGACCGTGGAGAGCCTCCTAGATTTCAAGGAGGCTATGATGTTGGGCTGCAGAGAGGTGCACGTGAGGGAGATATCACGTGGAGGGCTTGTACCGTGATGGTATTTCACGGGACTTTGGAGAAGGGATGCATGTTAAGGTATTGTTTGTGCATGGCGTACGTGGATTCTTGGGATGTGAGGCCTTCAAGAGAGAAGGCGTGCGAGACAGTCAGAGGCTTTTGGATTTTTAGAAGGACTGTCGAGTGTTATCTTGTTTGTTATAATAAGGTTCTTCTCCAAAGGAATAAAGCAATCTCTTTTTTTCTTCTACATTTATATCTCCATTGTTGCATGATATTGAATCCAATAATAGGTTGTTAGACTGTATCCTTTCACGTTGCTTTCGCTGCATCCGTCGCATATAGGCGCTGGTCCGGATCTCCCAACAAGTGGGATCAATGCCCTGGAGTTTTTCCAACAACCTTTTCCTTTTATTTTATTTGAAATGTTGATAGATGGAATAGCTTATGCATAGGTATGAGTATCATTAATATAAGACTTAACTAATGACAAACTCCAACTCAAGAAACCAACCCCAAACAGAGCAGGAGACTTGGTGGTGTACTTGCTTTTAAAATGGTAAGATAGGTAAACAAATCAAAAAGTAAATTTATCATGACGTAACATGTGTAAAAAAAATTAATTATGTTTAATCTCTATTTCTAATAATAAAAGAAGCTTCATATATTTAGATGACTTGTAATTCTAGCTACCTCCAACATTCCGAGAAAGAAAATTAACACATAATTAGCATGTTGGATACTACTATTCTCAAGTAGTATTGCTTTGAGTCTGACTGTCAGAATCCTCTCAAAGCAAGCATGCATTTCTACGGAGTGGTGCAAATTTCTACCATTATGAATGTGACCCTCTCTCACTTTACCATGTGGGAAAAACAATCCTTAAATCTCTAGGATCGATCAAATAATTAGAATCATATAATAGATCTGAAAAATAATTACTTACTTGTATTCACCATAATCCTGATCCTTGATCTCGATGCTTACATGAATATCGCAGGCAGAGTCCTCTCTGGTCTTCTTCAAAAAGGCATCTCTCGATGGAAAAAATCACCGTACCAAAAAATCATCGAATACGTGATATATAAATAGAGAAAGTGGAGAGAAGACCTAGCCAATAAAATAAAAATACCCTAACTGACCCTTCCATCATGAGTCAAGTCGGGCTAAGGCCTATACTGTACCACCTTAACCACACCAAGTCACATGAGGTGCTCTTAGCCTAATCAATGATCACATAACAATGGGCTTAACCTACGTCTATCAACATAGACCATAAAATCAACCCGGATTTTAATAAAAAAAATTATCAATTAATGTTAGCCCAAATCAAGAAAATTCTCATCTTCTCCCACTTGGGCTACATTAATTAATAATTTTAAAAATATTTTATTTTAAAAAATAATTCTTGGGTTGAAAATAAAATGTGGCTACCATATGATCTATAGATAGAACCTACAAATGACTCGGCCCAACAGTATCTATGATGTCGAATCATGGGATCATTATACTACTTAACCGATACAAGACTTATCCATTATTACAAGCATCATAAACACCACCGACGTGAGTCTAGGTATGGTAGTGTAGCAAGAAAATAGCATCAAGATGATTAAATAAAACATGCTATTTTTTATTATCAGTCCTTCACTTTCTTGTCAACATGCTTAGAAACAAAATATGCAAGAGAAATCATGATGGCATCAAACAATAAGCTATCATGTCTCATATACTCAACAATTGTGTCAATGGCGAGACAACATAATAATTCAGAAACTCGACACTAGGTCTCAGTCAGGTATATAACCAAAAGAGATATCTTATAATCAAAATAAATTATATATATGTACCATCAATTAAGATTTCTCTATAACCACATGCTATATCACAAGCTAGAGAAATTTCACGATTTCAAAAGAAGTCTGTATATCTCTAAATACAATGAGATCTCATAATTATCAAATGAGACATACCCATACAACTGTCATTCTCAAGACAAAGACACAATCTTGAGATACTATATTATACTTTATTCCACATGTGCACATATAAAATCATATAACAAAATAATTATCATGACAACAATGCATACAAAAACTCATGATATATGTAAATGAAAAATAAATTAATGATGATAATAAAGTCTAATTACAGAGTCACTCCTACTAACCAAGTACATCAAAAGAACTCAATATGTCCATATTTTCAATAAACCTTGCAAAGCATATGGGCCTCAAACCTTTGGTTAGAGAATTAGCTAACATAAACTCTGTATCTATATAATCAACAATTATATCTTCATTCTTTACAAGATCTCTGTCGGCCAAATACTTCAGTTCAATATGCTTAGACTTGTTAGATGACTTATTATTCCTTGTAAAGAATACCACAGCCATATTATCACAATATATCAAACAGGTCTGGAACTCGAATATAAAATATGAAGTCCAGCCATAAGATTCCTTAACCAAATAGCTTGAGTGGTAGCTCCATAACAAGATACAAACTCAGCTTGCATGGTAGAATAAGCAGTCAATGTTTGTTTAACACTTTCCAAGATACTGCACCACCAGCCAATATAAAAACATATTCAGAAGTTGATTTCAGATCATTAGGATACCCGGCATAATCAGAATTCGAATATACAACCAACTCAAGATTATTAACTCTCCTGTACACGAGAATATAATCTTTGATTTTCTATAAATACCTCATCACTTTCTTTACAGCGATCCAATATTGATAACCTGGGTTTGATAAGTATCTGCCAAGAACATCCATTATAAAGGCAATGTCAGGTCTGGTGCAGACTTGAGCATACATCAAGCTCCCTACAGCACTGGCATAAGGCACATCTTTCATTTGATCTTTCTCAAGCTAATTCTTTGGACATTGATCTTTACTAAACTTGTCACCTTTAACAACAGAAAAATCATAAGGTCTATAATTTTGCATACTAAATCTCTGAAGAATTCTGTCAATGTATGCCTTTTTTGACAAACCCAATAGATAACGAGTCCCTATGAATTTTAATTTCCAATACAAGGGATGCCTCACCAAGATCTTTCATATCAAAATTATCAGATAATATTTGTTTGGTATCAGAAAGCAAACCAAAATCACTGCTAGCAAGCAAGATATCATCAACATATAAAACAAGGAAGATAAAATTCTTTCCACTGATCTTGAGATATATACATTGATCAATTTTATTTTTCTCAAAACTAAGAGAGGTCATAACTTCATCAAACTTGAGATACCATTATCGTGATGCTTGCTTCAGACCATAGATGGACCTCTTTAATCTGCATACCAAGTATTTTTTTTTGCTTTCTTGAAAACCTTCTGGTTGCTTCATGTAGACCTCTTCACTGAGATTACCATTCAGAAAAACGATTCTAACATCCATCTGATATAACTCCAGATCATAATGAGCTACCAAGGACATGATTATTCTGAAAGAATCTTTTGAAGATACTAAAGAGAAAGTTTCAGTAAAATCAATTCCTTCTTTTTGAGTGAAGTCATTTGCTACTAGTCTGGTCTTGAAACGCTCAACTCTTTTATTGGAAACTCTTTTAGTTTTATATACCCACTTGTATCCAATAGGTTTAAAACTATCAGAAGGATCAACAAGCTCCTACACATCATCATGGGCCATAGATTGTATCTCCTCTTTCATAGCATTTATCCATAGATCAGACTAGAGAGAACTGACAGCATCAATATAAGTAACTGGGTCAATCATATGCCTAATATCAAAATCATTCTCCTCGAGATAAACATAGAAATCATCTGAAATTGCAGATCTTCTTTGTCTAGTAGATCTTCTAACTTGGACTTCTTCCACTGGTTGAAGATTCTGAATAGGCCCAGGAGGATCATGGATTTCATCATCCATTCCTTCAATAGGAGCGGGAATCAAATTATCATTCTGACTGGATATGGTATTAGAAATATTTTTTTCTTGTGCATTATCATCATCAGTAGTAAATGAAGATCCAGTATCAGCCATATCAAGTTCTTGAAACTTTGCAGTAAGAGACTCCACAATTCTATTACCTCTCCCTGGACTATAAAACCTGTATCCTTTGGAATGTTTCGGATATCTAATAAAGTAACAACAACTTATTTTGGGATCAGTCATTTTCTCTGAAGGGTTGTATAATTTTACTTCTGCAGGATAACCCCAAATCCAAAAATGATTCAAACTAGATTTTCTTATAGTCTAAAACTCAAAAGTTATCTTTAACACAGATTTACTAGAAACTCTGTTGAGAATATATAAAGCAGTCTTAAGAGCTTCTCTCTATAAAAATTCTGGCATATTAGACCTACTCATCATGCTCTGTGATGTGGGATAGAGCATGGGAGGATCACTAGCAAGCGTAGAAGTTACCAGAGGATTAGGCTTGCACTCAAGAACAGGGAACTGGGTATCACACCCACTCCAATCCGAAGAAAACTCAAAACTCGTATCAAAATAACTTTTTGTTTGTATTCATAAGAAAAAAGATGTTTAATACAAAAGGGGAGGGGTGGTATTTATAGATTCACCCCAGGGTACATTACTTGATGGCTAAGAAACCCTGACTTGTGGGCCAAGAAATCCTGGTGGACCTGGTCAACAGTGGACCTATCTTGGACTGGGGCTCTCTCTTGCGGGCTTGGTGACATGAAAGGGCCCAGGTGTATGAAGGCCAGCTCTGGTTGGGGGGGCCTGGTGAATCTTCTGATTTGATGACTCTCCTTTTGACTTGAACGACACTACAGGACTAAGGGGACTCAACTGGACTCACATGTTCCACTTTATTACAGGACTCAATTGGCTCACTTTGACTCAAGTGATACAGAACTAATTGACTCAAATAAAATAAAATAAAATAGACTCTCGATCCTCATCATTTTCCTGCGGTGGCAAGAACTCGACTCCGTCGAGTCAGGCTCAACGGGCGTTTGATGGAATCGAATCCAAGCATATCAAAAGACAAACCCATAAAACAGACATAATTAAATAAACCCAAAAATATCCAAATAAACTTGAAATAAAGAGGGGCTCTAGGAACTATGCCACTCTGAAATTGGTGCTGCTCTAAAATTCGTGCAGCTCTAAGGACTATGCTTTGAGGAGTGTGCAGCATGCAGCTTTGAGATCCCTGTGGTCCGATGAGAGGTGCCGATCGGGTGCTGGGAAAGATCCGATGGGAGAGGTGGATGGGACATCGCGGCCGGCCGTGCGACCGAGGCCAGGGTCAGCGAGGGTGGTGGTGGCGGCCTGGGACTTGGCGCAGGACTCGTCGGGGGAAGGGGAGGGTCACGGGATGGAGGCTAAGGGGAACGGTGAGGGACGTGAGATCCCGTTGGAGAAGGTGGGTTGGGGCGTCGGCTGCAGGCGGTGAGCAGGAACAGGGGGATGTGGGAGGCTTCACACGATGAAGGTGGAGGGGGAGACTTGATCGGAGGCGGTGCTGGAGACGGGCTTCACGGGTGATGGAGAGGGGAGGGGCTTAGGTGCAGGACGTTGATGGACCTCGGCAGCTGACCAAGGTTTGAGAAGCCTTGCACACGGGGATCTGGACAGGAGGAACGATGGGAAGTCGGGGAGGAGGAGAAAATCCTAATCTGCTGGGCTCTAATACCAAAATTGATGGGGGATGAAGCTCGATACCAAACTGATATGGGATGACTCTAAGAATGCTAATTATGTAGTAAAAGCAGTAAACTAATTTTTTTGTGATTTTTAGATTTAGGTTTGATGGCTAATTTCTCAAACCAAGGTAAAGAACTAGCAGGTATTCAGCAATTCTAAGAAATCATCACATCACAGGCTGAATCACGTAAGATAAATCAAAGACAGGACCCAAAAATTGAGAAATTTTTGGTTTAGGATAGTTAACTTTAAGCAAATCAGATAATAAGAGAAGGGAAGGTTTTCTTACCAGTCAGAGATTGAAATTCAGAAGCAGAAGAGATCACTCACAACTTTGATCGGAGCTTGGAAGAAGAAGCCTTGTTGTCCCTTGAATCTGAAGGCTGATCTGGACAGTCCAGGCAGCAAAGAAGGCCTCCTCAGGAGAGGGGAAGCACCTCAAGGATCCTACAAGCGTCAGGGTTAATCAAAATAGCAATTAAAAAATAAGAAAATGAACTATGGATTGAAAGGAATCAAGATTAGGGTTAGAAGATGGCTGTTTGAAGCTTGTTAAAGATCTCCTTGCTTGGTAGCCTAGGACACTCCTTCTTGGATGTGTGAAGGCTTGGATGGCAGTGAGTTAGGGTGTGGAAGGAAGCTAGGGCAGCAAGGAATTCGTCCAGGCACAAAAACACCAACCAAAGAACCAAAACAAAACACCAACACAAGGTAATAACTCAAAATTTCAGCAAGGTTTATTCATAAGAGAAATATGCTTACAAGAAGGGGAGGGATGGGGTATTTATAGAGTTTCCATGTCCTCACTAACCATGGTTACACTTGGGTTACAAGTCCTCTTCCAAATTGGAATACAAGTCCTTTCCTAGCTAGGTTAGAATTACAAAGTTTAAAATGATTAGAAATCCCAACTAGGTTAGGAATAAACTTGGTCTTCTCCTTCTTCTCTTCAACTTGGACTTGGTCAAACCTCTTTGGACATGGTCAACACTTCAAGGATGCCTAGGGAGGCATATTGGGCCTCTAGAAGCAACAAGGGGCCGGCCCAAAGGGGCATGGGTGCATGGGTATGGGCCTTTGGAAGCTGGGGTGGCCTGGTAGCCTGGTAGCAAGAATATTCCCTGGAATCTTGCTTCTTAAGGGCTTGGGCTTGGCACCTGGGCTTGATTTCTTTGGGCTGGGATGCCAGTGGACCTCTGGAATCATGGATGCCCTAGTTTAGAAATATGCTCTAGCATCTAGGGAGGAATCTGGGCATCTGGAGGACATCTGGAAAGAATCATGATTTCTGGAAGCATCTTGGATCCTGGGTTGTCACACAAAATCCAATGAGCTGATGTAGTGGCCTTTGACTCCTGGATATGGCCTGGTGGAACTCCAAAATAGGGTGATCTCCTCTCTTGTATAAAAATCGGGCTCATACTGGACTCATAATTGATGTACATGACTAAAAATACTAACTAGGTTGAGGGTTGAGACAAATTAACTAATCTTAACTTATTACAGGACTCAATTCTAGTTGATTATAAAATTTGACACATGGCTAGGAAAACCAAATAGGGCCCAGTAATCTATGTCTGATCCTAGTTCTGGGGTCTCCTAAGGTTGTGTTCTACATAGGGTTCATGGGTTTGGACTCTTTTAGGATTTTGAGGGGTAGAAAGGATGGAATCCAGGTCTGGTTCAGTATTAGACTCTTGGATTTTCTCAACAGTCTCTAGTCCGTTCTCAACTTGATTAAGCCTATTGGTTAATTGGTTGATCCTAGTGATTGCTTGTTCAAATTGTTGGTCCACTTGGTTGAATCTTTGGTTCATTTGATCAAGCTTAGTATCGGACTGGTCAAACCTACGGACTATTTGGGTAAGCTGATTTTGAGATTGGACATTGGCTTGGTTCATTTGGGTAGTTAACTGGGCAAGCTGGGCTTGGGTTTGAGTATTGGCTTGGTTCATTTGGGTAAGTTGGGCTTGGGTTTGGGTATTGGCTTGGTTCATTTGGGTAAGCTGGGCTTGGGTTTGGGTATTGGCTTGGTTCATTTGGGTAAGCTGGGCTAGGATGGCCTCTAAATTGGGATTCATGGTTGGGTTTGGTTGGGGTTTAGATTTTTGATATTGGGTTTCTAATCTAATGGTCATGCAATAAATTAAACAATCAAAATGAAATGATGCAACCAAGCATGCAAAAGAGAAAATAAAGGCTAATACAATATAGGATTTCCTAGACCTAGAGCCAGAAACTGGGTGGGTCAGCTCAACTTACACCTAACCCAATAGCTAATCCTTCCACTGGCCAGGTAGGGGGTGGGAGTGTGGGAGGGCCCATGCTTTTGTAGGGATCTAATTAAAAACCACAGCACCACTTAGGTCGTTTGACTCTGGACCCCCAGCCTTAGACACCAGCTTTCAGTAATAGCTAAAAGGTTAAATGCACTAGTTGGCCCACACAGCTCGGACCCAACCTGTTGATGTCTCCTAGCCCACTAGGGCAAATTAGGTCTAATTGATTTTAATTAGGCTTGGGTTAGTATGATGATGGTGGTTTTGGACCCAGGACAGGTGATGAAATCATGCCCTGATCTGAGATTTTGAGTTGCCCTTAATATTAGGTTAAAATGATGGCAATCGATGGCCCTGATGCAATCTAAAACAATCAGAAAACAAAATATTTTTTTATTGATTTATGAAGTGTCAAGTTAGGTTTAAGTTAACTGGGGTTATCAAACAAAGTTTGGCTTGGGATTGGGGGTTTGGAAGTTAATTAGGTTTAGGTTGAGTCATGTTGCAGAATGTAGCAGAAATCAGTGAATTAGGATTTCAATTATTGTAGAGTTTGACACAGATCTTGATGTAGAGAAAAATCAAAAAAATTTGTAACAGAGGATGGATGGTGATGATGAAACATACCAAATTTCATGCATAAAAAAAATCATATGATGATACAAGCCTAGAGTTTTCTAGACTGCTACAGAAATTATCAGGATTCTGTTAGGGTTTCTATTATGCTGAATTTTAGAGATTTATAGGTTTAATAAAATAAATTAAAAATTTTGATAATTACTAGGACAGAACAATGGACTTGCAGTGCAAATCTTATAGAAAAATAAAATGTTTATGATGCCTAAATAAGATAGAAACTAGATACCTAATGCAGTGGATAGAATGCAGAATTAGGGTTTGTGAATGCGAAGCAAATAAAAAACTATCCTAAACCCGCTCTGATACCAAACTGATGCAGGACAGAGCGGGGGAGGATGCTAGCGAGTGTAGAAGTCACCAGAGGATTAGGGTTTGCACTCAAGAATAGGGAACCAGGGCGTCACACCCACTCCAATCCGGAGAAAACTCAAAACTCAGATCAAAATAATTTTTTGTTTGTATTCATAAGAAAAAAGATGTTTAATACAAAAGAAGAGAGGCGGTATTTATAGATTCACCCCAGGGTACATTACTTGAAGGCTAAGAAACCCTGACATGTGGACCAAGAAATCCTGGTGGACCTGGTCAATAGTGGGCCTATCTTGGGCTGGAGCTCTCTCTTGCTGGCTTGGCGGCATGAAAGGGCCCAAGTGTATGAAGGCCAGCTCTAGTAGGGGGGCCTGGTTAATCTTCTAATCTGATGACTCTCCTCTTGACTTGAACAACACTATAGGACTAAAGGGACTCAACTGGACTCACATGTTCCACTTTATTACAGGACTCGATTGGCTCACTTTGACTCAAGTGACACAGGACTAATAGACTCAAATAAAATAAAATAAAATAGACTCTCGATCCCCATCACTCTGCATCATATCTTTAAGGTTGCGATTTCGCCTTTTGGCCACACCATTCTGCTCAGGACTTCCAAGTATAGTAATTGAGGAACAATCCCATAGTCATATAAATACTTGGCAAATGGACCCATTTGCTGCCTAGCCACATCATGTTTGCCATAGTACTCACCTCCACGATCAGATCTCATAATCTTGATAATTTTTTTCAATTGTTTCTCGACTTCAATTTTAAAAATCTTAAACTTTTGAAGGGCATCAGACTTTTTTTTAATCAAGTAAACATAACCATATCGAGAAAAGTCATCAATAAAAGTGATAAAATATCTATTACCATAAATTGTAGAAGAATGAGGTCCACTTATGTCAGTATGAATTATTTTCAAAAGGTTTGAACTCCAAATTGCCCCTTTCTTCTTGGTTTTGGTCAATTTTCTTTTAATACAGTCAACACAAGTCTCAATCTCTCCAAGATCCAAAATAGGCAGGATGTCATCATTGATTAATCTAGTTATTCTTTCCTTTGAAATATGTCCCAAGCGTTTATGCCATAACATAAAGGATTTATCATTAGTCCTTGGATATTTGGCAACAACATTTTCAACACTTAAAGAAGCATTAGAGCATTAGTAGCTAGAGATAATCTGTATAATCCATCAACCAAAACACCATAACCAATAATTTTTTAATTGAATATCAAATCAATTCTTTTATCGCTAAACATGATCCATAACCAAGCCTATCTAAGGATGAAACAGAAATCAAATTCCTTCTAAAGGAAGGAACATAAAAGGTATTTTCTAAAATAATTACAAAACCAGACTCTAAGCATAACTTGACAACTCCTACACACTCTACTTCGACTTTAGAATCATTTTCAACCTTCAATCTGCTCTCATTCAGGCTTGGCTTCCATTTGTTTATCAACCCCTGTCGAGAAAGAACAACATTAGTTGAAGCTTCATTATCTATCCACCAAGAATTAATAGGGACATTGACCATATTAGATTCATAACATACCAAACCAAGAGGCTTACCTCTCGATTTTTCTTTCTTTTCTAACTAGGACTTGAACTTAAAGCATTGATTTCTTATGTATCCTTTCTTTTTACAGTGGAAGCACTTGATCCTCTTCTTAATGGCAACCTTGGGACCTCCTACAAAATAGTTCTGATTGTGACCTCTTCCATTCCTCTTAGAATTCTGAGACTGTCTAGGAGCAATGGGCTTTCCCTTCTTCTTATGTACAAAATGCTTGCCATATTGAGTTTGATGTTGATGAGTAAGGAGGGCACTATCATTCTTTTCTTTCTTGACCTTTTCTTCTTCAGCAACATACTTAGTGATCAGGTCATTAACATTCCATGTTTCATCAAGAGTATTGTAGGCAGCCTTGATTTGATAAAATTTCACAGGCAAGGAATTCAAGGCATGTGACATAATGAAAGAATCTGGTAGATCAATCTTCAAACCCTTGAGCTTAGATTGAATATGAACTATCTTCAGAATGTACTCTCTGACACCCCCAATATTATTGTATGTCATGGTTATCAATTCCTTCATCAAGGATCTGATCTCAGCATTATTAGATGCGAGATACCTCTGCTCTATTTCATCCAGCAACTCTTTCACATTGTCAAACTTGGGTAAACCACTCAGGAGATGTTCCAAAATTGACCTCTTAACTGCAATCAAATTGAGTCTATTCGACTTCTCCCATTTAGCAAGGTGGTCCTTCTGTTCAATGGTGCTTTGATCATTCAAATCATCGGGTCTGGGCTCACGCAATGCAAGATCAATGTCAGCAATTCCAAGAGCAAACTCAAGGTCTTGCCTCCATTTCTTATGGTTTAACCTAGTGAGCACCTCAATAACAGCATTGTTATTGTTCACACCAAAAATAACTGTACAATCAAAATAAGGAATGCCAAACATTAATTAACAGACATACTACAAATATATCATATCACAATAACAAATAAGAGCACAAACACAATATCACATATTTTTCTTTGGGCAGTGTTACAGCCGTTACGATGACGTGGCGTGTCTCAGATTCCACCGGGCATGATCCGGACCACGTGGATTTTTTCGACAGAACGGGAGCAATCCAACAAGGTCAGATGTGGCTCCACTCGGCTGAAGTCGAGGTCGGGCCGAGCCCTCTTGCTCCTTCGCCAGGTGTCCGCCCAGGAGGGGTCCACCTCGGCCGAAGTTGAGTACCCCTCTGCCGCTCCGCCAGGTGTCCGCCCAGGAGGGGCCCACCTTGGCCGAAGCCGGCGGCCCCTTGCCCCCTCGCCGAGTGGCGCCCTGAGACGGTTCCACCTCGACCGAGGTTGGGCTGGGCCCTCTTGCTCCTTCGCCAGGTGTCCGCCCAAGAGGGGTCCACCTCGACCGAAGTCGAGCGCCCCTTTGCCGCTCCGCCAGGTGTCCGCCCAGGAGGGGTCCACCTCGGTCGAGGTGGAACCATCAACCATCGCTTCACCCTGGCTTCAGGCCAAGGGTGGTTGGGCAAAAGAGCTCCCGAGCGTCTTGTGGGCGTACCACACCACCCCGAGGATGGCCACCGACGAGACCCCGTTCAACCTCATCTTCGGAGCCGAGGCGGTTATCCCGATTGAGCTCAGCCTACCCACCCTACGCGTGGAGCAGTACGATGAAGGGGAGAACCCCGCCAGGATGATGCTGAACCTGGACCTCCTTGAGGAGACGAGGGACAAGGCCCGAGTCTGGATAGCGGTGTACAGGCAGCGGGTGGCCAGGTACTACAACTCCCGGGTACGATCGAAGTCCTTTTGCCCAGGAGATCTGGTGCTCCGGCGTGCTAAAGCTTCCCAGCCACGGGAGTGCGGGAAGCTCTCCCCGAACTTGGAGGGTCCGTACAGGGTGGCGGAAGCTATCCCTCACGGGGCCTATTACCTGGAGGAGTTAGGAGGGTCCAGGTTCCCTCGAACCTGGAATGCCTCGAACTTGAGGATGTATTGCCAATAATGTAAGGTTCCTCGAACTCCTGCAATAAAATTCCTTTACTTCAAATGCTTCTTCTCACCTCGTAGGAAGAGAGACGCTTAGCTCCGGGTTCGGCAAACACAGCTGTGGCCGAAGACCCGAGAAGACAAGAAGTCCCGGACTTCAGTCCGGAAGGCGGGGCAGAGCCAAGCTCGCCCACGCAATCACGGAGAATAGCTCGGTAAGCCACGTAGGGCTCGGATAAAGCCTACGGCCGCGGGGTTCAGTCCGGAAGGCGGGGCAGAGCCAAGCTCGCCCACGCAATCATGGAGGATAGCTCGGCAAGCCGGGCAGGGCTCGGATAAAGCCCACAGCCTCGGAGTTCAGTCCGGAAGTCCCGAACTTCGGTCCGGAAGGCGGGGCAGAGCCAAGCTCGTCCACGCAATCATGGAGAATAGCTCGGCAAGCCATGCAGGGCTCGGACAAAGCCTGCGGCCCTGGGGTTCAGTCCGGAAGTCCCAGACTTCGATCCGGAAGGCGGGGCAGAGCCAAGCTCGCCCACGCAATCATGGAGAACAGCTCGGCAAGCCGCGCAGGGCTCGGACAAAGCCTGCGGCCTCGGTGTTCAGTTCGGAAGTCCCGTACTTTGATCCGGAAGGCGGGGCAGAGCCAAGCTCGCCCATGCAATCACGGAGGATAGCTCGGCAAGCCATGCAGGGCTCGGATAAAGCTAGCGACCCCGAGGTTCAGTCCGGAAGTCCCGGACTTCGGTCCGGAAGGTGGGGCAGAGCCAAGCTCGCCCACGCAATCATGGAGAACAGCTCGGCAAGCCACGTAGGGCTCGGATAAAGCCCACGGCCCCGGGGTTCAGTCTGGAAGTCCCGGACTTCGGTCCGGAAGGTGGGGCAGAGCCAAGCTCGCCCATGCAATCACGGAGAATAGCTCGGCAAGCCGCACAGGGCTCGGATAAAGCCCGCGGCCCCGGGGTTCAGTCCGGAAGTTCCGGACTTCGGTCCAGAAGGCGGGGCAGAGCCAAGCTCACCCACGCAATCACGGAGAACAGCCTGGCAAAGCTCGAAGGACTCGTGCAAGGCTTGCTCCACCAGCGTCTAACCCGGAAGCTCCAAACTTCGATCTGAATGCTGGGCGCGACTCAGTTTACCCGCGAGCTCAGCTCAGAGCAAACCATAGGACTTATTCTCGGTACTTGAAACCAACCCTCGGTCTCAACAAAAAAAAAGAAGAACACAAAGAAGACAAGGTTGGGACTTGGCAAAGAGAAGATTCTTCATTAACTCGAAGGAGGATTACAATGAAGGAGTCCCGACAGGCCGAGAGTCCTCAAAAAAAAAAAAAAAAAAAAGAGAAAGAAAAGAAATACAAGTGGAAGCTAGTTTGGCGCGGTGGCACTGTCCTCGGGCGGCGGTGCGCACTCTCCACCTGCGTCGTCGACGGGTGGCTGCTCAGGGGGCTGCTCTGGAGTTGCAGCCGCATCACCTGCTGCCACTGGCGCCTCGTCGCTGGGCTTGTGCCTCTTTCCGCCAAGGACAACCCCGTTGAGGTCGAGCTCGGGGTAGAAGTAGCCCACCTTCTCCCGGCATACCTGAAACCCCTTCAGGAAGGAGTCCACGGTGGCCTCCCGAACCTCCGTGATATACTCCTCGGAGGCCCAGAATTTTGGGACGGCCTCCTGTGCCTCCCGTTTTGAAGCTTCCAGCAGCCCGTTGACGTAGGAGCTCCGCTCCTTGGCTGCGTTCGTCTCCTTCCGAACCTCCTCCACCCGGCACTCCAGCGACTGGGACTGAGCTCGGAGGCGAGCCTTCTTCGTTGCGTCCTCCTCCACGCGGTGCTGGTTGGAGATCCTCTTCTCAGATAGAGAGGTCTCCAATTCTCTGATGCGCCCCTCGGCGCATGCCAGGTCGGATTGAAGGGCCTGGTTGTTCCCCTGCAGCTCGACCCCCTTCTCCATGAGGTCATTCACGTCGGCTGTGAGTTTGCCGAGCTTTTCCTCCTTCTCGGCATCCTTCCTGGCGTACCCTGCGAGGAAATTCCTCAGCAACAGTACGTCGGTCCCGATCTGCACTAGAGAAAGAGAGGTCAGTCAAAATCCAACTGGAACTTTAAAAGGGAGGGTTTCAAGTCCGGGACATACCGTGAAGAGCTGCGGAAGGATCCCGAGCAGGGCATCGACGTAGTCTCGACCGCCCCTCAGTCGCCGATCCCGGGAGGTGTAGGCGAACTCCATGACCCTCTCCGCGAGGCCCTGGTCATGGATCACGGAGCACCGGCTGGTGAGATTCTGTGGCGGGGCGGATAGATCGGTGGCGGCAGTGGCGACCGTCCCCCCGCCGGGTGTAACTGCCACCGTCGGGGCAGCTGGAGTCACCGGGGGCGCCGTCGGAGCAGCGGTGGAGGCGGGCGCTACCCGGAAAGGAGCTGCCCCCCCTTCTTCTGCAGCCCTGTCGAGGTCGGTGACAAGGGCATCGGCAGCCCGGGCTCGAGGTGGCCTGAATGCGGGAGCTGCCACCACTGGACCAGAGGCGGGAGTCGGCACGGCCTCTCGGCTCGCCTCGGTGCGAGCCCTCTTCGCCGTGGGCTCATCTCCCTCGGCAATGTCCCTCTAAGCAGTGCCCTCCAAGAGGTTTTCCAAGGAGAACTTCATACCTGAAAGAAAACTGAGGTCGGTCAGCCCAGTTAAAAAGAAAAAGGGAGAAAGGGGGGAGGTGCGGAGTAGAGAGGAAGGCTGAGCCTCACCCAGCTCTTGGATAGGACTGATCCCCGCCTAGAACAAGTTCTGCTCCGAGAGCAGAACATCGAGCGTAGGGACCGCCTCGCTCAGCAGCAAGGAATATGCCTCTTGGTCCGCCGGCTCGACTTGGGAGTTCCGGTTCGGGGACCGATCCGGCTCGCTCCAGGCCCAGTCGACGTCCTCGACCGAGGCAAAAAAGAACCGGTTCTTCCAACCCTTAATAGAGGAAGGGAGGTCGAACCGGAGACACCTAGGCCAAGGTGAAATATACCACCAGCCATCATCGGTGGAATAACGCTTCAGGGTGAAAAGAGCCCTGAAGAGAGAGAAACGAGCAACGAACCCGTGGAAGTGATAGAAGACAATGAAGGCGAAGATGACCCGGATGGCGTTTGGAGCCAACTGGGCCAGGACCAGGCGGTAGTGACTGAGAAAGGAGAGGAAAAAAGGATGTAGGGGGAACCGAAGACCCCCAAGGAGGAAGTCCTCGTAGAAGGCTATTCGCTCGGGGCCGCTTAAGGTAACGCGATCCCCGGGCCGCGGGAGAGAAAGGTGGATCGACCCCGGGATGCCATAGACTTCCCGGAGCAGAGAAAGGTCACCTTCGGTCATCGATGAGACGTGACCGGAGGGACCAGCAGAGGAAATGGCAGGAGGAGGAAGGGAAGAGATGGGACAGGCGGAAACTACAGGGGGAGACCTAGGACCCCTAGGGATGCCTATGGTTACACCCCCAAGCTGGAGCCGCCTGCAGATCTCTTCCGGGATCACCTCCCCTTCCGAGGAAGAGGAGGATGGAGTCCTCGGCCGGGACGGACCGGCCTCGTCCGGATTAGACGAAACATGATGACGGCGCGCCATGGGAAGGAAATGGTGAAGAGAAGATTGCTAAGGAAAGGGACGGGGGAAGGAAGCAGACGAAGGCACTCACCGAAACACACTGTGCAAAAGAAGCGGCAACCCAGTGAAGTGAAGGATAGCCCACTGCAACCACCGGCGGAGCGCGAGAAAGGAGAAGGGCATCGTTCCAGAAAGTCCCCTTCCTTTTCAAATTCGATCGACAGCGGCCGTACCCCTTATTCTATTCTGGACCACCAGATGGATGCCGCGTGGATGCACGCCCGACATCGACACTTCGGTTACGAGAAAACGACCTCCCTTTCGAAGCGATGCATTAAATGCGACCGGAGAAGCGACGCGTGGCAGCCTCTCATAGGACCTCGGGCGCGACGAGGAACGGCGACGAGGATCGTGGCAATCATGGCGCGAGATCTTCGTCTTCCCCATGTCATCTCCGCATTAAATCCTCACGTTATGAGCCGTGATGCCTTAGCGGAACGGGGGGATGGGGGGCAACTGTTATAGCCGTTACGATGACGTGGCGTGTCTCAGATTCCGCCAGGCGTGATCCGGACCACGTGGATTTTTTTGGCATAACGGGAGCAGTCCAGCAAGGTCAGATGTGGCTCCACTCGGCCGAAGTCGAGGTCGGGCCGGGCCCTCTTGCTCCTTCGCCAGGTGTCCGCCCAGGAGGGGTCCACCTCGGTCGAAGTCGAGCGCCCCTCTGCCACTCCGCCAGGTGTCCGCCTAGGAGGGGTCCACCTCGGCCGGAGCCGGCGGCCCCTTGCCCCCTCGCCAAGTGGTGCCCTGAGACGGTTCCACCTCGGTCGAGGTCGGGCCGGGCCCTCTAGCTCCTTCGCCAGGTGTCCAACCAGGAGGGGTCCACCTCGGCCGAAGTCGAGCGCCCCTCTGCCACTCCGCCAGGTGTCCGCCCAGGAGGGACCCACCTCGGCCGAAGCCGGCGGCCCCTTGCGCCCTCGCCGAGTGGCGCCCTGAGACGGTTCCACCTTGGCCGAGGTCGGGCCGGGCCCTCTTGCTCCTTCGCCAGGTGTCCGCCCAGGAGGGGTCCACCTCTGCCGAAGTCGAGCGCCCCTCTGCCGCTCCGTCAGGTGTTCGCCCATGAGGGGTCCACCTCGGCCGGAGCCGGTGGCCCCTTGCCCCCTCACCGAGTGGTGCCCTGAGACGGTTCCACCTCGATCGAGGTCGAGCCGGGCCCTCTTGCTCCTTCACTAGGTGTCCGGCTGGGAGGGGTCCACCTCGACCGAAGTCGAGCGCCCCTCTGCCGCTCCGCCAGGTGTCCGCCCAGGAGGGGTCCACCTCGGCCAGAGCCGGCGGCCCCTTGCCCCCTCGCCAAGTGGCGCCCTGAGACGGTTCCACCTTGCCGAGGTCGAGCTGGGCCCTCTTGCACCTTCGCCAGGTGTCCGCCCGGGAGGGGTCCACCTTGGCCAAAGTCGAGCGCTCCTCTGCCGCTCCGCCAGGTGTCCGCCCAAGAGGGGTCCACCTCGGCCGGAGTCGGCGGCCCCTTGCACCCTCGCCGAGTGGCACCCTGAGACGGTTCCACCTCGATCGAGGTCGAGCCGGGCCCTCTTGCTCCTTTGCCAGGTGTCCGCCCAAGAGGGGTCCACCTCGGCCAAAGTCGAGCACCCCTCTGCCGCTTCGCCAGGTGTCCGCCCAGGAGGGGTCCACCTCGGCCGGAGCTGGCGGCCCCTTGCCCCCTCGCCGAGTGGCGCCCTGAGACGGTTCCACCTTGGCCGAGGTCAAGCCGGGCCCTCTTGCTCCTTCACCAGGTGTCCGCCCGGGAGGGGTCCACCTCAACCAAAGTCGAGCGCCCCTCTGCTGCTCCGCCAGGTGTCCGCCCAGGAGGGGTCCACCTCGGCCGGAGCCGGCGGCCCCTTGCCCCCTCGCCGAGTGGCGCCGTGAGACGGTTCCACCTCAGTCGAGGTCGAGCCGGGCCCTCTTGCTCCTTCGCCAGGTGGCGCCCGGACACGGGTCCACCTCGGCCTAAGTCGAGTGCTCCTCTGCCGCTCCGCCCAGGAGGGGCCCACCTTGGCCGAGGTCGGCTACCCAGCATGGTGAGGTCGCCGAGAAGCAGGAGCACGAGTTCCGAAGCCACCCCTCGAGCAGCGCACGCTGCACCTCAAGAGGAGCGCCAGTACGATCGACAGCAATGTGCAAAACCTTGTTTACATCAGCTTGACAGGTTCCGCAGCCGAGAGGCGAAGTCCTGGCAAGACAGGACCCGGTAACAGGCGTTGTCGGCGCCTGGGAAGGAGAGCGCTCGCGCTCGGGACCTGGGTCTAGCCTGTTTCCTCTCTCTACCCTTCCCTCTCTAGGCTCGGCAAGCAAGACAAGGAGGCCGCCGGGTTCTTGGACCCAAAGGGGAAAGGGGAAAGAGAGGGAGAGAAGGAGGTAAAAGCAAAGAGGGAGCCTCCCAAGGGCGGGAAGCCAGAGGCAGCGTGATGGGATAAAAGGATGGGAAGAGCGAACGACCAGGTAAGGGAAAAAATGGCTGGGAAGAGGAAAGGCACCGAGAGTAGGATCCAGGATCCCGAGAGGGGTCCCTTGGCGCAAGCTCGGTAAAGGAACCTGGCCCAATTTCTACTCTTCCTGAGACCTTCTTTACGAAGATAATTCCTAAGCCTGGGACTCCTTCAGGGGCCCACCTTGGAGACTCTGTTCCATCTCGCCGTTTTCTAACTTGACCGTCGGAGCCCCCTTGTCGGGATCCCCGGCCAGGGTTACTGACCTTGTCTTGCAGGATCGGGAGCCCGGAGATCTCGAGGCGAGACTGTCTGATCAAATCACCAGCTCTGAACTTATAGGCGCGGCGGCGAGATCGGCAACAGAGAACATGCAATATATATTAGTGCTCTTCACATGAAGCCACAAGCTAATCTGATATTCTAATATTCCTGAACCTATCCCCTTTGGGCAGACAGGCCTGAGGAAGCTAGAGTACCTTAGCAACAAAATGCTTTATACCATATTTTCTAGTTAAAATATACAACCCCCTTTGGACAGGTGATTGTATGTCATAACCAAAAATATTCACATGATGAACAATTCGATGAACTGACACAAATAAACTACTTTGGTGATAAATATTTTTGCTAACCCATAAAATTATGCATACAAGGAATAAATATCCAAGTCAAAACAAAAGGATACTCGTAAAACAGATGTATGTCCAATACGATCAGTCACAATAGAATACTAATCAACATGTATCCACTGATCCATTTTACAAATATTATTGTATTCCATAATGTATATCATTGATAAAAATAATCATAGGATCCACCCATGCCCCTCCAACATTTTATTTTGGTCCAAAATATAATTATAAATTTGTCAGGGTCTTAATTGTAAAAGGACTAATTTATAATTTCATAAAATCCAAGGGTCTAAGTGCAAAATGGCCTTTTTTGGATCCAAAAGTAATTATAAATTTTGGAGGGACTAAACTATAAAAGGGCTTCTATATTTTTCTAAAAAACCTAGGGACTTTATTGCAAAATAGGCCCCTTTTTTTATTTTTTTATATGGATTAAAGGTTTTGGATTATTGGATCTTTGGTTTAAACCCAAAATCCAAAACTCGCAAGAGGTTATCTTCCCCACGATCAGGCCCAAAAAAGAAACAGAGCAATCCCAAAAGCCCCTTCCAAGGTTCTACCCCACCGATGTGGCCGCCGGTGAAACCACTACTGGGGCCGACCAGGAAGGGCCGATCGCCGGCTCCGATGAGCATGCCGGAGGTCAAAATGCCTCCGACGGCCGGCGGGATGAGGTAAGATTCTTCCCAGTTTATTTGTTGTACGATCGGCCACCGGTGAGACAGTGGCTCACCAGTCACCGTCACCGGCGAGAAGGAGGCGGGTGGTGTGTGACCGGTCATGGGACCGACTGAAAACCACGGCCGCCAGCAATGGCTGACCACGACCTCCACGGTCGCCACCCTCAAGCGAACGACTTCAAACCAATTTTTTTTGTTGGTTATTGGTTTGGGATCACAGTTAATCAACCGAGATCCAGCAGTTTCGTTGGCTGGGATCTTTGATGCCCGATCACCATCGGGTTCCGAAGATTTTTTTTTTTTTGGTTCCGGGGTGTCAAAAATAAACACCGATCATCGCTGTAATGACCGGTTTCAACATGTTGCCGTTGACCCGTCCACAGCTGACGAGGCACGATCGAATCAGGCTAGTGACAAACAATGGGAAGGAAGAAACGAATAACAATAAAACATAGATTTCAGATCTAAAATATTAAACATGATTCTAATCTGATACCAGGGCTCGGATACCAAATATGGGAAAAACAATCCCTAAATCCCTAGGATCGATTAAATAATTAGAATCATATAGTAAATCTGAAAAATAATTATTTACCTATATTCGCCATAATCCTGATCCTTGATCTCGATGCTCACACGAACACCGCAGGTAAACTCCTTCTCTCAGGTCTTTCTTAGAAAGGCGACTCTCGATGGAAAAAATTACCGTACCAAAAAATCACCACCTACATATATATAAATAAAGGAAGCAGAGAGGGGACCTAGCCAATAAAATGAAAATATCCTAATGGACCCTCCCATCACGAGTTAAGTCGGGCTAAGGCCTACACTGTACCGCCTCAACCATACCAAATCACATGAGATGCTCTTAGCCTAATCAATGATCACATAATAATGGGCTCAACCTACGTTTATCAATATGAATCATAAAATTAATCCGGATTTTAATAAAAAAAAAATATTAATTAATATTAGTCCAAATCTAAAAAAAATTTTCATACTAGGTTTAGAATTTTGTGGTACAAGTTTTTCTTGTCACAAAAGTTTTAACCGGTCTGTAAGTGAGAACCACAAATAATATGGGGCGCCATGGGTTAACCGTACATTATATATTATAATAAATCAGGATGGGGTCACCTTCCTTCTTCATCAAATAAAAAAAAAAAATTCCAAGAAAGAGCTATACCTGCTTCTCAAAATTCAAGAGTAGATTGTGGTTCCTTTATATTATGGTTCTATCAGGTATCTTTGGAGTCCGTCCATTATCCTTTCCCTTGTGTTGACCTTTTCTATCGTTCTCCTTTGTATAATTTTCCATTTCATAAACTCCGGTGATAGTTTCATACTATTTTCATTTCCATTAAAAAAGAGAAATGTTGCAACACACCAACTCATATGAATTTACTTCAAAGAATTAATTATAAATAAGAAAAGGGTATAGAAAGAGGGTCTACTAGGAGATAATCTATGTTAAAATTTTATTTTTAAGGCTTAATTATCTAAAAAATTCTATACTTTTGACCGTCTTACTTTCTATCGACGGGGTTGGGACGATGCATATAAGGAACTGAGAGCTGTGGGGCCCGGCGTTGGCCATTGACGCCAGCCCGGCCGCCCATGCGCTTCCTCACGAAGTTTTCCTCCCAGAAAGCGTCCCCGTGGATGGAGTCCCCATCGATCGTGTCGCCCGCGTGAGGTCACTGCCCTGACAAACAAACCGTGGATCACCAGGTGGAAGGGTGTGTTGACTTCGGGAGTTCCGAAACTCCGCCCACGCACGTTTTGCAGTTCGCGCGGGCGAAGGCGCGCGCTCCGCTCCGCACGAACGGCTTTTTTTTTAAAATTATTATTTTAAATATTTTTAAATAATGATTTTTTATTTAGTTTAATTTTAATATTTTAATGATTTGTAGATAATATTTTAAGTTTTTTTAGAAAAATATTGAACTTATGAATAGACCTTTACTCATAATTTTTTTAAGAATTTTCTTTTCAGGATTTTCAAAATCCTCTCTCTTCCATAATTTTATTTTATTTTTAATAATTTAGATTGATAATAAATTAATCGATATTCGTTCGAGATTGTACCATCATCAAATATTAAAGTATTGGCTTCCAGTTTATATCTTAAAGGAGAGTGAGTAATCAAATTGTTCTTCGCACAATAAGGGAGCCAAATCTTCTTTATAACAGTGCTCTCATCTATCTCGTAGGCCATGATTCCAAACTTTGTTCTATTTTATTTTTTTAATTATTTGTCATACCAAATATTCTACCATAGACACTACAAAAATTAACTTTTAAATATTTTTAAAATTTATAAAATTATATGTATGTATATTTTATATAATATATTTAACAATCTAAAAAAGATTTGAAAATATTTTACATTGATACATATAAATATATTAATATAATTGTTTATATTTAATTATAGTTTATTTACATTATATATTTTATATTTTTATATATAAATAAAAATTGATAATTATATTTTTTGATTATTTATGGTATCATATTTATTCATTTTATATTATATAAAATTAATTAAAGATCCCCACTAAACCTGTACTGTAGTATATAAATTAATTTTTAAAAGACTATAAAAATAAATTAATCAAAGTTTTTAAAATTTAGAGATAAATAACTTAAAAAAATTTTAACAAATCACAGGTTCGATCACTTTAATGATAATTTTGATAAAATTTTATTTTTCTAAAATAAAAATTAAAAATATTTTTCAAAAAATAAAAAATAAAAATATATGAATATAATTAAAAATATTTAATTTATTTAAATAAATCTTTAATATTTTTTTATTTTTCAGATTTTCTTTTCTAAATATGACCTGGACCTAATGGCAATCCTTAAGGATGTATCATTAGCCTAAAATCAGAAAATTTTGATGAATTCCATTTTAGGAGGTGGCAAAGTTAAATGAAGTTTTGGCTAACCATCATAAGATTTTGGTCAATGATCGACCAATCCACCAGTTTTTCTATTTCAACCATACCTATTATCCTAGAAAAGGATTATTTGTATAAAGGTAGAATCCTTAGTATCTTTTCCAACTCATTCTATGATATTTACTTGTCAACTAAGAGTACGAAGAAATGGTGAATATTTTAGAATCTGAGTATGGCCTTGATAATGCTGGGTATTGAACGATTAAACACTATATCATTTCTTAGGTATAATATGGTAGAAGACAAATCCATCAATGACCAGCTTTACCAATTTTAAAAGTATTTTAGAAAACTTTAAGCCAATGGAGGTAAATTTTCAAAAGGATTTAAGATCTCTAACCTTCTAGATAAAATACCTCCTTCCTGGAATGGCTTTGTCAAAGTTCAGCTCTAAAAATAAGGAGAGCTAGTCCTAGCCTAACTTTTGAATTCAATCAAGATAGAAGACCAACATAGGTTCAAAATTCTCTCTTTATTTTATTTTTGATAATTTGGACTGAAGACGAGCTAATTGGCATTCATTAGAGATCATCTTATTGGTGAACATTGAAGTGTTGACTTCTGGATTGTATCTTAGAGAAGAATGAGTGGTCCAATTGTTCTTCATACAAGGAGGCCAAATCTTCTTTAAAATAATGATTTTATCCGTATTCTAAGTCAGGATTCTAAATTTTGTTCTATTTTAATTTTTAAAATTATTTATCATACCAAATATTCTACCACATACATTATAAAAATTAATCTTCAAATATTTTTAAAATTTAAAAATTATATATATATATATATTATATAATATATTTAGCGATGTGGCTTTCCTGACCACCTGATCACCCCTTGGACAATTGTACTCCCTTCATTCCTATCATAAAGAGACCATGGAGAGAGAGAAACATCACACTCCACTAATGGAATGTGTTGCCGCCTAAACCATCATGGCCTACAGCTTGGGGATGGCGCTGGACACCGACCTTGTCACCCAGAATCTAGCTCGCGTGCCCGGATCTACAAAAAAGAGGAGACACGGGCCGGGGATCCGGGTGGGAGCACTCCGACGATCAAGTCAGTGGCGATCTAGGAGAACATATCCTTCCCGATGGGTCCCTGATCGGATTTCATGCTAGGAGGAGGAGGTTTTGCTTTCAAAGGAAAGAGTAGGGTGAGAACGGCAGCGGTGGAGGAGAGCTCGAGCTGTGGTGGCTGTATCCATCGAGATTCTTCCGGGGAGTTCTCTGGTAGCCTCAGAGCGCTCTGCTTCTTGCCCACTCTCCCTTCGCTTGCCTTTGTTTGCTTACCTCTTTCAATGGTTCTTGGAAATTCCATTTAGGCCACGGATCCCTCCAGCTACCCACCTCGGGTTCCTCCCTCTCTGCAGGTGTCGGAAAGTCAACGATCAGTGGTGCACCGTGTGGCGCACCCCAGTGCCTTCCCCCTACATGATAGAGAGTTATGTCATAGGCTCTGACTTCCCAGTTGGTCACTACACTTTGAAAAATTTGGCAAGACCTCGATTTTGAGGCAGCAGCTCCCTGATTTGAATCCCCTGGCATGGGTTTCTTGTACTGGATGGTGCAAACGGTCGGCTGGGAAGTGCGGTGCCTTGATCAGGGCACTTTTTCCTATTTGGTGTAAATAATGGTGGGAGAGATCATGGCACCCTAGGGGGTGTCCCTCCATGGTTCTTGGACGGCATGCTGCCACTCAGGGGAGGTGGTGACGTCCTTTCCTTTCTGCTTCCAAATCCCTTAAAGCATTATGGACTTTCACCATGGGGACGGCCTCTGGCCACTGGGCCTCTCGACCAGAGAGCGCTTGGCTCGAGGAGAGGGAGCTCGACATCAGTAGAGGTGGGCTCGACCTCGAGGGAGCCGCCCAGCGAAGGAGCTCGAAGAGCGGGAGCTCTACTTCGTTCAAGGCGAGCTCGACCTTGAGGGAGTCGCCCGACAAAGGAGCTCAAAAAAGAGGGAGCTCGACTTCAATCGACGTGGGCTCGACCTCGATGGAGCCGCCCGGTGAAGGAGCTCAAAAAAGGGAGTCTGACGTGGCAGATTCTACTAGCATGGAATTCGGCTGGATCCGAAAGGGACTCCATATCGGCAATTTTGCCACATCATTTGCCTCCACTCTCAAGTCCCGATGGAGCACTGCATTTGAGGCGAAGAGAGTAAATGTGGAGCTGATGAAGAAAGGTGAAAATCTGGTGCCATTAATACCACGATCGTCGCTGCTTCGTGAAATGGGCCTTGAGACCAATGTAGAGATGACATGTCAGCGAGTCCGAGGAAGCATAATGATCGATGCAGGACCCGAGGTGATTTCTGGTGAACCGAAGCATTGCTCCCAGCTGATCTCGATGCGTGGTGCCAATCCGATGGACAAAGCCCTGAGAGGGAGTATAGTTGCTGTCTGGTTACTTCGAAAAGAAAGAAAACTTTCCTGAAAAGTTATTTCTTTCGAATTCTTCGCACCCGCCGATGGACCAAAGTCTTCTTCCTCCTCTCCCCTAACCGTCCTTTACCTTCATGGCCATCAGGTTCATCTTCCTTAGTCTTTTCTCCTCCTTGGCTAGGCTGAGTTCATCTTTAGGGCCTCCCCGGACCCCATTTTCCTTCTTCTTTCCTTTCTTTCTCATTTGTTCTGTCCTATGATGGCCCCCTTGGGTCGGAGCCATCGACATTCCAGCAACCTCGACAAGGCAGGGCCCTCTCGACCAAGGACTCCATCCTTCGATGAGGAGGAGAAAGTTTTTCTTCGTGTTCATAGAGGCCCTCGCCCAACTAGGATAATGATAGGAAAACCTAGGGCTCGCCTTCCCATCCCCTCTGCTCCTGAAGCCCCTTCCATGCCTTCTCATCTGACTGGGCCTTCCAGTGTCGCTTCCATGATGACCAGGGAGGACCTCTCGATAATCCGGGATGCTTTTGGCATCATGGACTCCATCCATCTCTCAATCCCAGGACCAGGGGAATGGGTCACCTCCGGTGGCCCGGGTCAGATTGCCCTCTATGAGGAATTCCTCGTAGGGGTTCTCCATTTACCCCTCCATCCATTTTTTTCTTTCTGTACTCAGTAACTATCGCCTCGTCCTTGCTCAACTGGCTCCGAATGCAGTTAGAACTATTAACTGCTTCATCATCTTCTATCATTTCTACGGGATTGTCATCCATTTTTCTTTGCTCAGGGCCTTTTTCATCCTGAAACGCCACCCGACCGAGGATAGGTGGTGGTTCATGTCTCCTCGCTCGAAGGTCATCAAATTCGTACTCCCCTCTTCCATCAAAGGATGGAAGAGCAAGTACTATTTTGTTTCCATCGAAGGAGTCGACTAGGTCTGGAGTGATTCGGACCGAACTCCGAATCGAAATTCCAAGGTCAAATCGGCTGATCGAGAAGTATATGACCAGCTATTTTCCGACCAGATCCCTTCTCTTGAGGTGCTGCTATCGGAGCAGAACCTATTCGACACCGGGGTCAGTCCAACCCAGGAGTTGGGTGAGTTCGGTATAAACCCTCTTTTTTCCTTCTACGGGCTTTTCGGGTCTGAGGCTGACCTTGGCTTTCCTCTTATCCCTTCTCTTGAGGTGCTGCTATCGGAGCAGAACCTATTCGACACCGGGGTCAGTCCAATCCAGGAGTTGGGTGAGTTTGGTATAACCCCTCTTTTTTCCTTCTACGGCTCTTTTCGGGTCTGAGGCTAACCTTGGCTTTCCTCTTCTTGCAGGCAAGAAGTTCTCAATGGAGCAACTCCTCGAGTCCTTCCAAAAGAGGAGTGCACCTGCGGGACCCAAGGGGACCCCACCAAAGAGGGCCCGGAATGAGCCTAGCCAGAGGCCTGGGCCCGTTGTAGCCTCCAGCCCAAGGGGAAGGGCAGTCGAACCGGCCCCCGATCCATCAAGGCAGCAGGCTTTGCCCCCAACCTAAGAGTCCGACGCGGGCGCATGGGCTCGGCCCACTACTGTCACCGCGACCCCACCTCCAGAAGTCATCGAGGTGGAAACGGTAGAAGAAGAGAGGAGGGAGCAACCATTGGTGGCACCGTCGGACGTGGCGGTGAGCTCCACTAGGAGCTCAAAAACATCCTCAGCTACTCCTCTCGAGGGCATGGCAGCGGTCCCGGCAAAGTCAAGGATTGGCATCCGAAAGGCGTCCATCGAGGTGGCGCTAAACTCCTCCGTCACCCAGGATCGCTTTCTGGCCACGCGCATGATTCACTTCGCTGTCCAATCGCACAACTGGCATGAAAGGGGAGGCGGATCTTTGCCGGAGGCCATCCTCGACACCTTCCCCCACCTCTTCGTAGGATCCTTTGCCTTTTCCTCTCTCTCTCTCTCTCTCTCTCTCTCTCTCTTTTTGGCACGGCTGATGTCTTCGTTGGTGCAGGTCGGGACGGATCTTCTCCTCATTTGTGATTACTACATCAATGGGCCAGGAGGAAAAACCTAAAGGAGCAGGAGATCATGGCGCTGGCAACTGAGGCCAAAGAAAAGAACAACAAGGCCCAAGCCATAGAGGAAAAGAATAAAGGCTTAAAGCTGAGGTGGCCAACACCGAGAGGTGCATCAAGGACCTCGAAGCATCCCTGATCCAGGAGAAAGATTGGGTCAAGCACCGGACTGAGGAGCTCAAAGCCGAGGCGGCTTGAATGGAGGAGCTCAAGGTCGAGGCAGCCCAAGCGGAGGAACGATCTTAGGCCCTTCGAGCTCAGCTGGAGATGGCGCAGGCACGGGCGTCAGCGGTTGAAGAGAAGGCCACAAGGGCGGTGGCCTTGATGGAGGTTGCCAAAAAGGAGGCCACTGAGGCAATGCCTAATTTTAAGGCCTCGACAGAATATGCTGATGAAGTCCGGGAGGTAGCCACGGACTCATTCCTTAAGGGCTACGGGTTCTACCAATCCCGGGTGACCCAACTTTTTTCGGAGCTGAATCTGGATGAGCTCACCTTTCCAACAGCTCCGAGTGGGGACCCAGGTGAGGTCACAGTCGAAGTGGAGGTGGCAGGGCCTGTAACCATCATTAAAGTAGCCCCTCCGGTGGAAGTCCAAGAGGATGTCAACGCATCCCAGCGTTGTCCCAGGAAGGAGCCGGCGGAGTAGTAGGATAAAGACATTGCTTTCATTTTCTTTTTGCCCCTTGTATTTTCCTTTAATTTTTGGACTACCGGACCTGTCGGGGGTCTTTGGATAGTGTAACTTTCCGCCTTTAACTTTAATGAAATATTTTTTTTGTTCACCGAGTTCTTCTATTCTGGTGCCCTTAATTGCCTCAACAACCCCTCTTCACCTTTTTTTTTTATTGCAACTACCCACGTGCATACTTCTGTTGTGATGCTTCGTCATGGGGTATCAGGCTTTCAGCCCTCCCTTGCACAGCTCCGAGTACAACGGGCAGTCGGGAAGAGAAGTCATGAGTTTTCTAAGTTATTTCTACCATGTCAGAAGTGTGGTGGTGGGGCTTCATGCATCTCCTCAAAGTTAGTTGTGTGTTCTGGGTTCTTCCTGGCCAAGCCAGGAGTCGATGAACACCTCGAGGAGGCCTGTATGACCCCAAGTGAGACCGTCTCTAAGCCCCTGGAATACAACCGAGCTGGGGAGCTAAACTCGAAGAGTCCGGAAGGTGCCCCCACCAGGCTGGGACTTGGATAGATAGAGTGCAAGGCTTTTGGAGTTTTCCAGCTTCGAGGTGTGGGGCTTCTGGAGTTTCCCTCTTTGAGGTGCGGGGCTTCAGGAGTTTTCCAGATTTGAGGTGTGGGGCTTCAGGAGTTTCTCGGCTTCTAGGTGCGGAGCTTCTGGAGTTTCCCGGCTTCGAGGTGTAGGGCTTTTGAAGTTTCCCAGCTTTGAGGTGCAGGGCTTCTGGAGTTATCCAACTTTGAGGTGTGGGGCTTCAAGAGTTTCCCGGCTTCATCTGCTGGACCTGCGATTGGGTAGTAATATTCCTGCAAGGCAAAAGTAATTTTGTACAAAAAAGAATTCTTTTATTAATGAGAGGAAGCCTTACATCATTGGTACTACATCCTTAAATTACTGGCGTTCCAAGTTCATGGGAACCGGGCACCCTCGAGCTCGACAAGGTAGTAGGCTCCATGGGGGAGGGCTTCAACCACCTTATATGGGCCTTCCCAGTTCGAAAAAAGTTTAACGCATTCCTAAGGTTGAGAGGCTTCAGCCCGCCATAGTACCAAATCACCTGAGCGAAAGGCCTTTGGCCTTACCTGCGTGTTGTAGTACCGAGCCATCCACTGTCGGTAGGCCAACATCCGAAGTCGAGCCTTATCTCTCATCTTCTTAAGGAGGTCCAAGTTGAGTAGAAGGCGAGTCAGGTTTTCAGCTTCATCATATTGCTCTACCCGCAGCATGGGTACACCAAGTTCCACCGGGATGATGGCTTTGGCACCGAAGACGAGGTTGAAGAGTGTCTCATCCGTGGCCGTTCAGGGCATTGTGTGGTAGGCCCAAAGGATACTAGGGGGTTCTTCAGCCTACTTGCCCTTGGCCTAGTCCAGCCTGGTTCAGAGCCCCTAGAGGTTGGTTCGGTTGGTCACCTCGGTCTCTCCATTGGTCTGAGGGTGAGCCACGGAGGTGAAGCAATGACGGATATTGAGGCCAACGCAGAACTCCTCGAACTCCCGATTGTCGAATTATCATCCATTGTCAGTGATGAAGGTGTGGGGGAGCCAAAAGCGGTAGATGATTGACTTTCAGAAGAATTGGCTGACTTTGGCTTCAGTAATCCATGCTAGCGGCTATGCTTCTACTCATTTAGTAAAGTAGTCGATGGCTACTATCAAGAACCTACATTGCCCAGATGCAGGAGGAAAGGGACCAAGGATATCCATCCTCCACTGGGCAAACGGCCAAGGGGCGGAGAACTTGGAGAGTGGCACTATCAGTTGACGCTGTATGTAGCTATGACATTGGCAATGGTCACACTTTTTTACAAAGTCGGCAGCGTCCTCCCTCATAATCTCCCATTAATACCCTTGGCGGAGGGCTTTGTATGCTAACATCCTACCCCCTACGTGATTCCCGTAGAGGCCCTCGTGTATCTCTTGGAGTACGAAGGTCGCCTCCGTGGGCCTCAGGCACTTTAGAAGTGGATAAGAGTAGGACCTGCAATAGAGTTGCCCGTCCATCGACACGAAGCACGCGGCCTTCTTCTTGATGAGGCCGGCCTCCGCACGGTCTTCTGGCAGGATGCCATCGGTGATGTACTTGATGTATCGGTCCATCCAACTGGGTTTTGGGGAGACCTACTAGACTTTTCCAGAAGTCTCATAGCTTGGAGTTTCAAGGTACTCGATGTAGGCGCACCCCAGCGATGAGTCCGGCAGGGTCACGATCCTTGAGAGGGCATCGGTATGGGCATTCTCTCCATGAGGAATGGGAAGATACTAAAGCATCAGAAGCTTGCCATGCTCGAGCATACCTGCTCCAAGTACTTCATCATTTCGGGATCTCGGGCCTCGAATTTTTCTGAGACCTGTCCGGCCATCAGCTGGTAGTCGGTGAAGACCTTCAGGTTGGGTACACCTAGTTCGCGAGAGACTCTCGGTCCCACGAGGAGTGCCTCATACTCTACCTAGTTGTTGGTTGCCGCGAATCAGAAATGGAGCGCGTACTCAGCTACAACCCTATCGCCATTAGCGAGAATGAGGCTTACTCCGCTCCCTCCCGAGTTGGATGCGCCATCCACATGGAGGACCCAGATCTCCTCCTCGATTTTGGGCTCCGTTCAGTGCTCCGGGATGTTCTCCTTCGGCTCCTCGCCCATGCCCGTGCACTCGACTAGGAAATCGGCCAACACCTGGGCCTTCTAAGATGGTCTCGGTTGGCATGCGATATCGAACTCGCTGAGTTTCAGAGCCCACTTAGCTAAATGCCTGAAAGTATCACGGCGATTGAGTATGGCCCTCAATGGTTGGTCCATCAGGACCACGATCAGGTGTGCTTGAAAATATGGCCTAAGGTGCTGAGCAGACATTATAAGGGCAAAAATTAGTTTCTCAGAGTGGGTGTACCTGATCTCTTCATCTCGAAGGAGTTTGCTGGCATAATACTCTGGTATTTGAGCTCCGTCTTTATTTGTGCAGACAAGGACTGAACTGACAGTCCCTGGGATAACCGCCAGGTACAACAAGAGCTCCTCTCCATCCTTTGGCCTGGAGAGCAGCGACGTCGACACCAAGAACTTCTTCAGCTCCTCGAAGGCTTCCCTGCACTCCTCTGTCCAAATGAAGTCATGCACCTTGTGCAATGCATTGAAGAAAGGCAGGCAACAATCAACAGATCGTCAGATGAACTGACTCAGGACAGTGAGCCGGCCCGTGAGGCGCTGGACTTGCTTCTTCGAGGTGGGATGCTCCATGTCAACAATCACTTGAACCTTCTCGGGGTTGGCTTCTATCCCCCTTTGGGTGACCATGAAGCCTAGGAACTTCCTCACTGCCATGCCGAAAGCATACTTCACCGGGTTCAGTTTCATGTGGTGCAGGTGAAGGTTTTGGAAAGCCATTGCCAAGTCAACGATGTGGTCTAACCTCGGCTTGCTCATAACGAGCATGTCATCCACGTAGACTTGCATGTTGCGGTCGATTTGGTCCTTGAAGACTCGGTTGACCAGCTATTGGTATGTGGCGCCAGCATTCTTCAAGTCGAACGGCATCATTCGGTAGCAGTACATCCCCCGATTCGTGATGAAGGCAGTATGCTCCTCATCCTCTGGGTGCATCCGGATCTGATTGTACCCGAAGAACACATCTATAAAGGAGAGCAAGCGGTGCCCCGAGGTGGCATCCACCAGTTGGTCAATCTTTGGAAGAGGGAAGCTATCCTTCAGGCAGGCTCGGTTGAGGTTGGTATAGTCTATGTAGATCCTCTATTTTTCATTATTTTTCTTGACCACGACCCCGTTCGCCAGCCAGCTAGGATACTGCACTTTGCGAACAAAGCCGGCTGTGAGGAGCTTCTCCACCTCCTCGTTAACTGCCCGTTGCCTCTCTGGGAAGAAGCATCTCTTCTTCTGCTAGATAGGGCAGCACTTCGCGTCGATGCTTAACTTGTGAGTGATGATGTCAGGGGGAATCCCAGGCATGTCTGTCGCTGTCCAGGCAAACACGTCCGTGTTTGCCAGGAGGAAATTCAGCAGGTGGGCCGCTCCTCTTCTTGCAGCTGGGCCCCGATCTGCACCATCTTTGTCGGGTCTGCTCCGAGTGGATACATCAATAGGCACTCAACTGGGCCACCCCTGGGATCCTGTGCCCTTTGATCGAGGTCATTGATGCTGGGGTCCTCCTCGGTGCTTCTGGCCCCTAGGATAGCTTGCAGATAGTATTGGATCGGTCGAGGTGCCCCCCTCATCTCCCCTACGCCATAAGGAGTGAAAAATTATACCAACAGCTGCTTGGTAGAGATGACCGCATCGAGCAAATTGAGCCCGGGGTGGCCAAGGATCATGTTGTAGGCTGAAGAAAGCCTAACAACCATGAAGGTCATCATGACAGTACTCTATCGAGGTGGTGATCCGGTAGTAACAAGGAGACTGATCTCTCCTTCAGCCCCTACAGAGTTCCTGGTAAAACTGACAAGGGGGGTGTGCATGGGCTTCAATTGAACAGAGGGTAGATTCATCCTAAAGAAAGCATCATAAAAAAGGACATCAATCAAACTTCCACTATCGACCATAATTTGCTTTATAAGGTGCCTGGCAATTGTCATATCGACAACCACGGCATCAACATTTACATTCTGGTTCCCAGATCCCTCCTCCCTCATAAAGGAGATTACACTTTCCAACCTCTCCTTGCCCCTCCCGGGCCCTCTTAAAAATGCGCTCTATTCCCCAACATATCATATCCATAGGCTTCTCGGTGGGTTGATTATCGACTGGAGGGATAGGAGGAAGAGCAGCAAGCACTTGAGGTTTCGCCGGGGTCTTGCCCCTCATGAACTTTCTGAGGTAGCCCCTCCTTATCAGATCTTCAATCTTTCTTTCAAGGTGGCGGCATTCCTCGGTGTCATGGCCTTGGTCGCGGTGAAATTGGCAGTACTTTATTTTGTCGCTACCGTTGGATGGCCTTAGCAGGGGAGAGCATGGTAAGTAATGATCACCCATAATTTCCATGAGGATCTTTGACCTCGGGATGAGGAGAGGTGTGTATCTTTCTTCTAGGATGGGGTCGCTCTTTGGCTTCGATCCTGATCGAAAGTTTGGGATCGGTCCGGGCTTTCGCATCCCGAACGTCTCCCCCGAAGGCTGCTTCTTTAGTGGCTTCCCGTCCAACTCTCTCCTGGTGCAATCCGCCTCCTCGGAGTGGATGTATTTATGAACGTAGAGGAGGAGATTGGAGTACGTCTTCGGCGGCTTCTTGTCTTAGGAGTAAGTTAGGTGGGAAGTCCTGAGCCCTCTTTTCAGCACCAACATGGTGACTGGTTCGTCCAAGTTATAGATCTCCAATGCGGTAGCCTTGAAGTGGGTCACATAGTCTCGTAAGGGTTCGTGATCCTGTTGCCTGATGGAGAAAAGACTGTCTACTTCTCGTGGCACCTTCCGACAAGCGTTGAAGTGATCCACGAATCTCCTTTCCAACTGCGTGAAAGAGTTGATGCTTTCGAGCTCGAGGTAGGTGAACCAGACCCGAGCAGCCTTCTTAAGAGTGGCTAGGAAGGTGATGTAAAGAAGAGCATCTATTGCCCCTTGGACTCTCATGAGAGTATTGTAGTTCTCGAGGTGGTCCAGAGGGTCGATGGTCCCATCATAGGGATCCTCCTGTGGCATACGAAACTGACTCGGGATCGGCTTCTCTTGGATTTCTTGGAAGAAAGGAGGATGGGTATCATGGCCCACTGGCTCGCAAGAGGAGCACTGCAAGTTTGGAAACTAGCGAGATAGTTCTGCCAACTTATGCTCCTGTTCCTCCAGGCGCTTTTTGGCCATGCGCCTGATTGCCTCGTCGGTGGAGCCTTCCGTCGAAGCTATCAGAGAAGATGAAGATGACAGCTGAGGGGGGTCACGGCGGGGAGCCTTACCTTGATGACTTTGGCAATGCTTAACAGTGGCGTGCTCGAAGACCGGCTCTCCCGATAGACTGACCTGGTCCACTATCTCTTCGTCGGGGTCCGGTGGCTTCCCCGGGGGTCAGTCATGGCCCGCGGTAATGATGGGCTTCCTTGGAAGAAACGCAGACTATCATGGGGTACAACGGCTTAGGCCACAGGTGTCCCTGGCTGCTGGTGGGTGGCCAAGGACCTATGCTGATGTTGTAACTGTCTCACCGTCGTAGTCAAAACTTGCATCTGCTAGGCGAGAACGGCCAACTGGACGTCCCCTGGAGGCGATTGCTGTGGAGTAGGGGGTTCCCTCTCTATGGAGTGGGGGATTAGCTTGAATCAGACTGTGCCCTATCCCTTACCTGGCATGCCAATCTGTTGCCGCCTACACTGCCATGCCCTTAGCTTGGGGATGGCATCGGACACCAACCTCGTCATCCAGAATCTAGCTCGTGTGCCCAGATCTGCAAAAAGGAATATACCTGGGCTGGGGATCCTGGCGGGGGCACTGCGACGATCAAGTCAATGGCGATATAGGAGAACAGATCATCCCTGGTGGGCCCCTGATCAGACTCCATGCAAGGAGGAGGAGATTTTGCTTTCAAAGAAAAGAGTAGGGTGAGAATGGCAGCGGTGGAGGAGAGCTTAATTTGTGGTGGCTGTATCCATTGAGACTCTTCCGGGAAGTTCTCCGGTAGCATCAGAGTGCTCTACTTCTTTCCCACTCTCCCTTCGCTAGCCTTTGTTTGCTTACCTCTTTTGAAGGTCCTTGGAACTTCCTTTTAGGCCATGGATCCCTCCAGCTACCCAACCTTGGGTTCCTCCCTTTCTGCAGGTACGAAAGGTCAACAATCAGCAGTGCACCATGCGACGTGCCCCAGTGCCTTCCCCCTTCATGATAGGGAGTTATGTCGCAGGCTCTGACTTCCTAGTTGGTCGCTATACTTTGGAAAATTTGACAGGACCTCGATTTAGGGGCAGCCGTCGCCTGGTTTGAATCCCCTGGTGCAGGTTTCTTCTTCTGGGTGGTGCAAACGGTCGACTAGGAAATGTGGCACCTTGATCGGGGCACCTTTTCATATCTGGTGTAAACAATGGTGGGAGAGATCATGGCACCCCTGGGGGGTGTCTCTCCGTGGTTCTTGGGTGGCGCGCTGCCGCCCAGGGGAGGTGGTGATGTCCCTTCCATTCTGCTTCTGAATCCCTTGAAGCACTGTGGACTTTGGCCATGGGGACGGCCTCCGGCCGCCAAGCCTCTTGACTGGAGAGCGCTTGGCTTGAGAAGAGGGAGCTCGACTTTTGTAGGGGCAAGCTCGACCTCGAGGGAGCTGCCCAGCGAAAAAGCTCGAAGAGCGAGAGCTCTACTTCGACCGGGGTGAGCTCGACCTCGAGGGAGCTACCCGGTGAAGGAGTTCGAAGAGCGGGAGCTCGACTTCGATCGAGGTGGGCTTAACCTTGAGAGAGCCGCCCGACGAAGGAGCTCGAAGAGCAGGAGCTTGACTTTGGTCGAGACGGGATCGACCTCGAGGGAGCCACCCGGTGAAGGAGCACGAAGAGCAGGAGCTCGACTTCGGTCGAGGCGGGCTAGACCTCGAGGGAGCTGCCCGGTGAAGGAGCTCGAAGAGCGGGAGCTCGACTTCGATCGAGATAGGCTTGACCTTGAGGGAGCCACCCGATGAAGGAGCTCGAAGAGCGTGAGCTCGACTTCGACCGAGACGGGCTCGACCTCGAGGGAGCCGCCCGGCGAAGGAGTCGAAAAAGGGGGAGCTTGACTTTGACCGAGATGGGCTCGACCTTGAGGGAGTCGCTCGACGAAGGAGCTCGAAAAAGAGAGTATGATGTGGCAGCTTCTGCTAGCGTAGCATTCGGCTGGATCCGAAAGGGACTCCACTCAACGATCTTGCCACATCATAATGCACTAAAGTGCTACTTGTAAGAAATTTTTCTGAAATCACAAGATCCTATACATGATTTCTAGAACATCAAAATAATATTGTTTTTCAAAAATGATTTAAGCAAACCATGCATCCATAAATCCAATGGATCAAATATAGAAGGTTGAAATATAAAACCTTTTGACATTTAGTTGAATAACAAACATATATTTTTATCACATAATCAAATCTCCAAAAAGTTTAGATTTGAGATATATACATGTATTCGCTATTAATTTATCAAACCTGTAAGAGATGCTTACAAAAGCATCAAAGATAGAGTCCATCTCTCCAGCATCCTCTCTTAACAGGCAGCTCTTCGATAGGGCAAGCCATGAGAACAAATCTCATATAGAATAATAATAATATCATGAGAAGTAGAAAGGGGACCTAGTCTATTATTTATAAGCAAACCCTAACAATCCCTCCCATCACGGATCAGTTGGGTCAAGACCTACACTATGCCGCCTCAATTACACCAACCAATATAAGGTGTCCAAAGTCCAAATATAAGGATCACACAATATTGGACTAAATACATGTCTATTAATATGGACCATAAAATTAGTCCATTTTTAACAAACCATTATAACATAATAATTAATGGTAGCCCAAAATGTAAGAAAAAAATTCTTACATTCTTTTACTTGAACAATATTAATTATGATTTTAAAAATATTTTATTTTAAAATGACTCTTAGATTGAAAACAATATGTAGCCACTAAAATATATCTCACATACTATCTCACATAATAATTAATGGCATCAAAATAACAAGCTATTCTATCTCACATACTTAAACATGATGTCAATGACAAGATAGTACAATATATCGAGACTCAATACTTAGTCTCAATTTTATATAACAAGTACATAACCAAAAGAGATATCTCATAATTAAAATAAATTAAATAAATACACCATCAATCATAATTTTTTTAACCACATGCTTTATAACAAGCTAGAGAATTTCATGACTTTAAAAGAACCTTGTATGTTTTCAAATAAATATAATGAGATCTTTTAATTATCAAATGAGATATATCCATACAACTGTCATTCTCTAGACAAGGCACATTCTTAAAATACTATGTTATATTTTATTTTACATATACATATAAACTATATAAGAATGCAACCCATCAACTATCACGTCAACAATATATATAAATATCCATGATAGAAAAATGAAACAAAGCTTTATAATAATTAAGCACAAATATAAATTCATTCCCACTAACCAAGCATAACAAAAAAATTTAATATGCACATATTTTCAACATGCTTTGTAAAGCATATAGGCTTCAAATCCTTTATCAAAGAATCAACCAACATGGAATTTATATATATGCACTCGATACTTATGTGTTCTTGGATTATAATTTATCAATTAAAATAATTAATGATAAATAAAATTTATCAATTAAGTTAATATATAAATATATCAAAATATGTCAAACTTCTACTAATTCAAAAAATCAAAAGATTCTAAAATGCCTATATTTTTGACATGTTTCATAACAACTATGGATCTTATTCATTTGATTTGGAGATCAACAAACATTGACTTTGTATAAAAATATTTTGTAAAATATTTTTCTTTTAACTAAAACCTCTAACTGACAAATATTCTATCTTCACATAGATAAAGATAATAAAAAATTTTATTATTTATTTAAAGAAATAACTATACTTTTTTTATAATAAATTTTAAGTGGTTTTAAGATAGAATCAACAATTATAAGATCTAGGATAAAATTTCATAATAAAAGTAATATAAATTATGACTTTGCAATATACCACAAACTTTGCAAATATATCCAAATAATGTTACTAGATTCTATTTTCAAGCCTTTTCCATTCTATAAAACAAACCCTCCAGCCATTTACATATTGAGAAATCAAATTATCATAAAAAATGACATGTTTCCATTTTTTATTATATGATTTATTTACTAGTACTATATCAACTAGTAATGGAGGTACTAGAATTAATTTATATATAGATATTGCTCTCTCACTATTCTTTAATAGGATAAAATATAATATTTATATAAATAAAAAAATAAGAGCACTTATTTTTCCTTCAATATTATATTTCTAGTATAGGAGCATCTAACATTATGCAAATCAAAATCTATAAACATGGCATAATTTGACTCAATATTCTTTATACCTCTATTAGAATAGTAAAATCTGTATTCATTTAAAATTATTTGGATAATCAAAATAAATAATATATTATTATAAAACTATAATTTATTTACTGATGGATTATCAATGATTAAATATTGTAAGACAATCCTAAACATAAAATTGAATGATATTGTACTTCCTACCAACTTTCAACTCAAAAAATATCTTGCATAACTTTTTTACCAAGAATTTATTCAAAATATAGATGATAATTTTTTAAGATCTTATACTAGAGATATCATGATAAATTGCATCCACTCATCATACTTTATACCATGTCTTTCATAGTGTGCTTTGTCTCTCAGTCACATCAATTTTGTTTAGAATTTTTAGGCATAGTGTATTAAACAACTATTCCATATATATATAAATATTCAATAATACTACTTGTTTATTATGTATGAGATCCTAGAATGTGAATGATATATCATATTAATACTCTTATCATTTTTCTCAAAAATATTAAAACTTTTGAATGAAATAGGATAAAATTACTTATTATTTTACTTATTTGATTTTAAGTTCACTAAACCACATAGCAGGAAAACTAAAATTGATGAGTAACCAATGTATTAGAGATAAAAATCTCATAATACTAATTTTAGATGCAATACTTTTTAGTTTTAAGATATAAGTCCTAATACCATCATACCATTTATCTCACATTAATTTATCTATCCATCAGCTATCCATATTTTCTTTTATCAGATTCTACATATCTTTTACAAATAAAATCAAAAATTATATTAGATCACTATTCTTAAATACAACAACAAGAATAAAATTAATTGTATAAATATATTACAAATAAAATAATTCACTCTTTATCATTTTTATAGCCTGCTTTATTCTAGAGTATTTTTATAAAATATCTAAGACGAAGATTGATGTGACCGGATCGCTGACGTGGGCCGGGCAAATTGACGTGGAGTCCCCATCAGACGCCATGCTGGATTTTCAACATGGGCCCCTTCGCTGGGTTGACCACCCCCGGAGCAACGAGGTCGCCTGCCGATGTCGAGCTCCATCCTCCGCCAGATCGGTCCCCGCCGGATCGGGACGCCTAGGCCGGAGCCGAATACAAGTCCCTATCCAAGATGGACCCCTTGGGATCGGGCCCCATGGTCAGGAGTCGAGCTCAAGTCTCCTCCGCCACGAGGAGCCCCTCCGAGGTCGGATCCCTTGGGCTGGGCGGCGCCCCGCCCACCTCCGTCAGGTTGAGCTCGTCCAAAGCTGAGTACGCTGGTCCAGAGTCGAGCTCAGCCCTCCTCCGCCCAGTCGAGCCACCTTAAGGCGAGCCCCTCGAAGGTGGGTCCCACCTTTCCAGCTCGATCCCCAGCTCAGGTAAAGGTACCAACCGCTAAGGAAGCAGCGCCTGCTCTCTAAGGATGACGGCGGGCCTCTCGAGGGTCGTACAGCGGCGCCCGCCATGCCACAATTAATACCCACAGCCGTTACTCACACTAGAAGGGAAGGAAACTCACATCAAGGTGCCATGCATTCCACCAACCTACCGTACCGCTCGGGAAAAGATCTAGCCAGAGAGCATGAATCCCAAGGGCAACGGCCCACCGATCGAGGTCCTGCCATGCTTCCAGGAAAGGGGCAAGCAGAGGGGATGTCAGAGTGCATGGAAGCTTCCCCGGTTATCTGACAGGAGAGGCGTCCCGTCCACGGCACGATACCTCGTCGCACACGTCAGACGACACGGGGAGATTCCGAGGCAAGCCAGAGTAAAAATCCAGCCAGAGTAAGCCAAAAGGAAGCAAGCAAAGAAATAAGGGAGAAGGGCCACACGGGTGTATTCTTCCACCTCAGCCATCGCCTCTCCCAGCTCACTCTCACTTCCATATACACTATACTCACTCTTCCTAGTGTGGAGCTCATCCCGAGAGGCTCGACCAGGAGGATATGTTCCCCTGGATCATCATTGACTTGACCGTCGGAGCGCCCCTACCGGAATCCCCGACCCGGGTCACTGATGTTGTTTCCTGCAGGTCCCGAAGCACCGGAGGCATCCCGAGTAGGCGGACAGGCGACCCTCGACACCACCAGTAGCTACGGACCACGACGATCCGGGCGGCAACAAAGATCATTACATAATATAATATCTATAATTCATCATACTTAGTATTAGCATAATTTTATTTTTCATATTTTATTCCAGTCAGAGTCATCATAATGGGAGCATTAACTCTATTGAATATAAATATACTAACTACTAAATAATCTTTATACAGTTAATCAATAAAAAACATATACAATATATGCCAAAAAATCTTTATAAGTATTATTTTAATGAGAACCCTTGGTCTAATGTTATAAAGATTTTTTTTAAAAAAATGATCCATATAAAGTATCTCTCTTCAACATATAATGCTATACAATTTCTTCTAAATATATTATAGAAGGATTTTATTAATTTCAATGAATAGGCTATTTTGGTGGTCACCATCCATCAAAATTTACAAACCTTCCAATCAGGAATTATTAAATCATGATCTCTAAGGTAGTATAAGATAAATAAACAATCAATCAAGATCATGTGTTATGTAATATGTTTGAGGTACAAATAATAAATAAGGGCTTTAAACATAATAAGTCATTTTTAACAAGAGCAACATGTGCATAATCATAAAACTTTTCTATAGAAAGAGAATATAACATATTTTTAAGCTCCAATAATGAGGTCAGTATAATGAAAATATAAGATTTTTTGAAAATATGTTTCCTTTGGACAGACAAACTTTTTTAGGCCCAATATATATATCTCTCTTTTAAAAAAAATGAAGGTTAACTGAAACAAGGCATTCAAAAATCTGTCCCCTTTGGATAGATAAATTTTCTAAGCCTAATATACCTCCACCTTTAATATTTTGATCCAGTTAAGACCTCGATAACAACATTATTATTATTAATATAAAAATGACTGTATAATCAAAGAAAGCAGGAATGCAAAATACTAGTCAATGGACATATACATAAATGATATACAAGAGTCCAAATACAATATCACATATTTTTCTGTGTATAGAACATGCAATATGCATAAGTACTCTTCATATGAAACCACAAGTAAATGAAATATCCTAACAGTCATGAACCTATCTCCTTTGAATAGATAAATTCATGAAAGTTAGAGCACTATTGCAATACAATGTCCTATGCAACTTTTTTTGATTAAAATATATAACAACCACTTTGGACAGGCGGTTATATGCAATAACAAGAAAATATTCCTTTTATAATGAAAAACTCAAACAATATAAATAAACTACTTTGGTGATAAATATTTATGTCAATCCATAAAATTATTCTTATAGAAAAAATAGATCCCCAAATAAACACAAAATGACATACTTTAACTACATATATGCCATAAAAGATCAGTCCAGAATGGGATACTAAACAACATACACCCCACTGATCAAAATGTAATATTATATTTTAACTACTGCTTCTATCAATAACACTTACTATACAACTATAAAATATCTTTGGACAAGAATTATAGTATATAATAAGTGTCACAATCAATTATAATCATTTTTGGATCAATTGTAATAGATATATCAATATATAATTTTAAAATATAATAAATAATAAATAATTAGTTCTCAATAATTTATCTATTCAAAATTCATAGAGTGCTCTGGGTTCTTTGAGACTTCGCAAAAAGCATATTTGAATTATATAATAATGAGTAAAATTATTTATAAATAATTAATAAATTATTTAAATATTTTATGATATATAAAAAACTTAACTAAAATATTTTTAAAATTATTATGAGTTCAACGGTCTAAAAATCACTTAAATTGGATGTAAAATGAGCAAGTTACAGTGATTTTTATCAAAAATAATAATAGAGGATTAAACCATAAATTACATAAAATATAGGGACTTTTTTGTAAACTATATTTTCAAAAAATAACAAGGATTTAAATGTAAGATTTTGAGGACTAATTTATAATTTTCAAAACTTTAGGGGCATATCTATAATTTTATATGGACCCATATGTGATTATTAATTTATAGGGGCTTAACAACAAAATTTTCCTTAACTCAAATTAAAACCGATCCAATGTAATTGGGTTCAACTAATTTCATTAATTTGGGCTCAACTTAAAATTAATGGATTGGGTTTGAAGCGGGTTGTAACCCGAAATCCATTAACCCAAAGTCCATTAAAACTTTCTCTTCTTCTTCTCCTAACTGAGACCTTCTAAAACTCTATTAATGGCTTCTCTGAGCTTGAGATCTCCCCCCCATGGAGAGCCACTAGCTAAAATGACCACCGATGGCCATTCTCTGGCCATCGACGAGCCTGTCGCCGACAATACTGTGGCCAGGAGCCACGGGAGAAGGAGAAACCAAAAAACTGCCATGGTCGGTGCCCCCCTTCATCGACAGTACCCTATCGATGGCTTGCCAGCCATTCTCAACCACCGGCACCATCTCTCCATCGATGGCTCACCAGCTATTCTCAGCCATCGGCACCACCGCTCATCATCATCGACGACTAAAAGAGCCGCTTCATCGGAGGATTTTTGGTTCCTTCAATCATTCCCCTTTCCTTCCAAAACCACCCGTCGCCGTCGATCATGGGCTGACCGGTCAAGGGACCAGCCTAGGATGGTCGATTGTCATTTTTGACGATGTTGCCGGCGACCAAGCCATGCCCGATGGCGAGTTTCAAAAGGGTCATTCCATTTTTTTTTGCTGCTATTGTTCCAGATCCGAGGCAAAAACACCATCTCCTCACCGTCATCAACTGCCCAGCCATCTCCTTGCAGCCATCGACCACCAGATCGGCACCCACGAACACGAGCACGGCCACAAGCTCAACGACGGTGGCCCAGGGAAGAAGGAGACTAGCTATGGGCACAGGATGAGATTTTTTTTCTTCTCAAGTCGAATCACCCGCTGTCGACGACAACCTCGGTCGGACCTTCTTCGTCGCCATACTTGGAGTAGCAGGACAATCTAGATGGTGATGGGCATACCATCAAATCCTGATCGCTAGAAAAGCAAAATCGGTCGACCATCCAAGTCCTCTCTTCGACGAGCCCGGTGGCCTTCCTCTGAATGGCAACCTCCCGAAGAACCTCTGCTATCACCGCAGCGGAAGGCGAGATTAAGGAGGGAATAAGGAGATGGAGGGGGGATAAATTTATTCCGAGTTATTCTCAAGGTTAAACAGATGGAAGAAATAGCAAGGTTCGAGATCTCTTGCCCCTTCTTTGTGATTTTGTTTTCGATTTTCCTTGACAGCCATCAATGGATCCAGAAGAATGTCAACCCAGAGAAGAGAGGCACGATCTCCAAATGGGAGAAGAAAACAAATACAAATTAGAAACAAAACTTCAATCCGATACGATGGCCAGAGAAAGAAACCGGAAAATAAATTTAAAACAAAATCTAGAAAGAAATCAGGATCCTTCTTATAAAAGAAAAAGGTTCTGGATCATGCATAGGAGCTGTAATACCAAATGTAAATTTTTTTTCTGAAATCTCAAGATCTTATTCATGATTTCTAGAACACCAAAATAATATTATTTCCTAAAAATGATTTAAGCAAACCATGGATCCGTAAACCCCATGGATCAAATACAGAAGGTTAAAATATAAAACCTTTTGAGATCTAGTTGGATAACAAAGAGATTTGTAATTTTTATCACATAATCAAATTTATAAAAGGTTTAGATTTGAGATACATACTGGTATTCGACATTAATCTATCAAACCTATAAGAGATGCACATAAGAACATCAAAGGCAGAGTCTATCTCTTCGGCATCCTCTCTCAACAGGTGGCTTTTCGATGAGGCAAGCTGTGAGAACAAATCTCGCATAGAATAACAATAATATCATGAATGGAGAGGGGACCTAACTTATTATTTATAAGCAAATCCTAATAGGCCCTCCCATCACGGGCCAGTTAGGTCAAGGCCTATACTGTGCCGCCTTAACTATACCAATCAATATAAAGTATCCAAAATTCAAATATAAATATTATATAATATTAGACGAAATACATGTCCATCAACATGGATCATAAAATCAATCTATTTTTAACAAATTATAATAAAATATTAATTAATAATAATTTAAAATATAAGAAAAAACTTTTACACTGCTATCCATTGTCATTCTTATTGGAGCCGTACAGAGGGAGAGAGCTCATTGGTCTCCCTGCTCGTCATTCTTATTGGAGCCGTATGGAGAGAGCTCATTGGTCTCCCTGCTCTCCTCAGAACTCCCATGAGCTCCCATCGTCACTCTCTCTCTCTCTCTCTCTCTCTCTCTCTCTCCGTAGGGATAGTAGGAAAAAAAAAAGGCAAAAGAAAGGGTTCCTGCAGCTACTACGGCTGCCAATTGTTACCACAAACTAACACTGATATTATATGTATATAATGCACCTAGTTATGGAGGCGCTGCTGTTGATATTGTTGCTACGGTAGAATAGTAGCGAATGACTTCGTCGAGAGTGGTAGCCCTTTCCGTCTGAAGTGATTCTTTGCAGCACGCCTGCACTCTCTTGTCAATTAAATGGGATTTAGAAGGGAAGAGGTAGAAGTGTGGAGGGAGTTAGAAGGGGAGAGATGGAGGAGAGGTTGGAAAGGAGGGAGAGGATTTTGATAGGAGGAAGATAGAGAGATAAATAATATATTTTATATTATTTTTATCTTATTATTATTTTTAATGTTATTTTTTGAATTTTTTATGTAATTTTTATAAAGATATTTTAACAATGAACTTGGATGTCAATTGTTGGCAAGTTAACATTGCAACGTCTTATAAAATATACATATTTGATTAAAATAAGAATGAATGGTATGCTAAAATTAAAAAGACGCCAAAGTATAGAATTTTTTAGATAATTAATTTTATTTCAAATATAAATTGCTTTGAAGTTTCTTTGAGTTAATGTTTATTCATGCCAGTTTTTATGTAATTGTTGAAATTAATCCTTCTTCTATCATTTACATTGTCCACAAATTTATTGTAAATAATAGACATGAGCATCGTCGCCTCACAAACCGTCTTGGGCTGTTTTAGTCGTTGGCCTTCATTTGTTCTTGGTAAAAATTATTAATATTCAGATGTTAGTTTTTTCTTTTTTTTTTTTTTATAAACCAAAAGAAAAAGGGAGGATAAATCCTGTCATAGCTATCCCTTACTGAGCCCCCTCCTAGCCCGATCATATTTGATATGGATGTATTTTTTTGCTTGCCCTTTTCATCATATATGAGTACATCAGCCTGATCCCGTTAAGATAACGTTGGTTAGTTAGTTAATAAAGGCAAGAGAAAGTTGGTAGAAGCTTTATTTTTATTTAAAACAAAATTTTGATTTATTAATTGAGGCCTCTTGCATGACTAGTTGAGGCCTAAATCATCGGGTGCCTCGTACCATCTTCTAGTTGCCTGGGTCGCACACCTTCGATCAGGTGATACGTGAAAACAAATGGCTAAAAAAACCAAACCAAAGGGTAATCAATAATATGGAATCATATTTGTAATCCTTCTCTCTCAAAATCTATCACCTGTTCCTTCTCCGATCTTTCTCCAGTCTCTGTAATGTCTGCACCTGCCTCCTCTTTCTCGCTCCCTGGCATGCCCACCTTTGGCCATTCATGGCTGCTTGCTTCCTCTCTCCCTCCTTGTTAGGTCAGGCCAACTCGATTTGGCCATCCATTAGGCCATTTTTACTTCCCTTTCATGACCTAGATTAGTATCTAATAATTTGTATGGCATGTTTTAGTTTGTCAATTCCAAGAAAAGGATCCGAACTCTCCCAGTTCCATTGTGCGATGTGGCATATATGTAGGATTCCTGGATATTAAATGTCGGCCTCTTGCTTTAGATTAATTCTTCTCTTTTTCCCATTCTTAAAAGCTAAGTATGAGATTGAGTCACCTAAAAGGGTTAAAGTATCTTAGCTAGTATATAAGATAGGTGATGCAGCAATCACCTGATCACTGATTTAAATACCCAACTGGAATGGAAGATTTCAAGAACAAATCTGAGTCGTTGTTCAAAGAGCTGAGGTCAAACTGATATCAAAACAAGAAAGTCAAAGGCTGGATAATTGTTTGATAATTTTGTTGTGTATTTGGGGTTGAGATTGAGAATCTAATCAGTCGGAGAGAATGCCGTATAGCCGCCTTCCTTGACCACTAACAGATTATCCCGGGCCCCACTGGTCGCAGTCACCTTGACATAACCTCGACCACTCAATCTCAGACCGACATCTAAATCTAGCTATCAGAATGGATCACGATGTGAAAGACCTTCCTCTATTAAAACTATTACAGATGGAGACAGTAGAAGATCTAAATTAACATCGGGAACTAAAAATTCTAGATACTAAATTTATATAATGGTGATGGATCCCATTATGTTTGTCCCTAGTAGTTCAAGAAAGAGACAGTAGGAGTAAATTTAAGAAATTATCTGTGAAAAAAGAAAAATCGAATGAATGAATCCAGGGGCAAACGTGAAGAATCTTTTTACCAATTATACTGACCTTTAGCTTCCATAGAACCGTTCCATGAATAAAGTGAAATGGGTTGTGCTTGAATACAATAACTCAATTAAGATATCAATCAAGAAATTAATCATACAGGATGCTACAAATCAAATATTCTCTACTTGCATCCAATATATCTCAATCAGATCAATCCACATCCATACCGAGGGGGATTGGGTAATTGGATCCCAATAAAACGCCTCTGTTTTAGAGCTGTTTTGGCAGTTTTAATCCCCAAAACGAGAGACAGACCAAAAAACAACATAAGATGGTGTTGTAGCAAATTTACTACTGAAACAAAATTGACACTTGAATGCTATTAAACAAAAAAGGAAAAAATTACAAGAAGCTAAGATTTGTCCTCCAACCAGAATCATCTGGCAGCTGATCATCCCTTCTGAATTGAAATGGAATCATGACGACGAAAGGCTGGACTTGTTGGGAGTGGAGACGGCGGTAGATGGTTGGATCCTTTTTATCCGGCGAGAGACGGCGGCGAGAGCCGAGGAGAAGACGGCGCGGAGGACTCGCATCAGGACCTGGCCTCGCTTCGGAATATAACGGGGGTGGGAGCCCTGCGCCGGTGCCTTGGTTTTTGGCTTGAGCTGAGATTTATCGGCTACCACGGCCATCGGGATCGGGAAACCGTATCCCGACGCCATCGGGGAAGGTACGGGCGTGAAATTTTGGTTCTCTCTGATGCCGGGGAGATGGCTGCATATAGAGGAGGGCTGGAGTATTGTCACCATCCGTACGATTACCGCCTACTCTGTTGGCAGTAAAGGGCCTCACCCTTTGCCCTTTGGCTTCTGGCACGGTGTTTACTTTTTTATTTTTTCCATAAAAATGGCACAGTGTTTTCAACTCGACCACCCTCCATCCAATACATCAAGCCAACGGTCAGCGCTTTCTCGAGGGGTTTTGTTATTTTTTTGGGGAAGATCAAGCCAGCGGTCAACGCTTTCTTTTGTTATTTTTTTTTGGGGAAGATCAAGCCAGCAGTCAACGCTTTCTACAGATTTTTTTTTTTTTTTTTTTTTTTTTTTCTGGTGTTTGTTTGGGGGGGGGGGGGGGGGTTGGGGGGTGTGTGCGGGTCGAGCAATTGGGGTATGACTTACCTTAACATTAGTGTCTGTGGTGTAGGTATGATTTGGGCTGTCATCATGGAACCATATGATTTAAGCTATCATTAAGAAAGAAATTAGCATTACACTGCATCTATCAAAAGATCCTATTCATCAAATATGTATATGATATGGCTACATCGCTGACCTAGAATGTGTGTCAGATTCAGCTTGATGCCACCGGTGTCACGTGGATTGTTCTTTCAAAATTTTCCGCTCGGGACGAAGTGTTCCTGCTCCTTCGCCAGGTGGCAACCCAAAGACGGGTCTAACTCGGCCGAAGTCGAGCCTTCCTCTGTCACTTCGCCAGGTATCAATCCATGAGGGATCCATCTCGGCCGAAGCTGGCAGTCCCTGGTCCCTCGCCAGGTGGCACCCTAAGACGGGTCCACCTCTGCTGAGGTCAAGCCTGGCACTCATGCTCCTTCGCTAGGGGGCACCCCAAAATGGGTCCATCTTGGCCGAAGTCAAGCCTTCCTCCGCCACTTTGCCAGGTGTCCATCTAGGAGGGGTCCACCTTGACCGAAGCTGGCAGCCCCTGCTCCCTCGCCAGGTGGCACCCCAAGACGGGTCCACCTCTACCGAGGTTGAGCCTAGCGCTCATGCTCCTTCGCCAGGTGGCACCCCAAGATGGGTCCACCTCGGTCGAAGTCGAGCCTTCCTTCGCCACTTCGCCAGGTGTCCACCCAGGAGGGGTCTACCTCGGCCGAAGCTGGTAGCCCCTGCTCCCTCGCCAGGTGGCACCCCCAAGACGGGTCCACCTCTGCCGAGGTCGAGCCTGGCGCTCCTGCTCCTTCGCGTGGCATCCCAAGACGGATCCACCTCGGTCAAAGTTGAGCCTTCCTCTGCCACTTCGCCAGGTGTCCACCCAGGAGGGGTCCACCTCGACCGAAGCTGGCAGCCCCTGCTCTCTCGCCAGGTGGCACCCCAAGATGGGTCCACCTCTGCCGAGGTCGAGCCTGGCGCCCCTGCTCCTTCGCCAAGTGGCATCCCAAGACGGGTCCACCTCGGCCGAAGTCGAGCCTTCCTCCGCCACTTCGTCAGGTGTCCACCCAAGAGGGGTCCACCTCGGTCGAAGCTGGCAGCCCCTGCTCCCTCGCCAGGTGGCATCCCAAGACAGGTCCACCTTTGCCGAGGTCGAGCTTGGCGCTCCTGCTCCTTCGCCAGGTGGCACCCCAAGACGGGTCCACCTCGGTCGAAGTCGAGCCTTCCTCCGCCACTTCGCCAGGTATCCACCCAGGAGGAGTCTACCTCGACCGAAGCTGGCAGCCCCTGCTCTCTTGCTAAGTGGCATCCCAAGATGGGCCCACCTCTGCCAAGGTCGAGCCTGGCGCTCCTGCTCCTTCGCCAGGTTCCACCCAGGAGGGGTCCACCTCGGTCGAAGTTGAGCCTTCCTCCGCCACTTCGCCAGGTGTCCACCCAGGAGGGGTCCACCTCGGCTGAAGCTGGCAGCCCCTGCTCTCTCGCCAGGTGGCACCCCAAGATGGGTCCACCTCTGCCGAGGTCGAGCCTGGCGCTCCTGCTCATTCGCCAGGTGGCACCCCAAGACGGGTCCTCCTGGGCCGAAGTCGAGCCTTCCTCTGCCACTTCACCAGGTGTCCACCCAGGAAGGGTCCACCTCGGTCGAAGCTGGCAGCCACTGCTCCCTCACCAGGTGGCACCCCAAGATGGGTGCACCTCTATCGAGGTCGAGCCTGGCGCTCCTGCTCCTTCGCCAGGCGGCACCCCAAGACGGGTCCACCTCGGCCGAAGTCGAGTCTTCCTCTACCACTTTGCCGGGTGTCCATCCAGGAGGGGTCCACCTCGTCCAAAGCTGGCAGTCCCTGCTCCCCCGCTAGGTGACGCCCCAAGACGGGTCCACCTCTGCCGGGGTCGAACCGGGCACTCCTGCTCCTTCGCCAGGTGGCACCCCAAGACGGGTCCACCTCGGCCGAAGTCAACCCTTCCTCTTCCCTTTCGCCAGGTGTCCACCTGGGAGGGGTCCACCTTGGCCAAAGTCAGTCTTACTCTGCAAAGCCTCGGGGAGGTAGAGGCATGAGTCACGAGGTCGCTACTAGAATCGGCGTGTGTTGCATCCTGTACAGGGTGCCAGTATGGCCTGCAACGGTGCGTGGAACCTCATTTACATCAATTAAGCAAGGCCCCATGATCGAGGAATTAAATCCTCGCAGGCAGGGGCCTGAAATGCTGGAAACCCACGTCAACGCCCCGAAAGAAGGGCTCCCGTGCTTGGCTCGAGGTCTGGCCAGTTTTTCCCTTTCGTGACAATACGGCAGACGAGGCGTGCCAGCCACTTAACTCCCGGACTTGAAGGAGAAGGAAAAGTGGAGGATCCAGAGATCTCTGGGAGCCTCGGAGAGGGAGATGGAGGCCCAAAGCGATCCGGTGGTATAAAAGGGATGGTAAAAGCGGACGGAAAGGTAAGCCAAAAAAAAGGGAAGAATACTGAGAGAACGATCCGAGGACCCCCAAAAGTCCTCAAGCGCAAGCTTGGTAGACCCAGCGCAGAAGGCTGGGCTTCAACCCCTTTCTTTCTCGTACTTCTTTCATCAAAAACTTCCTCTAAGTATGGGGATCCATGGGAGACCCGCCTTAGTGGACCTGTTCCATCTTGCCGCTCTCTGACTTGACCATCGGAGTGCCCTCGCCAGAATCCCCGACCCGGGTCTTTGACCTTGTTTTGCAGGACCAAAGGCTTGGATATCTCGAGGTAGGAGAGTCCAAGAAGCGGTGCCAGCTCGTAAGCTACAAGCCACCGTGGTAAGATCGGCAACTGTATGTATCATTATAAAAACTAGCATTGTGATTAATTACGTGCATAACTACACTAATACATAATAGTATAGATAATAATTTCTATTGAATGGCACTCAATCTAATTTGTATTGTGGTGGATCTTCTTTTGACTGGGTGCTTGGAGTGTCTCTACCGATATGATTTAATTAGTGGGAGAAAGAAGTGTATAGCCTTAATGATATTGGTGATTTGATATTGACTAGGAGAAAGAATTTTAGCCTTTATTGTTGTCTAGATCGTCATGGCCTGTAGCTCTGACGTGGCATGGTTGAGTAGACCTTCCGCTTGGAGACCTTCGAGTCCAGCTGATTCTACAAAAAAAGGAGAGACCCAGGCCGAAGATTCCAGCAAAGGCTCTTCGATGATCAAGTCAGTGGACGATCAAGGAGAACAGATCCACCTTCACGGAGCCCAGAGTGGCCTCCATGTTCAGATGATTCTTAAAATATAGAGTAGAAGCTAGAGCAGTAGGAGTTCTTAGGGGAGTCTTTGAATGTTTCTTTTGCCCTTGTCTTGGCTTCTCTTCATTTGCTCATACTTATCTTGTCGGAGGTCCCTTCAGGCTTTTTATAGAAGTGTGTTTCATCTGGTGGGGCTTAGAGCCTCGGTCTGGTGCTCTCTTAGTGTGCCTCATATGGGTCGAGTGCAGGTTTGTCCCTGCTTCCCCCAAGAGAAGGGGGACAAGGTCCGAAATACTCAAAGGAAGCTTCTACCATGAGTGCAGGCGGAGTACTGTGAGTGCGCATCCCTATCATGATGAGTGCGAGTGGCGTGCCACATGGCCTGACACCCCGATATGATACTTCCTCTTACGGGCATTGTGCTACCATGCTGGAGGCCTGGCAGAGCACTAGCCTTGCGAGATATGCTGCAAGGTCTGAGACTCATAGTAAAACATTCCTCTTCTGGGTGGTGCAGGTAGTGGATTGCAGGGTACGATGTCCTAGGCAGAGTGCCTTTCCAAAGGTGTCGACAATATATTGTAGGGGGAGCACCTCTTCGTAGGGGATGCAGGCGGTGTGCCCTAGCAGAGCGTCTCTCTACAGAGGGTGCAAACGGCATGCCCTGACAGAGCATCTCTTCGCAAAGGGTGCAGGCGACATGCCTTGGCGGAGCATCCTTCCATAGGAGGTGCAGGCGGTGTGCCCTAGTGGAGTATCCCTTTGTTGGAGGTGCTGCTTCTTTGAGTAACGTGGAGGCCCCAGCAGGGATTGTGACACCACCTGCTAGGGTCACTATCCTAGTCACTCCCATGGTCACTCGAGGGAGGACTAGACCCACCTGTCTTTGTTCAAGTTTGATTTTAGGTGGGGAGCTTGACTTTGACTAGGAGCTCGGCCCCAAACAGGAGCTCGACCTCAGATGGAAGCTCGACTTTGGACAAGAGCTCGGCCTCAGATGGGAGCTCGACCTCGAACAGGAGCTCGACGTTGGACGGAAGCTCGATCTCGACTAGGAGCTCGACCTCGAACGGGAGCTTGACCTCGGATGAGAGCTCGACCTTGGCACTTATCTGGTGGCAGTATCCAGGTGGAGCCTTCTGCCAGCTTGACTACCAGCTAGGTCAGATGCAGGCTCCACGTTAGCGGTTATGCTACTCAGATGCCCCCCACTCTCGAGCCTAGAGCACGTCGCGGCCCTTTGGGCTCGGGGCCAAGGGAGTTATGGTGATGCTGACATGGAGGGATGTTTAGCCTATGCCATTTAATGCCTCCATCGCTAGTGGCTCACAAATCGTGCCTTTGTACCAATGAGGAGGCACCACATCAGCCAGCACAGGGGGGAACATAATGATTGCACTTAGCTCGACATGGATTCCTGTGGACCGAAGTGCCACTTCCAATGGGTCTTGATGCATGGCAAACATCCAACAGCCAGAGAAGGAAAAAGGATGCACGTTTCGACTGGTATGATGCGATGGGGCGCTGCCAACCTTTTGAAAAGTGGCCATTCTCCTTAGCCATTTCTTGAGAACCTTCGAGCAAGGGAGCAAGGAGAGAGCCAGAGTCTTTCACCCCATTTTCGACTCCCTGACTCGAGGTATCCTGCAGGTTAGTTCTCCTGGTGTTCTTCCTTCTTCACTCTCCTTTGGCCTGCACCGAAGGGGATCACTTAGAATTTAGGTTCCTCTCCTTCTTCATCTTCTTTTCCTGCTACATGAGTCCTTCCGGTATGAGGCACCACAGCTCAGACCATTCCTGTGAGGTGGGGCTACCTCGATCGAGGCTTTCTTCCTCGGATAGCGAAGAGGAAGACATTCCTCTTAGAATTCCTAGGGGTCCCTGCCAGATGGGGATAGCCATAGGAATCCTAGCTTTACCCCTTTCTCCTCCTTCCTCCGCTCAAGACTCGGCCAGTCCCTCCGACACTGCTTCAGTAATGACTCGGGGGGACACCCTTCATCTCCGGAGCACTTATGGGATTTCAAACTCACCGGTTCTTGGCTCTGGGATAGAAGGAGCAAGTTACTTCCAATGGCCCGGGCTAGATTGCCCTGTACGAGAACTTTTTCCTCGCGGGGCTCCATCTTCTTCTACGCCCCTTCTTCTTATCCTTCCTTAGCAATTATAGATTGGTCACCCAACTAGCCCCAAACGCAGTTAGGACCATTTTTTGCTTTATTATTCTTTGCCATTTTCATGGGATTGCCACCCGTTTTGTTATCTTTAGAGCTCTTTTTATCCTATAGCGCCATCGTATTGATACGGTTGGTGGTTCGGGGCCCCCGGTCGGGGGCCCTTAAGCTTGTCCTACCCACTTTCATCAAGGGATAGAAGAGCAGATTAATTTTTGCCTCAATCAAGAGAGTTGACCGGGTCTGGAGTGACCCTGACCGTACACCCAACCGTAATGCTTTGATGGATCCTGCCGACAGGGAGGTGTACGACCGGCTCGTCACCTCCGAGATTCCACTAATTTGGGATCTATTGACCAAATAGAATTTGTTTGATGTCGGGGTCAACCCCGTCCAATCCCTAGATAAGACTCGAGATCTGGGCTTCCTTTTGGTGAGGCTCTCTTTCTCCCTTTAGTGACTAACAAAACTTTTGCTTTTCTACAGACATGAGGTTCTCTATGGACCAGATCTGGTTGATGTCCCAAAAGAGGCCCGCATGATGCAGGATGGAAGCAAAGACTAATTCTAATAATTAAAATTTAATTCTGATGAGTAATGGCAGCAAACTCAAATAAACTATCAAATTAATTTAATGAAAATTAGACTAAGCCTCTACTAACTACCCGCAATATAATCAGCATGCAATCACATAAAGAACCCTGGATCTGATGATTAAGAAATTACCAAAACTAAGATGTCCTGACTTCAATCAACCAGATCTAATGAGATTTGGATGGTTACTTACCAATAACGCTTTTCCCTCCTCCGTTTCAACAGATCTGGATTCAACTCTCATGATCTAGCGATAGGATTGCAAACTTTAGCTCCTTCGGAGCAGATCTTCTCGTTGATGGTTAGATGGCAAGGTAAACCTCCTCTTCTGATCGAGTACTCTAGAGATCCTACAAGAAAACTTGATTAGAATGGTGGAAATGGAATGGAAATCTAAAAAGAGAGCGAGAAAGAATGGTGGACGGCTTGGTTTTGGATTTGGATTGGATGCTAAAGATGGTGGCGCCTAGCTTCTGGATGTTGGACTCAGGAGATAACTCGGACTTCAGTACTCCACACACACTAATGCAATGCTTAACCAGCAGGACACTCACACACTACAATTGCTTAACCAGCAATTGCACTCTCAACGCTTACCCAGCAATTGGAGAAAAAACTGACAGAGTTTCATTAATCAATCAAAAGATGGATACAAGGGATATATTGGAGTGGTATTTATAGACCCTCCATACAAGGTAGTATGATAACATAGAATTCTTTTGAATACATGATAATTTAGAGATTATATTGGACTCTACTCTCCTTCTTGACCTTAATGAAGACTCTTTGTAATTTAAATTGAGTAGACCCCCCTTGTAATTGGACTTCTCCATGGCTTGGGTAGTGAATGAGGCTTTCCACGACTTTAAGAAGAAATGTGGCAACAAAATGAGATGAGATGGCACCTTAATTTCTTCTTAATTAGCACTAATTCATCCTTGGCGTGAACTCCTTCCTAGTTTCAAATTTGAATGGTAGGCAAGATAATAAAACTTCTTTTTAAAAGTTGAATGGATTCCATGAGAAATTGAACTCCTTTGAAATTTAGATGAACCTCCACTTATCCTTGGACTTTTCTCCCATTTAAATTTGAATGATTTCTTGGGTGGGCATCCATCTTGGAGTGGGCGACAATTTGAGGATGAAGGAGTGCTAGATGAGAAGTAGAATCCTTCTGCTTTACTTCTCTTAATGGCATCTTCTTGGATTTTCAAATGGGCGATGAGAAGAGAGTTGGATGGCGCCTCTTTTGGATAAAGATGAACTTAAAATTGTCCCAATGTATTGATTTCCTAATGTCCCATTGTCTCGATGTCTGGATGTCCAATGTATCGATGTCTGGATGTCCGGATGTCTCGATATCTGGATGTTCCAATGTTCGGATGTCTGGTAAAAATTTTGGACAACCTTCTTTTATCATAGAATTGATCCACCATGGTGATGATGACTTGGATCTTGGCTACTTATGAAATCCCTTGACTTATTCAAGTACTAATTACATGATTCAAATTGACCAATTCACAAAACAAAGTAAACTAATATTATTTACAAGACTCAAGTTGAAATTAAAATAGAACAACTACTCATTGGTGATCCACAATGAGCTTGGAGGGTTTTGACATCTTTTTCTAGCCATGGTGTACTCACCAATTCTTCTGGGATGGGAGGAACTCGAACCTGTCGAGTATGGATTGACTCTGCTCTGGTAATGTTCTAGCAAGTCTGGGTTAAGTCTTTGTAGATCCTCTCGAGTGATCCATGAATCATCAGTTTTCATTCTACCTTACCATCGAACCAGGTAACACTGATAATCCTTACTCCTAGTAGTGATAGTTTGTCATCCAGCATCCGCTTGATCTTTTCTCGCCTTTTTGGTAATTTGGTTGGTGGACACTCAGGGATAGGGTCACTCTCAAAGATGGAATCAGGCACAAATGGCTCACTAGGTATCATTATTGGCTCCTTATACTCAACAAGATCTGATACATTAAAGGTTGGACTAATACCTAATTCAGGTGGTAAATCTATCACATAGGCATTAGACCCAATTTTCTTTATGATCTTGTATGGTCCTGCACTATTTGCATGTAGTTTTTTCATGGTTTCGGGTGGGAATCATTCAGGACAAAGCCTGATCATGATAGAGTCTCTCTCATTAAATTTTTTGAAATGTTTATGTGAGTTAGCCATATGCTCATAAGATTCATTGCTTTCAATAATTTTCTTACTTATCTTTTTATGCAATTCCTTAATATGTTGTGCATATGACTCTTACCAACATCTAATGGACTCAACTATGCATTCCTATCAAATAAAATTTATTAGGTCTACAACTACAACTTTGGGCTTGATTCCTAGTTAATGGATGATATGTAGATGAAAATTTGATGTGGACTCCTAATAAGTGCCATAAGGTCTTCCAGAAGTAGGTAGCAAATTGAATGGGCTTGAAGGACTGATGAAACATGCTAACCTCAATCAAATGCAACTGGGTGGTTTTGAAAATATTGGAAGTCTCAGGGAAGGGCAGGAAATATGAGGTAGGTTCATCAACTGGGTCTGGATTAATGGAGGTGACCTTAAAGTATGGACATGGATCTACAAGCAGCAAAAAGTTTACTTTATCGAAGAACGGGTCAGTAAGTTCAGGAAAGAGATCATTAATTGGAATCAAAGGGATGACCTCATCCTGAGGGTACCGAATTAAAGAGATCATGTCTTTGATAAATTCCTCTGGTTCAAGAATTTCAGGACTATTTGGGTCATTTCTAGGGTTTCCTCAGGTAAAGTCTTAGTAGTAGGATTAGGTTCCTCATGGTTCTCTTCTTCCAATACAGCTTCAGTCTGGGTAGGGTCAGGATCAACTAACTCTGGGTCTACCTCCTGTATCTCCTCATCTTCATATTCTTCCACCAAGTTTTTCTCAGCTGCATATACTTCCTCTTCAATGGCATCTTAGTGGACCAATGGGGTAGTAGGTGTGGGTTGGCTAGGAAAAAATTGGCTAGTGTCTGCGGTAGCAGGGATGGGTCGATTTAGGTTATGGTTGTGTCAGCTCTACTAAGGAATGGGTCGACTCGGGTGGACTTGGCTAGATCCTGGGTTTTGATAAGGGGCACTAATCCTGGTGGATTCAAGCCGATGGGTTCTGGGTCCAAGGGGAGTTGGTTTAGGTGAGCCAGGATTAGTACGGGTCATACGGGTTCTCTCTAGGGTTCCTAATCGTTCATCCAGTCGATCAAACCTATTATTCATTTGGGCACATTATTCAGCCATGGATCTCAGAAAGGTTTCAAGGTTGTACTCCATGGTCAAACTGAGTTAGGTTTGGGCTGATGGAAAGGGGTTTCTAATCTAGTGGTCATGCAATACAATCCTAATTTCTATGGTTCTTAGATCTAGAGCTCAAGTGGAATGAGTTAACTTAAATTACACCCAATTTTATAATTAGTCTTCCACTAGCCAGGTAAGAGGTGGGGTGGTGGGAGGCTCCTTCTGCTTGACATAGGGTCCTAATTAAAAACCACTAGTCTGCTTAGGGCGTTTGTCTCTGAACCTCTAGCTTTAGACACCAGCTTCCAATAATAATTAAAAGGTTGATTGCACTAATTCACTCACAAGACTCGAACCCGACCTGTTGGTGTCCCTAAGCTGTATTAAGTTGCTACTCAATTTTAGATCAGGACTAGGACAATACACGATGAGGTTGGTTGTTTGTGGGTGATGACCTCCTTCTCTTATTTTATGATATTGTTGTCCTTAAAATAATTTCAAATAAGATGAATGCACAACCAAACAAACTAATTATCCAGATAAGATAACACTTGCAATTCAAAACTTAAACTTTAAATTTCAAATTTCAAATTTAAATTTTCATATTGAAATTTTAAATTATTAAATTTTGAACTTCAGATTTTAAATTGCAGAAATTAAATATGCTGGAATTTAAATAGGCGAAAATAACTATATGCTGAAATTCTAGTGTAGAACTATTTTCAAGCAGTAATCAAGCATGCAGAAATTTTACAGATCGAATTAAATCCTAAGAAAATTTTAAAAAATAAAATCAAATGTAATGAATCTAAAAAAATAAGAATCAAAATTTTTTGATCTTCCTACATATAGAAACAATTAAAATAATAGATCATGTATTGGGATGGACGTGATGCAGAAACTTAACCCTAAAGATGCCTATCTCTTTGTTTTCTTCTTCAAGGGTCAATCATAGCGGCACCCCTGCACGCCATAGAAATTTTTTTTTAAATGGGATGTGAGGGTTTTGCAGCACTACTTTTTTTAATGACCGGACAGCTATGGTGAAGCACCCGATCCGAGTACTTAAAGGGAAACTAAGTCCTAACCATGCTCTGATACCAAAGTTATAGTTGTAGACCTAATAAATTTCATTCGATAGAAATGCATAGTTGAGTCCATTAGGTGTTGGTAAGAGTCCTATGCACAGCATATTAAGGAATTGCATAAAGAGATAAGTAAGAAAATTATTGAAAGCAATGAATCTTATGAGCATATGGCTAACTCACATAAACATTTTAAAGAATTTAATGAGGGAGACTCTGTCATGATCAGGCTTCATCCTAAAAAGTTTTCACCCGGAACCATAAAAAAATTACATGCCCGTAGTGCAGGACCATATAAGATCATAAAGAAAATTGGATCTAATGCCTATGTGATAGATTTACCAATTGAATTAGGTATTAGTCCAACCTTTAATGTATCAGATCTTGTTGAGTATAAGGAGCCAATAACAATACCTAGTAAGCCATTTGAGCCTGAATCTATCTTTGAGAGTGACCCTACCCCGAGTGTCCACAAGCCAAATTACCAGAAAGGTGAGAAAAGATCGTTATAACCTCCTTCCTGGTTTCAAATTTGAATGGTAGGCAAGATAATAAAACTTTTCTTTAAATGTTGAATGGATTCCATAAGAACTTGAACTCCTTTGAAATTTAGATAAACCTCCACTTATCCTTGGACCCTTCTCCCATTTAAATTTAAATGATTCCTTGGGTGGGCATCCATCTTGGAGTGGGTGACAATTTGAGGATGATGGGGTGCTAGATGAGAAGTAGAATCCTTCTGCTTTACTTCTCTTAATGGCATCTTCTTGGATTTTCAAATGGGCAATGAGAAGAGAGTTGGATGGCACCTCTTTTGGATAAAGATGAACTTAAAATTGTCCTAATGTCTTGATGTCCCAATGTCCCATTGTCTCGATGTTTAGATGTCCCAATGTCTTGATGTATGGATGTCCGGATGTCTCGATGTCTGGATGTTCCAATGTCCGGATGTCTGGTGAAAATTTTGGATAGCCTTCTTTTATCATAGAATTGATCCACCATTGTGATGATAACTTGGATCTTGGCTACTTATGAAGTCCCTTGACTTATTCAAGTACTAATTACAAGACTCAAATTGACCAATTCGCAAAACAAAGCAAACTAATGTTGTTTACAAGACTCAAGCTGAAATTAAAATAGAACAACTACTCATTGATGATCCACAATGTGCTTGGAGGGTTCTGACATCTTTTCCTAGCCCTGGTGTCCTCACCACCGCATCTCCGGGGCCCAAGGAGGACCTGCAGAAGAGGCTCCATGGTGAGTCAGAGCAGAGGCCTACCGAAGAGTCCCCCGCTGGGTCGAACGAGAGGAGGCCCCGAATAGCCCTGGCCCCAATCAGAGCAGTGGCTCAAGTCTCGGTCCATTGGCCCAGCAGGAGCACCATAACTAAAGAGGGGGCCACACAGGCCCCTCCGGTGGCTCCATCTAGCATCAAGATCCCATCATAACTGAAGGTGGAAGAGGTGGCGGTCGATGCTACAATGAGGGGGAGGTCAAGCCTATCGATGACCACTGAAGTGACTGGTGTCCAACCAATGGCCCTCGGGCCCTCGCTGTCCACCATGCTGGGCTCGACGGTGCCTTTTGTGGCACCAAGCCCCGGGGTGGCCGGGTGTCAATGCTGGTGCCACTGAATGCAGCGGTCACCCTCGACCTTGGGCTGGCTGAGAGGATGGTGGAGTTTGTGATCCAACCCCACGATCGGAGGGAGAGGGGTGGCAGATCGTTGGGGGCGGTCATCTCCGACATGTTCCCCCAGCTCCTATCAGTAAGTACTTTCTTCCTTTGGTTTGTTCTTCCTCTGTTTTCACTGATTTGACTGACCTCTTCTCCTTTGTTATTGCAAGTGGCCACAGATGCTCTCCTCATCCTAGATTCTTGCCTGGAACTAGCCCAGTGAGACACCAGTTTCCATAGATGAACGGAGTCTGTAGAGGTGGAGGCTCGGACCCTGGCCGATCGGGTACATGACCTGAAGGGCCAGGCGAAGAATCTCCAAGCCAAGCTGGCCGGCCCTAGGAACACAACGATAGACCTGGAGAAATGGGTAGGAGGCCTCGAGGTGGCCCTGGCATAGAAGAGGGAGGAGGTCGCCCGCTTGACTGAGGAGAGGGCTCGCTCTGCCTTCGATGTGGCCCGTCTGAAGGGATGAGCGCAGACCCTCTAGGTCCAACTTGATGCGGCGGAGGCCCGAGCTGCAGCGGTGGAGGAGAAGGCCACAACGGTAGTGGTGCTGATGGAGGCCACAAAGAAGGAAGTGATCGAAGCCATCCCACTGTTTAAGGCCACGGATGCCTTCGTCGACAAGGTGCAGGAGGCGATCCTCGATGCATTTCTCAAGGGGTTTGAGGATTGTAGGAAGAAGGTGGGCCAGGCCTTCACCCTTCAAGGCCTGGACGACATCGTTCCGGACTTGGCTGGCGATGCTGATGGCAAGGAGGCCCCCTTCGCAGAGGTTGAAGTGGGGGCGGACGTTGCGCTGGAGGCCGAGGCGAGGGCGACCACTGCATCGGAGCCTGACCCAGCTACTCCAACCGAGGGGCCACAGGAAACCAATGAGGTGCCCCGTTGGCCCGGCAAGGCTCCGACGATCTCCTCGTAGTTTTTTCTTTCTTCTTTTGTACTTAGGATATTTTGAAGGACCCTGGCTATTCGGGAGGTCCTACTTTAATGTACAAATTTCCTTCATCAATGAAGAATCATTTTATTAATGAAGTTTGGTTTTCCTTCATCAATAAAGTCCAATTATGCTCTTTCCTGTCTCCTCTTTTTTTGCATGATAGGAATGTGAGCTATATGGTAGCTGAGTGTAAGGCTTCCAGGATCCCGACCGCCCTCGCCAAGTCTGAAGTCTGGCAGATGGGCATGGGGGCTTTGGAAGTTCTCTGGCCCTCTTCGCTGGACTTAAAGTCATGTGGGGCTTTTGGAGTTTCTTAGCTTGCTTTGTCAGATTGAGAGTATGATGGATTGAGTGTGGGGCTTCCAGAGTTTCTCAGCTTGCTTCATCGGACGGGAGTCTGGTGGATAGAGTGCGAGGCTTCTAGAGTTTCCTGCTTGCTTTGTTGGACTAGAAGTCAGGCAGATAGATTATGGGGCTTCAGGATTTTTCCAGCTTATTTCATCGAACTAGGAGTCAAGCAAATAGATTACGGGCCTTCAGGAGTTTTTTGGCTTGCTTCATTGGATTGGGAGTCAAGCTGATAGATTACAGGGTTTCAGGAGTTTTTTGGTTTGCTTTGCCAGACTGGGAGTTAGGCGAATAGATTACGGGGCTTCAGAAGTTTTCCAACTTGCTTTGCTAGACTAGGAGTTAGGCAGATAGATTACGGAGCTTCAAGAGCTTCCCGGCTTACTTCATCAAACTGGAAGTCAGGTGGATAGATTATGGGGCTTTAGGAGTTTCTCAGCTTGTTTTGCCAGACTGGGAGTCAAGCAGGTAGATTGTGGAGCTTCAGGAGTTTTCTGATTTGCTTTGCTGGACTAAGAGTCAGGTAGATAGATTATGGGGCTTCAGGAGTTTCTCGGCTTGCTTCACTAGATTCGAAGTCAAGAGGATAGATTATAGGGCTTCAGGAGTTTCCTGGCTTGCTTCACTGGACTGGGAGTCAGGTGGATAGATTACAAGACTTCAGGCATTTCCCGGCTTGGTTCATCGGACTGGGAGTCAGGTGGATAGATTGTGGGGCTTCAGGAGTTTCCCGGCTTGCTTCGTCAGACTGAGAGTTAGGTAGATAGATTGTGAGGCTTCAGGAGTTTCTAGGCTTGCTTTGTTGGACTGGAGTCAAGCGGATAGATTATGAGGTTTCAAGAGTTTTCTCGCTTATTTTGCTGGACTAGGAGTCGGACGGATAGATTACAAGACTTTAGGAGTTTTTCGGCTTGCTTCACCAGACTGAGAGTCAGGTGGATAGATTGCGATGCTTTATGAGTTTCTCAGCTTGCTTCGCTGGACTGGAAGTCAGGCCGATAGATTGTGGGCCTTCAGGAGTTTCCCGGCTTACTTCGTTGGATTGGGAGACAGGCAAATATATTACAGGGCTTCAGGCATTTTCCAGCTTGCTTCACCAAACTGGGAGTCAGGCAAATAGATTGCGGGGCTTCAGGAGTTTCCTGGCTTGCTTCACCGGACCAGGAGTTAGGCGAATAGATTACAGGGCTTCAAGAGTTTTTCGGCTTACTTCGCCGGACTGAGAGTGATGGGGACATCAGCCTGCACGAATCTCGAAGTAGCATGAATTTCGGAGCAGCAAATAAATTTGAAGAATAAATTTAGGATTTATCTTGTATTTGAAATTTAAATTAGGATTTTGTTGGTTAGGATTGAGATATGGATAGGCTTATCTTATCCTATCTTGTATTTAAATTTGAGTTATCCCTATCCTGTATTCAAATTCAAATGAGGGTTATGGAGCTTATAAATAACCCCTCATTCCTATTGTAGAAGGGATAGAAGAAATTGAATTTTTGGGATTTGGTTTGTCAGTTGGTGCAGTTGTTGTTCAGGGCTATGGCCCATTATGTCTTCACCTGCGGGTGTTGATGTTGTCTTTGTCCTTCGGGACATCATAGGGGCGTGATGCCCTAGTTATCCCCCCATCTTCGTTTTCCTCCACGTTCTTTGAAATCCCCCTCATGGCTCCAGGAGTGACTTGGGTGGCAGGTGAAATACCCTGGGCTCCGCGTGTAGTGAGATGGGTGGTAGGTGAGATACCCTAGACTGCTGTAGTGAGGTGGGTGGCAGGTATAATGCCCTAGAGGTGTGAAGTCTCTCTGTGAGAGTGGGTTTCAGGGTTCGTGGTAGTCCATCCTCGTTATCCTCCATCCCTATTTTTTCCTTCATCACCACCATAAAGAAACCAGAAAATAGAAAAAAAATAGGATACCCTAATCTTCGGCGACTTCTTAGCTCGCCGACGATCCTATCCCTATCCCGTGCCCCATCAACTTGGTATCAGAGCCCAAAAAAAATTAGGATACATGCCATTTTTCCGAATCATCCCAGATTCCTCTCCCTTACTAGCCCCACTGTTCTAATCTCTCCGCTGTTCAACTCCCGACTCCCAATCCTTCCGATTGCCACCACAAAATACCTTCCGTCGCCCCCGTGCAAGTCATCCTTCCCAAATCACGGTCAGCTCCGGTCCGTCAACTCCCCAGCATCAACTGCCGAGGTCCATCAACGCCCTGCACCCGAGCCCCTCTCTTCTCTGCTGCCCGCGAAGCCCGTCTCCAGCACAGCCTCTGATCAAGTCCCCCCCCACCACCCGCATCCCATGACCCTCCCCAACACCCCACCGGCATCGTCCGTTTGTGAAACCACCGCCAGCAGCCGATGGCCCATCAACGGCCAGTGACTGAGAGCAGCGTAGAGGTACGACCTTAACTCCCTCTACTTCGACCCCATCAAGGAGTCGATCGTCTCCCACGAGATGCTGACGTGACTGAGAGGAGCTGTCGACGGTGGCCCTCCTCGGCCTCTTTCTCCTCCGCGTGGTGGCGCTCCTACCCTCCTTCCGGCCATTGATGGTGGAGGTCCTGGTGATGGAAGTCCGATCCCACGGGCGGACGATCATTCCCTTCACCGAGTGCTTCTCCCGCTGCCGCGATGACGGATCCTCCCCACCCAGATCCGAACAACATCTCCACCGAATCGCCTCCCCTCCACCACTGATCGTGGCCAACGCACCACCCGGTTCCTCCGGCGTGCCAAATCCTTCATCTCCCCTACTGGAACCGTCGGATCCCCTGCGGCCGTGACTCCTGTGACCACCATCCATGCCGCCATTCTCCCGGGCTGCCGCCATTCTCCGGAGCAGGGCCGTGCCGCCATCCACCCCGGGCCGCCATCCTTATCCCCAGCCCCGTTGTCGACGACGCCCACCGTCGAAGCCTCTATTTCTTGGTTTGTGAAGAACTCGCAGGAAGCCGCACGAATGTGAATGCATACCCTGCATTCGTTTGCCAACTTCAAGCATGGAAGAAAAAAAAAAGTGAAAAAAAGAAAAAATAAAAAGAAAAGAAAAGGAGAGAGAAAATCAGTGGAAAAAAAATCAAAAAAAGAAAGAAAAAAAAGAAAGAAAGGTGAAAAAAAAAAAAAAACTAGCACTTTTGTTTTGATTTGGTTAGTTTCGGTTCCGTCAAACCCCGCTGAGCTTGACTCGACGGAGTCGAGTTCTCCCCACCTCAGGAGAATGATGGGGACATCAGCTTGCACGAATCTCGAAGCAGCATGAATTTCGGAGCAGCAAATAAATTTGAAGAATAAATTTAGGATTTATCTTGTATTTGAAATTTAAATTAGGATTTTGTTGGTTAGGATTGAGATATGGATAGGCTTATCTTATCCTATCTTGTATTTAAATTTGAGTTATCCCTATCCTGTATTCAAATTCAAATGAGGGTTATGGAGCTTATAAATAACCCCTCATTCCTATTGCAGAAGGGATAGAAGAAATTGAATTTTTGGGATTTGGTTTGTCAGTTGGTGCAGTTGTTGTTCAGGGCTATGGCCCATTATGTCTTCACCTGCGGGTGTTGATGTTGTCTTTGTCCTTCGGGACATCATAGGGGCGTGATGCCCTAGTTATCCCCCCATCTTCGTTTTCCTCCACGTTCTTTGAAATCCCCCTCATGGCTCCAGGAGTGACTTGGGTGGCAGGTGAAATACCCTGGGCTCCGCGTGTAGTGAGATGGGTGGTAGGTGAGATACCCTAGACTGCTGTAGTGAGGTGGGTGGCAGGTATAATGCCCTAGAGGTGTGAAGTCTCTCTGTGAGAGTGGGTTTCAGGGTTCGTGGTAGTCCATCCTCGTTATCCTCCATCCCTATTTTTTCCTTCATCACCACCATAAAGAAACCAGAAAATAGAAAAAAAATAGGATACCCTAATCTTCGGCGACTTCTTAGCTCGCCGACGATCCTATCCCTATCCCGTGCCCCATCAGAGAGTTAAGCAAATAGATTGTGGGGCTTCAAGAGTTTTTCGGCTTGCTTCGCCGGACTGGGAGTTAGGTGGATAGATTATGGGACTTCAGGAGTTTCCTGACTTGCTTCGCTAAACGAGAGTCAAGCAGATAGATTGCGGTGCTTCAGGAGTTTCCCGGCTTGCTTCACTGGATTGGGAGAAGGCGGATAGATTGAGAGGCTTTAGGAGGTTCCTGGCTTGTTTCACCAGATTGAGAGTCAGGCAGATAGATTGCAGGGCTTCAAGAGTTTTCCGGCTTGCTTCGTCGGACTGAGAGTCAAGTGGATACTTTTTTTCATGAAGGGAAGATAAGGCTGTATTGAAAAAGGGGTTCTTTTTTATTCTTGAAAGAGAGTCGTACATCACAGTCGTACATCCTCAAATTGCTAGCATTCCAAGTTCGAGGAAGTTGAGTACCGTCAAGTTCAGCAAGGCGATAGGCCCCTTGCGATAGGGCCTCGATCACCATGTAGGGACCTTCTCAATTCGGAGAAAGCTTGCCACACTCCCCAGGTTGGTAGACTTCGGCTCACCGTAGGATGAAGTCACTTGGGCAGAAGGCCTTTAGCCTTATGCGAGAGTTGTAATATGGGGCCACCCGTTACTGGTATGCCGCCATACGGAGCCGGGCTTTGCCCCTTATCTCTTCTAATAAGTCTAGGTTGAGAAGGCAAGCTAAATTCTCAACTTCATCGTACTACTCTACCCACAGTATGGGTAGGCCACTTCTACTAGAATTATAGCCTTAGAACCGATGACTTGGTTGAATGGTGTCCACCTGTCATCGTTCAAGGCGTAGTATGGTTGGCTTATAGTACACTAGGGAGCTCCTCAGTTCAATGACCCTTGGCTTTATCCAGCCTAGTGTGAAGTCCTTGGAGGATGGTTCTGTTGGTCGCCTCGGCCTCCTCATTGGTCTATGGGTGAGCCACTGAAGTGAAACGATGGTAGATATTGAGGTCGGCACAAAACTCTTTGAATGCCTAGTTATCAAACTACCGTCCATTGTCGGTAATGATTGAATGTAGAATATCGAAATGGTAGATGACTGACTTACATAGGAAAGATCTGGCCTTATCTTCAGTGATCTGTGCTAGCGATTCGGCCTCGACCACTCAGTGAAGTAGTCGATGGTCACAATTAAGTATTTTCATTGATCGAACGTAGGGGGAAAGGGACCTAAGATGTCCATCCCCCACTGAGCAAACGGCCATGGAGTAGAGAGTTGGGACAGCGGTGAAGCTGGCTGACATTGTATGTGAGTGTGCCATTGGCAGTGATCACACTTCCTCATGAAGTTAGCTATGTCTTCCCGCATGGTTTCCCAGTAGTATCCCTGCTGGAGGGCCTTGATGCCAGCATCCTGCCCCCCACATAGTTTCTGTAGATGCCTCGTGTATCTCTTGGAGCACATAGGTGGCTTCCGAGGGTCTCAGACATTTCAGCAGGGGGTAGGAGTGGGACCTCCGATAGAGCTACCCGTCGATCAGCAAAAAGTGTGCAGCCTTCTTGAGAAGACTGGCCTCCATGCAATTCTCGGGCAAAGCATCATCCATAATGTAATTGACATAGGATCTATCCAGCTTGCCTCGAGGGCAACTATTGGACTTCACCTAAAACCTCGTCAGAATTTTTTTTTTAGCTACCGATTTAGCAACCAATTTTTTTTTTAATTTTTCAGGATTTTTTTTTAGCAACCGATTTAGCAACCGTTTTTTTTTTTTTTGAATTTTTTTTAGCAACCGATATTTTTTTTATTTTTCAGAATTTTTTTTTAACAACCGATTTAGCAACCGATTTTTTTTATTTTTTAGAATTTTTTTTAGCAACCGATTTAGCAACCGATTTTTTTTAATTTTTCAGAATTTTTTTTTAGCAACCGATTTTTTTTATTTTTCTAAATTTTTTTTCAAAAAAAATATGTCAAATTCAGTTGCTAAATCGGTTGCTAAATTTTGCAACCGAAAAAAATCGATCATAAATTTTAGCAACCTATACTTTTACAATCGATTAATTTTGATTGCAAAATCGATTATAAATTAATTTAGTAATTAATTTTTAATTATTAGTAATCAAAATATTGGTCGCTGATTTTTGTTGTAGCGTATGTCCGAGGGATCTCCAAATTCTTTCCCGCATCCATGCGTTCCTGCGTCCGTCGGCTTTCCGAGAGTTCTCCATGGGGTTGAGCGACGTCGGCTTTCCGAGAGTTCTCCATGGGGTTGAGCGACGGCATTTATTTATAGCAGTGGAGTTATGCGTCGACGTAGAGGAGATTAGCGTTGATCTTCCTCGTAACCAACACAACCTCTGCTCTCTCAAACCACTCAAAACGTGAACTGTTGGATGTTATCCGTCATCGATCCTTCGGTGTTGTCCCTGCAGAGTCCACCTCTTCCATTCGGACATCCAGCTCCTTCGAACATCTCGACACGGAGGTGGACGACCAGTGATGGCAAGCGGCCGATGGTGAGCTCGGACAGAGGAGATCTGGGAGGAATAGCAACGCTCGATCTTCTCAGCATTGAGGAGGACATGGTGACTCACAATGGGTGGAAAACCGGTGCATTGGAAGCTTGAACGGCCATGGAGACTTGGTGAATTGAATTTTTCCGGCGGCTTAAGGTGGTGTCCGGCGAAGAAGATGAAGCATGGAAGGAGGAGATCGGCGGTGAAAATGGAGTTCCTGGTTTGGTAGCTTAGGATGACCCGTGGGGCGGTGAGGAAGATGAAACGTCCATGAGAGAAGAAGGCGACGGATTCTGGGATTTTCCAGCGAGATCCGACTTCTCCGGCCGTAAGGAGTGTCCCGGCGATGAGAGAAGAAGATCGGCATCTTCCCCCGGCAAAATCGTGGCTTGAGGAGGCCTGTGGTCCACGGATCTGTTTCGTGGACCAGCAGCAATGGAGGAAATGGACCGTTTGGGCATTTAATGGACCAATTAGCTTTAAATTTCATGCTTTAAAAATCGTGCTAATTCATGACAACCTACTAATTCCTTCAAAATTCATTTTCCGGTTCAATTGAAGTCCAAATTGCACGCCGTTCAAGCCATTGGATTCCAAAAATTGCACTCTACAACTTCATTGAAGACCATTTCTTCTAATTCTAACTCTAAGATTTTCAAAAAAAATCTATGAGAAGTAAAAGGGACGAAATTAAACAAATTTGAAAATTTAATCCTCAAACATAAAATTATACATTAATCATCACAATGAGGAAATAAATATATCAATTAAACTAAATATAGTGAGAAATAAAATGTATAATTATGTCCCTATCAAATTTTTCCCATACTTAACTTTTACACGTTCTCGGGCAACTAGCTATACAATTAATTAAACACACCAAGACAACTCACAACTTACTAAATTTTTCCAATAATACCATACAAATATTACATATCATAAGTCTTAAACAGAATCAAGAATTCAAATATCATAACACAATATGAATTAAATATACTTAACAAAATTAAACTAAAAGAAAACAAGAAACCTTCATTCAAAAAGTAATTAACAAGTTTGGTAAACACTCATAGGCCACTCTCAATTCACTCAAATGTTTACAGAATAAAAGAATTTCACTCAAAATTCAATTCAAACCAAATCACTACTATAGGCTTGCTTGCTTATCCAGTCTCCATCACTTGTATCACTTGTCACACATAGATCCAATGGTCTTTAATCAGGATTGTAATGGGGCTTAGGTTCAGGGTAGAAATAAAAAGGAATATTGAAGTTAAAACTCAAGAAACTAATAGAGCATTAAGACATAAATTGAGTAAATCAAGACATTAAATGCTCCAATATTCAATCCTTCTAGTTTCTTCTTCTCGTTTGGGGCTTAGGTTCAGGGTAGAAATAAAAAAGAATATTGAAGTTAAAACTCAAGAAACTAATAAAGCATTAAGACATAAATTGAGTAAATCAAGACATTAAATGCTCCAATATTCAATCCTTCTGGTTTCTTCTTCTCATTTGCTGCATAGACTGAAAATATTTCAAGATGAAAAAGCATATGTCTGTATACACTATGCACAATTGATAAGACATGTGGATTTCTTGAACTGACTTGCTGCCAGAGGTCTTAGTGATATATTGATCTCTACATACATTTGTGATCTACCCCATTATCTCACCAATCATAACTTTCTATTTTCTTCCTTTTTTTTCTTTTTCTTTTTGTTTTTTTTTCTTCTCTCTTTTTTTTCTCTTCAGCAAAAAGACATTGAAACATGGCAAGAGCATCTTACTCCCATTACATTCCATTTTTTTCAAAAGAGAGGTATAGCAATCAACAGTAGCTTCCCCACACTTATTCAATTCACACTCTTGTCTCAAAATCTATCAAACAAATCTCAATGCTGTACTAGCTCTTGAGATAGGTAAAATATAAGGATAATAAATTGGCTCAAAGCTCATAAATATGGACTTCAATCAACAAAAGAGGTTAAAAGTTCAAAGTGGATTCACTAAAGTTAATTGATTCAAGGTTGGCCATTTAAGCTAAGTGGTGTAAAATCTTATATGCCATTGTCATTTCTATGTGTACATGTGAATTTGGTAACCTTGACTAGCATTTACAAACAAATTTTAGAGTAACCTAGCATGAATGAACACACTCATAACAGAAACAAGTATATGCATAGGTCCAAAAGCCCACCCCAACATGTTTTTGGTTTATCAAAACAAGTTAATACAATTCAAAATCAAGCTCAAGTCAACTTTTAGTCTAAATATGTAAGTTATTCATTCAATCATGTTATGACACTCTTATATTAATTTAGTCTAAGTTTATAGCACATAAATCCATAGATATCATTGGAAAAACATCTTAAAAATACTCAAATATTTTTTTTATTTTTTTATTTTTATCCAACTCTCAATGCAAAGCTCTAAATGCAAAGAAAAGATAAAAATAGATTTAATGCCTACAAATATAAATAAAGAAAGGATAAAGAATGCAAATCTGATCATGGCCAGTTGGCCTCCCTTGGGTTGCCTCCCAAGCAGCGCATTTGTTTAATGTCATTAGCCCGACATTCTATTTGTTCACTCCATCTTTGCATGTATCAGTCGCACCTTTGATCACCTTTGATAGGTAATTAGAGACTTCAATGGTAGCCACATCTAACAAGAAAAACAACCAAAATCAATAAATTGAAGTAGAAAAAAAATATAAAACAAACTAAAGCAAAAAAGGAAAGACTGTTGGGTTGCCTCCCAACCAGCACTATATTTAAAGTCTATAGCTAGACTGTCTTCTCTTTATGGGTCTCTTATCATAATGATGACTTTGAAAGATTCCAAGCCACCACTAACATATGATTTCAGTCTCTGCCCATTTATCTTGAAAGTGATACCTTTTTGATCCTTCACCTCCACTGCTCCATATGGAAAAACTTGTGTCACAGTATATGGTCCATACCATTTAGATTGAAGCTTACCTGGAAATAGCTTTAGTTTGGAATTAAAGAGCAAAACCTGTTGTCCCACCTCAAACTCCTTTCTTATGATGTGTTTGTCATGCCATCTCTTGGTTCATTCTTTATAGATCTTGGCATTCTCATAAGCTTGCTCTTTAAACTCATCCATCTCATTCAGTTGCAATGCTCTTTTCTCACCCACAGAAGTTAAATCAAAATTTAAGTATTTAATGGCCTAATAAGCTCTATGCTCTAACTCCACAGGCAAATGGCAAGCTTTTTTAAATACTAATCTATATGGGGACATTCCAATTGGTATTTTAAAAGCTGTTCTATAAGCCCACAGTGCATCATCAAGTTTTTCTACCCAATCTCTCCTATGCAAACTGACAGTCTTTTCTAAAATTCGTTTCAGCTCATGGTTAGACACCTCAACTTGTCCGCTAGTTTGTGGATGATAGGCTGTAGCAATTTTATGAGTTACCTATATTTCTTTAATAAGTTGTCAATTTGTTTATTATAAAACTGGGTTCCCTCATCACTAATTAGAGTACATGGTACACCAAACCTAGTAAAAATATTCTTTTTCAAAAATTTCATTACAGATTTGGCATCATTTTTCTGCAAAGCTACACCTTCTACCCATTTTGAGACATAGTCAACCGCCACTAAGATGTATTCTTTAAAAAAAGACTTTGGAAATGGTCCTATAAAATCTATGCCCCATACATCAAAGACTTCATACACAAGTATATTATAAAGAGGCATCTCATGTTTTCTAGAAATATTACCTGTGCATTGACATCTATCACATGCAGTTACATACCTGTGGGCATCTCTAAACAAGGTTGGCCAAAAGAAACCTGATTGTAGGACCTTAGCAGCTATACGAATTGGTCCAAAGTGTCCTCCTACTTCTCTGTCATGATAGTGCTGCAAGATATAGTACATCTCCTCCTCTGGTACACATCTCCTAATTATGCCATCTGCACATACCTTAAACAGAAAAGGCTCATCCCAAAAATAATGTTTAGCATTAGCAAAAAATTTCTTTTTCTGTTGGTATGAAAGATCATGAGATAATACTCCACAGGCAATAAAATTTACAAGATCAGCATACCAAGGTTGAGTACTTACCTGCGCTCGAATAAATGTTCATCAGGAAAACACTCATCAATCTCATGTTCTTTACCATCCTCCATGGAATTTTCTTCTAGCCTCGATAGATGATCTGCCACCACATTCTCTGCTCCAGATTTATCCCTTATTTCTATGTCAAACTCTTACAGCAACAAAATCCACCGTATCAGCTTGGGCTTAGCATCCTGTTTAGTAAAAAGAAACTTCAAAGTACTATGATCAGTATAAACAATCATTTTTGACAAAATCAAGTAAGATCTAAATTTATTAAAAGCAAACACTACAGCCAATAGTTCCTTTTCAGTTGTGGTGTAATTCCTCTGAGTTGCAGTCAAGGTTCTACTGGCATAATATATTGGCTGAAATTTACTTTCTCTCCTCTGTCCCAACACAACCCCTACAGCTTCATCACTAGCATCACACATTAATTCAAAAGGCTGTCCCCATTCGAAAGCAACCATTATAGGAACATGGACCAACTTCTGTTTCAAACAATTAAAAGCAGATAAGCAGTCAGCAGTAAACATAAAAGGAGTATCTTTCATTAGCAAATTAGATAATAGACGTGCATTTTTTGAAAAATCTTTGATGAATCTTCTATAAAAGCCAGCATGTCCTAAAAAACTCATAACTGCTCTCACTGATATCAAGGAAGGTAATTTTTCAATTACTTCCACCTTAGCTCTATCTACTTTTATCCCCTTAGATGATATCCTGTGACCTAAAACAATACCTTTTTGTACCATAAAATGGCACTTTTTCCAATTCAGTACTAAATTGGCTTCTTCACACCTCTGCAGTACTAAACTCAAGTTATGCAAGCATTCATCAAATGACACACCAAACACAGAAAAATCATCCATAAATATTTCTATGAAGTGCTCAATCATATCATGAAAGATGGCCATCATGCAATGTTGAAACATTGCCGATGCATTGCATAGCCCAAAAGGCATTCTATGGTAGGCAAAGGTACCATAAGGACAAGTGAAAGTTATCTTCTCTTAATCCTCAGGTGCTACAATTATCTGGTTATATCCTGAATATCCATCTAAGAAGCAGTAATATGCATGCCCTGCCAGTCTTTCTAACATTTGGTCAATGAAAGGTAAAGGAAAGTGATCTTTCCTTGTAGCATCATTCAACTTCCTATAATCAATGCAAACTCTCCATCCAGTTACTTTCTTAACAGGGATTAATCCATGTTTTTCATTTCCAAGCACCGTAAAACCTCCCTTTTTAGGAACTACTTCTACTGGACTAACCCAATTACTATCTGAGATGGGGTAGATAATACCTGCATCAAGCAATTTGATCGTCTCAGCTTTAACTACCTCTTTCATGGCTGGGTTGAGTCTTCTTTGAGGCTACACTGATGGTTTGAATTGCTCCTCCATGAGTATCTTGTGTGTGCATATTGTTGGGCTGATTCCATGTATATCTGCTATTGTCCAACTAATGGTCCTTTTGTAAGCTCTCAGCACCCTCAACAGCTTCTTCTCCATCGCATCTGTCAAAAGAGAAGAAATAATAACAAGTAAATGAGATGGAGGTAATAAAAATACATATTTTAAATGTGAGGGAAGCTGTTTCAATTCTAATTCTGGTAGTTGGTCAATGGATGGTATCAGGTAATTTATAGCTCTTCTCTCCAACTCTTCAAATGGTCTTCTCTGTGTGTAAATTTGTTTGCTATCCATCATTGCTGCATATTGGCTTTCTTCTTCGCTTCCTCCTTCATTTCTGTTGGTTGAATTAAGATGTATTGCAATTCATCTTCAGTCATCATCTCTCCAACCTTCTCCTTCACAAGACAATCAATGCAGTCAATTTGAAAACATGATGCTACATCTTATGGCTTTTTCATAGCTTTAAAAACATCGAATGTTACTTGTTCATTATGAATTTTCAATATCAATTTGCCTTCATGCACATCTATCAATGCTTTACCAATGTTAAGAAATGGTCGTCCTAAAATGATAGGTATAACATGATCTTCTTCCATATCTAGAACTATAAAGTCAACTGGCAAGATAAATTTATCTACTTTGACCAAAACATCTTCTTCTATTCCTCTGAGATAGGTTATAGATCTATCTGCCAATTGCAATGATACCATGGTTGGCTTAGGCTCACCAAGTCCTAGTTTCTTAAATATTGTGAGTGGCATTAAATTGATGCTAGCTCCTAAATCGATTAATGCATTAAAAGTGCAACTACCAATTAAGCAAGGTATATTAAAACTCCTTGGATCTTTAAGCTTCTGTGGTAGTTTATTCAATAGGATGATTGAGCATTCTTCCTTGAGTATCACTGTCTCACAATCTTCCACCTTCTTTTTGTTTGATAGGATCTCCTTGAAGAACTTAGCATAGCTGGGCATCTGAGAGATAACATCAACAAACGGAAGATTAATATGCAATTGTTTTAAAATTTCTAAAAATTTAGAAAATTGCTTATCCATTTTCTGCTGATGTTGTCTCTGGGGAAAAGGCAGTCTTGGCTTATATGGAATAACTGTAGGAGCTTTTGCTGGTGTTTCATCCTTTTTATTATCGTCCCTCTCTTTTTCAACAATATCTTCTGTATCATGCTCTTTCTGTTGTACTTTTGGTTCCTCTATCTCTTTGCCACTTCGTAGGCTAATAGCTTACACATGCTCCTTGGAATTCTTTTCTGTATTTCTTGGCAAAGTTCCAGGTCCTCTGTTAGCTAACATGTCAGTTATCTGCACAACTTGTATCTCCAAATTTTTCAATGTTGCCTTATTTGCTTGGAATCTAGCCTCATTTTGTTGCATGTATTTCCACATAATATCTTTCAAGCCAGGCCTCTTCTCTTCTTGAGTCAGTTGTGATGGTGGTAGTGGTGGGCATTGCTGAAAACCAGGTGGTTGATATGGCCTCTGAAGTGATGGTGGATTCTGAATGTTCTGGTTTCTCCAAGATAAGTAAGGGTGATTGCGAAGTCCTGGATTGTATGTATTGCCCATACTGCCAGTGCTTCAATCGTTTTGTTCATTGCATCAAGCTGAGCTGAAAGTGTGGCCACAACATCCACTCCAAACACACCACAGGGTCTCCTGTGATTCTGTCTTTCTGAGTTCCAATTCACATTGCTATCTGCCATATCTTCCAATAGGCTATAAGCTTCATGGCTGTACTTCTTTAAAAATGAACCACGTGCAACTGCATCTAAAACTGCTCTCGCAAAAGGAAGTAAGCCATGATAAAATGCATATACTTGTTCCCATATTTCAAGACCATGGTGGGGACACTTTCTACATAATTCCTTAAACCTCTCCCATTCCTCACTAAAGCTCTCAATCTCATACTGTGTAAATATGGAAATGTCTAATATAAGCTTTGCTATTTTAGAGGGGAGAAAATATTTGTTTAAGAACTTATCAGCTAAGTCATCTCATGTAGTTATGGATTCAGTTGGAAAAGAGTTTAACTAACTTTTTGCTCTGTCTCTCTATGAAAATGGGAACAGCCTAAGTCTAATGGCGTCTTCTTAAATCCCATTATGTTTAAAAGTGTCACATAACTCAAGAAATTGACTTAAATACTCGTGAGGGTCATCAGAAGGCAAACCTAAAAATTGGAGTGAATTATGGATCATCTGGATAAAGGCAGGCTTTATCTCAAAATTGTTCGCCTGAACTGGTGGCCTCCTAATGCTTAATTGTGCTCCCGTGACTCTAGGCCTGATGTACTTAAACAAAGGTCTATCTCCATGTGGGTTTTGCACCTCCTCATTGGATACGTGTGGGAGATTCTGAGGGTTATGTTCACCAACATCTTCCATGGTTTTGCTGTTGATATCTACCAAATCTGTTCTTAACCCTTCCAGTAGTTGTCTGAGTCCACGTCATTTTTTCCTGAGCGTTCTTTCTATTTCCGAATCAAAATCTTCCAAAGTATCTACAGTTCTCCGGGACATAAAAAATTAATAACACAAAATAATAAAAGATGCAATAAAATAATAAAAAAACCCAAATCAATTAGCATATATGAATTTGAATGTTGTCCGTTACTGATCCCGGCAACGATGCCAAAAACTTGACATGTATTCGGCAAGTGTACCGGTCATGTAAGTAATATAGGATAGTAACCCAATGTCGTCCTCTAGGATTAGAGACAATCACCCAAATTATGATACCTACTTATATTGTTTGGTAAATTGATTTCGAGTAAAAAAAAATAAATTGAAAATTAAACACACAATTAAATTATGATGATCGCAAAGTTTTAGAAGAAGATAGAATCTAGAATAGCTAAGGCGTCGGGAATTTAACCAAATCGATGTGATAATTAATTCTGAATATGCTAATTTGATTTTTTGATTTTACAAGCCAGCAGGTTTTCTTAATTGATTAATGCACTTTCATTCAAATTGCACTAATCTTATCCAAAATTATTAACCACGGTGGTTAAGACGTGATTTAAATAATTCAGATACATTAAATTTTTATAATCCTAATCATTGCATAGATCAGTCATAGTTATTCAGATAGGATTTAAATCTATGGATTTCTTTTACTTTTCAACTTAGAAATTTAATAGATCAATTAAACTCTAGATAAATTCATTGAGGAATTAATCAAATCATCCAAAGCATTACGATCACAAAAGAATTCTCAAGTAAAAGCAGAAAATTAAATTAGTCATTGAAGTCCATAATTAGTTACACATATTCATGATCTAAAATAATATAAAGACAGGAAAAAAATTAAATCAAATAAAATCAAGCACGTTCTCCGATTTCTTTCGGGATCCCCAATTTCTTTCCCGCGTCCACGCATTCTTGCGTCCGTCGGCCTTCCGAGCGTTCTCCCTGGGGTTGAGCGACGACATTTATTTATAGCAGTGGAGTTATATGCGTCGACGTAGAGGAGATTAGCGTTGATCTTCCTCGTGACCAACACAACCTCTGCTCTCTCAAACCACTTAAAACATAAACTCTTGGATGTTATCCGTCATCGATCCTTCGGTGTTGTCCATGCAGAGTCCGCCTCTTCCATTCGGACATCCAGCTCCGTTGAACATCCCGACATGGAGGTGGACGACCAATGATGGCAAGCGGCCGATGGTGAGCTCGAACAGAGGAGATCTAGGAGGAATAGCAACGCTCGGTCTTCTCAGCATTGAGGAGGACATGGTGACTGTGGAAAACCGGTGCATTGGAAGCTTGAATGGCCATGGAGACTTGGTGAATTGGATTTTTTCGACGGCTTAAGGTGGTGTCCGGCGAAGAAGATGAAGCATGGAAGGAGGAGATCGGCGGTGAAGATGGAGTTCCTGCTTTGGTAGCTTAGGATGACCTGTGGGGCGGTGAGGAAGATGAAATGGCCATGAGAGAAGGCGACAGATTCTGGGATTTTCCGGCGAGATCAGACTTCTCCGATCATAAGGAGTGTCCCGGCGATGAGAGAAGAAGATCAGCATCTTCCCCCGGCGAAATCATGGCTTGAGGAGGCCTGTGGTCCATGGATCTGCTCCATGGACCAGCAGCAATGGAGGAAATGGACCGTCTGGGCGTCTTATGGACCAATTAGCTTTAAATTTCATGCTTTAAAAATAATGCTAATTCATGACAACCTACTTATTTCTTCAAAAATCATTTCCTGGCTCAATTAAAGTCCAAATTGCACGCCGTTCATGCCATTGGATTCCAAAAATCACGCTCTACAACTTCATTGGAAACCATTTCTTCCAATTCTGACTCTAAGATTTTTAAAAAAAATCCGCGAGAAATAAAAGGAACGAAATTAAACAAATCTGAAAATTTAATCCTCAAATATAAAATTATACATTAATTATCACCATGAAAAAATAAATATATCAATTAAACTAAATATAATGAGAAATAAAATATATAATTATGTCCCTATCAGAGCTCGATCTCAGATGGAACCTCGACCCTAGTCAGGAGCTTGATCTTGGATGGGAGCTCGACCTCGATACTTATTTGATGACAGCATCCAAATAGTACCTTCTACCGGCTCGATTACTAGCTGGGTTAGATATGGACTCCATGTCAGCAGTTATGCCATATCAGCCTCCATAATTCAAAGTTGAAGGTAAAATGAACCACTAGTCAACAGGTCAAGCAAATATAGATGCTGCTTGGCTATAGTATGCAAGTACGCTTGCATTCAAGTGTGATTTTGGCCTAATTGATCATTCTTTTTGCCTTGGGCGAGGGAGCATTTTTTCAAAATAATACTAAAAAATATTTAATTACAGAATTGGGATGGTTTTAAAAGTATTTATAAATCTAGGATTGTTTTGTCATAGAGGATACTATGCTTGAAGTTGTGGATCCAACTTATAATTTTAGATGGCCAGCTTGGTACTAAAATGGCTATTCTAAAGTTGCGGATCCGATCCACTATTTTAGGTGTCAATTAAAAGAAATTGTACCATACTTCGTGCAACCGGAACACTCACAAGATGAATTTAGCAAAAAGATTACCAATGTGGATGAGTTTTAAGGCAAAATGGTCAGACACTTTTGAGAAAACTTAATAATTTGAAAATAAGGTAATTGGATGCACACTGAGATGGGTTAAAAGACCCCATCAGTTACCCCCTTTCCTTCCCTTCCAAAAGAAAGGGGGATGTGAGGTATAAAGGGGAGGAAGGATCACCTTAAGATTAATTGAAGGAGGTATCGAGCAAGAATAAAATGAGGTTTAATCTAGTGTTTCAACTAAAATAATGGCAAAAAAAACTTGAGACCAACCCAAAGTAGTAGTGGTGTTGGGGAATACCTCATACATTTACATGTCGTTGTATCTAAAAAATTGACATGAGCCAGAAAATGCCGACACATTGCAAGGAAGAGTATGCCTTCCAATTGACGGCTAGTTTCATTTCCTGGATAGTCATGATCTTGATGCCGAGAGCAAAGGGAACTGGGGGTGGAAGGGGCGGTGGCAGCGATGGAGGAGGAGGCGAGGGACTGCTCAATGGCGGCCTTGACAGCGGTGCTGGATAAGTTGGCCTCGTGCATGATGTGATTGACGGAGGGGTCGTCAAGGATGAAAATGATGAGTTGCTCCGGCTTGACATAGAAGGCAAGGAGCGGCTGCTGCTACTGCTCCAGTCAACCGCGATGCTGGTTGGCCTGGGCGTGCTCGAGGGTGGCCATGAGGACATTGGAGATGGGAGGCTCGACGACGCCAGAGAAGGTGGGGGAAGAATTGGTAGCGGGAATGGAGTTTGGTGGAATTGTTACCAGGATTGGGAGGAGGAAGAGGAGGCGGGGAGGCGGTCGAAGGCAATGGTGAAGCAGACCTTGAGGGCGCAGCACGGGAGGGGGTGGGAGGAGTGGGGATGGGATCGGATGCAGGCCTAGTGGAGGAGGTCGGAGGGGGCAATAAGGAGGGTGGTGGCCACATGGAGGGGGGTGGTTTGCCCATGGTTCTTCCATGCCGCCTCCTTGATCGACATGGGGGACTTCTTGTACCAGAATGCCTCAGAATCTTCCCTACTGATCCGGACACGAGCCTCCAACACCTCTCCCAGAGCTCTGGGAGCTCCTTCGCCTTTGCCTGGATGTCCCAAAATTTAAAAAAAAAAACTTTTTTTAATAATCTCTACTTTTCCAAAAATGGGCAACTCATGAAACTCGGTGATCGCCGCCTCCATTTCTTTGCACCATATCGGAAACCTGCCACGATCTAAAAGCATAGTGCTCTGTGAGCCAATTACATATCTTATATAATAGAAGCTTTTTATAATTATTTTCTAACTCATATATGATATTTATTAATAAAAGAGGTATTTTTTTATTCATCATGTACTATGTTTTATATTATTTATCTTAAGATTATGATGAATCCCATATGTTATGATGATGGATTTAGAATTATGATGAATTCATAACAATGAGATCTAAAATCCTATAAATCCCAATCTAAAATATTTCTGGTCGAAGGATTATTGAGTCAAGAATCGATATTTCCAGAAAGACTGGCATCCTATATATACTTCATAAAGGGTGGTTGGTCTTACGACCACTTATGTAGGAACACTAATACAAGGATGTGGGTACTCATTTGAAAATAAGTCTATTGAATTGATCTGTCATGAGAACATCTTATTGAAGTTTTACTCGTCAAAAGATGATTCTCTAAGTGGGAGTTATGCAAGTAATCCTTAGACTTGAGATCACCATGAAACCTTGTGCACATGAATCCATAGTTTGGTTCATATTCATTCATGACTAAGTTATATATGGGATGCTCATGAATATGAAGAATTGGGTATGAATATTGTAAATAGGTCAACAAGGAATTGATCACTCCTAGTAAGAAAAGAATTTATCCCATGAAATCTCATCATATGATGATCCAAGATCTTTGATCAAATCATGATGAAATTAGAAATGAATTCTAATCTTTCACCGGTCGAGTCTTCATTATTGAATCGAGATTCAAATGAATAAAGTATTAGGAGTTGACAAATTTTTATATTCATCGCTTATTTGAGATAAAGAATGATCGAAAGATTGAATTACACAGTAACTTGCCACTAAAAGATATTTTGATAATTTTATCAAATTTATCATCTTCTAGATAGGCATAATACATTACTAGATATTAATCATGTATTGTGGATTTTTATGAATTAAAATAATTAATTCATGAGTCAATTTGAAAGATGATCCAAATTGATAATTTGGGCTAGCTTGATTTTGACCTAATTTAATTATTCGGATTCTAATCGAATTGTTTAACATAAAACTAGACCTACTGCTGGCTAGATATAAAGTCCAAAGGATCATACATGCTAAGAAATTGGTCAAGAAAGTTAATTATATTTTTATTAGGGTCATATAGGATCCTAATTGACTAGCTAATTAACATGCTAGCATATGCGGGCTAGTCTAACTCCTAACCTAAATAGATTATGTTAGTTTACTTGCTATTTGGGTTTGCCAATTTAGGCAGGACTTAGATTGGATTAAGCCCAAAATTTTTAACCTTTTTAGACTTTTTAAATGACTTATCCGCACCATATTGCAAGAGTTCTAAGGGCTTACTCTTGGTCCTTTTGCAGAACAATCACTTTTTGATGATAAAGTCAAACGCCTCCTCTCTCTCCCTATTCCACGCCCAATTGGATATGCTTTGATCGGTCAAAACATGTAAAGGTGGCATCAAATATATTTTGGCATGAAGAGGTGTGTGCGCATGGGTTGGTTGGTGCACATAAGGAGGACCAAGAGTCTTTCTATATCTAAATCACTTTTCTCTAATAAGCCCATCCAAATCACACACTCTTGGATTGTATTTGACATAGTCTTTTGGCCATGTGGTAGAAGGAAACTCAAATGATTTAAGAAAGAGATGTGAGAAGATATCTTTTGGAGCATAAATTTTCAAAACATCATATTTATATGGTGTTTCATCATCCCACTGGATTCCTTCTGCTTTAAGAAACTTATCTAATAAATTATATATTAGATAAGTGGTAAGGAATGGATGTGTTTGGCGCCTCCTTTCATTGAGAATCATCCAAACATTGTTTGAATGGTCTCTTCTTTTTCTTGTTAGGACAAGCCTTTAAATCTACTAGATTTAATCATAGTGTGTTACAGTAGTAAAAAAAATTCATTTGGCCCTGACACGGCATCCTCCTTGGTGGCTGACATGGCCACATGCTTCACGGGTATCTCTAAGTCTCCCATCAAAAGAAGACGGCTAGTCCGCTTGCTCTATGAGGAGATCGGCCAGGTCGGCACCTCGGCCATGTACTTCTCCACCTCGGCCCCATCTTGGCCACGTCCTCCGCCACCTCGGCCCTACCGTGGCCATGCACTCTGCCACCTCGGTCAGCACTCTCCGGCTCCGCCTGCGGCACACCAGCGCCCAGGTCAGCTCCAGTCTGGCACCTCACCCGTGGCAAGCCCATGCCAGGCTCCCACCCGTAGCAGTTCACCTTGCCTCCGCTCCGTGAGGTGCGACCTCGTGCTAATTCGGCGATCCTGTGCCCAGTCCTGCTCAGCCCGGCGGGACCTCGCCCGGTCCGGCGCTCCCGCGCCCCAAGTCTAGCCGGGTCTGGTAGGGCGCCTGCTCCGGTTCGACGATCCCGTGCCACAGGTCCACTCCGTGCAGCTCCCTCTGTCCGCTTCAACTCCGGCTTGTGCTGGTCCGGTGCGCCCAGTTTGGTACGCCCGGTCAACTCCGGCTTCACCTCCTTCCACGCGCACCCCAGCTCCAGTCTGGCATGCGCAGCTCCGCCCGCAGCATCTCCCACTCTGGCTCCGCGTCTCCAACCCAGATCTATCCGCTCCGGTGCCTGGTCCACCCGCAGGAGGCCTCCGCCCGCACGGGGCCCTTTCGCCCGTAGCAACACCAGCCCTGTGCTAGTCCGGCGTGACCTCGCCATGGTGGCTCCCAGTTCGGCATGCCCGCGCACCCCGATCGCTCCGGTCCGGCACTTGGTCTAGCCCTTTCGCCCGCAGCAACTCCGGCCCTGTGCCAGTTCGGCGTGACCTCGCCATGGTGGCTCCCAGTTCGGCACGCCTGTGCGCCCCACTCGCTCCAGTTCGGCACCAAGTCCAGCCCTTCCGCCTGCAGCAGCTCCGGCCCTGTGCCAGTCTAGCATGACCTCGCCTTGGCGGCTCCTAGTTCGGCACGCCCGCATGCCCAGTTCGGCAAGCACATGCTCCCAGTCTGGCATAACCTTGGCGCTCCCAGCACCCTGCTCTAGTGGGTTCCGCATGTCCCATTCTGCGCGCATGAAGAGATGACGTGCCTCGATCCACCCGCATAAGGAGACTGCTTGCCCCTGCACCTCGGTCCATGTGCATGAGGAGCCTCGTGCCGCGCATCTCGAACCGTATGCACGGAGAGCCTTCGCCTGCCTCATCTCGGTCCGCATGCCACGGTCCATCTGACTCCATCCCAGGTATGCTTCTCAAAGTGCAGGTACGAAGGAAACCTGGATGGCAGCCCCGACAGGAAAAATCACCGTCCCTGTCAGACCTGAAGCACGCTGCCTACAAGGAGGGATATATTAAAACCCCCAGGTCACAGTTTACACTAATCAGGAAGGATTGCCCCATCCAAGGCACTGTGCTCCTTCACCAACCTTTTAAACCACCTAGAAGAAGAAGGTTCACCAACCTATCATAGTCTTCCATGCTTGCAAAAGCCTCACAGGCCTATGCCAAGAAGAACATGCCTCCCTGAATGACAAGGGTCGCTTGTCTACATAAGACCAACATGAAAAGGTAAGGGAGGTAAGAGACAACAGGCTCTCTTGAGTCCTACATTATCTTTCATTCTTATCACCCTCTGAAAGTAGAGAGTTTTCCAAGCTCTTTACCTCAGAGGTCTTCTGCTCTCCTCGATCGTCCCACTGACTTGATCATCGGAGTGTCTTCGCCAGAATCCCTGACCCAGGTCTCCCCTGTTTTGTAGGTCTGCTCGACGGAAAGAGCTGATTCATGAGGCCGGAAGCCAAGCACCCGACGAGAGGGACCTGACGCACTAGAGCTACGGGCCACGACAATCTAGGCGGCAATAGATTGGTGCACCAGGAAGGGGGCAGATCAAAGCTCCTTAACAGGTGAACAATAGTAGCCACCTTCGTCCTCTACCCCTGGGGGCAAACTGGGGGCATGAGGATGGGGGCACAGAAGCTTCTCCCCTCTCTCGGAACTCCAAGGAGTGGTCTCAAGAAAAGGTTCTGACCGAGTCTGAAGGGGACATTGTTATCCCCGTCAAGATTAGGCAAGGAATGTTCAAACCCACACCGATGCCATGGGTGGCTGGCCGCATAGGTTCCACAAAAAAAAAAAGAGAAAGAAAAGAAAAAGAAAAAAGGGGAAAAGAAAAAGGAAGGAGAAGAGAAGAGGAGAAGGAAAAAGGGTCTAATCATCGTATTCATGCTCGTGGTCTTGTAAAAACACCATGCACTTCCCATGCAACGAAGATCTATTCTTCTGTTCAATAGAATCCTCTTCTCCTGTGCAACGGAGATCTATTCTCCCATGCAACGAAGTCCTCTTTCCCCATATGGAGATCTATTCTCCCATGCAGCGGAGCCTTGTTCTCCCATACAGAGGAGTCCTATTCTTTCCTATGGTAACTCCTTTTTCTGTTATCTTTGCAACATAAAAAACTATGTTTCAATCATACAGGAAGAGCTACTACATCATCATCGATGAAGCCCTGCTCCCCCATGCAACGGAGCTCTCTCCCATGCAACAAGATCTCATTCCTTCCATGCAACGGAGCTCTCCCCATGCAACGGAGCTCTCTCCCATGCAACAGTATCTCATTCCTTCCATGCAATGGAGCTCTCCCCCATACAACGGAGCTCTCTCCCATGCAACGGAGCTCTCTCCCATGCAACAGGATCTTGTTCTCCCATGCAACAGAGCTCTCTCCCATGCAACGGAGGTCTTCACCATGCAACGGAGCTCTCTCCCATGCAACGGAGCTCTTCCCCATGCAATGGAGCTCTCTCCCATGCAATAGGATCTCATTCCGCCCATGCAATGGTGCTCTCCCCCATGCAACGGAGCTCTCTCCCATGCAACGGAGCCTCAAGCTCCCAGGCAACAGGATCTCATGTAACAGATTTCCATGCTCCCATGCAACAGAGCCTCATGCTCCCACGCAACTGACCCATCTTCTGCTATGTTAGGGAATCCCATTCTCTCTTGAGATGGTGGTCGGCGAATTTAATTCTAGCATTCTCAAGGAAGAAATATATTTTTCATTATCGGAGCTAAATAGGTAACTCCTTTCTCCATTATATTTAAGACATGAAAAACTGTGTTTCAGTTCTACAGGAAAGGCTCCCGTACTACCATCAAGGGCTAGTACTACGGTCCGCCAGAGCCTGTCACTGCCCACAAGAATTCTTGACAAAATCCTGGAGTCTAGTCCAAATAAAAGCTCGAAACCCAGTTCCGGCATAACAGCCCGGAGTTCAGTCCGGATGGAAGCACGGAATCCAGTTTCGGTATAAAATCCCGGAGTCCAGTCCAGATGAAAGCCCGAAATCCAGTTTTGGCATAACAGCCTGGAGTTCAGTCCGGATGGAAGCCCGTAACCTAGTTCCGGCATAATATCTCGGAGTCCAGTCTGGATGAAAGCCCGAAACCTAGTTCCGGTATAACAGCCCGGAGTTCAGTCCGGATGGAAGCTTGGAACCCAATTCCAGTACAAAATCCCGGAGTCTAGTCCGGATGAAAGCCCGAAATCCAATTTTGGCACAACAGCCCGGAGTTCAGTCTGGATGGAAGCCCAGAACCTAGTTCCGGCACAAAATCCCGAAATCCAGTCTGGATGAAAGCTCGGAACCCAGTTCCGGCACAACAGCCCATAGTTCAGTCCAGATGGAAGCCCGGAACCTAGTTCCAGCATAAAATCAAATCTCGGAGTTCAGTCCGAAAAATGCCATGGAATCCAGTTCCAGCATGAAATCCCGGAGTTCATTCCGGAAGATGCCACGGAACTCAGTTCCGGCATGAAATCCCGGAGTTCAGTCCGGAAGATGCCACGGAACCCAGTTCCGGCATGAAATCCCGGAATCCAGTTCTGGCACAACAACTCGGAGTTCAGTCCGGATGGAAGCGACAAGATGCGATTCCCAAAAGGTGGAAGAAGAAAAGGCCCGTCACCTCATGCACACCATACAAAGACAAAGAGTGGGATTTCATCCTCCACTCCATGCAAGTCTGATGCAAATAGTGATCCAGTCACTCCATACAACACAGGCATTGGAAGGTACAAAGTTTGTAGGTGCATACACTGTACTTCTCCCCTCCTGAGGGCTCCCTCTCCTGCTCTTTGAGTTCCTCCCCCAGGATGGCTCCCCCGAGGTCGAGTATCTAGCTGGAGTCGAACTCTTGCTCCTTGAGTTCCTCCCCCAGGATGGCTCCCCCGAGGTCGAGCATCTGGCTGGAGTCAAACTTCTGCTCCTTGAGTTCCTCCCCTAGGATGGCTCCCCCGAGGTCGAGCATCTGGCCGGAGTCGATCTCTCTCTCCTGCTCCTTGAGCTTCTTCAGCTAGGATGGCTCCCATCGTCCAGCAACTTCTATGCCTTCATTAAAGGTTCCAAGGGGTGCTTTGAGCTCGGCCACATCAACTATATGCCCGGTCATATATGTGTGCACCCAAGTTGTGCACCTTACCAACCTCTTCCTCCATGGCACCACCTTCTATCTAGCCAAGGAGGAGCCAGACTAACGTACTAGCACCATCATAGCACAACTAACCAGAGGTCGAAGCACCTACAGGCAAGTAAGTTTCAGAAACACCACTTTCTACTTTGTTTTGCAGGCCACTCCCAGTTCATGAAGAGGATGGCCAGACTCGATGCCTTCATCTAGGATCTTAAAGATCGATGGCTAACCTCCGATAAGTTCAGCTCCATCTAGCGATTGACTTCTTGAAACCAGTACAGAACCCACTAAGGTGCAGAGTCGAATGGATGATGGTACTCCCTTTATCCAAAACGTAGATGTTTTGGACTCAGGGAGTGGGGGCAACTGTTATAGTAGTAAAAAAAACTCATTCACCCCTGACACGACATCCTCCTTGGTGGCTGACATGGCCACATGCTTCATGGATATCTCCAAGTCTCCCATCAAAAGAAGACGGTGGGTACGCTTGCTCTATGAGGAGATCGGCCAGGTAGGAACCTTGGCCCCACCTCGACCATGTACTTCGCCACCTTGGCCCCATCTCGGCCACGTCCTCTACCACCTTGGCCCTACCTTGGCCATGCACTTCGCCACCTCGGCCCAGGTTAGCTCCAGTCCGGCACCTCGCCCGTGGCAAGCCCGTGCCATGCTCCTGCCCATGGCATGCTTGTGCCAGGGCACCAAGCCCGTGCCAAGGTCATGCCCGTGGCATGCCAGCACCAAGGCATGACCCCACGCCAGTCCACCTCACCTCCGCTCCGTGCGATGCAACCCCGTGCCAGTTCAACAATCCCATGCCCGGTCCAGCTCAGCTTGGCAAGACTCCGCCCGGTCCAGCGCTCTTGCACCCCAAGTCCAGCACTCCCGCACCCCAGGTCCAGCCCAGTCTGGTAGGGCACCTGCTCCAATTCGGCGGTCCCGTGCCCCAGGTCCGCTCCGCGTAGCACCCTCCATCCGCTTCAACTCTGGCCCATGCTAGTCTGGCACGCCCGTGCACCCAGTCCGGCACACCCGGTCGACCCTAGCTCCAGTTCGGCATGCCCGATCGACTCTAGCTTCGCCTCCTTCCGCGTGCACCCCAGCTCCAGTCCGGCATGCGTAGCTCGGCATGCTCGCGCGATGTCCTTCCGCCCATGGCATCTCCTGCTCCGGCTCCGTGTCTCTAACCTAGATTTGTCTGCTCTGGTGCCCGGTCCACCCGTGGGAGGCCCCCACCATCATGGGGCCCTTCTGCCGGTAGCAGCTCCGGCCCTGCACCAAATCGGCATGACCTCGCCATGGCGGCTCCCAGTTCGGTACGCCCGCGCGCATCGCTCACTCTGGTTCAGCACCGGGTCCATCCCTTCCGCCTGCAGTAGCTTCGGCCCTGCGCCAATCCGGCATGACCTTGCCATGGTTGCTCTCAGTTCGGCACACCCGCGTGCCCAGTTCGGCACACTAGCACCCCGCTCGCTCCGGTCCGGCACCAGGTCCAACCCACAGTAGCTCCAGCCCTGTGCCAGTCTGGCATGACCTCTTCATGGTGGCTCCCAGTTCGGCATGCCCGCGTGCCCAGTTCGGCACTTCTGCGCTCCCAGTCTGGCATGACCTTGGCGCTCCCAGTGCCCCGCTCTAGTGGGTTCCGTGCATCCCGTTCCGCACACACGAAGAGATGACACACCTCAGTCCGCGCGTAAGGAGACTGCCTGCCCCTACACCTCGATCCACGTGCATAAGGAGCCTCGTACAGTGCATCTCGAACCATGTGAATGGATAGCCTCCGCCTGCCTCATCTCGATCCATGTGCTACGGTCCATCTGACTCCGTCCTAGGTATGCTTCTCAAAGTGCAGATATGAAAGAAGCCTGGATGGCAGCCCCGACAGGTAAAATCACCGTCCTTGCTAGACCTGAAGCGCGCTGCTTACAAGGAGGGCTATATTAAAGCCCCCAGGTCATAGTTTACACCAATCAAGGAGTGCCCCACCCAAGGCACTGTGCTCCTTCACCAACCTCCTGAACCACCAAGAAGAAGAAGGTTCACCAACCTATCATAGTCTCCCAGGCCTACAAAAGCCTCACAGGCCTATGCCAAGAAGAACACGCCTCCCTGAATGACAAGGGTCACTCGTTTACATAAGACTAGCATGAAAAGGTAAGAGAAGTTAAGAGACAACATGCTCTCTTGAGTCCTACATTATCTTCCATTCTTATCACCCTCTGGAAGCAGAGAGTTCCCCAAGCTCTCTACCTCAAAGGTCTTCTGTTCCCCTCGATCATCCCACTGACTTGATCATTGGAGTGTCTTTGCCGGAATCCCCGGCCCAGGTCTCCCCTGTTTTGCTGGTTCGCCCAACGAAAAGAGCCGATTCATGAGGCCGGAAGCTGAGCGCCTGGTAAGAGGGAACCGACACATCGGAGCTATGGGCCACGACAATCTAGGCGGCAACACAGTGTAACCTAAGCTGTAACAATAATTACTTGCATTCCAACTCATTCTTCCATTGCAAGTTTGAAAGTAAATTGTAATTTCTCCTGGCATTTGTCCATTTCCAATGTTTGCATTCTTTGTATGTCTGGTTCGAGTTAAACTTTTGTATTTGCTAGTTTGATTTTCTTTTGGACAAGACCATGGTTAGCTTGTGGTATGAATTATGTCTAGCAATCATGTTATTTTTTTCGAATGCCCATATCTATCTCTGGACCTTGACCTGGTGTTGGCCTCCATGAACCACTATCATTATGTGGACATTCAGATGGAAATATTATCGGTCATCCCCTACATTGTAGGCACCTTTATTGTTCTTTTACATAAGTCATGCTTATGTCTATGCATCAGATGATGTGTTTTCTAGAGGTTATGGACATGTATGAACTCTTGTCCCCTGTTATCATCTTGTCTCACTTAGGAAGAAAAAAAATAATACCTAGGTTAGACTCAAAATGTGATCCCTTTCTAATGTCCTTGGAGGTGCCGATGCCAAACTATCTTTACTAAAACACTAACAATCAAATGACTGGAGCATGTTCTGATCATCTCAAATGATCTAGTAATCCTATTTCTTTAAGCCATTTTGATTTTTCTTGAAGACATGTACAAGTATCATAATCATTGATCTCAAAGGGCACCTCCATAAGTGGATTAGTATTTAGTAGGCAAATGAGGAATAAGTAATTGCATTGAAAATATCCATCCTCCAGTGTTCTACTATCCTCCTTTTGATGTGTTGTTAGCAAGTAAAGCAAGGCCTATCTAACTTGATGAATGAATGAATTATGCTAAAACTAGCCAGGGGGATCAAATAACATGGACTATCTCGTGCAATCTCTCATGGAATATTTATTAAATTATTATACAAACTTTTTTTCCTAATTTTGTGGCTATCTATTGTAATCATTATTTCTATTAGAAAAGCAACTTGTTTTTTAATGAATAATTAATTATGGCTTTTCTTAAATCTCCCCTTTTTGGAATTTTGATTGAGGCTAATGATTTTAATCTTATGGTGGTTAGAGGGTAGAACCTTGCAGGGCTGAATTTGGGACAGATTTAGGAGCTTGGTTGTAGTACTTTATTATGATGAGTAGTATGTTTTGGGACTTAAGCTGAAGAAAGTGAAGAGGTCAAAGATAAGGGAAACAAGTTATTAGCTTTTTAAGATCCTTTGGTTGATAGTAGTAGTTTCTGTTGTGGGGCTTTAGAATAATAACGTATCAACTGTCAAGTATTGAGTAACAATATAAATTGTAATTGAATAGGAAAGAAACCTTTGGTATAGCTAGATTGATGATTGATCAATGTTAGCCTATTGACTATCTAATGATTTAATCTTTTGCATGTACTTTTTTCACCTGGTTTTCATTTGTCATGTATTTTAACATATAGTTTCCATTCTTCATGTTATCTTTTCTTTCCCTTTAAGTATATTAGTTTGTTTAATATTTTTAAATATTTTGTTCGACTAAGATGATGGACATATCACCATCACTTCATATTTGAATATGTTTCCATATTGATCTTGTAAAACAAGCTTTGTTACATCAGACATTATCTTGAGCGACACAAATCTACATGTATCCTCTGACATTTTAATACAGGAAGATCTTATCTTAGTAAAACTATTTTTTTAAAAAATTATTATTAATTTGCAACTGATTTTGCAACAGACTTTTAAATTTTTTCAAATTTTTATTAATTTACAATCGATTTTACAATCGATTTTTATTTTTTTCAATTTTTTTAAATTTGCAACCAATTTTGCAGCCAATTTTTAATTTTTTTTTAAATTTTTATTAATTTGCAACCGATTTTGCAACTGATTTTTATTTTTTTTCAAATTTTTATTAATTTGAAACTGATTTTTATTTTTTTTAATTTTTATTAATTTGCATCCGATTTTGCAATCTATTTTTATTTTCTTTCAAATTTTTATTATTTTGCAACCGATTTTTAATTTTTTTTTCAATTTTTTATTAATTTGCAACCGATTTTACAACTGTTTTTTATTTTTTAAACTTTTTTTTATTATTTTGCAACTAATTTTTAATTTTTTTTAATTTTTTGTTAATTTGTAACCGGTTTTGCAACTAATTTTTATTTTTTCAAATTTTTATTATTTTGCAACCGATTTTTATTTTTTTTTTAATTTTTATTAATTTGCAAACAATTTTGCAACCAATTTTTAATTTTTTTAAAAATTTTTTAAATTTGCAACCGGTTTTTATTTTTTTAATTTTTTTTATTAATTTACAACCGATTTTGCAACCGATTTTTTTAAAAATATTTTTTAAAAAAATAATTACTTAGCAACCGAATTTGCAACCGATTTTCTGACTTGAAAATCATTTTTTTAAAAATTTAAATTTTATAAATATACCAAAAAAAATAATCGGTCTCTAAATTGGTTGCTAAATTTTTGTAACCGAATACAATCGGTTACATGTGTTTTTGCAACCGATATATTTCGGTTGCAAAATCGACTACAAATTAATTTTGTAACCGATTTTTTGGTTGTTAAAATATTATTAAAAAGTCAAAAAAAAAAAAAAAAAAAAAAAGAGGAAGAAGAAGAAGAAGCCTCTTTACCGTTTCGATTTTAATAAATAAACTTTCCATCTTTATGTTTGAACATGTTCCCGACTGACTGAGGAGGGATCAGACATGCTTTTGTGCAGCACCAATATAAAAATTAAAATATTTTATTTTATTTAAGAATTAAAAAAATATTTGAGAAATAGAATATTTTATTTTTATGTAGACTCTTGCACTTTTTTTATTTTTTTTTAAGAATTCTAGTATTTTATTTCTATGCAAAATCTTATTAAATTTTGGATTATAATATATATTAATTTATTAAGGAATACGGTCTGATAAGTTTCTCGGTATTTATTTTTCTTTGTATAATCTTAGTATTTTATTTCTTGTTTTGTTTTGAAACTCTTCTTTATACAATGCTTTGTAATTGGGCACTCAAAAAAAAAATAAAATAAAAATAAAATATTAATTAATTAATTAATTAATTTTCTTTCTTATTCTCTGCCATACAAATTTGTTATCGGCATCCTGTTTTCTAAGTTTATACCACACCGGTTTCATATACAAATCATCAGCCAGATTGTTGAAAAAATCAAAAGCAATGCGTCTTTACGAGCTGCCAATTTTGATTTGATTCTGATTCTTAGACAGCTTAATGTTAACGCGCTACGGGGTGGCGTTTTCGTGGGATTGGATGACATTAGAAGCATGGCGTCGCAAGCTCACGTCACTACCACTCACGTCACAACTCATAAGGCCGCAAAGTTGGCTCGTCTAACTCGAGAGTTCATGCCGCTCCCACGCGATGGCCGAAAAGGGAAACGAAGGGCCAGGGAACAAGGACGGCCGCGTGGTGGGACCGCACAAAGCTAACCGAAAGGGCCTTGGTAAATTATGCCAACATGGTGAGCATCCACTTTCCGATAGCGGCTATACACATCCACGGTACGCACTGCAAGGAATCCTTGCTCATTTTGGCCGTTATTTCTTGTCATAATTGCAAATAAAGGGTTAATATTTTTGTGCAGTAGCCTAGTAATTTTGTAAAGAAATGCTTCGAGGTGCCTGTAGGATATTGTTTTGACCAAGCAACTCCAAATTCAGCCATTTTTAGCGTACCAGAATTTTGTTTTTTGATAGGCCGGATATATCATACATTCCCGGTATGAATATATCTACAAGAATCTAAGAATAGATTTTTATGTATATCATAAAAATTTTCAGGAATGGCATCAATATTACTAAAATTTTACTACAGTACTTCTTTATAATATTGTATTATAAAAATATTAAAAATATTAAAATATTATAATGTTTATATATTATATTATTTTTTTAAAAAATATATATTTTTAATTTTTCAACCTTCTATCTTCTCTTTCTTGTTGCATGCCGTCGTTGCCTTCTTGCCACTCGCAATCCTGCTTGCATGTCCTGCCTCTTTTCCTCCTCAACACCCCTCATCCTCTACGCCATGCTCCGTTTCTCCTCCCCACACCCCATTTTTTTCTCCACCTCCCACTGCACGCCACCACTATCTCCTTGCCACTAAGATGCCCCTCCTCCCTGTAGCCCCCTTCTCCTCCTCCTCCCCTTTGCTCCTTGTTGTGCTCCTCTCCTCCCAATGCCTCCTTCCTCTTCCTCTCCATCACATGCCACTGTTACCTCTCTGCTGCTATAGTGCTCCTTTTCGCTGCACCTTTCCTCCTCTTCATTGCATGTTGCCGCTACCTGCTCACCACTATGTTGCTTCTTTTTGCTGTGCCCCCTTCTTACTCCTCCTCACGCCCTCCACTCACCGTGCTCTTCTTCCTACCCACACCCCTTCCTCCTCCTCCTCCTCACCACATGCCGTTGCTAGCTCCTCGCCACTCGCATTCCCGCTTGTCAACCTCTTCACCCTTTGCCTCCTCTCCGACTCCTCTATCTTCGGTGGCAACCCAGCCAGAGAATTTTAGAGAGGAGGAATAAAATGAAGACTTTTTTTAAAAATAAATCTGAAGTTTAATTTAATTATGAAACTTGCCATCTATTTCGATGATCAAATAATTTTGATTTTAAAAATAGTAATATTCACTATACCAGTCATGCATGTTAGTACTTGTTGAAAGAAAAATCTAAGTTATCCATCTTTAATCAATAATAAAAAAATAAAATATTCTTTGAAGTAAAACTTGGTTATTATACCAAATGGTAGAGAAACTCTTTGTATGCTTGGAATGGCGCCGAATAGCATTAAGCCTATTTGGATAGATAACATAATAGTTAGAAAATGGTTTTAGTTGACCACCTAACATAATTACAGTATCATTGTAACCTCAGCGGAAGAGTCTGGATGAATTGTTGGGCTACAATTAGCTATTCTTTTATTTTTCCGTATACCGACTATTTGATCATAGCAAAACATCTTTTGTAGCTCACATCACAGGGATCCTATAATTATTTCAACTATTTTATTTTTTTCAAATGTTGATTGTTTATAATCTCTCATGTTTGAGCTCGAGACTTCACATTCACATGGATGGATAGCAATTAGCAAAGCTACTAAACCGTTAGTTATGTTTCTTACCAAAAAAAACAATTAGTTATTTTAATGCAACTATTAAGAATTTTTTTTAAAAATAATATAAAAAAAACTTAATTACCAAAATAAGTGATCCTTTATTTATTTACCGATTTAGGTGGCACGTGGCAAATAACGAGATATTTTCGGAAAAAAAATTTGCCACATTGGATGGCCGTACGAATTCAACTGAGAATTCGTCTTTTCAAAAGCCGAATTCAAGCCCCCGTACGCAACCCCGCATTGGTAGTCTGCGAGCTCGCCACGTGGTCTGCGAGCTCGCCACGTGGGTAACATTTCTGAAATCGTCTTTTGAAAAGACGAATTCGACTGAGAATTCGTCTTTCCGAAAGATGATTTCAGGCAGAACTTCCCCCCGCCAGGCCTTCTTCTTCTGTCCTTCTTCTGTTCTTCCACCATCCCTCTTCCCCCCCGGCCCCATCCCTCCCCACTCCCGGCCCCATCCCCCTCTCTCGGTCCCTTGTCTCTCTTCCCCACCCCCGCCCCCCCCCCATCCTCCTCTCCCGGTCCCCTTTCTCTCTTCCCCACCTCCCCGGCCCCACCCCCCCCCCCATCCCTCTCTTCCCCACCCCCCCCCGGCCCCATCCCTCTCTCCCGGTCCCTTGTCTCTCTTCCCCCCCCCCATTTCCCTCTCCTGGTCCCATTTTATATCCGGTCCAGCCCCATACTTTTTAAAAGGTTTGATTTTATTTTGATCCGGTCTAATTTAATTTTTTTTGGTTCTTTAATGGTCTCTATGATTTATTATTAAAAAAATTTTGTTTGTTTGTTGCTAAATCTATTCGAAGGAATCCGATTCGAAAGAAGTCCAAGAATATTTGAAAATATACCGGTAATTACTATATTTCTTTTGTTATTATAATCTTTTTGAATAATATTATTATGTTGTTTGTTGGTATAAAATTTAGAATAATTAGTAGGATAATTTTGGTATGAAATTTAGAATAATTAGTAGATAATTTTGTTTGATTTATGATGTTTTTGTTATAATATATGTATTTATATATTTTTGTTTATATTTATATAATATGTAATTGATAATTGTATAATTATAATTGTATTGATGATAATTAATTAAATTAAAAATATATATTATAAATTAGTGTATTGATATTATAATTGTAATATAATTATTCTAATTATTAAAATTTTAATATTTAGTATTCTAATATAATTGTAATTGTATTGATAATAATTAATTAAATTAAAAATATATATTATGTAATATTATATTGTAATATAATTATTCTAATCATTAAAATTTTAATATTTAGTATTATAATATAATTGTAATTGTATTGAAAATGATTAATTAAATAAAAGTATATATTATAAATTAATGTATTTATATTTTATTTATAATATCATTATTCTAATTATTAAGATTTTAATATTTAGTATTATGATATAATTGTAATTGTATTGATAATGATTAATTAAATAAAAAAGTATATATTATAAATAAATGTAATGATATTATAATTGTAATAAAATTATTCTAATTATTAAGATTTTAATGTTTAGTATTATGATATAATTGTAATTGTATTTAAATGATTAATTAAATAAAAAATTATATATTATAAATTAATGTATTGATATTATATTTATAATATTATTATTCTAATTATTAAGATTTTAATATTTTGTATTATGATATAATTGTAATTGTATCGATAATGGTTAATTAAATAAAAAAAGTATATATTATAAATAAATGTATTGATATTATATTTGTAATATCATTATTTTAATTAGTAAGATTTTAATATTTAGTGTTCTGATATAATTGTAATTATATTGATAATGGTTAATTAAATAAAAAAGTATATATTATAAATAAATGTATTGATATTATATTTGTAATATCATTATTCTAATTATTAAGATTTTAATATTTTGTATTATGATATAATTGTAATTGTATTGATAATGGTTAATTAAATAAAAAAGTATATATTATAAATAATTGTATTGATATTATATTTGTAATATGATTATTTTAATTATTAAATGTGCCGAATGAATTTAGGTTAAGCATTTGATTTTCTATATATATTTTATTTAAATTTGCATTTCATTGAACCGTAGACCCATCAATTGCTTGATATGCATATTCTGTAGTATCCGTACATGTTTTTATACTTGTACGGATCTGAGAATTATGCATGTTGATCAATTGATTGTCCAATTTGGATAGTTTGGGAATTGCAAATAATTTTATAGGTCAATTTATAGTAATCAAACGGTGTGCAATGAAGGCCGAATGAAATTTTGATCATCATTTTCCTTTTGTTCTTCGCATACATAAATATTTGTATATAGAGAACTAAGGGGAAATGCTGCCGAAATTTTATTTGGTCTTCATTGCATACCGTTTGATTACTATAAGTTGACCCGTAAAATTAATGCAATTTCTGAATGGGATATGGCCTTTACCTAGTAGTTGATAATATGATGCATTCATCGTGATAGTAAAATAATTATAATTTTAATTTTATTGTCATATTAATTATGTAATTTAATTAGTTTGTTAATGATATCAATATATGAGAAAGTTATTTCTAAATATATTTTGTTAATTAAACATGTAGGATATAATGGGAGAAAGAATCACAGCATAATGTTATATGGGTGGTTCTATGATTAATGGATCAAATGGAATTGAATACAATCAGGGACCAAAAAAGGCAATTAGAATCAGTTCTGATATGACATTCCAAGAGTTGGAGAATAAAATATGTAGAGTTCTCCATATTGATAGAACTGAAAAAAAAGTTTTGATTATCTATAGATATCCACAAGTTGTCCAGCCGACATTTATAAAGTATGAACCTGTTCCATTAACCGATGATGAAGACATGGAGATGATGTTTTCAACTATCGGTTCACATTCATGTATATCGAGTGCAGAGTCATATATAGATATCCAAACCATTGAAGCTCCTGAACTTGATTGCGAACAGGATGATTACGAAGAAGCTGTTCGAAATATAGCAACAACTCGTGTAACTGAACAGGTTCTATCATATAGTACTCCGAATATTGCAGATAATGAAGTGGAAAATATTGGCTCAGTTTTTATTGTAGATCCATTACGTACGGTGGACAGTAATGTACCGGAAAGTAATATTAGAGAAGCATCAATATATATAGCTGCTGATGACAGGGTGCATGTCGATAATCAACTTTTTAGTGAGAATGATGATGAAAGTGAACATGACTTGGCTGACAAAGGTGACGAGGCCGGTACTTCACATCCAGTATGAAGTCTGGATGATACCACTATTCCAAATTATTCTACATTTGAAGCTCCATCTAGAACATTTACCCAGATTGATTGGAATGCTGCAAATATGTCAATGTATTATTCAATGCAGGAACAACATGTTATATGGCAAAGGAATGAGGAGTTACGTAAAGGACTCCGCTTTATAGATAAGGCAGAATTGCAGACTGCAGTAAAACAATATTCTGTTGAAAGACATCTGAGTTCAAAGTTATTGAATCAAATCCAAATCTATGGCATATCAAATGTAAGAGCAGAGATTCTGGTTGTCAGTGGATGTTGAGAGGTATTAAACGGCATAATTTTTTTGAGATCTCACGATATACCGGTCCTCATACATGCCTATCTGCAATGATGTCTCAAGATCATTCTGGTTTGGACTCCACTTTAATTGCTAATGAAATTCGGGACCTGGTTAAAGAAATTCCTACCATTACTATTGCTGGACTTGGTGCAGTCATAAAGAACAAATACAACTATACACCAAGTTATAGAAAATTATGGGATGCCAAACAGAAGGCGATAGCGATGCTGTTCGGAGATTGGGATGTGTCATATCAATTGCTTCTGAAATGGTTGCATGCTGTACAAACATTTAATCCGGGTACCTGGGTTAAATTTATCAGCACTCCAACTGGTATACCAAATTGTGCCTAGTTTGATCGTGTATTTTAGGCCTTTGCACCCTCGATTGAAGGGTTTAAGCACTGTCGTCCAGTCATAAGTATCGATGCTACTTTCATGTATGGAAAGTATAAGGAGAAATTGTTGATTGCAACTGCTACTGATAGAAATAATCAGATCTTTCCACTTGCATTTGGTATTGTCGATGAAGAGTCAGCGGACACCTGGGGTTGGTTCTTAGCTTGTATCAGAAATTTTGTTACAATACGTCAGGAAATTTGTCTAATTTCTGATCGACATGCTAGTATACTTGCTGTAGTACAGAATGAGTATCTGGGTTGGTAGCCACCACATGCTTATCATGTATATTGCCTGCGTCACGTGGCAAGTAACTTCAATTCAAGATTCCGTGATCCTAAACTAAGAGATGTGGTGAAAAGAGCTAGAATGCAAACGCAGCCTAGAAAATTTCATAAATACATGAGAAATATTGAGAAATTTAACCCAGAAGCTGTTCAGTGGTTGAATGAAATTCCTTTAGCAAAATGGACACGTTCACATGATGACGGACGACGGTATGGGATGATGACAACTAATATATCCGAGTGTTTCAATGGAGTTCTGAAAAATGCTCGATTTCTTTCTGTTGTCGATCTCGCCGCCGCGCTCGTGGCCTCGGAATCGCCGATCCGACTAGACCGTCCTGCTCCTGGGGCCTCCTGGCTAGACCGGACCTGTAAGGCAAGGTCAGAAGATCCTGGCCGGGGATCCCGGCGAGGGAGCTCCGACGATCAAGTTAGTAGACGGCGAGAGGGAACAGACTCTCTGGGACGGGCCCCCGAAGGAGTCCCAGACTCAGAGAATTTACTAGCAAGAAAGATGCCAGAGAGACCAGAAACCCGGCTGGATTCCTTTGCCGAGCTCACGCCAAGCGATCCCCTCTCGGGACCTTGGATCTTGCTCTGGGAGCGGAGCTTCCAGCCTCTGTTTCTTACTCGTCTCACCTTACCTGGTCGTCTCTTCTCTCCTTCCTTTTATCTCCTCCCGTTGCCTGCTCGTTTTCCGCTCCCGGGAGGCTCCCTTGTCGCTCTCGTCGCCCTCCCTCCGTCCTTTTCTCTTTTTCCTTATGGTTCAGAGGGCCAAACGGCTTTCCGGCCTCGTTTGCCGAGCCTAGCGGGGAAAGAGTAAGGGAGGGGGTGCTGGTCGGGCGGTCGACCAGACCTCGGGCCGAGTGTGAGCGCTCTCCTTCCCAGGTGCCGGCGCTGTCCGTTATCGGGCCCTGTTTTGTCAGAACCGCGTCTCTCGACTGTGGAACCTGTCGGGCCGACGTAAGTGATGTTTCGCGTGCCGCCGCCATCCGTACGGGGCACCTTTCTCGGGGTGCGGCGCGCACGGCTCGAGGGTCAACCTCGGAGCCTGCGCCTCCGCTCTTTGGGACCTTCTCTGTACGAGCTGCCTGACCTCGGTCGAGGTGGACCCCTCCCGGGTGGACACCTGGCGGGGTGGCAGAAGGATGCTCGGTTTCGGTCGAGGTGGTCCCGTCTCCAGGGGCCACCTGGCGAAGGAGCGAAGGGGCCCGGCTCGACCTCGGTCGAGGTGGGACCGTCTCAGGGTGCCACCTGGCGAAGGAGCGGGGGAGCAGCCGACCTTGGTCGAGGTGGACCCCTCCTGGGTGGACACCTGGCGGGGCGGCAGAAGGACGCCCGGCTTCGGCCGAGGTGGTCCCGTCTCCGAGGGCCACATGGCGAAGGAGCGAAGGGGCCCGGCTCGACCTCGGCCGAGGTGGGACCGTCTCAGGGTGCCACCTGGTGAAGGAGCGGGGGAGCAGCCGACCTTGGCCGAGGTGGACCCCTCCTGGGTGGACACCTGGCGGGGCGGCAGAAGGACGCTCGGCTTCAGCCGAGGTGGTCCCGTCTTCGGGGGCCACCTGGTGAAGGAGCGAAGGGGCCCGGCTCGACCTCGGCCGAGGTGGGGCCGTCTCAGTGTGCCACCTGGCGAAGCGGCCGAGGACCCCGGGCCGAGCTCGACTTCGGGCGTGCAGCTGACTCGGCCGAAAATCTCCATGTGGCTCGAATCATGCCCGACGGGATCTGAGACCGACCACGTTATCATTACGGCCATAACACTTTCCATAACAGCATTGGTACAGTTGACTTTCTTTCAGCTTGTGTCATATTTTGAAGGCCGACGTGTCCAAGCAACAAAGGCAATGGACATAAATGAAATATTTACTCCTTTTGTTACGGGACATGTCATCTCCAACCAAGCCAAAGCGACATCGCAAACCATTACACGATTTGATAGAGCAACTGGCTTGTTCCAAGTCCAAACTGCTAGATGTGGACCGAACATGAACAAGGATAATAATACACAGGTATTTACAATCTTTATGTATCATTGAAAATATGTTATTACGTTGTGTATATGTTGAATTATGATTTTTGATGCTGTAGGTTGTTCATCTTTCCCAGCAGACATGTACATGTCAGAAATGGCAATATTTTCATTTACCTTGTTCTCACGTCATGGCTGCTTGTGCACATGTTGCCATTGATTTTAAAATATACATTGATCGGTACTATATATTACACGATTATCATCGAACTTATATGCCACAATTTCAACCAATTCCTCATGAAGAATATTGGCCCCAGCAAAATGAACATGGTATCATTATACCTGATGTAAATAGGCTGCGACAGAAAGGTAGGCCACGATCCACGAGGATCAGAAATGATATGGATATAAGAAAAGCCGGCAACAGACGCAAGTGTACAATCTGTAAAGAAGAAGGGCATGATAGGCGGTCATGTCCAAGGCTTCTACAAGCATATTAGTTAAATTATATCAGTCATATTTTACAGATGTTTTAATATATGGATTGTAATGTATTAGGCTAATCTTGTCATTGCTTTGTATTTTATTTGATGGATTGTAATATATGGATATGTTTTATTGTCTGATGTTTATAGCTTGTATATGGATTGATGTCCTTACTATGCATTAAATGGACTTTGTGATTGATTTTCTTTGAGTTATCGCAGTTATGGATCCTGGTCCTTCTGATAGTAGTGTACTACACGGTCAGCCTTCACATAGATCATCTTTGGTCTGGGAGGGACAGGATGTTGTTTTGCACTATCGACGTCGAGAGATGGTTATGCACAGATCGATACCGCTCGATCGTCATATTTTGCCATTGCTGATGCAGTCCGAATTCTATGGTCTAGCACGTGTTGGATTTATTAGATTGGACTGGCATTTGATCACTGCTCTCGTTGAGCAGTGGCATCCAAAGACGCATACTTTTCATTTTCCCATGGAGAGGCCACCATCACCCTACAGGATGTTGCTGTTCAGCTAGGTTTGCCAGTAGATGGTCTACCAGTGATGGGTAGTACACGGGTAGACTGGAGGCAGCTTTATCTTGAGTTATTAGGGGTCGTCCCACCGGATGATAGATTGCATGGATCACGATTGAGCTTGGTCTGGCTTACTGAGCACTTCCAGGATTTAGCATTCGATGCGGACGAGGCAGCCATTCAGTGCTATGCTCGAGCATATATTTTATAGTTGATGGGTGGGTGCCTTTTTATGGATAAATTTGGGAACAACATGCATCTATTATTTCTACCTTTATTAGCGGATTTCGAGACGGCCGGACAGTATAGTTGGGGTAGCGCTGGACTCGCTTGATTGTATAGAGAGATGTGCAGGGCGAGTCACAGAGATGTTACTGATATTGCTGGTTCGCTGTTGCTACTACAACTGTGGGCATGGGATAGAGTTCCGATTCTTGCACCCCACAGATTACTTCGACAGGCTCCAGATCCGATGATCGATTTTGATGATGATGGAGCCGGTTTACCGCAGGGACCATTAGGGATGAGGTGAGTTTAGAATTTACATAATATTTTTATACCGTGTATGATATATACTATTTTATTTAATTAATTTAATTAATTTATTTTGTAGATGGAGAGATCTTTTTTCTGTCACATAGGTACCTATGCATGTGGTCTCTTCATATCGTTATTTACTTGATCGACTGCGACCCGACGAGGTAATGATTATTTAAATTTTTGGTAATGATTGACTTGTTTTATTTATTCTTGCTTAATAAATTATGCTTTAAATTATTTATAAACAGGTCATATGACAACCATATACTGCCGCTATGATTGCATAGTTACCAGACTACTGTCTACAGGGTCTGGAGATCTGGTGTAGTAGAGTGCCACTAGTATGTTTTTATATAGTAGAGTGGCATTTACCCGATAGAGTGATGCGCCAGTTCGGGATGCGACAGGTCGTGCCAGATCAGTTCGATATGTTGTCTACACTACATCGTATTGATATGAGAGGACGATCTGATCAGAATTGGTCCACTGTTCATCAGGATTATATACAGTTATGGATGAGTCATCATGACTATATTATACATGGTGATCTATTCGATGGTACCATGGATTATCATGATCCTTATATGCAGTGGTATCGTAGGATCACTCATCGATTCATCAGTCGCAATGGTGCAGTATATGATTACATGGTAAGTAATTTAAATTTTATTATTTAAATTATAAGTTTAAATTTTGTCAAACTAATTATTTTTTTTATTTACAGGGTAGTAGTTTTACGACGATACTCGAGCGTGCGACGACCTCCCCGGATATACAGGATATAACATTCTGCCCTCCATACTCTTGGCGAGCATGCACGGATTCCACTACATGAGTTTTATCAGGAGGGAGACAGGGAGGACGAGACTCCTTCGCCTTATTATCCATATGCATCTTCATTTGGAGCACCTCCGCCAGCTCATCACAGGCGAGGTACGAGACGAGATATCATTGTTCCACATTCGATGCACGAGTTCACATCTACCGAGGATGTGGCAGCACATTTTGATTATACTACTGCACTGGATTTCATGGGCTGGCAGCATGATTATTCCGGACATGAAGCATCGTCGTCACATCATGTATCTGCACAGCAGGCATCACATGATGTAGAGCATGCTGCATATCAGGCATCACACGATATAGAGCATGAGACAGAGCAGCATCAGCCACCTCCGTTCCGTCGTCGTATATAGCCTGCACGCACTAGGAGACGGCCACCATGTGGGATCGAATAGTCATTTATTTTCGAATTTATTGTAATTCATGTTTTCTCGTTAATTTTAAAAAATTATATTTTTAATATATGTGTTTATTTATATGTGTTGTGGTCCAAAATATATAAGAATTATTTATATAGGTGTTTATTTATATATGTGTTTATATGTGTTCTGGCCTAAAATAGACAAGAATCATTTATTTGCTTAACTAAATTTAAAAAAATATAAATTATAAAATTCAAATTATGAAAATGATAAAAATTTTATTTTCTTTCGATTCTGTCATCATTTTGGTCCCCAGTCCGATTACCAGGATCGATCATCGGTTCACTTATTGGTCTTGCTACTGATTCGATCATCCGTCCATCTACTGATCCGATCATCGGTCCACATATCGATCTTAAAATGATAAGAATCATTTATTTGCTCAAGTAAATTAAAAAATATATAAAATATAAAATTAAATTTATGAAAATAATAAATTATTTTAGCATTTATTAAAATTCATGATTTCTCGTTAATTTTTAAATTTTTTTATTAAATTTTAATTAAAATAATATTATTTGGTGAAATCATATATACAATCGACAATTTATCATTATTTTATTTAATAAAAAAATATAAATTTTTTATCAATTTTTTAATAATTTTTTTTTATTTTTAACATAATTTGGTAAATAATATATTTAAAATATTTTAATTTAATATATTAATTATTTAATAATAATAATAATAAATTTTTTTCTTTTTTCAGTAAAATCGTGGAAGGATTCGACCATCGGTCACCGTCCCGATTGCCAGTTCGGCTAATCATCGGTTCACCTACCAGTCCTACTACCAATCTGACCATCGATCCACCTATCGGTCAGACCATCGATCCACATATCGGTCATGCAATTTTTTATTAATTTTTTATTTTTTATAAAATTTTGATATGTATTATTCACGAGTTATTTTTTTTTCAATTTTTTTTTTAAAAAAATTATTTTTATAATAAATCAATATTTTAAAATTATATATCTTCCCTTTATGAAATTATAATAAATGTATTTAATACAGGGGAAAGGATTAACTGGATTCGTCTTTCGAAAAGACGAGTCTAGTTTTAACCGGGTTCGTCTTTACCAAAGATGAATCCAAATTAACTGGATTCGTCTTTATCAAAGGCGAATTCAATTAAATTGTATTTGTCTTTTCAACAGACGAATTCGTGCACGTCATCACTACCACCTACTTCGGTAAATAAATTTCGCATCACCTATTTTCATAATTTTTTTTAAAAAAAACATTATTTTAAAAAATTACACCAACTATTAATGTCATTTTTCAGAAAGTGGTGCAACTATTAATTTCATTTGTCACATTAGGAAGGTCTTCTTTTAGTTTTCACACTCTCGTGTTGTTCCTTCGGCTTGGATAATTGCGTTGCCACAGCAACGAAAAGCCCCAACCTTGTTTTTCCTACTCAGTGCACCAATTTTTCTCCCGCAGTTGAATAAGAAGTCCTGATCATTGGAAGAGAGTATTGGAGAGTCTGATTTCGTTGATAGCTGCAAAGATTAATGATTCCAAATGCAACAGCACAATTTTTAAAATAAAGCAGCACAGCATTAAGCAATGGCAATTAGAACCTTGGTGCATATAAGCAGCTAAAAAGGAATTTATTCGCACTACTCAGCTGACACTGGTCACGTTTCTTTCCGATTCAAAGGTTAATTATGTGTGAGAACCCGGGCCAATAGGCCCTTTTTGGGCCGAAGTAGGTAATCCTGGCCGATTTCAATCCAAAAAAAAAAAAAAAATCCAAAATAGGAGACTTCGTCCCTGTTTGTTCGAGTGACAAGAACGTCAAAAAAATTAAAGGGTCGCCATGGTAGGGTGGGAGATGGCCGGAAGCGTGATGGGAGTCGGCTGGAATCTTGAACGACCGGACCTATCCTCGATAAGCCAAGAATTATTTCCTCCAAATCTTCTCTTTAAAACCCTCCTTAATCAGCTCTAATCAAGCAAGAATCGAGCCCTCCGCCTACCTCCTTCATCTTTCCCAGCTTTGGTAGCGATGGAGCTATCGTGGTGAAGCTATTACCATCCAAAATCCTCCCTAACCCTCCTACTCTCCTTGTTCCGGAAATTTTGAAGCTTTTCGGTCTTTCTTTTTGGCTGCCAAGAACCATCGCCACCTGCCATGTTCCCGCCATTGTCACCTGTCGCTAGTAAGAACCTCTCCCTCTCTATGTTTTATTTCTTGGGTGTTGATGCCATGGCAGTAAGGGGCAGCGTACGTCCCATTCCATTCATTCTTTGCTCCCTCTTTTGATTTCTTGATGGTGGCTAGATCGCAACCAGTAGCATCATCTTAACCTCACCCTTTCTCCGGCCGTGCTCTATCGAGCCATCGCCATGAAACCCCCTTCCCCCTTCCTCAATTTGCTGGAACCAAGGTTTGTTCGGGTTGAGCCAAAAAAACAGAAAGGAAAACAAAGGAAGAAGAAAAGAAAAGAAAGAAAAAAATGATGAAAAGAGAGAGGAGAGAGAGAAAGAGGAGAGAGAAGAGCGGAGAGAGAAGAGGAAAGAGAGAAGAGAGAGAGGAGAGAAAGAGAGAGGAGAGAGAAGAGAGAGAGAAAGATGAATGAGAGAAGAGAGAGAAGAAGAGAAAGAAGAGGAGAGAGAGAGAGAGAGAGAGAGAGAGAGAGAGAGAAGAGAGAAGAGAGAGAGAGAAGAGAAGAGAGAGAGAGAGAGAGAAAGAGCAAAATAATAAATAAATAAAAGATGGGAGATCAACTTTAATCCACTAGATTTCAATTTGATTTATTCATTATCAATCAAAACATATTCTCATAAATCGAATCCAAATGACTATTTGGATTAAACCCATAACCAGATCTAGACCTTGACATGACCAAGAATCTCTCTCATCATTCTGATTTTCTTTTCTCAAACTTAAGGTTAACTATGAATTAACTTATTTTGTTAAAGCTTTCATCACTTTTAATCATTATAGGAGTGTCAGATCTAGGGTTTGAGTCGCGTTTTCCTAGTGAAATCAATTTTCCTATAAGTTATCTCTACCCATAGTATATTTTACTATGCTTGATTTGATTTAAAGGTCTAATTATTCAAATAGATACTTTATATATTCTATGCATGAATATGATTTAGTAAAATATTAAGTTAAACATATATTTATTTTAAAATTGATTATATTATTTTATATCAAAATATGTGTTGTTTGTTGATCGTAGTGCTCATTAGTCTGACTATGATCATATAATTTAGGATCTAGTTTCCTTTTGGATCTCGAGTGGGATAATTACTAGCACATGACTGTAGATAGTATGTGTGGTTAGGAGTTAGTTTCATTCTAGGCCTAACCAGGCGCAGCAATCGCTGGCACATGTTGAAGATATATATTTTCTCGTTTAATATCAGAGCTAGTATCCTTTTAGACATCTAGTGAGGCGATCACTGGTACATAATCGATGGACGATATGTGTAGTTAGGATCTAGTCTCTTTAGGACTAGCCATCGACCGATCGTGACCATAGTCAGAGGGACTAGGAGAGCAAGAGTAAAAGTGGATGGCCATTCGTGGTTATGTTTATTTAAAAATATGGTATTCAAATGTACATTATTAAAAATTGGTGTTGATTGATTTACTATATTTGATTGACTTATGTACATGTATAATTATTAAATCATGTAATACATAAACTGGAGATAATGATAATTTATTGGGCTCGTGTAGTTCGTTATATCTTTTCTTTTGTCAGATGCTACACAGTAGTTGAGGCTCTGGACATACCGTAAGAAGCTAAGAGATTAGATAAATTTTTGATAAATTTGACTTATTCATTATGTTTAATGATTAAAAAGTTAGATTTATTATTATTTTATTAATTCTTGATATTTTGAATTAATTAAAAATTAAAAGATTGATCTTGCATATTCAATGAAATTAGAAGGATATGCGGCTATCTATCGTATGCTTGGCTTGGGCTACGGACCAAGGCATGGCATTATGGCTTGGAGTTGAATAATGACAATTTTTTTAAGCTAATGATGCATCGGAGGGAGTCTGACTAAGACTTCCAGAACTTAGCAAGGTAGGGTGGAGAAAAAAAGGTGAAAAAAGGAGGGGTTTTTACCATTGGGGAGCATATGCTGGCAAATAATTGGAGATTCGTTCTTCCGAGGTCTTTTACTTGATCGCTAATGATCACCTGAGCTGGTGGCATTAGGATTGCCGGTGAAGATGGTCGGGATGGGTACAAAGCCATGAGAAAGCTCGGCTAAGATAGATCGGGCGGCTGGTGGTGCAAGATCTAGAGCCATGGGGAGGATGAGGTGGGTTTGGCCAGAGCCTTCACCGGAGGAAGTTGACAACTTGGCCAGCATTACCCGAAGGTGGAGAAGCTTCCGAATGATGAGGTTGGTGGGGAAATGAAGCTCTGACTAGCAAAAGGGCTCCAGGTCAAGTCTCTTGGCCGAAGAGTCCTAACAGAAGTGGTGGCTCAGAGATTTTGTCAGCATGCCGGTGTGAAGGGAGATATCTCTGCTTTCAATCTAGAGCAAGGATTCCTTATCTTCCGATTCTAGGAGAAGGAAGAGTGATGCAGTGTTGCTGCGATCGTGGGTGGTCTCCGGTTAGGCTCTTGTGGTGGAGTCATGGAGGCCATGTTTCCACCATTCACTAGAAGCCATTACCTCTACTCTGGTGTGGGTGAGGTTGTCGTAGCTCCCTATGGAGCTTTGGGGGTCGGCAACACTGCAGAGCCTGGTTTGTTTGGCCGAAGATTTGGTTGTAGTAGATGAATGCACAACCAACTAGAGGAGAGTTGGATTCGCCCAAGTCTGCGCATCCACATCAACCTTTGCCAACCATTATGGCCTAGGATGCTGATTGGTGGACCAGGAGGTAACTAGTGGCAGCCTTTTATCTACAAGAACCTTGGTGGTGTGTGTCTCCGATGTGGCTTCTTCCACAGCATAGGGGAATGTTGTCAGGGTGGTGATGGAGGTCAAATAGGGCTCCAGTCTTCTAACTTAATCGGAGTGGAAGAAGGGGGAGAGGGGAATGACGGCGATGGCAGGTTCTTAGGTCCCTGGCTCATGGCAGTTTGGTAGTGGCTGCCACAATCGGAGATGAAAGGTGGAGTTGGTAGGATTTTAATTGGGTGATAGTGGAGTTCATAAACTGGAATCAAGGTGACCAGAGAAGGAGATAGAAAGCTCGGACCGGATGCCGACGAGTGGTCCAAGTCGGTGAAACTGGCATAGCGGCGATCACCACTCCAATCATCTAATGGCGCAGGTGTCGATCATGGTACTGAGATGAGAATTGGAGGTAGGTTTGGGCCTCTAGATTTGGAGCCCATTATAGTGGGCTTGGACGAGGAGGCCTATGAAGCTGGGAAGGAGGGGGCAGTGGGCTTGGGCCATTCGAAGCAAGCCTGATCCCCTACCTCTCAAGTGGGCTACGTAGGGACACGGGCCACCTCATCTCGATTTGATATTGCGGGGCCCAGTAAGAGGCCGGGTAGAAAGAGCAAAGTCCTGGTCAAGGGGCACCACCCAGTGATGAATAACTTGGAGTTGATAAGAAATAGCTACTATGAGGCTTTTGTTTTCATAGTAGGAGGCTCAGGGGGACAGGCTACTGCACCATGTCAAGAGGCTTTGTGGGATATAGGGATGGCAATAAAATCCAAATCCATGGATACCCAACCCGGCCCAACCCGATTGGGCTGGATAGTCAATGCTTTGACTGGGTTTGGGCCGGGTTTGGGTAAAACCCGAATACTTAACTTTGAATTTGGACCGGGATTGGATAAATATACACCCGACCTGAACCCAGCCCAAATTATTTTAATATTTAAATTATATAATTAATATATATTATATTATATATATTTTATTAATTATTAATTATTAGTTATTAAATTTTAAAATACTTAAACCCTTTACCCTCATCATTATTTTTCATAAATAAAAAAATTCTTTACATTTTTTTATAACTTGGAACTTTGACTTAGATGTATTTTTAAATTATATTTATGTCTTTATTTACTTCAGAAGTATTGAATTAAGTCTTATTAAATTTTATTTGCTTAAGATTATTTAAATCTTATTTTAATTGAATATGAAACTAAATGCTGTTGAACTAAAATATAGTTAAATTTTATTTGTTTAATGTATGTATGATTTATAAAATGATAGATGAATTTAAAATTGATAAAAATAAAAAATATATTTAATATAACTTAATTGGGTTCGGGCTGGGTAAATCTGAATTATCCGATACCCGATTGAGATGGGTTTAAATAAAAAAATCTAATCTCGATAGTATTGGGATCGGGTTTGGATAGTTTATTAAGTATTCGGGTTTCGATTTGGATAGTTATACACCAGGCCCGAACCTGATATATTGCCATCCCTAATGGGATAGTGACATCCAGGGATAGGTCGGTCAACTTACATAAGAGCCAAAGATGATGGTAGAGCCTTTAGACCTGAGCCATGAGGAGGTAGTTTGCCGACTTAGACAGGCCATGCAGGAGGGAGGGGGTGAGCCCCTAGCTATGGTTGTACCACCAATTGGGAGTGTTGTGGATTAGACTGAGGGGAGCATAGGAGTGGAGCCTCCCTCTACACCAGGTGTCATCATAAGAGTTTTAGTTTGGAATTCCCAGGGGATAGGAAAACCTACATTCTGGACTTCCTTTGGTAGATTGATCCAGCAGTACTGCCCCGATATCTATGTGCTATTCGAGACCCATCTTTCTGGGAGGAGCCTGGTTCGGGTCATGAGGCACAATCAGACTATGTGGTGTACCTATGCCATTGAGCCCAGAGGGTTATCGAGAGGGATCTTGGTGATGTGGAGGTGTGGCTCAATTACGGTCGATGCTTTTTACAAGTATGAGCAGCAAGTGACCATGGTCATCTCAGAGTAGACTGGTGGCCCCTGGATCCTCTTTGGAGTCTATGAGAGTATCGAGTATAGGAAAAGGAGGACCCTCTGGTTGGAGATCTCTAGACTGGTGTCCCAGAGCATTCCTTCCCTTGTTGCTGATGATTTCAACTACATTGTTGGCTCCCATGAGAAGATGGGAGGCAGGCACTTTGTGGACAGCATTGATTCCAGGGAGTTAGGGAGTTCATGGGCGACATTGGACTGATTGATCTTGGTTACTCTGGCTCCCACTTCACCTAGTGTAATAACCATTCTGGTATGGCTAGAGTCTGGGAGAGGATAGATCGGGCATTTGCTACTGCTGGGTGGATGCATCATTTTCCTATGCACTCAGTTCAGCACCTCCCAAGGATTGCATCGGATCACTGCCCGCTTCTGATTACTATTGACATCGCGATTTTGCCCAGACCCCCTTTCTGCTTTGATAAGTTTTGGACTTCTACCCGAGGTCATGGAAACTAATCAAAGAGGTGTGGAGGATGCCGATTCGAGGAGATGCGAGGTACCGGATGACCTAGAGATTGGAGTTGGCCAGATATAGGCTCCTTGGGTGGAACCGGATCGAGGTTGGCAACATTTTCAAACAGATTAAGGAGGTGGAGGCTGATATTGTTGAGCTGTAGAGGCATGAGGACCAGGAGGGGGGCTCCAGGAGTCTGATTTGGGGAGGCTTTGCTGTAGTCTTTCCACCCACCAGTCATTATTGAGATAGTAGGAGACTCTATGGAGGTAGAAGAGTTTAGTGGATTAAAGAAGGTGACCGAAATACTAGATTCTTCCACTAGTCTACTATAGTTCGGAGGTCTGCTAATTGCATCAGGCAGCTGAGAGGCGATGATGGTATGTTGGTGACTAATGGTGATCATATTAGTGACAGATTCTTCACTATTTCAGGTCGAGGTGGACTCCCCTGCTGGGGGAGGACCATCCTATCCTGGGGTCTTAGCTAGTGGATAGAGTCTTCGATCAGGAGAACTTGAACCTCATCCAGTTGGTGACATCTATTGAGGTGCAAGAGGCCCTCTGGTATCTCGGGGAGGACAGAGCCTCGGACCAGGATGGATTTCCTCCTTTCTTCTTCCATCATTATTGGCCTATTATTGGGGATGAGGTGATGGAGGTGGTGCAGGCAGTCTTCCTTACTGGTATCCTCACTGAGTGGAAGAAAACTTTGGTCACTCTTATTCCTAAGAAACTTGATGCTTCAATGCCCAGCCACTACAGACCTTTAGCCTTTGCATAACCCTCTACAAGATCTATGTGAAGGTTCTTGTTAGGTGGCTTCAACTGATTGTTTCCTGCCTCATCTATCCTGAGCAAGGGTCCTTTATTAGTGATCGGAGCATCATTAATAATATCCTCATTGCTCAGAAGTTTAGGCATAATCTCAGGCATGCCCCATCACGATGGAGTCTCATGGTGATCAAGCTGGATATGGAGCGAGCGTATAACAAGTTGTTGGCATTTCCTTCAAGGGACTCTTCATGATTTTGGATTCCACCACAGATAGGTCAGCTGGATCATGGACTGTGTTGAAGTCCCTAGCTTTGCCATCTTAGTGAATGGCATCTTGACTGATTATTTTTACTTAATAGTTGGCCTTCGCCAAGGTTGCTCTCTCACACACTATCTGTTTATCTTATTGCTGATGCTCTCTCCTGGGCTCTGAGAGGTACTGTCCAAGGGTCATCACTAGAGCCCTACTGACCAGCTCCTAGAGCCTAGCCCCTTTCTCATCTTCTATTTGCAGATGATTGCCTTTTTATTGGACGAGCATCAATCCAGAATGTGAGATGCTTCACCACTATTATCCAATCCTATTGCTGTAGGTTGAGCTAGCTAGTCAACTTGCAAAAGTCCACTATTATTTTTAGCCCCAGACGAAGCAGGCGATCTTTGCTAGACTAGGGATCTCAGAGCATATCAAGATCTTCATCTATGTGGGTGTGCCTATGATAGGTGCAAGGCTTCGGAGGATGGAGTGTAGGCCCTTGGTGCAGCAGGTCTGTGATTGTCTTCAGAGTTGGTAGGCCTCTTCTCTCTCTATGATAAATAGGCTTATCCTCATCAAATCTGTCTCGAGTTCTATCGCTGTTTATCTCCTAACGAATACTCTGTTGCTCAGCTACTACCTTAGGAAGATGGAGCAACTCTTCAGGAATTTTTTATGGAGTTCTACTTAACCATCAGGGGATCCCTCTGGTTTCTTGGGATATTGTCTACTAGCCCTTCAAGGAAGGTGGTCTGGGGATATGTCACTTCTGGTCAGGAGAGAGGTGCTCATTACTAGGCATGCTGCGAGATACCTCCTTTAGCTTGACTATTTATGAAGCAGAGTGATGAGAGCTCGCTATGGTGTCTAGAGACATGACTCCAATACTTTGGTCACGCGTGGCTGCTCACCTATTTGGAGGGAGATTTGTTCCTGCAGTCCTATTATGTTGGTCTAGGTCAGATGCTTGATCGGGGATGGATCCATGGTTGATATGAGCCAAAATACATGGATCTCTAGTATGCCCTTGTCCAGGTGGCCGACCTTTGTTAGTATGGAGCTGGTCGATAACCTTCGAATTTCTGACTTGCTGACGAATGATGGCAGGATGTGAAGAGCTCAGGAGGTTACCAGACTTTTTAGACCTCATTTAGCTGATCAGATCCTTGCCATCCCGATTCCGAGTCATTATGCCAGGATTTGAAGGTCTGGGGCCAGTCTTGCGGTCCTAGAGTTCTTTCAAGCATCCTTTATGATATCTATAGGATGCCTTCTGAGATGAGGATGGAGGTTGCCTGGATCTGGAGACTATATATTTATCCGAGAGTTCAGCTTTTCCTTTGGAAGGTTGCCTGCGATCGCATCCCTACTAGGATATTGCTTAGGCACAGAGGTATGGATCTGCTGGTGACTTGCCTTGTTTGCAGTTCTGATGAGGAGTCTACTAAGCATGCCATCCTGCACTGTCCTATAGTGATACTTATTCGGAGGATGGCTAAGAGATGACCTTGGGAGGAGGTTGAGGGTCCCTGTTGTATTCCTTTCTTAACATGCTCCAGCACTACCCGGTCGAGATTGCCGCTCTGGCCATCTACATTGCTCATCACATTTAGCTTTCCATGAATAGCCTGGTCTTGAGGCTATTACTGATTCGGCATATAAAGTCCTTTAGAGAGCCAGGTTCATGATCATGGAGTACTATCACTTTGACGCTACTAGTTCCTTTATGGCCCAAGATCTTGGGACTTCTATAATGCTTCGACAGCAGCCTGTAGGACTTTACACATCTTCTAGGAGCCCCCTCCTCTAGGCTTTATCAAGGTAAACTTTGATGGCAGTATTTGAGGTGCTTTGGGTGGCATTGGTTTTATTATCCACGATTCTGAGGGCAGGTTGTTGGTAGCGGGAAGCTTCTTTCTCTATGAGCCTTTAATTCCAGAAACTGAACTCAGAACAGTGTGGACGGGCAGCACCCATGCTAGACAGGAGTGTCAGTATCCTCATCGAGGGTGACTCTGCCATTATTATTATTTGGGTTCAGGATAGGTCGGAGCAGCGTTAGGTCCATCCTCTGCTTCATGATATTTGACACCCTCTTGGACCATCGGTTACTTCGACAGTTTGTCATATCTATAAGAAGACCAATTCTGTCATGGATTGGATTGCCTCTTTTGTTGCTAAGCACTCTGGAGATTGATCTTGGAACTACATGGACTGTATTCCATCATCTTTTTAGGATTTTTTTTCATTTGATCTTATGGATGGCTCTCATACCCGGTTTGCCTGAGTGCCCATTCGTATCAAAAAAAATAATAAGATTTTAAGCTACCTTTTATAATATAAATAGAATTTTGCTTCAACTTGTATTGTATAGAATACATAAAATTTTCTGAACTTTATAGTAGGAAATGAAGCAACTCCTTGCCACCACTTGGATGTTTTCCGAGATTTATTGAAATGAAGGAAAGATGGGAAAAACATTGGAACACTTGAGGCGGTCGGAGTGGCTTGGGTTCTTTGCCATCGTCTCCGTGGGTTTTGCTTTGGGGTTTTGAGGGTTTCTTCGTCAAGTTCTACGAGGGTTAAGGGTTTTGTTGTGGGTTTCTTCCTATTTCCTGGTGTTTTTGGGTTTCGTTGTTAAGTTCTGCGAGGGTTAAGGGTTTCTTCGTGCATTCCTTTCTCCTTTCCGGTATTCTTCGGTGATGTTAGCTGGTTTAATGAAGGAGGGAGTCCAGTCAGGCTCTGATGTTCCTGAGGCAGTGGAAAGATCGTGGGCGGAGGTGGTCCATGGCCCTCTTCGACCCCCGGTGTGGACTTTGTACAAGCTAACAGATGAGGAACTACTGAGGCTACAACAAAAATTCATGAAGATCTTCGTTTTGCCAGATTCCATGGTTGCTGCCCGGTGAAAGTGGGAAGGAGTTGCGGTCATCTTTCGCTCTCTTGGCCGAAGGGTCCAGGCATCTCGGTTGGCAAGGGATGTTCGGTTGCGACTTCAGTTTCCGTTGGAACCGAAGGTGTTCCCGGTTGGAGAGGATCACATGGTGTTGAGAACTGCCTCCAAGGAAGACTGCGATCGTGTGCTGGCCATCGACCCGTGGTATGTTGCTGGCCAACTCATGGCCTTTGCTCCTTGGCAACCTAACTTTCTTCCGGGAAGAAGTCCGATGACCCGGATGGTGGTATGGATGCGTCTATCGGAGCTGCCACTGGAGTATTGGGAGCCAGGGACAATAATGGCAGTGGCGGGGGAGGCAGGTAAACCGCTTTCCCTTGATAATTTTATAGAATTAATGCGGAAAACTGGGTTTTCCCGGGTGAGGGTGGAGATCGACGCTGCCAAGCCGCTGCTCCCGGGAGTTTGGATTCAGCGAAGTGATTTGGTTTTTTGGCAGCAATTTGTATTCGAAAGCCTTCCTTCAGTCTGCTTTTGCTGCGGCCGAATTGGTCACACAGTGGCCGAGTGTAGGGTCCCATGAAATTGCATGCCGAGAGAGGCTTCAACTACCGGTCTGACCTAGGATAATTTGGTGGACAACCTATCTTTGGGAAGCAATGATCCGATGAACTCGAATGAGGAGGGGGGCTTTAGGGCTGCGGTTGAGGCGGGCATCTACACCTTTGGCCCATGGCTGGCGATTGCTAGAGTCTAGCCTCGCCCGGCTGCTGCTGTGCTGAAGGAGGGGATGAATGGGGAGAAAGGTAAGGGGCCGGTCTCTTCCTCTGAGGCCCCCTCCTCTTCTCCATCCAGGTCTTCTCCAAACCATTTGTCTTCATCCCCGAACTCTCTACCAGGTTCGGAGGGCTAGCAGAAGCCCTCTAAGGTTGCTCGACGATGCTCCCCTGATGTTTCAACTTCGGACGGCTCGGACGGTGGTGGAGGGCTGAAGTCTGGGGGGTGTTTCTTCACGCCTATCGCTGACTGTATGGAACTCCTTTCGATGGAAGGCGGGCAGAAGGACTATCTCATGATCGATTATGGGACGATTTCTTTGAAAAGGAGCAGGAGCCCCTCAACATCCGCTTCCCCCTCTTCTACGAAGTCTTCTTCGGCTATTCCAGAATAGGTCAGTCCTCCTATTCCTGCTGTGGATGTTGTTCTTCCCATTATTCCGGCATCACCTCGTTTGTCGGATTCCTCGAAGAGTTTGGGAAGGAAAGGGGATAGGAAGAAGGAGTGGAGAAGAGTGGAGGAGAAGTGTGTGGAGGGGAGGGACTCCCTGACCAAGGGTGGGAAGTCTGCTGGTTGTTCGGTGGGGGAGGGTTTGCCTGAGGGGGATGCTGGGATAGGGGGGATGGAGGGTCGTGGGAAGGGAAAGGTGCAGGTGGGGGCTATTAGTTCCTTTGGTGGGTTGTGGGAGAAGGAGGAGGTCGTGCCTGTCTCAGGGTTCCCCCTGGCTCTTGGGGACCAGGGGAGTGCTAATGGGTTTCCGGTTCTGGGATCCCAGTCCGTCAGGGGGGAGGGAGGGGGGTCCGAGGGGGAGCCAGGGCCTTTTATGGGGGTGAGGGGGGTGCCTCTGCTTGTTGGATCCTTGGGAGTGGGTTCAGGTTTGGGGGATGAATGTCTGGAGAACCTGGGGGCTGTGGAGGGTGCTCACAAACTTCCACGACTGAAGGAGATTGCGAGGAAGTCAGCGCTTGGTGTACAAGGTTTATCAGGTGAGCCCAAAATCTCGAAGGTTGGGAACCAGGAGAACGACGAGGCGAGTGAGGTGAAGGCTGATGGTAAGGGTATACAAAAAGAACCTTCTCATGTGTTAAGTCAGTCTGTTATTCCTTTGAACCCTGACCTTGTATCTCAAAAGGGGGGGCATGCCACTGTTTGTGACAGGGTCAAATATGCCCTGGGAATCACTGGGGGAACTTGTGAAGGGGAACAGTTAGTCAATGTCCCAGTGATGCAAGCCAATGTAATTAAAGGAAAGGAGGTCGGACAAGGATCCGAGCCTCATATCTAATCAAGTACTGATGAAACTTTTTGTATGGAATGTACGGGGGGCGAACAAACCCTCCTTTTTTCTACCTATCATAGATATCTGCAGTTATATCATCCATAGATTTGTATTTTGCTTGAGACAAGGATCGCCAGTCCGACTCTCCAAGGCTTCAGGCATCGGTTCCCCAAAAAGTGGGGCTTCTATTCGGTGCCTTCTCAGGATCGAGCTGGGGGTATTATTGTCAGCTGGGACTTGACGGCTGTCAAGATTGATGTTTTCCATAGATCCTCTCAGCTCATCGCTATTGTTGTCTTTGAACCTGACCGTTCCTCCTGGCTCCTATGTGGTGTATATGAAAGTACATCCTACATACAAAGGAGAGTGGTCTGGGAGGAAGCCACTTAGTTAGTTAATCAGAGGATCCCTACTGTTGTTGCAAGTGATTTCAATACTATTGAAAGGAAGGAGGATAAACGGGGGGGTAGACCCTTTATTCCTGATGTCAGTACTAGGGAATTTTCTAGCTTCATTCAGGACTTTGGTCTGATTGATCTTGGTTTCCAGGGTCCTCGCCATACATGGTGCAACAACAGGACTGGTCAGGCTAGAGTGTGGGAGAGGCTAGATAGATACTTGGCCACACTATCCTGGCTTTCTCTTCTTCCGGAGCATACTGTTCGCCACCTTAGTAGGATTACTTCTGATCATGCACCTATTCTCCTCTCTATGACTGCCCCCCCTCCCAGATCCAGACCTTTCAGGTTTGAGAAATTTTGACTATCCTATCCTAAGGCCAAGGATATAGCAAGGGAGATCTGGCGGATGCCTGTTCGGGGGGATGCGGCTTACAGATTCTCCAGGAGATTGGTGCTTCTGAGGAGACGCCTTCTTAGGTGGAACAAGGTGGAGGTTGGCAACTTGATGAATCAGATTAGGATGGTTGAGGCTTCTATCAATGATATGCAGATCAAGGAGGATGCCCAAGGATACTTATCTGATGATGATCTTTTTGTTCTTCGGACTTCTCTTGCTCGCCACCATTCCCTTCTGCAGAACCAGGAAGTCCTCTAGCGGCAAAAATCTAGGGTTCAATGGCTGCAGGAAGGTGACAGAAATATCCATTTTTTTCATCACACCACTGTTATCAGGAGACATACCAATACTATTCGAGCTATTTATTCTGACCAGGAGGGTTGGATTGATGACGAGGCGGACATCCGGAGGTGATTCCTCCACTACTTCACAACTAGGTGGACCGCTCCTAATCCTACTTCTCCTTTTACATCTCCTATTCCTCCCTAGATTTCTGTTTCTGCTAGTCAGAATTATGATCTCCTAAATCAGGTTACAGAGGATGAAGTCAAATCCACTCTGTGGTCATTGGCGGAGGACAAAGCCCCTGGCCCTGATGGTTTTCCATCCTTTGTCTTTCGGTCTTTTTGGGAAATTATAAGGGCTGACATGGTTGCCGTAGTTCAACTCTTTTTAATACGGCCATCATGAATCCCAACTGGAAGTAGACTTTTATTGCCCTCATTTTCAAGCATCGGGATCCAACTTTGCCTCACATTATCGGCCAATTAGTCTCTATAATACTATTTATAAAATTTGTGCTAAACTTTTGGCAAACAGGATGAGACTGATTCTTGCGAACCTGATAAGTCCTCAGCAAGGAGCATTTATAGGAGGCCACAGTATCACTGATAACATTCTTATTGCCCAGGAATTCATGACTGATCTTCATCGAGCTGCTCAATGCCACAGTCTGATGGCCATCAAGCTCGATATGGAGAGGGCTTATGACTGTGTTGACTGGACCTTTCTTACCAAATCTTTGCAGGATTTTGATTTTCACCCTAACTGGATTTCAAAAATTATGGCCTGTGTTACCGCTCCGGCTTTCTCTATATTGATTAATGGATCCCCGATGGAATTCTTCCAATCATCCCATGGCATCCATCGAGGTTGTCCTCTGTCCCCTTATTTATTTATCATTTGTGCTGACTTCCTATCCATATCCCACTTGGCGGTGGTGGGTGACTCTAAGATCCATCCCTATATATCGGCACCCGGAGCCACCCCGATATCTCATCTTCTTTTTGCTGATGATTGTCTTCTTCTTGGACGAGCTTCTTTGGCTAATGCCAGGGGTTTCAGGAAAGTGGTGGAGCACTACTATTATGCATTTGGCCAGAGGATTAATTTCCATAAATCAGGTGCTCATTTCTGTCCCAATATCCGCCCTACACTCCGGGATAGGATTATTGATATTCTGGATATTCGGGAGACCTCTCCAGTATTTGGGAATACCCATATCTGGTGCCAGACTTACCAATCATGATTGTGCACCTCTACTGGCATCGGTGGCTGATAGGATTTTGGGATGGCTGGCCATATCCCTCACTGCCATGGGCAGGCTTACTCTTATCCGCTCAGTCCTTGCCTCTCTCCTAGTGTATATCCTCTCCAATTCTTTCATCCCGAAGGGAGTGATTAGCAAGGTGGAGCAGATGATTAGGTCTTTCTTCTGGGATTCCTCCTCTACAAGGAGGATTCATCTGATGAGATGGGATATTGTCTGTACTCCTACTCACTCTGGTGGCTTGGGTATTCCTTCGCTCCTGGAGAGGAGAGAGGCTTTCTTGACTAGACATGCGGCCAGATTCTTCTTATGTCCAGATACTATGTCATCCTCTTTCCTGAGGGCCAAGTATAGAGATATCCCTATGGACCCCGGTCACTGTCCTAGACCTACTAGGAAGTCATCGGTTATTTGGCGGGAGCTGCTTGGTAGAGCTCCGATTGTCATTCCCCAGATTTCATGGGTTGTAGGGGATGGCCGATCTATCAGATTTATGTATGACCCTTGGATATCGGATATCCCTCTGATTAGGTGGCCTACATTCATCTCTGTTATTACACCCCCCTCCATGACTGTTGCTAAGCTTCGCCACCCGGGGCTTGCCACTTGGGATGCGGATTTGGTCTTCTTGATATTTGGCCACATACTCGGTTCCAGGGTCCTCTCCATCCCTCTGCCGGTTCATCAGTGCCCTGACACCGGAGTTTGGCGGCATTCGACATCCTCCAGAGTCCCCATTTATGATCTCACTGGACGGACCTCTTCCGATCAGCATCTTCCCAGGAGCTATCGGTGGATTTGGAAGCTGCCAGTTCATCCTAGAGTCTCCTTTTTCATATGGAAACTCGCTTGGCATCGCCTTCCTACTAGGGAGTTCCTCGGCTCTAGGGGCATCCATATCCCCCCGGATTGTCCTTTTTGTGGCACGCTAGTGGAGTCTCAGACACATGCTATTTTCCTTTGTGCTCGGGCGAGGAGGATCTGGGCTTTGGCGGGTCTCCATTATCCAACTGGGTGGTTTGACATCATGCCTGATGCCTTCTATATTCTGCTTCGGACGGCTCCTATGATACAGGTATCTTTTATTGCTTACCTGGCTTATCACATTTGGATTTCTAGAAACGACCGGATCTTTGCATCGGTCAGGTCTTCCCCGACGAAACTGGTGGAGAGAGCCAGGACTGCTGCTGTGGAGTACTGTAGGGCTACTGTATGCCTACAGAGACCTGGGATTTCCTTTCTGCTCCTTGAGCGACCAGGACGGTGTTTGTTTCCTGGGAACCCCCTCCTTCGTCTTATGACACGATCACCTTTGATGGGAGCCTCCGCCACAGAATGGGTTGAGTGGGATTTGTTATTAGGGACTCTACTTTGGGGTTCCTGGCTGTCGGAGGTATTCCCCTCATGGATTTTTCTGTTCCTGCACTTGAGCTTTACGCCGCATGGGCTGGCATCAGGTATGCCCAGCAAGTTCTTCATCTTGATCGTCTTATCATCGAGGGGGACTCTGCCACTGTTGTCTCTTGGATCTCACATTTTTCTTCTATGCCCGCGGCTCATCTGATAGTCAAAGATATTAGACTCATGCTGCATGACTGCCGTTCTCTAACTATTAGGCATATTTTCAGGGAGGCTAACTCGGTTGCTGACTGGGTAGCCTCCTATATTGCTCAGCATACAAGATGTATATTGTGGTCTGATTGGCATTCCGCCCCTGTATAGCTTAGGGATCTTATTTTTGCTGACTTTTTGGGTTGTATTCATCCTTATTTAGTGCAATGAATACACCGTTCTATCAAAAAAAAAAAAAAAATGAAGGAAAGATATTATATAATTTCAACATGCGTCAACTCCAATTTGCATATAATCATGATTTTTGGGACCCACACTCCTAATCAAATTGATAAAAAAATTTTCTTACAACAACCCTGTTATACCAAAAGGCTGACCTACCTGAAGGCTGACTCCCAGAAGGCCGACTGACAGAAGGCCAACCCAGAAGGCCGACTGACAGAAGGCTGACCCAGAAAGCCGACCTAGAAGGCCGACCCAGAAGGCTGACCTACCTGAAGGCTGACCCAGAAGGCCGACTCACTGAAGGCCAGCCAACCAGAAGGCCGACCAACCTAAAGGCCAGCCAACCAGAAGGCCGACCCACTGAAGTAGAGGTCCGGCTGATCCACTTTTGTTGAGCTTGACAGACATTTTCCCTCGGCCAGACGACTCACCTCCGTCAGACGGACTCATTCCCACTAAGGGAACCGTTCGAAGGCTCCAGAAGCCCCTCTCTAGCAAATTCTGACATTCTGTTACAACCAACTCCACCACGTGGCCATGACTCTACGCCACCAGGCCATCACCATGATCCTCCTGACGACGCCGCCAGGCCACGATCCTGCTACCGCGCCAGGCCACGACACTGCCACTATGCTGGCTCTCCTGGGGGCAAATCGATCTTGTTCAACCTCCCCCCTAACAGATTTTGGCGCTACTCCATGTCTATATAAGATAAAGCAAGGCAAACCCCAGGTATGAGACGAAACCCATCTCTTTCAATTTTGGGTCTTCTCTTCTCACCCTCTGGTACTCGGAGAGATCCCCAAGCTCTCCATGCCAGAGGTCTCTCCTCCATGATAGTCTCGCTGACTTGATCGTCGGAGTATCTTCGCCGGAATCTCCGACACAAGGTATTCTCTATTTTGCAGACTCCCGAAGAAGAAGAACCTGGAAGAGATATGACCCCGGTGAACCTGCAGCAACAAGCCCAATTATACAGTGTTAGGTTTTGGATTTGGTTGCGAAGGCACCACCTTGCTACTTCCACAATGCCTTTATTGTTTTCTTTAATAATTTTTTTTAATTAATTATCGAAAGATCCTTCATCGAACACCCTCCAATATCCAAAAAAAAAAAAAATCTTGTTAACATTTCAAAACCAGATTGAGTATTGGAATGAAGAGCCGATCATCGTGACCTCCTTCCCTCTGTCAACACTCGGGTGTGATTGGCCAGCAACGATCATTTCTAGGTTCCAACGATCATTATCTACCTGCTTGCGTGGGACTTCGGGATTTCCGGCCAACTCGTTCAGTCCATGAGCTCAGATCGGCCTCGGCCGCATTAAATTATAATAGCGCTCAATTGTCCATCTTCCCTGCCACCTTGCTTTGATGGGGCTTGACACCAATAGCCTAAAAAAACATTATCAACATTGAGAATCATCATTAACTTTGCTTTGTGCTAACAAATCTCATTGTTGCCATGAAAATAACGTATAAGAGGTCAAGCACCGAGCCGCCGAATAAAAGAAAACAGCCATTTCAGTGGACCGACGCAAAAGGAATGGAGTCATCAGACATAGGGCTGTCTTTTTTTTTTAATGGACTCAGACGGGGGTGTCACCCAGATAGCCAACCATCCACCAACCGAATCCAAGCATCATTGCAAGTTGCAATAAATCAATCACCACAAAAGTCTTTTTTCGCAACCTCCACATTTCTTCAATCATACACACAAAAGAAAACAAAAACAAAAACAAAAACAAAAACAAAAAAACAAAAAAACAAAAACAAAAACAAAACAAAAACAAAACACAAAACAGAAAACAGAAAAAAAACAAAAACAAAAACAAAAACCTTGACTTTTCCAGGTCCAAAGATGTCACCCTCCCCAAACCCTTCGATTTCTCGGGCAAGCAGTGATATATCTGAAAGAGTTGGATAGGGCCTCAGAAGTTAAAATACTGGAATATGTCCGCATCAGGATGGTGGCAAGCTTATATGGATCTCCACCTGCCGTTTAGGAGACAATCAATCAATAAAATAAAAGAAAACATGTCTGCATGCCTTTTGTCTTAATATTGAATTAGTATAGATTATGGTATGATGATTTCTTCTTAGTTGTTGTGTCTAATTATGTTAGTCATGAGTATCACTTGCATCCTTGTATCTGGAATTGGTGTAGACTTGGAAATGCTAACTGCAAGGGTGATGGAGTATGGCTCTGGAAGAAACTGAAGAAAAATCTAGCAAATTTACAATAAAAAAAAATATCATGTCAAGATTATAGAAATTTGAAACCAGCCCAAAAATAACTAAACTAGTTAAGAAAAAGTGGTTAAGACCTCGAAGAACCAAACAAAATCCACAGAATGTGGAAGAAATGAAAATTAGCCAGTTTCTCTTTACTTCTGTTCTTCTTCTGATAGTGCATATAAAGTTCATCTACCATGACTTCAGCTTTAGCCACAGTCTCAAACATTTTGTTATTTCACAAACACAATCTATCTTAACCACTGGTTTATTCATAATTGCTCTTCCAATCCCTGTTTATTAAACATGGAAAATCTTAAAGTGAGTATTAGTAATGCTTAAGATACTAAAATTGGCAGGAAGACATTTTCTCCACTGCAAAAAACAAAGAAAAATAGGAGCAGTTTTTCAAAATTAGTTCAATAAAATTGATGATAGATCAAAAAGTACATGCAACATAAGATTGGGTGGTAAACCTGCTTGCCCATTTGTATGCAGTAACCTCTCATAAAGTTGTTCTGTTGTCCATAAATAATAGAAATCAGCGAACATTCTCATAAAGTTGTTCTACCATGACTTGTGCTTTGGCCAGAGTCTCTTAAACATTTTTTATTTCACAAACACAATCAATCTTAACCACTGGTTTATTCATAATTGTTCTTCCAATCCCTGATTATTAAACATGGAAAATCTTAAAGTGTGTATTAGTTATGCTTAAGATACTAAAATTGGTAGGAAGACATTTTCTCCACTGAAAAGAACAAAGAAAAATAGAAGCAAATTTTCAAGATTTTTTCAATAAAATTGATAATAGATCAAAAAGTACATGCAACATAAGATTGGGTGGTAAACCTGCTTGCCCGATTACTCGATTTGTATGCAGTACTCTCTCATAAAGTTGTTCTGTTATCCATAAATAATAGTAATCAGCAAACATTCTCATCATTATTTTTTGGCCTTGGGTATATGAAGTCATGCAAATCCAACCAAAGACAGTCACTGCAAATTCTGAGCCCATACAATGTTAATATACATTAAAGAAAAACTAAAAAAATACCAGTTTTATTTTTTTTTCCATTGTTTCCAATATTATTGTCTGAGCCCGGGTTCGAACCGGGGACCTCTAGTGTGTGAGACTAGCGTGATAACCAACTACACCACCCAGACAGCTGAATAAATTTTTATGGAAATAGATAGATGGTTGATGGCTGTTGTCTTCTGCTTTTACCAAATGGAAGTTTGACAACCAATGTAATCATAGAGTTTTACTTACCTCTTTCTTTCGGGCAGCCTCCTTAAAACCACAAGAGTCATTTTATTTCTCTTCACTTTGTAGGAATTTCCTCTACTTCCACTTCAAGAAGACTTGAGGACTCCTAGCTAAATTGTTAAAAGGAAAACCACACATATAAAGAAGGATATAAGAGTTTGATATATCCAAGAATTATCAAGTAAGAAAAGAGTTATATGACATCTAAAAATAAAGAACTGAAAATAATAATGGATGAAGTTGACAAAGTACTCCAACTTCTAAGCATAGAGAGAACATCACCAGCAAGGCCATAACCTGTTTGTTTTAAACATAGAGAACATGATATTATTTGCTGAAGTTTAAACAGTGCTGCTACAGAAGCTAAAAAGCCAAGTTCTGAAAGTTAGCTCATACTAGAACTGGAAACAAGAATAGTAGTCACAGGAGCATGCCCTATTTTAGTGCAACGAAAAGTTTTGCATCCTTCAATAGAATTTCATTCCCAACAAGCTAAAACACAAAACTGTGAGTATCCTGACAAGTACAATTGTTGCAGACAGGCCTATAGCCCAGTGGTATTCCATCATTGCTACACCAGACTTATTTGATATACTCAATTGCTGATTGATTCATTTACTACTTTAAAAAAAATTCTAATCTCCATCCACTCACAAGGCTTTGATGACTAAGGTCCAAAATATGGTTCCAGTTTCAATTTTATCCTTTTTCTCAAAAAAAACAAAAACAAAACAAAACAAAACAAAGCAAAAAAAAAAAAAAACTAAAATACAAAAACTAAAAAAATACAAAAACAAAAACAAAACAAAACAAAACAATAAAAACAAAAACAAAAACAATAAAAAACAAAAACAAAAAACAAAAAAAGAGGTCAAAGTTTCAACAGTCCCAGAAGTCTAAGGCAAACAAGGCAAAAATGTAAACTGAAACCAATAAGATGCAAATTCACTTAAAAAGCAGTCCTTTTTTAAGCAATTGGGAAGGAAGCCTTTCCCCCTAATTTTTTGAAACTTAAAAAGTAATCCTTGTATGAGGATGTTTGCCTATAATGCAAATTAGTACTGTCAGCTATGACAACTCAGAATAAATTAAGTGGTCAAGTGCTTCTAGCCTATCAATTTACATACATATGACGTATATATTCAGTATCAAGAATATCTGATACCAATAAAAGCATTATCTCATTATGGATAACTAGTTATAGTAAGATCAGCAACTATATGTATATCAAGTATCTCTTGTTCATCCACCATTTCATTTTCTGAGAGGAAGGGAGAGATTGCCCACCCAAGGTGAGTTACCCAGGTTCCATTACTTAGGGATGCATGACCCAGAACTCAAACCTGGTACCTCCTCCAAGGAGAGGAGGGCAACAGCCACTGGGGCAGCATCCAACTCACTTGTTCAGTCAACATTTCAAGTCTCATATGATAGTAAGATCACATTCAGCAAAGTACAGGAGATCACATGGCAGAAGTTTCAACAACATCATTTTAAAGTCCAAGTACAACTTATAGAAGGATCTGAATCTAATGGACAAAGCCAATTAGTGATGATGATCATTGGGTTTTTATAAGAGACAAAGGAGGTATTGGAATCAATTTAGGACTGACCTTCCTTTTCCATCAGATTTCTTCTTCTTCCTTTTTTTAAAGCAACCTTTTCTATCTGAATTTCATTACTCACATGTTTTGATCTACAAAAACTGGAGCTTGAAGTCATATCTACCAATTTAATGAATCTATAAAGAAAGGGAGGAAGAAAATGATTCTTTCTACTAAATCAAAAGAATATAGAAAGGTTCATGGTTAATTCATTTTTTTATTTATTCGTTATTGTTGAAGATCTTTTTGCAAAATAAAATAAAATGTTTAATAACTTTGTAATGATTGAGATTAGATGTTTTTGAGACAGAATAAGGTGTACTTAACTGCAGCTGCATAAAATCTCCAGGTTATCGAGGTCCCAACTCACAATCTCCTTGCTCAAGTATGATGTGCTTGCTTTGGCTTTGAATCTGCAGGTTGTTCTGTTGTGATCAGATATAAGATATTGCCAAAACTGTCCTCATGTGCTTCCTCCAATTTTGATGTTCTGAAGACCTTTGGTGGTAGTATCCTATACTAGATAGCACTCTCATGGTTCCAAACTGGAGATTTACAAGAAAAAGGGAAAATATAAGCTCCAGCTCACATATCAGTAACTACTATAAACAGATCTAGCACAGATCATCAACTAAGATAAGCGAGAACTTTCACCTATCCCAGTTCTCTGAAAAACAACTGTCTTGGTTCTCAAAAAATAAACTAAGATAAAAAATATATGTCAGAAATTGTTATTCTTGTTGTTGTTCCCCCTCCTTTTACCACAAGATCCGTTTTTGCTCCCTATCTTTTTGCCAGGTAAGTAATGCAGTCTTGTGAGTGGAAGGCTTTTGGATATACTGATCTACCAGCACTTACCATCTCTCAAAAAGATTTACTAATATTTGCAAACAATATTGGAAGCACATACAACAAAGAATCAGAAATTGAGATGCCCGGCTTCGCATGTTTGTTTCAGCAGGTGAAATGCATAATGGTTAACATAAATTAAAAATAAAGAAAACTCAGTTTAGCTGCATAATAGAGCCAGTAACACACGAGTCTACAGGGAAGTTTCACTTACCTAGCAATGGCATGCTCAAAGTGCTTCTTATGCATTGTAGTGGTAGCAGTAGTGCTAATGGTACTCTCCTCATCCTCCTTTGTTTTTTTCCTTTCTTTCTTTTCTTTTCTTTTTTTTTTTTTCCTGAGAAAACCTTTTTTACTTTTTCTTCCTTTAACCACCTGCTCTTTTTTTCTTTCATTTTTTTTTTTTTGAGAAAATCATTTCTTTTCTTTCTTCTTTAAACACATGCTCCTTTATGCCCTCTTTCTTTTTACAGTCTATTTTTTTTCCTAGAAAAGTATTACAGTTTTGTGAGAGAGTTTTTGGACATATTGATATACTGTCACTGGCAATGTTCTCAGAAAAAAATATACTGGCATTTACAAACAATATTGGAATCACATGCAACAAAGAGTTAGAAATTGAAATGTGCTGCATCACATGTTAGTTTCAGCTGGCATAATGCATAATGTGCAACATATATAAAGAACACAAAACGGAGTTCAGCAGCATTACACAGCAGTAACATTTGAATTGTTTCTTGCACTTGAAGTGGCAATGGTACTCCCTGCATTTGATACTATGCATTTAAAGTTAGTTGAATGTGATTTCTCAATACTAATAATGAAAATTGTCAAATTAAACAGCACTTACTTTTGAACTATTAATATCCACTCGCTGAGAAAGAAGAATTTAATGTAAATTTCACCAAGAAACTGCTGATAGCCTGATAAAAGCACCACTTCTCCAATGAATTCCAACTTTTTCTATATTTTGTCCTGTTATGTTCTTCCTTCGCTATTGTCCTTCTCCCCTTTCCTTCACTTTCCCCTCTCCCACATTTATTATCAGAAATTTCTAATCATTATGCTCCAAACTTTTTTTTTCCCATTTTTCCTTGTTTCCAGAATATATAATTTCACATATGTTACTAGAGAAAAAGGTTTTCTAAATCACAAAGCCATGCCATCTTCACACACAACTGGAGTAGCATAAAATGAGATAGTAGGCATGATATAGCTTTTGTGTATGAATATCAGCAAGTATAGAAGACATTATCAAGTGATATGAACCATGATCAAGTAAGACAAGGTAAGTTTCACATGAAAAACAGGTTCATGTTTTTTTATAAGGACTTTCTGCATACCATCAAAGGGCATACCTCCTACTGCTCCTCCTAGGCTTACAGTCATGTCCGACTTATTACCAGAAGTAATTAGGGGATGACAATTGCAAACTAAACATTTAAGGAAAAATGAATTTTTCAAAAAATATATTCTGCAGTGTAAGTTTTCCCTCTAAAAAGGAAAGATTAGACTTATATCTGGGGCTATCATAATTCCACTAATTAAACATGTTATGGTGCATCGAAAGTTAGAACAGTAGTGTTTGTTGTTTACTCATTCCTTGCCATGCGAAGTTATATTAGCTATACAGTACATAGTATATTCAGAATTTTATGCAAACGGAGGTCAACCTTGAAACTTCTAAATATATTGAGGGCAAAAAACTATACAAATACATAATGCATTATATGTGAGAAAAATAAAATTGAATTTGTATAAAGCTACCATAATTCCACTGATTCTATAAGCAGCAAAATAGTACTCGTTGGTTATTCAGTCCCTCTCATGAAAAGATGTTTTAGATATTAGCTGCATAGCATTTTCAGGATTTATGCATAGTGTCTGGCTGTAGAAAATGGAAAGTCAAAGGAAAATGAATATCTAGAGATTTTTATCAGAGACAGAGATGTTGTTTATATGTCAGACTAGTTCAAGTTCCCACCAAGCCTTCCGTATTCAGCTCTGGAAGGGATTCACAATGGCATACCAATCTGTTAGCAACCGCTTAGAGCCAATTAAGAAAAGTTATGATCAAGCAACTCCCCAGAAAACCTAATCTGAAATGGCATGATCACAATGTTGAAAATCAAACAAAGTGAGATGAAAATAAGAAAATGAGAATTCATTATGCTCAAGTAATATATAACTATGCCCACTAAGGGAAGTAATAACATTGTTGTCATCTCTCCTTCATTTTTCTAGCATCCAAACAGGGACTAGATTTTGAAACAAGACCAAAAAAACTAAAAGAATGAATAAGACTATGAGATGAATAGAGACCTTATACAAATTTATTTCAGATCGTGCACAAAAATTCATAAAATGATGAATGAAGTACAATGTTTAAAATATCTACCAAAGAGTTTAGCCTCCTCTCTAAATTTTATTGATGGAACCAATCCAGAATTAAATCAGAAACATAATTTGCAACCAACTTATTAATTACAGAACTAAGACACCACCCTCTGCTCTCGCAATAGCCATTTTTAAGCATATCAGAATATCCATTCAAACCTAAAAAGGGAAAAGAAAGGTGGTGTCAAGATTTATTTATCTGACACAGAAATTTGATAGCTGAAAGAAATGCTAGAAAGCAATACTCTATTATTAGACCTAAAACAATCAAAACTAGAGCAACAAAAGATGAAGAGAGGAATATTAGAATCATATAAAGACTGAAATTTTCAAATATCAAAATATGATATTATTTCTTAACTTTAGATTTTTTTTCAATTTTAAGAGTTGGTTTTTTAACCAAAAAAATTTAATTTTTCAGAAAGTGTTTGAATCAAGTTTTAAATACCAAACAGTAGCAGGTGACCCAAAACTGTACCATCAAGGCTTGCTACACCCCTATACAGATACATGGTATTGGCATTGTGCCAACTCCAACAATGCACCTTGTTTTGGTACATGGGCTTACGGTGCCATACTGTATCATACTGGTCCTGATACCAATTAAGACTTCAAACCTTGGTTTGAGTGCTAAAAGAGAATGTTCAAAAGGGAAAAACATGTAAGATGGCAAAGAGAGAGAGTTAATTTGAAAATTTCTACATGATGTAGAGATTCTCAATTTCATGATTGTATATAACATTTTATTGCACAATGGAACACCTGGTATAATAATTCAAGACTCAACAAACATGTAGTATCATGAAAATATCACAATTTAGTTGCAGGTGTAAATAGAACCTGAGAGCCTATTTGGTATTGTTGTTGTTTGTGCATTTTCATTTCCTGGTGAAAAACAGCATGGAGATTGATGTTGGAGACAGCATTTGCATAGAACTCGCGTTATTCCTTTCTTTTATATGCAAATTCCTTGAAAGTCATATATCTTTGCTGCCAAAAGTTCCAAAGGTTTTAAAAACAATCTGAAAAACAAATGTATTTCATGTAAATGTCTGTTTAGTTCAATTTTCTTCAATTTTTGAAAACAAAAACAGAGAGGAAGAAAAAAGCAATACCAAAAGGGCCCTTTGTTTTTTTCTTTCTTTTGAGCACAATGGTGGGAAGAGTAACCACAACAAATAGAAACTCAGCTACATCTCATGACTTTACATGTTTGGAAGTGCAACCAAGGGATCTCTTTTGAACATGTAGAATCATGAGATATCAAAATTTCTGCCCAATTAAGGAATCACATAGCTGAGGGACTGGATCACAACCTATTCTCATAATACGCACTTCTACTTGGATCAACTCAGACAAACCTGTCAGTCTACCTCAAAATATTAAAGGTAAGAAGATAAAATATAAATAATCATGAAGGCCATGCTCTCATAACACCCACTCTTAGGATGAGAAAAACAAATTAATGCATTTTCTGTGATAAGAAAATGTACAAAAAGCAGATCCAACTGCTTAGATTTCCTTTAGAACCATATTCTCATCATTTCAACTCTTGAATTGTTAGATAAATTCAACCTAGCAATCTTCATACTAGTATACAAAATAAATAAATAAAAAATAATGCATCCGACCCCATTCAAGATTCAATAATTGAGAAATAAATAAAGTCCACCAAATCAGACCAATCAATTATAACTATAAGATGCAAAGACTAAGACAGAAAAGGAAGAACTTTTCTATTACTTGCTTGCTTTCAAAAGAAAGAAAAAAGTGGAAAAAGACAAAAAAAAATCTCATTTTTCTCAAAAGATCCAATCATATACCGTACACCTGCGAATTCTAATCCGAATTCCTGAAGATTCATGAAGATACCGACCAATTTGCGATTAAATATTCCAACTTTTCTTCCTCTCGAGATATCCTAAACCTGCATGAACCACGTGGGAATACACGATGGGAAAATAAAAGGCATGGAGCGGGTAAGCTAACTGCAGATCATGGCAGTCACACACAAATCCCTCCTTCTCCGTGCAGTGCGAACACTGTACAACAGAAGAGAATTTAACCTAGAAAAGGAAACACAAATATGTTTTTCGAAGCCATCTCTGACGCCCGATCGGACCGCCGGATCACGACCAAAGCCTTAGCCGAAGAACTCGGACAGACGGCAGAGATGGCGGGGTACTCAGCGACCCTTCTTACTCCCCTTCGCCGGAAAGGGGCGGACCTTCTTGGCGGCGGCGGCGGGCGTGCGGCCGGGCGGCGCGATTCCGAAGAGGGCTCTCAGAATTCCCTTCAGGACCTCGCCCCGTTTGGGGATGTAGCGGGGGTGAGTCCCCGGCGAGGCCGCCTTTCCCGCTTTGGCTCCACTTGACACCATGGAGAGATCGTTATGGAGCTCGAAGGCGGCGGAGGAACTGTCGGCGGCGGCGGCGGCGGAGGACCAGACTCCAAGGCGCTAGAAACAAAAGAGGTAGGTATGGAAGCTCCTCGTTCCGCCCATATATAGAAAGAAGACTCGAGCCTACGGCTCCTTCGATGAGAAGTTTTGGGGATGACGGGAGTCGGGAGTGAGCACTTGGCGTCAGCGCTCGCGCAAGCGGGAACGCAGGAGAGAGAGAGAGAGAGAGAGAGAGAGAGAGAGAGAGAGAGAGAGAGAGAGAGAGAGAGAGAGAGAGAGACGTTTCTTCCAAACTTCGACGAAATGAGAACGGAGTCGACCGACGCGTGATTTCTACGCGCTTAGGATGGGAGGGGAGGGAGAGGGGGATTTGGAGTTACATGCGTTGCCTGGGTTCGAGGGAGGTAGAGAGGGAAACGAGAGCCTTTTGCAGAACTAATTTAAAATATATATTTGATGGAAAGGAGGTCGAATGAAGACGGGACACCGCACGATGTGTAAATAGAGCCATTGCTAGTTGATTACATTTTAAAAAAAAAGCTATTGGTGGTAGAGTTTAAGTCCTGAGATTGCAATTTATTTTTGTTGTTAAAATTTGCTTATGTGCTGCGCTGCAGCATTTAAATTTAATTATGTAGCGTTGGTGAAGTATTTGCAAAAACGAATGAACAGAACTTTCGAGGGAAGCGTGGTGCGAAACCGAACTACGCCATTCATCTGTAAGCCGCTGAAAGAAAGAATTAGTCCACCAATCCGAGCCTAGAATTCTATACGGGGCACCCGATTTGTACAAGTTCCAAGAAAAGACCAAGATCCCATGGGATGACCTGATTTAAGCTTTTGTGCCGTCCACGGTGGAAGAACAGGCTCAGTTCTGGAAGCAGTTCGTTGGATAAGAGATCCAAGTACAAGACACAGCTACGAAGTTTCGTGAGCTGTCAAATTAACTTATTGATTTCAAGCTGACATATATGTCAAATTAACTTCTTGAAGACTCGTTGGGCGACAGACGTAAGATACGGGCTTTTTTTTTTTGTAATAATAAATGCTCATCATTCCGTTGAAAAGTACAGCTACACTTAAAACAAGCCCGTGCACGAGCTTGATCTAGGAGACCATTTTGGAGCTATTTGCGGGAGCTGTGAGTTGTATTTGTACGTGTCTTAAGCCTCAAGCAAAAGATTGAATTACGGTAGTTCAATTTATGTGAATAAATAAATAATATAGATAACCTTTTGGTTCGATATGCTCCCGTGGCCTCTTCTTCTATCATTCATTATTGGTCTGGAATTGATTTTAATAAAATCAAAATATTTAATTACAATTGATACTAATGCATGCTTGACAGTATGGCTATAGAGATTATTTTGATGCTCAAAAATTGTAAATAAAATTGGGTAGAAGTTCTCCTTAAAATATTCAAAGAAGAAGATTTATAAAACTTTGGATGAAAGAGGGAAGAAAAGCGTTGATCCAAGACATCAAGAGTCTGTATATCCAAAGAAGGTTTGCACATAGTCGACGTAGTAAATCTTGTGTTGACTCCGAAATAGTTTAGGATGCAAGATAGAGAATTATAAAATTGACACTTTCCAAGAGTCGATCTAAGTACATCTCGAGTCAACTCTAAATTGATTTTCAAGGTGAAGATAGGGATAAGTAAAAAATGGTTTGTTCTCGAGTTGATCCTTGAAGAACATGAGTCGGCTTCTTTGCATTTGACTGCCCAATAGTTAGTTTTTTAGAACATTCTCAATAAATAGAAAAATGTTCTAATAGCTAGTTTGGGCTCTCTAACAGTTATTTTACCTCTTTTAGCTATTTTTAAATATATTTAAGCAAAGAATTTAATTGGGGATACATCCATGCAAAGGGAAAAGTCAAGAAAAAAGAGAACTCAAAAGAGCAATCAATTCCCACATTTTAACATTTAATTTAATTGAAAAGAGAGTTTAAGTACATTCAAAGCAATTCTTCGAATCTCTCTCAGGCAATTAATGAGAAAGTTAAGGCATTCAAAATGCTTCATCCTAGAGTTTCAAAAAGTTTTCATTTTTAAGCCTTAAATTATTTATTCGTTATACTCTTTCTATTGTAATAAATTTCTTGGAGATAGAAACTTAAGAATTAAGCCCTGTCCAAGTCCATAATTAGATGATTGTATTTGATTAAGTCTTGAAAACTTAGTTGGGAAGATTGTGGTTAGCGAGCCTAAGCAAAACTAATTGTGTTTAATTGTGAGCTCAGCTAAAATAATTGAACTATTCTTAAGAAGTAATTATAGTTAAAAAATTTCAAGTGATGGCCTTAGAGAGTGGACATAGGTTCTGTTATGATAAACCGGTCCAAAGAGGTAATTACCAGTTCTAAGATTTAATTAATCCATCCGAACCGGTCGACTAGACTGATTGGTACAACGGTACTCCCGGAGCCCGACGAAAGAATGGATCGACACTGCACTTCAGCCAACGGCAACATACGATTTGCAATTGGCCTTCGGCCTATCCCAAAGAGAATGGACGATCTATAATCAATAAGCTCCGAGGTAAATGGCCGATCTCCTATCAGCCTACTCTGAAGAGAGTGGCCGATCTACAGTCAGCCTACTCCGAAGAGAATGATCGATCGACAATCAATATGCTCCGAAACAAACGGCCAACCTACAGTCAACTGATCTACTTCGAGCTAAGGCCCATTAAGAATGAGCCTGGTTGTTATAACCAACCAGGTATATAACTAATAGCCACAGCATCAGTAAGACCTAGAAAACTAACTATCAACAGTAACTATAATTAGCTGAGAAAAAGTTGTATTAACTAACTTCCCTAACAGAAAACAGAAAGTCTTAACTACTTTCAATTAGTACAATGCCTATAACAAGAGGTAAGAGGGGACCTCCAAGGTAAGCAATTCCAAGCAATTCTAAGCCGATCTAAGACTAGCATATACCATGCCAATTTGACTCTTCTCTTTCCATCTATCTTTCTTTGAGATCTCCATTCTATTGCCCGAACTCTACTGACTTAGGCATCGGATATCTCCCATCAGAAAAATTCTGGTCAGGGATTTATTTTACAGGAATCCAAGGAGGTAAACTGGTGACCTAGGCACTCCATCCGGTCCGTGGGGATCAGCATTAATAGATTGGCATGCCAGGTAGAAGAAAGAAGGTGCTTAGCTATGTGAATTATCCCTCTTGGAAAGAAGAGCCCGCAAGAAAACACAAGATGGTGAAAGGTAAAGCCCAAAATGTCTCGATGAATAGGGGACGCCCTACTTCCCAGAAGAATGACCCCCAATAGAAAATGATATGACACCTCCCGCATTAATTATGGGACAACAACATTTAGAAGCCCTCATGGATCGAGTGGATGCACTTGCAGCCATAGTGTAGAATTTTCAAGAAATCGCTCTTCACGGACAACACCCACCGGCAACATCAAGACAACCATCGGTCCATAAGGAAAGAAGACCAACATCAAGAATTTACTCAATGGTCCTTATGGGATCAGTAATCTCTCAAATCCCAAAGTTCTTGATACCATAGGCATGCGGATAGCCAACCTGACAGGAAGAGAGCTAGAAGGTCTTCCTCAGCTTCCTCCGGAGACTCCACTCCAGGAAATACCAGGTGAAAGGAAATACATGATGACTATGAGAAAAAATACAAGACACTGGAATTTTAGTTTGCAAGACTCAATAACTAGCGAAGAAATGATAAAATCATGGCATATGACTCATGGCCTCCTTTCTCTCAAATAATAATGAAGTCATTTCCCGCCATTTCAAGATTTCCTAATTGGAACCATATGACGGTACTACCGATCCTTTAGATCACCTGGGAAGCTTCAAGGCACACATGATGATATAGGGAGCTTCTAATGTCCTACACTACCTCGCCTTCCCTGCCACTCTAAAGAAAGTTGCTCGGATGTGGTATTCGAGCATCCACCCAAGTACTATTTATTTTTTAATGAGCTAGAGAAATTATTTGTATCACATTTCAGGACTTGTCAAAGGATGCCCCATAATTCGGACAGTCTCTTTCTCCTACAACAGAATGAAGGAGAGAGCCTAAGGGACTATATTGCCAGATTCAACTCCACCACCCTTGAGATCCCTGATATCAATGAACATGTGGCTATGTCCGCTATGAAGAAGGGCCTTTGATCGTCTAGGTTTACTTTCTCCCTGACAAGAAGTTTTCTACGAGCTATGCTGAACTGTTGGTAAGAGCTCAAAAATATGCGACAGCCGAAGAGCAAGCGACAAGTTGGCATCTGACCAAAGGCAAGTCAGCTTCCAAGAAAAAGAGCGACAAAGGATCGATTCCACTGGACCCCCTGGCAATGACAACACACTGGCTTAATGGCGTAGCCCCAAACCCAAGCAACTAGGTAGTAGGTTCGAATCATATACTTCTCTCTCTCCCAAGGGAGAAGATCCTAATGGAGATAGAGATAGAGAGTTACTTGTAAAGGCCCCATCCCGTGAGGGCACCTCTCGCATCAAGGAACAAAAATAGATACTACCGATTCCACCGGGACCATGACCATAACATTGAAGAATGCATCCAGCTCAAGGATGCAATAGAAGATCTAATCAAACATGGATACCTGGAAAAGTATGTCAGTAATCAGGAACCCTAGATCGAAGGTACCATCCCTAAGAGAGTTGTTGAAGAAGCAAAACTACCTAACCAAAGACCGATTGATGGAAGGGTAGGCATGCTGCATCATCAGACCGACTAGAGAAGCAGAGCTAAAGAAGGTGCTCCCAAAAGATACAAAAGCACCAACACCATATGCTTTTTGGGCGATGACCTGCAAGGAATCCAGACTCCACATGATGATTCTATTGTAGTTTTGGCTGTTATAGCCAATTATGATGTAAGAAGGATTCTTGTAGATAATAGAAGTTCCATAGAAGTCTTGCTTTATGATACTTTTCTCAGAATGAATTTACCTAAAAATAAGTTGCAAAGATCTCCCATACCTCTGATAGGATTCGGAGGTAACCAAGTTGGAGTGGAAAGAAAAATAGTATTGCCAGTAACCCTCTGCACAGAACCATTTCAAAAAATACTCCCCGTTTACTTTGTGGTCATACAAACATCATCGGCATACAACACTATCTTAGGACGACCTGCTTTGAACAAGTTCCATGCCATCATATCAACCTACCACCTCCTAGTGCGATTCCCCACTAGAAATGAAATTGGAGAATTAAGAGGAGATCAAAGGGTCGCCCGACAGTGTTTAATGATACAAGATAGATAGTCAACTAACCACATGACTCTGGAGAAATTGGATTCGAGAGATCGGATGGTGGATTGCGGAGAACCTGTGGAGAAGACTATTTCCATACCATTGGTAGAAGACGATCCAATGAAAGTCATATGGATCAGTAGTCTGCTCGACGAAGAAACGAAGACAAGGCTGACCAACTTTCTATAAAGTAATGCCAACGTCTTCACCTGGTCAGCCTCTGACATGCCGGGAATCCCGGTCGAAGTCATCACCGGCCAACTGAAACTCGCCTCCGATCACAGGCTTGTCCTGTAGAAGAAAAGAAACTTCATTCCAGAATGACAGAAGGTGACCGATGAAGAGATAAACAAGCTTCTCAATGCTGGATTCATAAAGGAAGTCCATTATCCCAACTAGCTGGCCAATGTTGTAATGGTGAAGAAAGCTAATAGCAAGTGGAGAATATACATCGACTGCACCAATCTCAATTAAGCTTGCCCAAAAGATAGCTTCCCTCTATTGAAAATAGATCAGCTAGTTGATGCTACTGTTGGACACCAGCTATTGAGTTTCATGGATGCCTTCTCTGTGTATAATTAGATATGGATGGACCCTGACGGTGAAGAGAAAATGGTATTCATGATAGAGAAAGGACTCTATTGTTATAAAGTGATGCCATTTGGCCTGAAAAAGGTTGGGGCAACTTTTCAAAGGCTGATTAATAAGGTGTTCAAGAAGCAACTTGGGAAAAACATGGAAGCGTATGTCGATGACATGATCATGAAGAGTATCAAAAAAGCCGATCACAGTAAAGATCTGGAAGAATCCTTTGATGCCTTGTATCATCATCGGATGAAGCTGAACCCAACTAAGTGCACCTTTGGAGTGACATCAAGAAAATTCCTAGAATTCTTCATCACCAAACGAGGGATAGAGGCCAATCCGGAAAAGATCCAAGCCATCCAAAGTATGAGACATCCTTGCAGCAAGAAAGAAGTACAACAACTGACTGAAAGAATTGCTTCTCTATGCCAATTTATTTTCTGGTCGGTTGAAAGATGTCTCCCCTTCTTCAAAGTCCTCAACCAAACAAGAAGTTTCGAGTGGTTAGAAGACTACTAACTCGCCTTTGAAGAACTAAAGAAGTATTTGGAAAATCCTTCTCTGCTCTTAAAATGTCAAGAGGGTGAGACTCTCTACTTCTATCTCTCCTTTCGGATGAAGCAGTCAGCTTAGCACTTGTCAGAAAAGGAGCAGAAAATCTGCAGAAGCTGATAACCTGCAGAAGTTGATCTACTACACTAGCAAGGTATTGCACGAAGCCAAAGCGAGGTATCCTAATGTACAGAAACTCATATACTTATTAGTGTTGCGGCAAAATACTTATGACCCTACTTTCAATCCCATGCCATGGTGGTCTTGATGGACCAACCCTTGAAGCCATCCTTTGATGTCCTGACATTTCGGAAGGATAGCCAAATGGGCTATAAAGTTAGGTGAATTCGACATCACATTCCAATCCAGATCATCAATGGAGGCACAAGTACTAGCCGACTTCTTTACTGAATGTACATGGAATCAGGAAGACAATAGACAGGAGATCGATAATAGAGAAACTGTTGCCTAGTGATGATGCAATCCAAGAGGGGGGTAAATTAGGTTTTATAAAAATTACTTGCAATGATTTATAATGAACTAAATAAGTATGTGCTAATTGTAATTAAGTGCTTATATTTTGCCAAAGTGTTTATGTGTTTCAAAATAATATGAAGCGAAATTAATAAAGTAAATGCATAAAGAAAACAATCACACAAACACAATAAATTTATAGTGGTTTGATGAACTCCAAAGAACCTACATCTACTCCCCATGGTCCACATGGGAATTCACTATAATCACCAAGATTACAGCCGATTAGTTTTCCGGGCTCACTAATCAAAACCCAACTTGTTTTCACTAGGCACATAAGTCAAACCCCTTGGTTTCTAAGCTAACCAAAAATCTTGTTGATTTTGCGGGCTCACCAACAACCTAGTTGGTTTTACGGGATGACCAACAATCTAGTTGGTTTTATAGGATGACCAACAACCTAGTTGGTTTTATGGGCTCACCAACAACCTTGTCGATTTTTATACAAAGTGTTGCCGATCTCGCCGCCGCGCCCGTGGCCTCGGAATCGCCGATCCGACTAGACCGTCCTGCTCCTGGGGCCTCCTGGCTAGACCGGACCTGCAAGGCAAGGTCAGAAGACCCTGGCCGGGGATCCCGGCGAGGGAGCTCCGACGATCAAATTAGTAGACGGCGAGAGGGAACAGATTCTCTGGGACGGGCCCCCGAAGGAGTCCCAGACTCAGAGAATTTGCTAACAAGAAAGATGGCAGAAAGACTAGAAACCCGGCTGGGCTCCTTTGCTGAGCTCACGCCAAGCGATCCCTCTTGGGACCTTGGATCTTGCTCTTGAAGCAGAGTTTTCTAGCCTCTTCTCCTAGTTTGCTTTACCTCGCTTACCTCGTTGTCTCTTCTCTCATTCCTTTTATTTTCTCCCGTTGCCTGCTTGTTTTCCGCTCCCGGGAGGCTCCCTTGTCGCTCTCGTCTCTTTCCCTCCGTCCCTTTCTCTTTTCCCTTTGGGTTCAGAGAGCCAGGCGATTTTCCGGCCTTGTTTGCCAAGTCTAGTGGGGAAAGAGTAAGGGAGGGGGGCGCCGGCTAGGCTGCCGACCAGACCTCGGGCCGAACGTGAGCGCTCTCCTCCCCAGGCACCGGCGTCGTCCGTTACTGGGTCCTGTTTTGTTAGAGCCGCGTCTCTCGACTGCGGGACCTGTTGGACCGACGTAAGTGATGTTTCGCGTGCCGCCGTCATCCGTACGGGGCGCCTTTCTCGGGATGCGGCGCGCACGGCTCGAGGGTTGACCTCGGAGCCTGCGCCTCCGCACGTCGGGACCTTCCCTGTTCGAGCTAGCCGACCTCGACCGAGGTGGACCCCTCCTGGGTGGACACCTGGCGGGCGGCAGAAGGATGTTCGGCTTCGACCGAGGTGGTCCCGTCTCCGGGCACCGCCTGGCGAAGGAGAGAAGGGGCCCGGCTCGACCTCGGCCGAGGTGGGACCGTCTCATGGTGCCACCTGGCGAGGGAGTGGGGGAGCATCCGACCTTGGCCGAGGTGGACCCCTCCTGGGTGGACACCTGGCGGGGCGGCAGAAGGACGCTCGGTTTCGGCCGAGGTGGTCCCGTCTCCGGGCGCCACCTGGCGAAGGAGCAAAGGGGCCCGGCTCGACCTCGACAGAGGTGGGACCGTCCTAGGATGCCACCTGGCGAGGGAGCGGGGGAGCAGCCGACCTTGGCCGAGGTGGACCCCTCCTGGGTGGACACCTGGCGGGGCGGCAGAAGGACGCTCGGCTTCGGCCGAGGTGGTCCCGTCTCCGGGCGCCACCTGGCGAAGGAGCGAAGGGGCCCAGCTCGGCCTCGGCAGAGGTGGGACCATCCCAGGGTGCCACTTGGCGATAGAGCGGGGGAGCAGCCGACCTCAGTCGAGGTGGACCCCTCCTGGCGGAACGGCAGGAGGGCCCTAGGACGAACTCGACTTCGGCCAGGACGGTAACGTCTCAGGATGCCATCTGGCGAAGGGGCCGGGGAGCCTGGGCCGAGCTCAACTTCGGACGTGCAGGAGCCGCAGCTGACTCGGCCGAAAAACCTCCACGTGGCTCGAATCACACCCAACGGAATCTGAGACTGGCCACGTCATCATCACGGCCGTAACAGTTGCCCCCCAACTCGACCTTCCGTTGGGGCGTCGTGGAACGGAACGTTGGGATTAAATACGGATGTGACATGGGGAGGCGAAGATCTTGCATCATAATTGCCACGATCCTCGTCGCCGTTTCTCGGTGCGCCCGAAGCCCTATAGGAGGCCACCACGCATCACCCACTCACCCGCAATAAATGCGTCGCTTCGAAGCAGAGGCCTTTTCCCTGCCAACGAGGCGTTGGTGTCGGGCGCGCGTCCACGCGGTGATCATCCAATGGCCCGGAGCGGAATGACGGGTACGACCGCTGTCGATTGAGTTTGAAAAGGAGGGGACTTTCCGGAATGAGGCCTTTTCCCTTGCTCCGTGGGCGGTTTGCTGCAGGCTAATTTCCACTGCTCCGCGTTCGCACAGTGCATTTTCGGTGAGTGCCCTCATTTTCTCCTTCGCCCTCCCTCATTTTCTCCTTCACCCTCCTCTTCTTTTCCGGTGAATTTTTCTCGCTTTCTTCTTTGTCATGGCACGCCGTCGCCATGTTTCCTCTAATCCAGATGAGGTCGGTCCGTCCCTGCCGAGGACTCCATCTTCTTCCTCCTCGGAGGAGGAAGTGATCCCGGAGGAGACCCGCAGGCGACTGCAACCTGGGGCTATCACCATTGGCATTCCCAGGGGTGTCAGGTCTCCTCCCGTCGCTTCTGCTCTTCACTTTCTTCCCTTCCTCCTCCGACTCTTCTTTTTGCCGGTCCCTCCGGTCATGCTTCCACAATGACCGAAGGCGACCTTTCTTTGCTCCGGGAGGTCTATGGCATCTCGGGGTCAATCCGTCTGCTTGTTCCGCGGCCCGGGGTTCGCGTCACCATGAGTGGCCCCGGTCGCATAGCCTTCTACGAGGACTTCCTTCTCGGGGGTCTTCGATTTCCTCTGCATCCCTTTTTCCTTTCCTTCCTTAGCCACTTCCGTCTCGTCCCGGTCCAGTTGGCTCCCAATGCCATTCGGGTCATCTTCTCTTTCATCATTTTTTGTCACTTCCACGGGTTTGTTGCCCGTTTCTCCCTCTTCAGGGCTCTGTTTACCCTGAAGAGGTACTCCACTGATGACAGCTGGTGGTACATCTCGCCCCGGCCTAGGTGTCTCCGGTTTGACCTCCCTTCTTCCACCAAGGGCTGGAAGAACCGGTTCTTTTTTGCCTTGGTCGAGGACGTTGACTGGGCCTGGAGCGAACCGATCGATCTCCGAACCGGAACTCCCAGGTCAAGTCGGCGGACCAAGAGGCCTACTCCCAGCTCCTGAGCGATGTGGTCTCGACACTCGAGGTTCTGCTCTTGGAGCAGAACTTGTTTGAGGCTGGGATCAGTCCCATCCATGAGCCGGGTGAGACTCAGTCTTCCCCTGACCTCTGTATTCTTTCTCCTTTTTAGCCGAGCTGATTGACCTCTTTTCCCTTTGTGTTGTAGGCATGAAATTCTCACTGGAGAACCTCTTGGAGGGCGTGGCCCAGAGGGACGTCGTCGAGATGGATGAGCCTGCGACGAAGAGGGCTCGCACCGAGGCGAGCCAGGAGGCCGTGCCGACGACCGTACCCAGCCCGGTGGCTGCTGCTCCCCCGCCCAGGCTGCCTCGGGCGGGGCCATCGATGCTCCAGCAGTCAGACTCGACGGTGCTACCGACGAGGGGGCCCCACCGTCAGCAGTTCCGCCCCGCGCCGGCCCCATCATCGCCGTAGAGCCGACGGTGCTGCCTGCGACCTCAGCCGCCCCATCGACGGCGGTTCCTGCTGGAGGGTCAGTCGCTGTCGCAGCCGACTTGATGGCTTCACCACCGGTGATCACCAACCGGTGCTCGGTAATCCGCGACAAGGGGCTCGCGGAGAAAGTGATGGAGTACGCCTCCACCTCCCGGGATCGCCGATCTCGAGGCGGCAGGGACTACGTCGACGCCCTGCTCGGGATCCTCCCGCAGCTCTTCACGGTAAGCCCGAACTTAGACTTTTCTTGTCCTTTGTGACCTCGGTTAGCCTTTCTACTAACCCGATCTTTTTGCCGTGCAGATTGGGAATGACGTGCTTCTGCTGAGGAACTTCCTCGCAGGGTACGCGAAGAAGGATGCCGAGAAGGAAGAGAAGCTTAGCAAGCTCGCGGCCGACATCAGAGACCTCATGGAGAAGGGAGTCGAGCTGTGAGCGAACAACCAGGCCCTCCAGGCGGACCTGGTACGCGCCGAGGAGTGCATCAAGGACCTGGAGTCCTCTCTATCTGAGGAGAGGATCTCCCACCAGCGTCGCGCGGAGGAGGATGCGGCTGAGAGGGCTCACCTCCAGGCCCATTCTCAGTGGCTGGAGCGCCAGCTGGATGAGGCCAGGTGGGAGGCGAGTGCGGCGAAGGAGCGGAGCGCCTACGTCAACGGGCTCCTGGAAGCCGCGAAGCGGGAGGCACAGGAAGTTGTCCCGAGGTTCCGGGCTTCCGACGAGTACATCTCGAAGGTCCGGGAGGCCGCTGTGGACTCCTTCCTGAAGGGGTTCCAAGTGTGCCGGGAAAAAGTGGGGTCCTTCTACCCGGAGCTCGACCTCAGCGGGGTGGTGCTCGGAGGTAGAAGGCAAGGACCCGACGACAGGGCTTCCGGCACGGCCGGCGTCACAGTTGCGACCCTGGCGAGCGACACGGCCGAAGCTCCGAAGCGGCCCCCTGAGCCAGCAACCGTCGACGGCGAGGATGTGGAGCCCACGACCCTGGCTGAGGACCCTGCCACCGCGACAAACTAAACTGTGCATCTTTTTCTTTTTTGTTGTTTTCTTTTTGGGGGCTCCCGGCCTGTCGGGACTCCTTGTTTGTACTTCTCCTTCTTGAATCAATGAAGATCTAATTTGGCCATGTCTCGACCTCGCTTTTCACTTTTTTCTTCCTCTCCCTTTTTTTTTTTTTTTTTTTTTTTGAGATGTTGACATGGAGTGCCGAGACGAGGGTGGACCTGGTCCCATCTAGCATTCAGATCAAAGTCCATGGCATTCCCGACTGGACGGCAGTAGAGTAGGCCTTGAGCGGGCCCTTCTTTGGGCTTGCCTTCGTGCTTGCGTGGGCGAACTAGGTTCTGCCCCGCCTTCTAGACCGAAGTCTGGGACTTTCGGACCGAACCCCGGGGCCGCAGGCTTTCTCAAGCCTTGCACGGCTTGCCGAGCTGTTCTCCGTGCTCGCATGGGCGAACTGGGTTCTACCCCGCCTTCCAGACCGAAGTCCGGGACTTCCGGACTGAACCCCAGGGCCGCAGGCTTTTTCAAGCCTTGCGCGGCTTGCCGAGCTGTTCTCCGTGCTCGCGTGGGCGAACTAGGTTCTGCCCCACCTTCCAGACCGAAGTCCGGGACTTCCGGACTGAACCCCGGGGCCAAATGCTTTTTCAAGCCTTGGCGCGGCTTGCCGAGCTATTCTCTGTTCTCGCATGGGTGAACTGGGTTCTGCGCCGCCTTCCAGACCGAAGTCCGGGACTTTCGGACTGAACCCCGGGGCCGCAGGCTTTTTCAAGCCTTGCACGGCTTGCTGAGCTGTTCTCCGCCTTCCAGACTGAAGTCCGGGAATTCTCGCTTTCTCTAGCCTTCGGCCACAGTCGTGTGTGCCGAACTCAGAGTCATGCGTCGGTTTCCCTACGAGGTGAGAAAGAGTGTTTGAAGCAAAGAAACTTTATTACAGGAGTGGGGAAGCTTACATTACTGATAATACATCCTTAGATTCGAGGCGTTCCACGTCCGGGGGAACCTGGCCCCTCCAAATTCCTCCAAGTAGTAGGTGCCGTGAGGGAGGGCTTCTGCTACCCAGTACGGGCCTTCCCAGTTCGGTGAGAGCTTCCCGCACTCTCGTGGCTGAGAAGCTTCAGCATGCCGGAGGACCAGATCTCCGGGACGAAAGGACTTCGGCCGCACTCGGGAGTTGTAATACCTGGCCACTCGCTGCCTATACGCCACCATCCGAACTCGGGCCTTGTCCCTCATCTCTTCAAGAAGGTCAAGGTTGAGCATCATTCTGGCAGGGTTCTCCGTCTCGTCATATTGCTCCACACGCAGCGTAGGTAGGCTGAGCTCAATCGGGATGACCGCTTCGGCTCCGAAGACGAGGTTGAACGGGGTCTCGTCGGTCACCATCCTCGGGGTGGTATGGTACACCCAAAGGATGCTGGGGAGCTCCTCCACCCATCTGCCCTTGGCCTGGTCCAGCCGCGTGAGGAGGCCCTGCAAAATGGTCATGTTCGTGACCTCGGCTTCTCCATTGGTCTGAGGATGCGCTACCGAGGTGAAGCGATGCCGGATGCCGAGGTCGCCGCAGAACTCTTCAAACTCTCGGCAGTCGAACTGGTGCCCGTTATCAGTGATCACGGTGTGGGGGAGGCCGAAGCGACAAATGATTGACTTCCAGAAGAACTTGGCGACGTTTGCTTCGGTGATTCGCACCAAGGGTTCAGCCTTGACCCACTTCATGAAGTAGTCGATGGCCACGATCAGGAATTTCTGCTGTCCAGACGTCGGTGGGAATGGGCCCAGAAGGCCCATTCCCCATTGGGCGAATGGCCACGGAGCTGAGAGCTAGGAGATTGGATTGGAGGGCTGCCGCTGCACCACGGTATGCCGCTGGCACCGATCGCGCTTCTTCACGAAATCGGCGGCATCCTCCTTCATCGTCTCCCAAAAGTAGCCCTGATGGAGGGCTTTGTAGGCTAACGCTCTGCCCCCCATGTGGTTCCCACAGATGCCCTCGTGAATCTCCTGGAGCACGAGTCTAGCTTCCGCGGGTCCCAGGCATTTAAGGAGGGGGTAGGAGTAGGATCTTCGATATAGTAGCCCATCCATCAGGACGAACCGCGCGGCCTTCTTTCTGATGAGGCGGGCCGCTACACGGTCCTCTGGCAGGATACCGCTGGCTATGTATTCGACATACTTGTCCATCCAGCTGGGCTCGCGGCTGACCTGATGGACCCCCGCCGGGGTCTCGTAGCTCGGGGCCTCGAGGCGCTCCATATGAGCGCGGCCCAGCATCGAGTCCGGTAGGGTCGCCAGCCGGGAAAGAGTGTCCGCACGGGCGTTTTCCCCGCGGGGGATGTGGAAGATGTTAAAGCGCCGAAAACCGGCCGTGCCCGCTTTGACAAGCTCCAAGTACTTCGCCATTTGAGGGTCGTGCACGGCATATTCTCCGGAGACCTGTCCCACCACGAGCTGGGAGTCAATGAAGGCTTTAAGATTAGCCACTCCCAGCTCGCGAGAGACCCTCAGCCCGGTGAGGAGCGCCTCGTACTCCGCCTGATTGTTTATCGTGGTGAACTGGAAACGGAGCGCGCATTCGGCGATGACCCCACCGCTGTTGGCGAGAATGAGTCTGGCTCTACTCTCGCCAGAGTTCGAGGCTCCATCTACGTGGAGGATCCACGTGTCCTCTCCGGGCTCCTCGGGGCCCGCTTTTAGCTACCGGTGCAAGGGGCCCTCCTCGGGCTCCTTGCCTAAGCCTGCACACTCGACCAAGAAGTCGGCTAGCACCTGCGCTTTCATGGCCGACCTTGGCCTGTACGCGATGTCGAACTCGCTGAGCTTTAGTGCCCACTTCGCCAATCGCCCCGATGTGTCGGGTCAGCTGAGCACCGCTTTCAGTGGCTGATCCGTCAGGACGGTGATGGGATGCGCTTGGAAATAGGGCCTGAGATGCTGAGCAGACACTATTAACGCAAAAACGAGCTTCTCGGGCCGAGAATACCTGAGCTCCACATCACGGAGAAGTTTGCTGGTATAGTACACCGGTCGTTGGACTCCTTGGTCGTCGGTCCGAATCAGGACCGAACTGACGGCCTCCGGGGTGACCGCTAGGTAGAGGATGAGCTCCTCCCCCTCTTCGGGCCAGGAAAGCAGTGGCGGTGATGCGATCATCTTCTTCAGCTCTTCAAAGGCCTCCTGGCACTCCTCGGTCCAGGCAAAGTCGTTCATCTTCCTTAGCACCTTGAAAAAGGGTCGGCAGCGATCGACCGACCTGGAGATAAAATGGCTAAGGGCTGCAACTCGGCCAGTGAGTTGCTGCACTTGCTTCTTGGAGGCGGGCTGATCCATGTCCAGGATGGCCTGGACCTTTTTCGGGTTGGCTTCAATTCCTCTCTGGGTCACGATAAATCCCAGGAACTTCCCAGCGGAGATGTCGAAGGCATACTTCGCTGGGTTCAGCTTCATCTGATGACGTCGGAGGTTGCCGAATGTCTCCGCCAGGTCAGCCACATGGTCCAAATCGGGCTTGCTCATCACCAGCATATCGTCCACGTACACCTGCATGTTGCGGCCGATCTGGTCTTTGAAGATTCTGTTGACCAGACGCTGGTACGTGGCCCCGGCATTCTTGAGGCCAAACGGCATCATCCTGTAGCAAAAAGTTCAGCGGTCGGTGATGAAGGCGGTGTGCTCCTCGTCCTCCGGGTTTATTTGGATCTGGTTGTATCCGGAGAAGGCGTCCATGAAGGACAGGAGGCGATGCCCCGAGGTGGTGTCGACCAGCTGGTCAATCTTTGGAAGGGGGAAGCTGTCCTTCGGGCAAGCTCGATTGAGGTCGGTGTAGTCTACACAGATCCTCCACTTACCACTGCTCTTCCTTACCATGACCACGTTCGCCAGCCAGCTGGGATATTGGACTTCCCGTACAAAGCCGGTGGCTAGGAGTTTCTCCACCTCCTCGTTGATGGCCCTCTGTCTCTCCATGGCGAAGCTCCTCTTCTTCTGGTAGACCGGGCGGCAGCTCGGGTCCACGTTCAGCCTGTGCATAATGACCTCGGGGGGAATGCCCGGCATGTCGACCGCTGACCAGGCAAACATGTCCGCGTTCGCACGGAGGAACTCCAGCAGGCGGGTCCGTTCTTCTTCTGGGAGTTGCGCCCCGACCTGCACCATCTTCAGTGGGTCCGAACCAAGGAGATAAGTCAACAGGCGTTCTACGGGGCCTCCCTTGGGTTCCTTCTCCCTTAGGTCAAGGTCGTCAACGTCGGGGCCGAGCTCCGCGCCCCGGGTGCCCGGGACCACCTGGAGGCAATGCGGGACTGGCCGGGTCGTCCCCCTCATCACCCCGAGCCCGGAAGACGTGGGGAACTGCACCAACAACCTCTTCGTGAAAATCATGGCGTCCAGTTGGTTGAGCCCGGGATGCCCGAGAATCGCGTTGTAAGGCGAAGGGAGCTTGACGATGGTAAACGTCATCAGGACGGTCGTCTGCCGAGGTGGGGATCCAGCGGTGACTGGGAGAGTGATCTCCCCTTTGACCCCCACCGAGTCCTCGGTAAAGCCTACCAGGGGGGTGTGCACCGGCCTCAGCTGATCATGGGACAAATTCATTCGAGAGAAAGCATCGTAAAAAAGCACGTCAGCCGAGCTTCCACTATCTACCATAATTCGGTGTACAGGATGCTTCGCGATGGTCATCTCGACCACCACGGCATCATTATTTACATTCTCATTTTCCTTCCCCTTCTCAGAGGGGGGTACATTCTCCGGGTTCCCGATCTCCCGGGCTCTCTTTACAGCCTGCCCGACCCCAAGTGAGATCATGCCCACCGGCTTCTCCGTCGGGCGGTTATCGATTGCAGGAACTGGGGGTAAGGCCATGAGCGGCTGCCCCTCCGCCGGGACCTCGTTCCTGATGAACTTCCTGAGGTAGCCCCTCTTGATCAGATCCTCGATCTCCCGCTTCAGGTTGCGACACTCCTCTATGTCGTGGCCGTGCTCGCGGTGGAATTGGCAATACTTTGTTTTGTCCCGGGTACCTCTTGGGTTCTGAGGAGGAGGTCGGCGGAGGTAGTGCTCGCCCTCAATTTCCATGAGGATTTTTGTTCGGGGGGCGAGGAGAGGGGTGAACCTCCGCTCCGGAATGGCCTCGCCCTTTGACCTCGGATTCGGGCGAGGGTCGGCAAACGGCCATGGCTTCCGAGCTCCTGGAATATCCCTCGGGGACGGCCTCTTCGGAGTCTTCCCGTCTAGCTCCCGACGGGTGCGGTCGGCCTCCTCCGCTCGGATGTACTTGTGGGCGCGGAGGAGGAGCTCGGAGTACATCCTGGGGGGCTTTTTGTCCAGGGAGTAGGTCAGGTGGGATGTCTTGAGCCCGCGCTTCAAGGCCAGCATGGCGACGGGCTCGTCCAGACTGTAGATTTCCAGGACTGCGGTCTTGAACCGGGTGATGTAGTCTCGGAGCAGCTCCTGGTCCTGCTGGCGGATGGAGAAGAGGCTATCCACCTCTCTTGGCACCTTCCGACAAGCATCGAAGTGCGCCACAAACTTTCCTTCCAACTGGTGGAAGGAGCAAATAGATCCGGGCTCGAGGCAGGTGAACCAGACTCGAGCGGCCTTCCGGAGGGTAGCGGGGAAGGCGATGCACAAAAGGGCGTCAGTGGCCCCCTGGACCCTCATGAGAGCCTTGTAGCTCTCCAGATGGTCTAGAGGATCGGTGGTTCCGTCGTAGGGATCCACCTGCGGCATGCGGAACCGGTTCAGAATCGGCTCTGCCTGGATTTCTTCAGAGAAGGGGGGACGGGAGTCGTAGCCCGCCGGGTCCGCGGATGAGTTCTGCAGGTCGGCAAATCGGCAGGCGAACTCCACCAACTTGCGCTCGTGCTCCTCCAGGCGCCTCTCAGCCTGGCGCCTGATGGCCTCGTCGGTGGAATCTTCCATCGAGGCCGCTGGTGAAGGGGGCGCCAATTGGTCTCGGTGCAAAGTCATGCCTCGGCGTCGCTTGCTGCGATGCACCATCTCGGCTTCATCGACCGGGGATCGACTCTCGTGATCCGCTGAACCGGAGTAGTTTCTTTTCGCGGGGGTTTGGTGGCTCCCGCGGGGGTTGGAGACTGCCCTCGGGTGGGACAGCTTGCCCTGAATGGAGCGCAGGCTCCCACGCGGCCCTGCGGCCCGAGCCGCGGGGGTCCCTGGCTGCGGCTGCATGGCCAGGGAGCGCTGCTGGTGTTGTAGCTGCCGGACCGCCGAGGTCAAGGTCTGCAACTGTTGGATGATGGCTGCGAGGGGCCCGTCCGTCGAGGTTGGCTGTGGCGGAAGAGGAGGGGGAGCTGGGAGCTCCCTCTCCGGGCTGTGGGCCCCTTGAAGGGAGGGAACCTCCCTCACACGGCTGGTGGATGCCTCGTGCCCACGAGTGACCACCATTGTCGGAAAGCGCTTTGTATGCAGAAAGCTAGCTCCCACTAGGGGTGTTGTCCTGCCCCCCTACCTGGCGTGCCAATCTATTACCGATCTCGCCGCCGTGCCCGTGGCCTCAGAATCGCCGATCCGACTAGACCGTCCTGCTCCTGGGGCCTCCTGGCTGGACCGGACCTGTAAGGCAAGGTCAGAAGACCCTGGCCGGGGATCCCGGCGAGGGAGCTCCGACGATCAAATTAGTAGACGGCGAGAGGGAACAGATTCTCTGGGACGGGCCCCCGAAGGAGTCCCAGACTCAGAGAATTTGCTAATAAGAAAGATGGCAGAAAGACCAGAAACCCGGCTGGGCTCCTTTGCTGAGCTCACGCCAAGCGATCCCTCTTGGGACCTTGGATCTTGCTCTTGAAGCAGAGTTTTCCAGCCTCTTCTCCTGGTTTGCTTTACCTCGCTTACCTCGTTGTCTCTTCTCTCCTTCCTTTTATTTTCTCCCATTGCCTGCTCGTTTTCCGCTCCCGGGAGGCTCCCTTGTCGCTCTCGTCTGTTTCCCTCCGTCCCTTTCTCTTTTCCCTTCGGGTTCAGAGGGCCAGGCGGTTTTCCGGCCTTGTTTGCCGAGCCTAGCGGGGAAAGAGTAAGGGAGGGGGGCGCCGGCCAGGCTGCCGACCAGACCTCGGGCCGAACGTGAGCGCTCTCCTCCCCAGGCGCCAGCGTCGTCCGTTACTGGATCCTGTTTTGTCAGAGCCGCGTCTCTCAACTGCGGGACCTGTCGGGCCGACGTAAGTGATGTTTCGCGTGCCGCCGTCATCCGTACGGGGCACCTTTCTCGGGGTGCGGCGCGCACGGCTCGAGGGTTGACCTCGGAGCCTGCGCCTCCGCACCTCGGGACCTTCCCTGTTCGAGCTGGCCGACCTCGATCGAGGTGGACCCCTCCTGGGTGGACACCTGGCGGGCGACAGAAGGACGTTCGGCTTCGACCGAGGTGGTCCCATCTCCGGGCACCACCTGGCGAAGGAGAGAAGGGGCCCGGCTCGACCTCGGCCAAGGTGGGACCGTCTTAGGGTGCCACCTGGCGAGGGAGCGGGGGAGCATCCGACCTTGGCCGAGGTGGACCCCTCCTGGGTGGACACTTGGCGGGGCGGCAGAAGGACGCTCGACTTCGGCCGAGGTGGTCCCGTCTCTGGGCGCCACCTGGCGAAGGAGCGAAGGGGCCCAGCTCGACCTCGGTAGAGGTGGGATCGTCCCAGGGTGCCACCTGGCGAGGGAGCGGGGGAGCAGCCGACCTTGGCCGAGGTGGACCCCTTCTGGGTGGACACCTGGCGGGGCGGCAGAAGGATGCTCGGCTTCGGCCGAGGTGGTCCCATCTCCGGGCACCACCTGGCGAAGGAGCGAAGGGGCCCGGCTCGACCTCGGCAGAGGTGGGACCGTCCCAGGGTGCCACCTGGCGAGGGAGCGGGGGAGCAGCTGACCTTGGCCGAGGTGGACCCATCTTGGGTGGACACCTGGCAGGGCGGCAGAAGGATGTTCGGCTTCGGCCGAGGTGGTCCCTTCTCCGGGCGCCACCTGGTGAAGGAGTGAAGGGGCCCGGCTCGGCCTCGACAGAGGTGGGACCATCCCAGGGTGCCACCTAGAGATAGAGCGGGGGAGCAGCCGACCTCGGTCGAGGTGGACCCCTCCTGGCGGAACGGCAGGAGGGCCCTGGGCCGAACTCGACTTCGGCCAGGGCGGTAACGTCTCAGGATGCCATCTTGCGAAGGGGCCAGGGAGCCTGGGCCGAGCTCGACTTCGGACGTGCGGGAGCCGCAGCTGACTCGGCCGAAAAACCTCCGCGTGGCTCGAATCACACCCGACGGAATCTGAGACCGGCCACGTCATCATCACGGCCGTAACACAAAGGCTAACCAACAACCTTAAGTTGGTTTTTCACAAAGGCTCACCAACAACCTTGAGTGAATAACGTAAGAACAATATGAAATAGTACAATAAAAGCTTTCTAAAATAAAGCAAATATCTCTTTGAAGCTCTTGGATGATATTGAAGAAGCTTGTCTTCAATTTGTTGAAGCCTTTGAATGAAGCTTGATATTGTGGACTTAGAAGCTCTCTTTGAAATTGGATGTTTGAAGGCTCAACTCTCTCAAAATATGAATCCTTAAAGTGTATTAATCTTTTCTCTCAAAGGATTACCTTTCCATTTGATTTGTGTTGATTATATAGCTCTTCGAATCTTAAATGACCGTTAGAGACCGTTGGAGAGGAAAAACTAGTCATTACAAATATTTTAGGAAAGTTCTACTCTTCAAAAAACTAGCCGTTGCAGAGCTGTCGTTCATACAAGTGTCAACACTTTAGGTCAAGAGTCGATATTTTGGGTCGACACTTGGAACAGTGAGTCAACACCTGATCAAAAAATATCTTTTGAAGTCTTCTACTCTGCACTGGTGAGTCGACACTTCATCTGATGTGTCGACACTTTGAGTCGACACTTGGAACAGTGAGTCGACACTTAACCAAAATCTTGAAATCAGCTTGTTTTGTTTTTTATTTGGTCTTAGGCCTTAAGTCGATACTTCATTATTCATGAGTCGACACTTCAGCGTGTCGGTTGAAATTTTTTTTTTGCGTATCGACCCAAGCTTTCTGTGAGTTGATACTTCAAGTATCAACACTTCCAAGTGTCGACCATGACTTGACCAGTACCGAAACTTATCCAAATTTAATATTTGAGTCCTTCAAGGTCTTTAATATATGTTCCAAGATCCATAACTTAAAATTCCATGACTTCTTCAACTAAAAACATGTATTTCTTCATTCAACATGGATGAGTACTAAGATTTGATAAACACATTTAAAAATATAATTATTACTCATATATATTTAAGTATTTTGTCAATCATCAAAATCAAGACCAGAGTCAACAATCTCTCCCTTTTTGATGATGACAAAACCTTTAAGTATATGAACAGGGTAAGCTTAAAAAGATTAATAATAAGATAAACATGTAAGCTTAAAATTAATGAATATCAGGCTCCCCATCAAAATATGATTTCAAAAATATTTTCAAAAATCATTCAAAAAATTTTAAACATTCTCCCCTTGCTAATTCTTCCCTTAAGATTAAAATATTTTGCTTTCTTTTTCTTCTTTTGCACTTTCTTTCATTTCTCATATAATTTTTTCATGTTTATCAAATTTTTTTCCTTTTCATACTTAACATTTTTTTCCCCCTTTTTGTCATCATGAAAAAGGATAAAAGAAAATACAAAATGGGAATGAAGGTAGAAAGAATAGCGAGAGATCATCAAAATCAATGCATGAAATCAATTAATCATGATACCGATTAAATATGATACTAATTGAACATGATACCACAAAATGATATGCAAGAAATAATTTTCTTCTTTTTTTTTTGAAGATTACAAATAAAATAAATTTTGATACCAATTGAATATAACTCCCCTCAAAAGATTAGATTTGAAAACAATGAGAAGGAGTATCAGAGCAATATAAGTATGATATCAAAAAAATATTGAAAGTATCATACATGTATATAATGACAACAAATCTTTGGATGCTCTTCCTAAATATTATTCCCCCTTAGAAATATGCATTCATTAAGGAATAAAACATGAAAGCACAAGCATCATAATTTCAGACAATTTGAGATATGGACATAAATACTAAGTCTAAAATCAAAGATTTGAATTTTCAAGATATACAAGATTTTTAAAATGCAGGAGGTTGACATTTAAAGATTCAATTTAATATGATTTCAAATTCATTTGAAATGATTTGATATCCATGCAAATGCTAGAAGTAATATGATATCAAGTCTAGCAACTGGATTAAGGGTTAATCAATGTGCATACCTTCTTCTTAAATGTAACCCTTAACTACCAGTTCTATACTTGTTTCAAATCATTTCTAGTCCAAGCATGGATATAAAACAAAATACATTTCATGAAAACTATATGATTTGAAATGATTTTGATTACCCATACTAATGTTAGAAGTAATCCAGTACCAAGTTTAGCTATTAGATCAAGAATTTATCAATATGCATACCTTCTTCTTAAATATAATCCTTAACTACCAGTTCTAGTCTTGATCTAAATCATTTCTAACTTAAGCATAGATGCCAAAAATGAAAATACATAAACCATAACATTTCACTTGAAATAATTTAAAACTATATCAATCAAAATCAAGTGAAAGTCTAATAATCACAAGTTTAATCATGAGAGCATGAAATCCATCAACATAAAAAAAGTACATGATCACAACAAATGACTATTAGTCTAAACTTGATTCTAATTAATCAATTGAAACAATTTGCAAAGCAATATGCAACTTTAAAAATATTTTTCATAAAGTAATTTAAGATACATTAATCAAAATCAAGTGAAGGTTTTATAATTACAAGTTTAATCATGATAGCTTGAAATTCATCAACATCAAAAAGTTTATAATCATAACCAATGACTATAAGTCTAACTTGATTATAATTAATCATTTAAAATAATTTTCAAAGTAATTTATGTAATATTTAATTATATTTTTAATTATGGAAGGAAATGTTTAGAATTTACCAATATGTATAATCATTCCTTTACCATTTAATCCAAAAATATAGCTTGCCCACTCTTTGTATTGTCTTGTACAGCCACTTTACAAAAACTTTCTTTTTTCATGTTGGGCTGTAAGACATTCCTGCAAAATAAACTAGGTGGACAATTTTGGTATCCAAACTTTCTTGTATCCTTTAGGGTTAGTAAATATGGTTCTTTTTGGAACCCAAGTTTTTCTTAATTTACAAGGATATGCATTAAGTCCAAATTTTTCATATTTAAAGAATGCAATATTGGAAGAAGTAGCCACAAAGAAATTCTTGTTTTTCAATTCAAGATTTTTATTTTTCTTTAAAAGCTCATCATTTGATACAAAAATCTTGAGTCCTCTTCAAATTTCTATTTTATTTAATAAATCATTTTTCTCATTTGAAAATTTGTTACATAAATCTTTCAAATCAATTTTCTTTTTCAAAAGTTTTTTTTCTTTAGAAAGATTATTCTTATCAATTTCTAAAACATCAATCTTTATATTTAAATCATGGTTTTTATTGATAAGATTGGTATTCTCAAGAAAAAAAGAATTTACATGCCTTTTTAATTTCTTGTGCTCAATTTTTAATACTTTGTATTCATATACAAGATCATTAAATACATCATATAATTTATCAAAGATAAAATTATATTCATTTTCAACACATACCTCTTCCTCATTTGCAATGAAGCAAAGATTGTCAACTTCTTGTTCTTCTTCCGAACTAGAATCTTCGCTATCGCTCCAAGTTGCTATCATTGCCTTGAATTTCATTTTGGCCTTAAGAATTATTATCTTCTTCTTCTCTTGATCACCAATCACTTCTTTATGTCATAAATTCAGCTCATGGATTATGAGTGAACCAATAAGCTCCTCCAAAGGCAAAGTATCAATATCTTTGACTTCTTGGATCGCCGTTACCTTTGGATCCCATAATATTGGCAAAGATCTAAGAATTTTATTAACCAAATCAGCATTAGTATAGACTTTGCCAAGACTTTTCAATTCATTAATAATATTCATAAATCCTCCATACATATCAGATATAGATTCATAGTGCAGCATTTTAAACATTTCAAAAGAATGTACAAGCAAATTAATTTTAGTATTCTTTACTTGAAGAGTACCCTCATGAGTAACCTCAAGTGTGTCCCATATTTCCTTCATTGATGTGCATGTGGAGATCCTATTGAATTCATTAGAGTCCAATGCATAATAAAGCAAGTTCATTACTTTAGCATTAATTTCAGATTGATTAATGTCATATTCATTCCAATCCTCTTCGAGCTTTGGAATGAAAATGCCATTAGCCAAAATGGAAGGAATATGAGACCATTAACTATAACTTTTCTAAGATAATAACTAATAGATTGAATATAGATACGTATGCAAGTTTTTCAAAAGTGTAATTAGTACCATTAAAAAATGGTGGTCTATTAATTGCATGTCCTATAGCAAAACAAACACCTTCTAGGGCTGCCATGATCTTTTAACTCAAAACTGTTGGATTCTTTGCAAAGCACCAAGTTTAGATACCAACGATTTTGGGTTCCGGGCTCTGATACCAATTGTTGCCCAGTGATGATGCAACCCAAAAGGGGGTGAATTAGGTTTTATAAAAATTACTTGCAATGATTTATAATGAATTAAACAAGTATGTGCTAATTACAATTAAGTGCTTGTGTTTTGCCAAAGTATTTGTATGCTTCAAAATAATATGCAGTGAAATTAATAAAGTAAATGCACAAAGAAAATAATCACACAAATACAACAAATTTATAGTGGTTCGATGCACTCCAAGGTACCTACATCCACTTCCCAATATCTACTTGGAAATTCACTATAATCACCAAGATTATACCTGATTAGTTTTTCAGGCTTACTAATCAAAATCCAACTTGTTTTCACTGGGTTCACAAGTCAAATCCCTTAGTTTTCCAGGCTAACCAAAAATCTTGTTGGTTTTGCGAGCTCACCAACAACCTAGTTGTTTTACAGGATGACCAACAACCTGGTTGGTTTTACGGGATGACCAACAACCTAGTTAGTTTTACGGACTCACCAACAACCTTGTTGGTTATGATACGATGGCTAACCAACAATCTCAAGTTGGTTTTTTACAAAGGCTCACCAATAACCTTGAGTAAATAATATAAAAATAATATAAAAAAGTATAATAAAAGCTTTCTAAAATAAAGCAAATATCTCTTTGAAACTCTTGGATGATGTTGAAGAAGCTTGTCTTCAATTTGTTGAAGCCTTTGAATAAAGCTTGATGTTGTGGACTTGGAAGCTCTCTTTGAAATTGGATGCTTGAAGGCTCAACTCTCTCAAAATATGAATCCTTAAAGTGTATGGAATGTTTCTCTCAAAGGATTACCTCCCCATTTGATTTGTATTGATTATATAGCTCTCCAAACCTTAAATGATCGTTAGAGACCGTTGGAGAGGAAAAACTAGTCGTTACAAATATTTTGAAGAAGTTCTGCTCTTCAGAAAACTAGCCATTGCAGAGCTATCGTTTGTTCAAGTATCGACACTTTAGGTCATGAGTCGATACTTAGGGTCGACACTTGGAACAGTGAGTCGATACTTGATCAAAAAATATCTTCTGAAGTCTTCTACTCTGCACTGGTAAGCCGATACTTCATCTGATGAGTCGACACTTTGAGTCGACACTTAGAACAGTGAGTCGACACTTGACCAAAACCTTGAAATCAGCTCATTCTATCTTTTATTTGGTCTCAGGCCTTGAGTCGACACTTCATTATTTATGAGTCAACACTTGGCTGACCATAAGTCGATGCTTCAGCGTGCCAGTTGAAAAATCTTTTTCTGCGTATCAGCCCAAGCTTTCTGTGAGTTAACACTTCAAGTGTCGATACTTGACTTGACCAGTATCAAAACTTGTCCAAATTTAATATTTGAGTCCTTCAAGGTCTTCAATATATGTTCCAAGATCCATAACTTGAAGTTCCATGAATTCTTCAACTAAAAATATGTATTTCTTCATTCAACATGGATGAGTACTAAGATCTGATAAACATACTTAAAAATATAATTAGTACTTATATATACTTAAGTGTTTTGTCAATCATCAAAATCAAGACCAGAGTCAACAAAAACAACCAAAAAGAATTCAGAGTCCACATGGATACTCCATGTGGATGGAGCATTTAACTCTACCGGTTGTGGAGCCAGACTCATCTTAGCCGATCCCGATGGGTAAACCTTGGAGTATGCCCTTCGCTTTTCTTTAAAAGCTTCGAATAACCAAGCTGAATATGAAGCCCTCTTGGCAGGACTTAGAATCATCCAAGAACTGGGGATACGAATGATCAAAGTTTTCTTAGATTCTTAACTACTGGTAAACCAAGTAAAAGGTGAATTCAAAGCCTGAGATTCTATCATGATCAAGAACTTGAAAAATGTATGAGATCTACTGTTCCAATTGGAATTCTTTGAAATAGACCATGTGTCATGGATAGAAAATTCTTAGGCTGATGCCCTTTCTCGATTGATGACCACTAGTTCAGATTTCCTTGGTCGGACTTACATAGAGTACCTGGAAGATCCCAGCATATCGAAAAAGACTTTCAAGGTGCACCAAATCAAGCATGAGCCTTGTTGGACAGACCCTATTTTAAAGTTTCTAAGTGATGGTATATTACCTTAAGACAAGGCCAACATCAAACAAGTCCAATGGATGGCCTCCCAGTATGTTATCCTGGACGGACCATTATATAAAAGGTCCTTCACACAACCCCTACTAAAATGCTTAGGGCCGTCAGACACTGACTATACTCTGAGAGAAGTACATGAGGGCATATGTGAAGACCATCTAGGGAGAATATCTCTAGCCTACAAAGTAATCCACTAGGGTTATTATTGGTCGACCTTCTAGAAAGATGCAGCTGACTATGTCTGAAGATGTGACCAATGCTAGAGATACTCTAACATCCAAAGATGCCCTGCAAGCTAGTGGATCCAGTTAATAGCCCCATAGCCCTTCGCTCAATAGAGAATGGATATCCTTGGCCTGTTCCCTCTAGCCTCTAGTCAACAAAAGTTTCTGATCATGGCCATTGATTATTTCATTGAATAGGTCGAAGCTTTGTTAGAAATTTCATTATCTTCCGGTTCAGAATTTCTCATGCTATCATCATTGACAACGAAAGGGAATTTGATAATCCTAAGTTCAAAAACTTCTATGCCCAATATCATATCCTCCACACGCTAACCTCCATCGGCCATTCTCAATCTAATGGAGAAGCCGAAGTAACCAACAAGATGATCCTACACGATCTGAAGAATAGGCTGAATGATGTCAAGGGGCTCTGGGCTGAAGAACTGAACTCAGTCCTTTGGGCATACCAGATGACTCCTAGGATGGCTATAAAAGAATCCCCATTTAACTTGGCCTACAGTACTAAAGCAGTCCTCACAGTGGAAGTCACTTTACAATCCCTAAGGATTGACCACTTCACAGAGCCAGAAAACTTGGAGCACCATATAGCAAACCTAGATCTACTCCAGGGCACCATACTCCAAGCTCAGATAAAGATGGCTGCATATCGGTAAAAGATCACCAAATACTATAACTCCAGGATGAAGGCATGAACCTTCCGATATGAAGACTTGGTGTTATGAAGGTCCAAAATATCCAGGTCGACGAAATAACATAAACTCTCTCCTAATTGGGAGGGACCTTACCAAATCAAAGAAATCGTATGCCCTGAAGCTTATCGGCTCGAAACTCTGGATGGTTCCCTGCTACCTCGGCTTTAGAATATAGAAAACTTTCGTAAATACTATCAATAAAAACTTTCTTTGGATAGCCTTAACAAAATGTTCAATAAAAAGCGGGCATGACCAGCCTACCTTATCATCAATAAAAGGTACAAGGATGGGCCTAATCAGCCTACCCTATTAGTATGTCCGATGAGTGCAAAGACAGGCCTGACCAGCCTACCTTATCATCAACAAAAGATACAAGGGCAGGCCTAATCAGCCTATCCTATCAGTATATCCAACGAGTACAAAGACGAGCCTGACTAGCCTACCTTATCATCAATAAAAGGTATAAGGGCGGACCTAATTAGCCTACCCTATTGGTATTCTGATGAGTGCAAAGGCAGTCCTAATCAGCCTACCTTATCATCAACAAAAAGTACAAAGGTGAGCCTAATTAGCCTACCTTATCGATATGTCCGACGAGTGTGAAGGCAGGCCTAACTAGCCTACCTTACATATATATAGCCGGCAAGCATAAAAGGGGGCCTAGCTAGCTTACTCTATCGACATTGTTGCCCAGGTGGCTTTCCCAAGAGGGGGATGAATTGGAAATTAAAAAATTTAAGCAATTATGTGCTCTTTGAAATCTCTTTTAAAGTGTTAGGTGCTGTGATAAAGTAATTAACTACAGAAGCAAAAATGAATCAGAGAAGCACAACACAAATACATAACAATTATAGTGGTTTGGAGCAACCCAGCTCCTACGTCCACTATCCAAGATTACCACTTGGGATTTTCACTATATCCCCCACCAGAATACAGTCGGATTATTTTCACAGGCTCACAATCCAAACCTCTACACTTTGGTTTTATCGGGATCACCAAAGAAACCCAACTTGGTTTTACTAGGATCACCAAGAACCCAACACTTGGTTTTTAACAAAGGCTCACCAAGAACCTATTTGATTTTTCAACCGGGCTCATCAATAACCCAATAATTCAAAATGAATTAAAAAATAAAAGCAACAGAATGACAAACAAATTTTTGTCGAATGGTTGCCAATGTAGCTCGAGAGAAGCCCACTTGAATGCACTTCAATGTACTTTAATGGCTTCTTTTTCTTCTTTACTAAGTGCTTCAAGCTTTAGATGAGAGTTGGTGAAGACTTGAAGGCTATCTTGAATGCTCTCAGTGTTTTCTTACTTGTTGGCTTGTTTTGATATTCAATAATGTATTAACTCTTCAACATCTTCTTCAAAGAAGTTTAAATCCCTCAAATATATGGCCTTCTATCATTCCAAGGTAGTTTAAGTCATTATAGACTGGTGGGATGTGATATTTAATCGTTGGAGCACCTTTTGGATTCAAATTCTAAGTTCTGGAACTAGTCATTACAAGTCTAAAATCGACCTTCGAGTTGACTTGGATCACTCGAGTCAGCTCAGATCCTCAAAGGAGTTCTGGTTGAGTCGATTCTCTTCAATCCAATCGGCTCGCTTGCACAGTGTCTTGATTCCTCACTCTGTAAGAGTTGGCTCATCTTGAATCTAGTCGACTTGGATCCTCAGGTCTTCAACATGTCAGTTTGGTCGAGTCGGCTAACTTCCATTCCAGTCGACTCGGATGGCTATAGTTCACAGAAGCATTTTCTGGACTCTGGAGGAGTCGGCTCGATCTTTTGAAGAGTCGGCTCGGATGTCTGACCAAATGAAAGAGTCATCTCAGACTCCATTTGGGTTGGCTCGCCTGTCTGATTTAGGAAGTATTGCACTGGACGAGTCGGCTCGGGTCCCTTAGAGCTGGCTCGGATATCTGCATGCCAGAATTCTCATTTGTGCCATGTGCCGGAGTCGGCTCTCTTCTCCTCGAGTCAGCTCGGATGAATGTTTTAGTAATTTTCTCAATCTTTCTCTAGAATTCATCCGGCATGTCTTCAAGCTTCAAGATGTCTTCAAACTCAACATATTTCTAAGAAATTAAAAGCTTGAAACACATTAAGAAGTAACCTAATTTTATGATCTTTCTTAATTTTTTTCTTTGGGTTCTTCAATTACAACACAACTCAAAACAAGCAATGAAAATGTAGGAGTTGAAATTTGAACAATGGATTCATCTTACAAAAACTTTTAAACCACTTGAAGAGTTGTTAGTAAAACAAATGCATGCACCAATATTTAGTTATCATCAAAATCACTTATGGGATCAACAGGCATACCTGATAAACATGCATGTGGGCCTAACTCACCTACTATATCATCAAAACTGGACTCTTCAGTCCACAACAATGACGAGATCAATCAAAATCAGTAAGAAACCCAAAACTATTCCATGGAAATGCTCTGAAGCCATTCATTTATCATACCGATATTGTATTGAAAAAAAAAAGTTTGATGACTTCATACTTAGAAAAATTTTCTCCTTGAAATGGGAATTGAAGGATAGCCGACTACTTCATGCTTAGGAAAACTTTGGAGAAAGCTACAAAGTGACATAAGTTGGAAAAGAAGTATACTCTTCATTCATTTCAAAAATTTGGTACATTTACATCTCAGTTCTATTACAAAAAGATGAAGAAGAGTACAAAGTCATTCCTCCGTCATTGGAATGATGTCCGAATCAGCCATGGAAGGAGCCTCTTCCAATTTCCTTGGGGCTTCTGGATCAGCTATAGAAGGGACCTCTTCTAATTATCTTTGAACTTTTTTGGCCTTGGCTCGTGGCGCGGGTTCTTCTTCAACCTCGTATAACTGAATGCTCAAAATGTCTAAACCCGGATAAAACCCACGAACCTCCTTGATACCATCGTTGAAACCCACCTGGTAGCTGACTACCTTGGACTCGGTCACTTCATGTTTGAAGTTTGAAGACTTCTTGTAGTCTTCAATGGCGTGGATAGCTTACTCCTTCATGAGCTCTGCTTCCTTGCCTGCCTCTTCGACCTTTTTCTGACTTTCTTTGGCTGAATGTTCCAAGGAATGGATCTTCTTCTTCTTCCTGAGCTTCACCTCTTATTCGGATATCTTTAATTGGGCCTTCTTTAGCTCAGCCTTCAAAGTTTGGACATCAATGATGCTCTTAATTAATTTCTCCTCAAAAGCCAATATTAAATCTTTGGCCACTTTCTTTTCGGCTTTCATCGATTGTAGTTCCTCTCGAAGGCCTTTGCTAAGATCGGTAAACCCTAATATGCCTTTTCTCTATCAGGGTCACTTCGTAAATTAGCAGCATCAAGCAACAAAAGGGGATAGTTAGTTGCGTTAACCACATTTTTAAAGAAATTAATGAGAAAAGTACTACTTACTCTCAGAATGTTCGGATAAATTGAATCGATGACTTGCTATAGTCTGCAATTCTTTGTCACCTCCAAGTCTCTCGGGAGGAGCGTGGCCTTCAGTAATTTCTTGGCCAGTTCGGGGTTCTCCAAACCCCTCCCATCAGAAAAGATTGCGAAGTCTATTTCGTATTCCCTCTCGGAGGGAATGTCTCTCTGACCCCTCTTCTGTCTGAGGAGCCTTGCCTTTATCTTGGGGAGAGAGCCAGACTATTGGTGCATTGGCAATGGAGGTGGGATTTGGCCATTCTAGAATCTGAGCTGGAGTAGGGCCCCTTGAGTGGAGCTCTATCAAAAAAACATCGTCCTCATCCGATGTCGTCGTCAATGGTGTATTTCTCGTGGATCCTTTAGCCCGAGCTTTCTTCCAACCCTCTGATTTTATCGGAGGGACTGGTACAGGCCTCTTGCGGGTAGCTTGACAAAGTTTGTCAAAGTCTGGTTTCATCTCGTCGCTTATAAAAATAGAAACAATAGTGGTCAGCTATCAAAAAAATTGAAGACATAAAGGGAATCGTATATTACAAAGTATACACCTAATGGTGGTGATGGACTGATGTGAGCGAGATGTAAGTTATGCTCGCTCAATATTTCTTTTGCTATGTGGACTCCAGACCCCGAGAGCCTATCGAAGTATGCCGATCAGCCTTCAACACTTTCTTGCCAGCATTAGCATCCAACCAGGGTTCTCTCCATTCCATGTTGAAATCCCAAGGATAAGGCGAATACATAAAAAGAAAACAAGGCTTCCATCCATGGATAGCGGATGGTAGCCCTGTGACCAACTTCCGACCAGGACGAGGGTTGATGACCCACCACCCTTGGCCATGGAAGTCCTTCTTCAACATAAAGAAGTAAACAAGGAGGTCCTCAGCTCTATATTTACTCTAAGGTAGAGGACTAAAAAGGCATAGATGACCCGAATACTATTCGGTGTCAGTTGTGCCAGGACTACATGGTACAAATTAAAAATCTTTACAAAGAAGGGATGTAAAGAAAATCGAAGACTAGCCTTCAGGTGGTCTTCGTACACTGATATGGTACCCGAGGGAGTACGATTCATCCTTTCATAGGGTTAAAAAAGCACTAAAGGAAGGATTTCCAGGATATAGTAATATTCCCATAAGGAAGCTAATCTGGAGAAGGATTGGGTACTCGCGATGGACTCTGGTTTCGACTCATCCCCACCTCTCCTAGAAGGACTTATGGGGCCGGAGGGGTTGTCTTCTCCCCTATCAGTCAGAAGCTCGCTAGTGGCAGGAACCCTTAAAGACCTAACCATATTGGAAGAAAGGAAGAGACTCTAACCCGTGAAAAGATAGAAGCTTGAAGCGGAATGTAGGAGAAGATTTTAGTGATAGGAGATGAAGAGCAGGAAAGTTTATTCTTCAGGGCAGGCACCCTTTATATAGACAACGACGATGGTTCAGATGTTTCCCTCGAAGGCCGTGAATCATCTCTGATCATGCCATGTATGAATGGCACCCGATCATGGGTACGAACTACTAAGAGATGCCAGCTGACTCAATGAAAGAAAAACTAGCCTGTCAATCACGATCCATAATAATGCAGTTGATGGCCAAGATGAAGTTCCCACATGATGTCAGATGGACATGATGGTGCCACGTCCCACGATCCAGCCCAAAAATGAGAGTTAGCCAAAATGTCATAATGAAAAGAGTCGGCATGACTCTTAAACCCATGCTGACTCTCCCAGAGCCAACAGGAGCTTGACACTATCTAAAGCACGATGCTCAAAATAAAAAGCAGTTATCATGGCCAGCTTGACTTGAGATTTGCCATCATTAGTAATTTTCTCTTTCACCAAAAAATGATAAAAAATTAATACTCCCGTCTTTTAGAGCAATAAATTGCCTTGAAATTGAGAGTGGGGGGCAACTATTATGATAAACCAATCCAGAGAGGTAATTGTCGGTCCTAAGATTTAATTAATCCATCCGGACTGGTCAACCAGATGGATTGGCACAACGATACTCCTCGAGCCTGATGGGAGAATAGATCGACAATACACTTCAGCCAATGGCAACATACAACTTGCAATCAACCTTCGGCCTACTCTGAAAAGAATGGCCGATCTACAATCGATAAGCTTCGAGGCAAATGGCCGATCTCCTATCAGCCTACTCCGAAGAGAGTGGCTAATCTACAGTCAGCCTACTCCAAAGAGAATAGCCGATCAACAATCGATATGCTCTGAAGCAAATGGCCGACCTATAGTCAGCCGATTTACTCCGAGCTAAGACCCATCAAGAATGAGCCTAGTTGTTATAACCAACCAGGAATATAACTGATAGCCGCAGTATCAGTAAGACCAAGATAACTAACTATCAACAGTAATTACAATTAGCTGAGGGAAAGTTGCATTAACTAACTTCCTTAATAGAAATCATAAAGTCTTAACTACTTTCAGTTAATACAATGCCTATAAAAAGAGATAAGAATGGACCTCCAAGGTAAGCAATTCTAAGCCGGTCTAAGAGTAGCTTGCACCATGCTAATTTGACTCTTCTCTTCATTATCTATCTTTCTTTGAGCTCTCCATTCTGTTGCCCAAACTCTACTGACTTAGGCATCAGAGTGTCCCGTATCAGAGAAATTTTGGTCAGGATTTGTTTTGTAGGAACCCAAGGAGGTAAACCGGTGACCCAGGCACTCCATCCAGTCCATGGGGATCAGCGTCAATAGGTACTGAGTTTAACATAATTATTATAAATTTTATGTGTTTGTAATTATGTGAATGGTTTCCATTATTTTTTGCTACCGCATTTACTTTTCTCTTGGTACCTCACAAGTACACTTATAATTTATAATTAAAGCACATAATTCATTTAAATATTTAAAAAATCCAATTCATCCAACCTCATAGGTTTCTATCTCTAGGCAACAATCATAAATTAAACTATAAAAGCAATAGCAAAAGAACATTATGTACCTACCCAACATCTAGGGATGAAAATGGACTAGATATTATTCATCTGGATCTATTTTCATATCTGACTAATGTCCATATTTGTATCTTTATTCTTCAAAGAAATATTGATATTGATAGATAACCATTCGATCCATATCCGAATATTTGACTCTATTTATTATTATATTTAATTTTATATAGCATTTATAAATTTTAAAAAAAATATATAATCATATTAATATGTTATTAATATAAAGTACCACTCATTTAGTAATAGCTTTCATTTTATGGTCATGAAGTTTAGTTATCTAACTTATATATATATATATACTTTCAATATTCGATTTATATTTGTATCCATTTAAAATAAATATAGATATGAATTTTTGTATCTAGTTAATATTTGTATTTGTATCTATATTCATCAAATAAAATAAATATAGATATAGATATATTGATATTTGATCCATATCCTATCCGACTTTAGCCCTATCCACATTTCCCACTTCATCTTTTTTTTGGTACAAGCGAGTGATTAGACTAATCTTGTGTGAGTGTAACCCAATCGATCAAAGTACAAAATATCCTATAATACCTGAGGGCAGACATTACCATGACGCAAGCTCCAATCATTGGTGTGGTCAGTAATAAAGGAGGCAACCCAATTTGCTGCATTGTTCATCTCTCGAAAGACATGTCGAATAGTTATCATGATGGAAAGGCTAAGAAAGCTCTAGATAATATGGAGGATCGGATGGGTGTCCAGATACTATGCCCTATCCTGGATCTAGCAATAATAGTGGCAAAATCATCCTTAAGAACAATCCTCCCCACCCATGGGTCTTGCCTCGTGCATCCTGCCCAAGCAGCATAATGCTCTGCTTCTAGGACAGATGGCTCAAATAGGTGAGAGCACCCCTAGCCTAGAACCTGGCATCTAGATCATGTATGACTAAGCTCATACCACCCTTGCCATTTCTCACACTACCATCGAAGTTGACCTTTACAAATTGAGATGGTGGGGGCTTCCAGGAGATGAAAAATATCCTCCGGCTCACTACAGGCATAGTATGAAAGTTCCAGGGTGTCAAAGCATCAACAGATGAGCTAGTAGTGTCAAAACGATGATACTCAGTGACTAAGGAGAGGGCTCTTTCGAGAACATGATGGGCAGGCATTGTCTCAACATTGAAAACTAAATTATTCCCAGAGATCCAAATTTGATAAGCGATATATGCCATCCTAGCCCCCTAGAAGTCAATCGGGCTTTTAGTAGAACTTTTATGGATTGCAGCCAAAAATGGAATCAGCCATGAGCCACTATTATAAAAGAATAGTATTCTGCAAGTCAATCGCATAAGTGATGTGATAATGATTATTCTATATTTATCTTCCTATTCATGTACATGATATTAGTTTTTTATAATAAGACATTATGTTTCATCATATACTGCATCTTTCTTTATATGTTTGATTATGATGAATCCTATAGGTTATGGCAATAGCCTTAGAATTATGATGAGATCATACTAGTGAGATATAAAATCTTGATAGTCCTAATCAAAAATATTTCTAGTTATAGGATCATTAAATTAGGAATCAATGATACTGGTTGGACTGGCACATCTTGTGTATGCTTGATGAAGAGAGTGATTGATTTTACAATTATTTTTGTATTAACACTAATATAAGGACATGGATGCTCATTAGAGAATGAGTTTACTGAAATGACCAACTCACTGAACATCTAATGGAGTCTAACTTGCATGTCAATAGATATTTCATTAGTGGGAGTAGGCGCAAGTGATCTTTGACTTGAGGTCTCTATTATACCTTGTGTATATAGATCTAGGCTTTGGTTCATATTATAGCATGATTCTTTGAGACTTGTATAGGATATTCTGGGCTTGGTGAAGTGTGTATAGAGATTATGGATGATCAACAAAGAATTAGTTACTCTTGATAAGGGAAGAGAACATCCTATATTATCTAATAGGATGATGACTCTGAAAGTATTTGGCCAAAGCAGGATAAAAATTAAAAAAAATTAATATTTCATTGATCGAGTCATCATCTATTGATTGAGAATTATATGGTTAAGTAATTAATTGGGTTTGACATATTTCCATACCCAATAATTTATCTGGGATACTACATGACTGAAGGATATTAATTACAAAGTAACTTGTCATTGAAGGATAATTTGATAATTTTTATCAAAATTTTATATCTTTTTGATAGTCATGACATGTTGCTAGACGTTAATCATGACTTGTAGATTTGCTTGAGTTAAAGAGTTTAATTCAAGGGGTTAGTTAGAAGAATTTTGATTAATCAGTGCAATTGGCATTGACCAAATGTTTAATTGATATAATTGGGTTAGCTTGAGTCTACTGCTAGATAAGATGTAGAACCCATTGGGTCACACACTTTGGAAACTGATCTTGAATCAATTGATTTGATCAATTTATAATTTAATTGAAATTCTATGATTTAATTTTACCATGCTAGTACATGGGTTAATCCTAGTTCCTATTTATGCTAACCTAATTAGATTAGGTTAGGCTAGCCTTGATTTAATTTGATTAAGTCTTATCTATTTAATTATCTGGTTGACCTAACCACCTAATTAATCTAGTCATGGTTTAATAGGTTGATTAAGCCTAATTAGGTTAGTTTTTCATGAGAGGAAAGTTTCCTTCTCTCATTGATTTCCTAAAATCTCTCATGCCACCTTATCCATACGCCCCCTCTTTTTATGGTACTTTTAAATACCGCATGGGGAGAGAGAGTTTTTCTTGCCCTTGCAATATCTGTCCCCCACCACCTATTATTAAGACGCCCTTTATTTATGGTATTTATTTGAGGTGTTGGAATTATGTGGGAGTTAATTCTTTGTGAATGAGGAGGAGTGCATGCCATTTATGTTTGGTTTAATAAGATATGATGCATGGGAAGAGGGAGAGTTTTTCTTACCTAAAACTCTCTCTCCTCCATCATTTTTCTTATGGGGCATATTTTGGAAGAGTCCAATTTGCTCGGACTACTTCCTCGTTAAGATGGGATTTTAATACCATAAGCTAAAGGATTAATTATTAGTAGGTTATTAATTGCCTATTCAATTAAACTCCACTTTAATTAATTCCTTAACTAGTTTAAATAAGATTTAAACTAGTTTTACTCAACCCTTTCCTATTCTATAACTTTCTATGCCTAATTTAACCCTATAAATAGTGATAGGGTTCTAGAGTTTGGGATAAGCTGAAAAATTATTTTCATTTGCTGATATTTTACTTTAGATATGATGTTCATTGGGATGAACATCTAAGGGAGGTAGGGAGGTTCTATCTAGGAATATAGTGCTATCCTTAGTGGTAAGATTAGGGATGAGTAAGCTTTCCTTGTGAAGGAAAGTTTTTTATTTGAATTAAATCCTTCTTGGCATGGAGGTTTTTGGTCCTCTTGGTGGTTCTCTATTGAAGAGAAGTAAATAGGATTTTGAACCAGGTAAATGAATAGGTCTTGAACTTTTGGTGAAGAAAAATTCGAAAAAAGGCTATCGATAGAAAGATCCTTATTCCTTTCTCGTTTGGACTATCATTAGAGGACATCCATTTGGATATCTTGTCGAGTACTAGTTTGCCTCCTTCTAATAGTATTTAAAGGTTTATTTTACTAACCATTTTTTGTGCTCATTTGTAATCTACATGCTAATTTCTAAGATCAGGATTTTGGCTATCTTTCTATTTCAAGTTATTGAAAATAGAATAAAAATTTTAAAATTTATTTTCACTGCATAATCAAATCCCAACATGCTAGCCCTCGAGGATTAGCTGCCCGCCATCTTTTAAATCAACCTCTCTTTGGAACATTGAAGGAGTGCATGTTCCGCGGACTCATCCTTAAACCTTCAAACTAGGCAGGCCACCAAAATATCCAAGCCCCTTGTCTTGAGCAGCACATGAGTCAGAAGCTGATCCTTAGCAACCTTCTAGAGAAATAGCTTGATCCTGGGATGAGCTTCCACTTTCCAAATCCAATCAGCATGAATCCTTCTCTTTAGCACAGTCTTGCTCAACTCGGCGAGGTCCCCATAGGAATCCTGGGATAACATGCTTAAGCCCACATTCTCAAATCTTGGCATCGATGGACAAGAATTGGGATGATCAAAATCCTATTTGCAAGATAACCATTGAAAAGGTGAGTGACATCGGGTGCCCTCTAGCTCCTACCATTATCCGTAATCAAGTGATAGACCCACAGGTGGTCACCCACCTCCATACTAATGTAAGTCAGCCAGCGAGACAAGGGCAAGTCGGAGATCCAAGTATTCTGGCTAGTATTAATCGAAGTCCCATTTCCAACCAACTATCTAACCCTAGCTACAATAGTAGGGGCTTTGATACAAATCTCCTTCCATATGAAGGAGCACACTCGTGCACTCTAGCTCTGGGACCCCTGACTCCAAGCCCTATATCAAGCTTGCATCACTTTACACTACAAGCATCAAGATGGATAAGAAAGCGAGTAGCATATTTGGCAATCATGGCCTCCCTCGTCACCAATAAGGATCGATCCCAAGCTTCCATCTTGCACAAGTTGGCAAACCACCTCCCAAGATAGCAAATGAATCCTCTGTCTGCCACTCATAGACCCTTACAGGAAGTACTAAAATTGCTACTCTAGCCATCTTAGATAAAAGATCAGCACAACCGTATTCGTCAGGAGGTAGACTGGGATCGAGCTCAGAATCGATCTCACTAGGGTTATCCTATCCATCATGGAAAGGGAATTGGCTTGCCAACCCTCTTCGATGGTCCCAGACCTACTACTCCATAGGCCTACAATTATGTATGAATTCCTGGGCAAGCAAGAAATTATTGGTTATGCCACAACCACTGATGAAAGCCCCTTTCTCTGGGCTAATCAGGTAAGGAATAATGGGCTTCAGTCGCTTGACCAGAACCCTAGCACACACTTTTATAGAGGGTGGTGCACAGACTGATTAGTCTATCATATCAGGTCTCTTTAGGATGAAAGTGATCAAGATCTTCTTCCACTCCCCTGGTAGGCCTTTGGACTCAAAAACTCCCTGCACTGCTTCCACCACCTCACCCCCTACAATACTCCAATAATGATGGAAGAAAAGAGAGGGAAACCCATCTAGCCCCGGGGCCTTGTCCTCCTTAAGAGACCAAAGGGCCCCTCGCACCTCCTCAGAAGAAACCAAATGAGTCAAGGTCTCATTCTCCTCATCGAAAGTGTGGCACATAGGCTAGCATCCTTGGAATAGACTGTCCCCTTTTAACTATGGAGTCCAATGGGATCTAAAGAACTAGAAGATCTACTCGTTGATCTCCCCAATATCCTCCACCACTCTACCATTGCTCTCTCACAACTGCTTGATATGATAGAATGACCTCCTAATCATCATCAATCGGTGAAAGAATTTGGTATTCCAATTACCTTCGTTGATCTACTGCACCTTAGACTTTTGCCTCTACAAAGTCTCCTACTGTCTCATCAATGAGTGGTGCATAGAAAGCTTGTGGCACAAAGTCCTCAAATCAGATTCCTAGAGGCCCCCTCCCGGTCTTTCCTATGTTGGAGCTCTATAATGTCAACCTCCACCTCCTCAATATGTCTAAAGATATCACCAATCCGTGCTAGTTCTATTGAAGGAGCCTATGCCTTGCTAGCTCAAGCCTTTGAGTCATCCAATACCTCGTGTCTTTATAGATTAGCATCCTCCAAACCTCCCTAACCAAATTCCACAAGCACGGGTAGAAGGTCTAGAACATTTTAAATTTGAATGGCATCCTGGACAAATGTGGATTATCATTGGTGATGAGGAGCGGGTAGTTGTTAGAAGTAACCTTGAAAAGTACTGAACCTTATGACCTAGGAAATGCTGGAAGCAATTAGCAGTAGCGAGCGCTCGATCAATCCTCTTTCAAACTCTAGCCATCCTAATCTAATTATTGCATTAGGTAAACCTCGATCTAGTGTAACCATGATCGATCAGGCCTAGGTCATCGATGAACCTTCTAAACTCTTTGGAGTTAATAATATTAGTAAAATGCCTGCCACCCACTTGTGGGACCCCATAATATAATTGAAGTCCCCAACAACAAGAGAAGGTAGGCTCAATGCCATCATCCTAGAGATCTCGGACCAAATGCTCCTTGTATTTGGTGGTCGTATGCACATCATATAGCAACCCAAGGCCTCCAATTTGAGCAACTTGCTTCATATAGTTGTGGACCGCATCCAGCCTAACCGAACCACGCTGCCACATCACAATGATCCCATCGAATAGACCTCTAGACTCTATCGCGTAGGTGCTCCAAATCTGCATAGCTCACTGTCTGACCTGGTCTAAGCTCACCTCCGAAAGATGGGTCTCAAGCAAAATGCAAATGTCAGGGCAATGTGACTGAATAATCCTATTGAAGGTCTTTTAGAATGAGGGCTTCCCTATCCCTTGGATATTCCAAATTAACACTCTCATCAGGGTACTTGGTAGGGAGGGGAAACCACACCAGTACCCCCCTCAGCATCAAAGTCCACCCCTATCTCTGCTACCACCAAGTCCATAGCCACCAGGCTCTCCTCCTCCCACTGAATGGCCTCCTTCAGCCAAACAACTACCTTATCATGAGTCAAGTATTGGCCACCTTCCGGGGGATCTAGACATCCCAGGCCATGTCCTATAGTAGGTGCAAGGTCATCCTATATCAGAGTCTCCAATCCCTGCATAGAATACCCCTCCATATCTAGAATGTCAAGATCCACCCCTTGTTCCTCCATTTGAATTGTAATCTTCTCCCCCTTCCTAGGGTCATAGCAGAGGAAATAAAGACCCCAGGCCCTCCAAGAGAAGCTAATAGCTTCATTCAGGCCTCCGTGTGGGTTGGCACCTTGCCCTTGGTCCTGTTGGATGGCTTAGGGCCCTTTTTTGGATCAAGGTCCCTTTTCCTTACCCATTGGGCTTCAAAATGGCTTGGCCCACATCAAATTCACCTGGGCAAGCCTGCTTGGGCTGATAGGAAATTGGGCCCGTCGTGCCTACCATGCTAGCCCTAAGCCTAGTGCACTCGACTTCAGGTAGGTTAACTCCCACGTCATAGCCCGATGCTAGCAGATCGAAGTGATTGTTGGCTTGGCCCATGTATGGCTAAGGCCCACATTGTCCTCCACACGAATCACCTCACCCCCAGCTTCGATAGTAGATCTAGTGCTGGGATGGATGGGTGATCGCCATCGTGCAATCTTGGCTGGCTTGATCTAGCCATCGGATCCTGGTGGGTTGTCTCAATCCAGATCATCTTGATTTGCTTCCTTCCCAAGTTGACCCATATTAGTGGCATGGGTTGGCTTGGCCATTTTCTTCCCTAGGTCAGCCGATAGCCATTATCAGACGGCCACTAGCTAAGGACCTAGGCGTGGCCCTCCTTTTGCTCCCTTTAGTGTCCTTCCCTGTGGCTTGGATCCCAAACCTGAGCAAGGGTCGGTTGTCAGCCACTCAACACCCCCTTCGGCTAGGCATGCCATCTCTAGAGAATGGATGCATCTACAACAGTAACATATACCCTCCAGGATCTCATACATGAACTATTGCTAGAACGATCCTTTCGACCTCTTCACGAGCATGCTCAGTCTCAACAATCAATTAAGCTTGATCCTCATGCTGGACCCTAGGCTTTGTCGCTCTGCCGTGAAGTTATCCACCATCACTAGGTCACTGGCCAAGTTAGGGATTCTTTGGATCACCCCATCTCCCCAAAGTTCCATTAGGAGTTGCGATAGGTAGACCCACACCACGACCGACCTGATGGCCCCCTCCATTGAAAAGAAGTATGGCTACAATGGCTCCACCACCAATGTCTGTCCAGCCACCATCCATGACCGGCGAAGGATCAAATCCCTCTCCCTAGCATCCTTGAAATAGAAGACGAGGTGACCATGCTCTAGGCTGTAGCCTGCCACCTCCCCTTTCAACCATGCCCATAGCCGAAACTCCCTAGCTCACCACCGTCTCCATGGCCACCTTCTATCCAAGGCTCTTCGCAACAACTATAGATGCCACCTATCCCTTTGATTCCACCTTCACCTCCTCCTTCAAGAGCTCCACTACTTTCAGGAACCACCTCATAAGATCCGCCACCTCCTCCAGTGTTGGATTGGCAAGACCCATATCGGGCAGCCCTGCACCACCCTCTTTCAACTTGGTTCTGGCTGATCCCCCCTAAGAGAGGTATGCGGAAGATCCCTAGGGCCATCACCATCCCTCCCAAAGCTACCATGCACAACCACCACACTGATCACCTGCAATCAAAAAAGAAGGTTCATAGCACATATCTTAAAGCATAATGGTCGACACCAACGGAACATTACCAAGCCTTTTTTACTTCATCCTTTCAATCCTTATAGATTTCAGGATCTTTAATGATGTTGTTTGTCATAGCCTTCCCTACTGCATGACAAAAGGTCACAATGGTGTGGTTCCATTGCGGAAACAATATCTTTTATGGCAAAAGTTTCTTCTTTACCTTCTTTTTAAGTTCAAACTCAAAAATATATTTGGCTACCAAGAAGAGATTAGCGTGAGTTATCGAATCCACTTAGGCCTTCTCGTAATTTATTGAATCTACTTGCTCTATTGTTAACTTATTAGACCAAAGAGATTAACATGAGTGAAGCCCAAAGTGTTCTTTAAAAAGTAAAGAAGGAAACTCACGTTATTTTTTAATTTATTTTCTAATTTTAGATTTATCTATATCACAACACATATTTTATCTAGATTATTTCAAAAATATGTCTTTTTTAGAATGCAAGACTTGGTCAAGCCACGTACATACAAGAGTTGGAAAAGCCTAGTCCAAGTCTCAATTTTTTTAACCTTGAATAATATAAACCTATTTTATCAAAAAAAATATGAGCCTATACCAACAAAGTTGAAGCATGTTGGTATATATTAGTGTCATGCCCTAAACCTTGCATCCAAGTTGGCCACGCGACATGACCGCTCACTTGCCTAGGATAAGGCCTTAGTGAATATGCATGTATTCAAATCATTACAGTTTCAATACCTATAAATAATAACGATTTCAATTCATAACAAATAGCAAAACTTGTATAATTACAAATTTAATCATCTTTCAATCATTTGACCAAAAATTAATGATGCTTTATATATTCATCCTTTCATCCGTGAACCTAAAATATAACTAAGCAAAGCATCCTATGACTTTGAAAATAAAAGAGAATAGAGGGGGCTAGCTTTATAGGAATGTCCATGTATCCTCACAATTATAATAATACAATTTAAAAATAATAGTAAATAATCCCTGAATGAAAATACAATGTATAAAAGTTCATAGCAAATATCCATAATAACTCAAACATCCACAAAAATATGCATCAAACATCCGTCATATCAAAAAGTCACAACATGCCAATAAGTGAAACCTTTTATTCAATATTGGTTTCATGTATCTTATCATTTGTTTCTCTTATTACAATTCAAAGTGTTATTAACATCTTTCCTTTTGGCTTTGGACTAACCAAAATCATACCCCAATCCATGATTAGCAAATCAAATTTCCATATGTAGATCCATAGAGGCTATCCCAGGCATAAGCTTTTTAGAAGCTATCCTAGGTATAATTAAGCCCGTAGAAGCTGTCCTACATATAAGCTCATTAAAACTATTCCATGTATAAGCTCCTAGAGACTATCCTTCTTGTAAATTCATGAAAGATATTCTACGCATAAGCTCGTAGAGGCAATCCCATGCAAAGATCATGAAGGCTATGCACATAATGAGGTTATCAAATAATTTCTTATCCATCTGATTAGTATATCTTGATTTCATCAAATCGATTCTAATTTAATAGTATGTTCAAGATAAACATATTATGGCCATATAACCTATCATCAATCATTAATATACATATATAACCAATATATACTGTACTCATACTGAAAAATCATGTAACAACAATATCATCTTAAACAAAGTCGAATTCATCAATATGAATCTAATGATTCAAAACTAGCTATATAAATCTCACAGTATAAATTATACACACACATACACACATATATATAGTTGGACTTGGCTACATTTGAAAAGATTTGGAGCCAAATCTGGTCAAGTCTCCTACCATTTGATTTGTAGTACAAATCTTTATGAAACAAAATTAAAAAAATTAATGGTATAGAATAAATATAAATATAAATAAACAAAAATACTTCAGAATAAATACAAACTTTTTTACTCATATTAATAGTGTATTAATGGTTGCTAGAACTTTCCAGCAACCATTAATATACCATTAATGCGAGTTCCAGTAATCATTAATATACCATTAATACGAGTAAAAAAGTTTATATTTATTCTAAAAAAATATGTTTATTCTAGAGCATTTTTGTTTGTATTTATTTTATACCATTAACTTTTTAGTTTTACTACTTGATGATCCATGTAAATTAGATGCTAGGGGACTTGACCAGATTTGGTTCCAAATCCTTTCAATTGTAGCCAAGTCCAGCTTTGTGTGTGTATATATATATAATGATGATGATAATTATATATAAAAACTCTTATCTCAATTAACGACAAACTGAACTTACTAGCTTAAAATCTAGACATCAAGAATTCTGCTCAGCATTCTCCCATTTAACGGATTATTCTCTTATAGAACCAAAATTAATATTAATAATTAAAATTCAAGGCGTTGAGTTTATCTATCTAGAACCCTCTATCAAGGTTCATTAGGGTCTATCCATAAATTCTTTGGCCCTTTTCCTTGAATCTCCTGATCCATCTAAGAGAGAGAAAGAAAGCAAGCTAAGAAAGAGAGAGAAAGGGAAGATTAGAAAAAGAATAAAAAAAAAGGAAAGAGAAAGAGAGACGGTCTCTCTCATCTTCTTTTTTCTTAAGACCAAATACATCCCCTCCCCTTCCCCTCTTCTCCTGACCATATCATTGGAAGCCCTGGGACCGGCCACCTACAGTGACTTGTGGGGTGGTGATGCAACCCCGGCAACCATTGCTGCTTGGATTAGCGGAGCAAAGAAGATCAAAGAAAATAGGGTGACCTTGTTTTCACCCAAAATTGATGGCACATCGACTAATTGACAGAAAAAAGTCCTTAAAGAAGGAAAATAGGGTGATCCAACTCTTACCTAGGTTCAGTGAGATTCAAGGAAATGATTCGGTAATCTTTCTTGGTGAAAGTCCAAAGAAAACTCGAAGAGGAAGCTTGGAAATCAATGGTGATTTTCCAAGAAATCAGTGATAAAAACCCATGGGAAAGGGAATCACTACTTATAGCCATGTTCTAGGGTTCTCTCCTTATTTGGTAGGTTATCATCCCCCTAGTTGATAGAATCGGGAGAGAAGAAACTCTAGGTTCTTCTTCCTCGTGGGTGTGGGCTTTGGTGTTTCATGCTAGCCAAGTCCAAAAAGGCCGGGCTATTACAGTAAAGAGTAATTCTTTGTCCACTGCAGGTAATGTAGAAAAGTACATCATCAAATATCATTGGGCTATGTAAGCTCTATTTTTTAATGCACATTTAATATATATAAATTTATTTTTTCATTAAAAATTTTGAATGATGAAAATACCACTCCTTTATAAAAAAATTATGATACTCGTTGGCCAGCTTATAGGTTATGATACATAATGGCCAGCTTATGATATCCCCATGTTCACAAGATGTCATAAGACCCAGGAGTATTTGTCATTGAAAAAATTTAAAAATTTTTCAATGACAAAAATATCCTTAGCGTTATCATGATATCCTGTGAATAGGGTTATGATACCATATTCACAAATGAATGTTATAAGGGAAGGATATTTTTATCATTCAAAATTTTTAAGAAAAAGTAAATTGTAGACATTAAATGGATGTTTAAATAATAAAAATGTCCTTTCCTTATAATATTCATTTGTGAATAGGATGTTATAATTTTGTTCATGATAGAGAATATTTTCATTATAGAAAAATTTTTAAACTTTTTAATAACAAAAATATCCTTTACCTTGTTCACAAATCATAAAGAAAGGACATTTTCATCGTTTAAAATTTTCAGCAAAAAATAAATTATAGGTATTAAATGCATGTTTGAATAATAAAAAGGCCTTCCCTGTATATCATCCCTTTATGAACAGGATATCATAACCCTATTCATAGGATATCATAAGACAAAGAATATTTTCGTTACTAAAAATATTTAAAATTTTTTCAATGACAAAAATATTCTTCGGTCCTATGATATTATGTGAATATAGGGATGCTATAAGCCATGTCATAATCCAAGCTATGCTATAAGCCATGTCATAATCCAAGCTAACATATATCATAATTTCTTTTATAAAAAATAGATATTTTTATTATTTAAAATTTTAAAAAATAAAATTATAATAGTGAATGTATATTAAAAAATAAAATTTATATGGCCTAATCTAGTATGCTTTATTTTTTTTTACTATAAAATCTATGTACAAAGACTTCCTCTCATGGGATGATGTTGTCATATTTGATACGGTTCATATCAATGCGATCAATCATGGGTCTCTTTCTTTTTTTCTAAAAAAAGTTGTTGGTACTCAATGCCTTATTAAATGCAGCGCTTTTACTATAAAAACTACGTACAAGGACTTTCTCTCATGGAATGATGTTGCCATGTTTGGTACGGTTCGATCAATTATGGTTCACTTTCTTGTTTTAAAAAAATTGTTGGTACTCAATGCCTTATTAAATGCAATAACAATCAGAATTCCAACGACCAGCCAAGAAAAAAAAAAAAAAAACCCCGTAGATTTGGTTGATGAATAGATATTCTGAGAATAGAAATAGGTATTCTTCAAGAATAACTTATTCTTGTTGTTATTCTCAATTTCTATTTGGATAAAAATCTAGTATTTCATCTTATTCCAGTATAATTAATACGGTGTTATTCTAAATGGTATTTAGATGAGATGGGAATAAGCCTATATTCCACCTAGAATATGAAAGGAATTTTTTGAAATCCCCAAAATACCCCTAGTTATATATATAAATAAAATGAATTATAATTTTTTTTAATTTTATATTTAAGTAAATATATTATTATATTAATAATTTATTAATATGATGTATTAAAAACATGTTATACCAAATAATTTATTAATTTGTTATATGTAAATATAAAATTAAAAATTAATTTATTAATATTAAATTCAAATTATGATGTATTAAAATGATGTTATATAAATTAATTGATTATTACAACTGATGTGGCAAGACCGTTGACGTGGGGTAGCTGACAGGCGCTATGTCAAAGAAAGCTGCCGCGTCAGATGCCATGTCAATTTTCCTGCTTGGACTCCATCGCCAGGCTGAGCTCCCCAAGGACAACGGGACCGCCTGTCGAAGCCAAGCTCCGTCCTCCGCCTGGTCGGACCCGCGAGCCCGGGATGCCTAGGCCGGAGCTGAGTGGCGTCCTCCAGATCGAGCCCCTCTTCGAGGTCGAGCCATCTGGTCCGGACCCGCACTCGGTTACACCAGAAAAGGGAAAGGCCCACTGATTGAGCCCCTCTTCAGATTAATTAGATAACTTCGTAGTGGACATTGTTAAAAAACAGGTTCATTAATTATTTCACAAATAAATGATCTAATAAACGCTTACCATAACAAATATATTTTACAACATAAACAACAATTATTCAACACTACGTGCAATACAAGTAGCAATTTTTAGATTTCAGAATTTTTATAATTCAGATATCTTATAATACAAGTAAAAAATATACTGTGACATGAGCAAACTATGTAATATCCACATCAAAAGTATCTATTTTATTATTAATCTGAATTATCATAATAAATGTATAAAAGATGAGTACTTTTTACAAGAACATGAATATAATATACATGCCCAGACAATACACAAATGAACCTGAGTTCCAACAAGTCAAAAAAAATGATACAATTAACTAGCAAAGCAGTCATGCGGTGCACTTCAATCCTTAATCATTAGCTCCAACCAATAATAAAATGTTGTTATGCAAACTGCTCTATGGACCATTTCGAAGTATTATATCCCCTGTAAGAAAAGATAAACAGTTATCTTTAACAATAAATACTTATCAATAGTGAAAAATATACAATTCACATACCCTACCTGAATTGATATATATGAAATACGAAACCTGTGCAATAAAATTGCATTATGACAATCGATAAAAGTAACCTGAAATTTGACATGGCAATATAACAGTCTTGGTTAAGGGCCGCTAAGAATATAAGCATAGCACACAACAGCTGTCAAAATGTAAACTAATACAAACATATATTTTATTAAAATGGCTTAGAATAGCGAATGTAATCTCACTTGAGCACCACGGCAACAAGAGGAAAACAATAAATGTCGCCTTTCCACTCATGTTTCCAAGCAATGCTCAATCAATAGGCTGCCTATCATCATAGCCACACAAATAATATATACCTTATGGAAAGAAAGAAGCCAGGAACTCATGATTCCAAGACAGTGAACAAGTGAACAAGGCTGCCCATATTTCTTCGTAGATCCGTTCACTGCAGTAAAAGTGAACAAGGCTGCCCATATCAACCAAGACAGTGAGCAAGGAGCCAGGAAATCATGATTCAAGACCAGCAATTCCGAATAGAGGAAAAAAACTAAACTAATTCAACTCAGTAATTCTGAAGTTCACACAATCAAACAAACCTGTGGATCAAGCAAATTTCATCAATGTTGCTTCTGTAGTTTCCAGTTCAAACTTCCAAAAGCTCCATGGCAGTAAAGACCAACTGTCCCCATCAACAGGCATGGCTAACCCTATTAATACCATCACATCACCTTAAAAGCAGTCAGGCCCATGGACACCATTTTTTTTCCCATCAGTTTATGGAAGTTGTTCCAATTTGGCCACACAAGTTTCAGTTGAAGGAAATAAAGAGGCAGTATGGTAAATAAAGCACAGCAACAAAAGCTAAAGCCAGAAATATATTCATGAAGTGAAGCAGGGATGCACTAGAACAAGAAAAAAAATGAAGTAACAAATACAAATATATTCATGAAGTGAAGGATGCATGAACAAATGGACATAGAAATTTCCAAACTGACATGAGAGCAGCCATCAGTTTAGCATAGTAAAATTGCAGGTACATCAAAGAGTTTAGGATGTCTCAAAACCAGGTACACTATGCTGCATGGCCAACAGCACCCATGAATTCTGCAAGGAATGGAATGGTGCAAAGACAATTGAAAATTCTGTTGTTTCATGAAAAAATCTCAATCTCTTGATAGGCAGGCTAACATCCAAATAAATATATTACATGACAGAATGAAAATGCAGCAGAAAAGCCTCCAAATTATTCCTTTGTAGTTCCATAGATGCAAGGAAAAAATTTGGAAGATATAGCCATTGCACTTCAAACTATTCCATTGTTGTCACTTCGATAATGTGCAACAAGAAAAACATCCAGCCAAGCCCTTAATCCATATTATAAGTATTGTGCTCAGAATTGATGTTACATTTCAAATCACACAACAAGAGAAACAAATACATTAACTGTTAGTAGATACCAATTGATGCGCAAATGAAGGAAAAAAAAAATTAATACTAGAGGGTTAAGAATTGCTGATCATGCACACATCATAGAAAGCCAAAAATTTTTGCCATATAACTTAAGTCAGCTTGGGAAAAAAATAATGAGACGCTTAATTTGGTTTCAAACCTACAGAGTAACCGAAAATTGCAGAAATCAAAGGAGCAACCATAGGTATCAAGTGGCACTGCAAGCAAAATAGTGGCACGGCATGGACATTCCAAAAAAAGCATGTAACAGACAATCAAAATGTAACAGACAGTGCTAAGTACTAATAAAAAAAGCATGTAACAGACTATCAAAAAAGCATGTAACAGACTATCAAAAAAGCATGTAACACAAGAATGTTTTAGTACAGTAGGAACTGATAGAAATTGCAGTTGAAGAAGTTTGCATCAGATAGCAGAATGTGAAGCAAATTTACAACAAAGAAATTGGTTAAATTAAAACAAATGCATCCAAAATGAGTGGAAGCTTAAGTCTTTGGTATCATGGAACCTGATCAAGCATACCTTGCTTATGAGCTTTTCAAATGCTTCTGGTCCATTCTCTTCAATGTATCTTTCTGCAACTGGGTTTTCCCAGTTTTGAGCAGAAGCATGAAGGGCATGACAAAAGCTCTTCCCAACCCTCTGTCAATACAAGCTAAAGCACATATTATACAATGATAAACTACATATTAGCAGGGTACCACTTGGCAATGAAACAAATAAAAAAGCGTATAGGAATACCTTTAATATTGGGATCAAGTTGTACAAGGCCAATTATTTGACCCACCAGGCAAAGTGGCACGGCATGTATACTGGTGGCACGGCCTCTACCAGTCAAAGTGGCACGGCAGGAACCAAATGAACAATATGATAATACATGAAGTACATAATGAACAAAATACTTTAACAAGGATAGTAAAAAACACCTATAATCCATATAAAACTTCAAAATCCTGAACCGTTAAGGGCTGCCATGAATATAAGTATAGCAACCTGAAAGTTGCTATTATTACTACTAGTTCAAATATAAATTTAAGAAAATTGGCTCAGGATAGCGAATGTAATCTCAATTGAGCATCCGGCTACAAGATATGTGGAAACAACAAATGTGTAATTTCACTCCTGCCTCCCAGCAATGCTCAATCAATCAATAGGTAGCCCATCATTATTGCCTTATTTAAAAAACCATGTACATATTTACAATCAAACTTTACAAGGAAGCTCAATATAGCGGGACTTTAAGGGCTGCCACTTTAGTAATGCCTTACAATGGCTAATTGAATTTGTGGCTCAGCAAAATGCGGAATCCTCGTCAATGGAGCATTGCGGCTACAATAGTAACAAACTTGGATACATCGTATCACTATTGTCTCCTGGCATTGCTCCATCCATAGATAGCCCATCATCATTGCCACATTCCAAAAATCGAACGAATAAGAAATAACAAAATATAAATTGTAAAAATCAAGAACTATCCGCAATTGATATGACTTAGAGCATCGCAGCTACAATAGTATGTAACAATAACCAATATTAGGGTTAACTATTGTCTCCAGGCCATGCTTCATCGATAGGCAGCCCCACATCTTTTCCTTTCATCAAACCAGAAACTTCAAAATAATGTATCGGACTCACTTGGAACCATTCAAACATGATTGGCACATAAGAGAAACATAGCAATACTTTATGCACACGACAAAAAATATAGCAATACATTATGCACACGACAAAAACATAGCAATACTTTATGCACACAACAAAATGAAGCATACAACAAACAGTAGCATGTCTTAATAATATAATATTCATAATCCATAACATCCTAGTTTCATTTAAAATCATATGTCAGCAAGCCCAGCACATAGCCTACGAGGATGGCAAGTAATACAACAAACATTAGGATACATCGTGAGTGATTATTATTACCCCTGTCATGATGAATGTTGTCTGCCTCAACCTTATTGATAGCATATTCATGTAGAGCATGATTGTTAAAACCTTGTACATATCTGTCAAATATATCGAATGCCTCTGATTGTGTCCTAAACTTTTTATATAAAGCATGGTTATAACCAGAAACTTCACGCTGACATTCAGCCCATGAGTCATAAACTCCCCTTCGACGACTCTCAAAAACCACATAGTACTTTCCAGATGTCATTACTGGAGGTAGTTAACGAGGAACTCGCCTTCCTGTATAACAAAAAAAAATATCACTTTATACGTCGTGTAGTAATGTAAATTAACAACAGTTAGTACCAAACAATTTATCAAATAAAATCCAATGTATAGGGATAAAAAGGAATGTTATTTGCTTTTTGTTCATTTGCACATACCCCATTGTAGATGATCAACCCATAGCCTATTCGATATGGAATTACGTAGATCTTCCCCTCTACGACGTTCATCATCACCGATAATTAGCAAAGGATCTATGTCATCCTCGTCATGGTCAGGAGGCATTGGTACTAATGACATGTTAAAGTACTTGTCATTACCCTGGTTGCATCTTATGAAATTATGAATAATGCAATAAGTCATTACTATCTGCTTCTGTACCTTGAATGGAAACGGTATAGCAATCCTCAAAATCTTAAAATATTTTTTCAAAATCCCAAAGGCCTTCTCTACACAATTGCATAATTGTGCATGTCTATGGTTGTATAGATCTCGATTATTTGAATATCGTCGAGTTCGAGGATTGTTGAATGTACTCAGGTGGTACCTATTTCCCCGATAAGGAGCCAGGAACTTATTGGTATTCGCATATCCAGAGTCTACAAGGTAATATTTTCCTGAAATGTTTAAAATTTGTTTAAATTAACTCAATGACAGTGTCAATGATATCCCATGAAATTTATTATTCATATGGCATTCGACACCTTCAGGAACCATGAAACCACTGGACTCCACACACCAACGCAAAATACGCATATCAGCTGCAGAGCCCTCCTAGCCAGTACAGATGAAAAGAAAAGTGTGATCAAATGAAGCAGCTGCCATAACATTTTAAGAAAGTGTTCCCTTACGATTCTTGAATCGAGGTTGTTTGCTCTTCTTTATTAGAGCAGGTATGTGTGTACCGTCAACAGCGCTTACAGCATTCTTTGATGACACATACCCAAAGTAAATCAAATCATGAATCTAACATAGCAATAGTAATTAGATAAAGCTTTGAATTATACCATGAAGTATGGATAAAAGAGGTTGTTATCACGTATTCTTGGATGCACACCCACATCAGTAGATGGTTGAACTATGAAATCATGCTTTAGGGAACAAATCTCTTTAAGAACTTTGTTAAAGTATCTTGATATCGTCTCACTTGAATTTTGAAAAGTTTCGGACAAAACTCTATTGCTGACCCCATGCCCTATGCAGTACAAAAAAAAAGCCAATTGTTCGATAGAGGTTACGTTACGAGTGCCACTTATAACTCCTCGTAAGACAAGCAGCTGTTCTAATTGTTGGAACATATTATTTATCATTCTAAAATGAGAGTAACCCCTGTCAAGATGACCACTCATAATGTCTGTAATCAGATTGTGACCTGAAAATGGACGAGTTCGACATGGTCTCCTGTAATGTATGTTATAATCCTCTAACTGAATCAGTCCTGTACTTAATAATGTCATAACAACATCATCCCAAAAATCTTCCTCATCAATAATGAATTGCAATAGCTGATTTGGGGGAGACATCTAAATAAAATATATGGGATTAGAAATGGACTTATAAAAATACTTCCTCTTTAATTCATATCATCAATACATAAGCATTAAAACTAATAGAACAATATGGATTGCCTAATAAAATTGTAAAGAAACAAATATAGAAATACGAAAGAGAGATTTAAGTACTATTTCATTGATATTAAGGCCAAAAAGATACAGAGACATATATCCTATGATGATTCCATAACAGCATGCATAAATGTAGAATATTTAAGTAAACATAAAAATAGCAATATAAACATACAGCACTTATAATAATACATTATTCAAGCATATGTAAAGTAATCAAGGATAATGTTAACTTCAGTAGACATAGAAACACAGTATGTCATCCGTCAATCATGTCTGTAAGTGTCATCAGACTGATTTCATGGTGCAGAAGAGCTTGTACCAAAAAATTGCGAGCTGTGTTCAATAGATGTTGAATAAGCTGCGCTTGGGCTACCTCTAGTACTAGCCCTAAAAACTTGGTCCATGAATGATGGTGTACCATCTTGAATTCCTGATTGCATAGAAGTCGAACTAAACATATATGGTGTAGAGTGAATGTTTGGATTCATAGACGGATTCGTAAAATAATTTGGGGCAGCTTTATGGACATCATGCATGGAAGTTGGAGTGTAAATGTTTGGGACATAGACATTTGATGCAGGAGGAGCTTGCATCGATCTAGGGCCTTGATTAAATTCGAACAGTTGTCACCGAAGCCATGCATCCAAAACATGCCCATCATAGTTCATAAAGAACCATCGATTGTCCTCATTTTTGAAAATTTCGAATGCACCTATTATGCATTCAGGTATAATTCCGGGTAAACTCTCCAACTTAGCCATGCATTGAGCAATAGAGTAAACATTTGGCCTACCAAGCTTCTCCCTACGTAGAAGCTCGTTTATAATTTCCAATCTTCTTCTTCCTTGTTCAGCGATCTCTTGTAGTGCATCACTTGCATCACTACTAATCTGAGATCGACATGACCTACCGGTCTGGGAATTTGACCTCCTACTCTTTTTGCCATAAGAGGAAGGCCATCCTTCAGAAACTGGTTCGGTTATGGGTGTCGAGGTACATGCGGGCGGGCTGTTGGGTGCTTCATCTGACCTGCTTTCATCTGAATCTTCCAAACGGTAGAATGAAGCAGCAGATACGCAGTCAGTATTTTATGAGGACTGCCTAATATACAAGGAATCAAAGTTTGCCGTCTGTCCTTCATCATCGGATGTTGAATTATCTGATACACCTTCCTGTAAAACAGATGTGGCCCCATGCCTACCGGTGGCTGTGGTTCTAGAGAACAAGATCTCTAGATCTTCATAGGTAGGGAAAGGCTTATCCTTAATGCGGGCATAAGCTTTGTTCACCTGTACATCATACAGGTGTACGTGTTAACTACATAAATTGATATACTTAACACTTGGTTAGAATGGTATTAGCTACAAAGCACTCACCACAATGATCTCCTCCCACATCTGTTCATCACCGGGAGTAGGCACCTTCAGGATAGGATCCCAGCCCCAACTCGATCGATTAGCAAGGTTGAAATAAAGATTGAAGGTTTTTGAGGACCTTCAGCATGTTCTTCAAGTTGGGGTACGTAAAACTCTTCCTTGTTTGTTGATTAAAAGACAAGGTCATCTTTTTCCATGTTTCCTTTATGAATGTTCCATTTATACAATTACCTTCATCGTATTCTTGCCGCATTAAAGGCAATCATGATCATGTCGAGGGAATCCATCCAATTAGGTTCCCTTCGACGTGAGAAACCTCCAACATCTTGTTCACTCTTATCATATGATTTGGATATTTTAGAAATAACTGTAACTTGAATCCAAGAAACATTTGTCAGATAAAATACTATAAGCGAACATCATGTAAATATGTTAACCTTGAATAATAGGGAATACCAAAAACAAGATCTCTCTCATACCAATCGATCTATCATCCCAACTATCATACAAATACAAGTTCATAAACCCTAAGTGGAGTCATTATTAATGAGTATCATACAATAATATGAAGTACTACAGAACATTATATAGAGATGCACTTTTTGCTAAACATTATTAGGTGGTTCCTAAGGTTTTCATCTGGACTGCAGATGCCGAATAATTGCATCGCTGTCGGTATCGGGCACCACCTAGTTGCCGTATAAGTTTAAATCTTGGCATTGTTATCTCGCCCGATATAAACTGTACAAACAAACATAAATTGAACATAAAACTAGAAAGCAAGATGTTTATAAAGTTGGCACATTTTGATCTCCATGCACTTGCAAAGATTTTATTTAGACTAGCGTGCTCTGAAGATATGTCAAATCTAATTTTTTGGGAGTGAACCGATGTCAAGCAATGAAGCCCCATTGATAATAAACCTATGTTAGGTTTACAGTGTAGTCAGTGCCCTTTCTATCAAAGAAACTCCACAAATAACTTGCATATATAAGAAACAAGAGACACAAAGCAATCAATTTTTCAAAGAAAAAGTAACATTCTGAAAAAAAAATTGCAGAGGAACAAATTTAACTTGCTTAAAGAAGATTCAAAATGCAAATCATGTTGAGTAGCAAATATAATGCTAAAATAACCTACCGTCTATTATGTGAATCAGAATACTCATGTTATGAAAAGATATGCACTAAATTATATAGTATAAATTTACCATAATAGTATAAATTTACCATAATAGCACATTAAGGAATTTCAGAAACTGTAATCATGAACAAAATGAAAAGGCATGAAGTTTATTTGCTAGCAATCAAAGAACATCAACATCAGAACTTTGCTACAATGTACTCCTCTTCTCCCAATGCTTTTTCTAGAACATTGACTACAAGTTGATACCATTGATTTGTAATTGATATGAACTTGACTCTTCAAATGCAAACAGATGGACATGGAGATTGAACATAAGAAAACAGTGGCAGCTCCTAGATTGAATAGATCACAGACAACCACAAATCTAAGATCATAAATGGGGAATTGTCCAAAAAAAACCTCTTGATACATCATTTCAGAAAAAAATACAATGAATAAACTCTTTCAGAAGTTTCGATGCAATGAAATCTATAAAGAGACTTGACTTAAAAAGGAGGAAATCAGAATGACATACTGGATAACTGTAAGACTACAATATCAAAGAAGTTTCTTAAGGGTAGTCCAAAGACTGCAAGCAAAAGGGTATCCAAAAAAGAAATAATTTATACTTTCCGAGCTCGAGCCACAATATATAATACAATCAAAGCTAACATTCAACCCTTTCCTTACAAGAATCTCTCATATATGTAATTTATTCTTGATTACCAACCACAATAAAACCTTGACTTTTGCTGAAATAGGAATTCACCAAAGTAAATATTCTATGACCACCAAATTCATAAAATTGTAAAAAGAATGCACCGCAAGAGAACCTGATTGAGTCAACTTCTACATCAAAGTATCAGTAACATGTGACGGTCTGATAAGGCCAAGAAGTTCCAATAAAGCATCCCTCTGCTCTGCTTGTACTCTATCTACTTAGAGGGTCATGCTTGAAAACAATCCATTCCAACTTCCTCTAACATCAAAATGCTAAAATCAGCAAATCATGCCTAACAACCCGATATACAGCTCTTCCAGAGTGGAGCAAAAAAGAATATCATCAATCCAAACATCCTCTCAAAATCGAATGAAAGAACCATCCCCAAACTTGAAATACACAATGCTAGAATACAATGGACTTAAACACAAACACGGACAACTTTTCGAAATGGCAAAAAACCTACTGGAGCCTTTCTTGATCTCATGCCTGTTCTACTGAAAGATGAAAACCTACGGTTAGATCTAACTAAAAAAAGGGGGAAAAAAAATAAGATGAAAACCTTCGACGGATCTTCGATGGCGAGGGGAAAGCCTGCAGACGGAGAGGAGAACGGAGGGAGAGATGAGGGCGAGGGCGAGGGTTCTACTGGCTTCGAGAGAGGAGAAGAAGAAAGAACTTTTTGGAGAAAACAAATGACACGCCTATCCTTGGAATGCCGAATCAGAAATTACCTAATTCCACGGTGACCCATAGAATTAGAATTTATGAATAACAAAGTTTGACCGGAATAAATAATTTTCTTTATTCTTCCTTGAACCTGAAGCCGTTTGGAAGAATAAGAGGTTTATTCCCTTTATTCGATGCCTTATTCCGTAACCAAACAGAGCTGTAAAGAATAGCTTTCATAGCGGCACAAGGCAATCAACAACTTTCACAGAAACCATATGGGATATTGGATTGCAAGTTTACAAGTTTGATGTAAACAATGCCAAAATCATGGTCTGGTTAGGTGTAGTGTCAGTCTCAGACCATTTGCTGCATGCAATTGTAACAGTAACATACAATCTATTTTTTTTGATGGAAAAAAAAAAAAATCTATTTTACTGTTGTTTTTAAGACCTTAGGGGGTAGGAGGGAGGCGAGAGTGAAGCTTCATCTAAAGTTCGAGTAAAGAGGGTGATCGAGAGAGAAGGCGCGCGGATAGATCTGGATCCTGCCTGAATGGATGAGAGGGGATGGGTTGTGTGTATAGTTGAAAACCTTTTTTTTTTTTATTTTTTTCCGAAAACTAAGGGAGATGGAAGGGTTCTCCACCCTTACAGCTATACCCCACAATTCTAACATTAGCCGTCGTCGCCCGGGTTCAAAGATTTTTTTCTTTAAATTAAATAATGAAAGATCTATTGCCACAAGTCATATATCTATATAAGGTTTCTCTCTCTCTCCCCTCTTCTACTAGAAAATCACACGGGGTTGGTGATATATTTATCGCTCTTCTGTTTCCTTGATGTCAATCAAGAAAATAATTTAACGGTATATAAGGTTAACTAGTTGCTACTGTAGTTCAGGTAGCAAGCATGATAAGCTCAACTCTATTGTTAAAGTTATAATAATAAGTCTATTAGGTGCTTTAATTACCTCCCCCTCCTATCTCGGAACAACTTATTTTAATTATCTAGGTCAAATAATTGAAAACCAACAACGGTGAATTAATATTTAGATCCAATACTCTCCTCCATGTGGAGGAGAAGGGACCAAAAAAAAAAATTGTAGTCCGTGGTCTTAAAACCAATTGAATCAGCTTCATGTCTATGATTTTGATGAAGTAGTCCATTTAGAGTTTGAACTATTCTGAATACATCTCGGTGAAATTACTCATTATCCATTCATGCGAGTAAATCCATGATTGAATAGATGGCGAGATTTGGTCCATTTTTTTCTGTACACGTTGATTGACCTTGTTTGATCGGTTGATGAGTCTCCACCTCAAGGAGATGGAACATTTGAATCTTGATTATGTTGTCTCGGTGTGAAGTTTGGAATTTAGACACCATGATGAGGCTTTATTTTGTTACTATCACTACAAATTAGTACGTCATAGTTGATAATAGTTAAGATAAATATTACACTTGTGGTTTGCCCTTGTGGTCCTATCCCTCCACTTAATGCATCAGATCTAGGTAATTATAATATTATAGAGGTCACCCTTACTTTCTCTTAAAAAGTAATTTTAAAAAATCTTCATGACCTATTGCCGGTAGATTTTAGTTCCTTATTAGAAGCAAAATATCATGATGCACTGTTGGAAATATAAAGACTAGAAAAAGTGCTCCTATTATATGAAAACTTGAAAGAAAAACAAAAAATGATTGGGACCTTCCTAGTTTTAGAGTTGCAAGTCTAGACAAGGAAAGATGATGGATTCTGATACGCAATGAATCTTAGACTGCCGTCATGCAATCTTTTGGTATATTAATCTAAGATGGAAAAGAGGCGTCATGGTCCTCGAGACCCATTATTTCGCCAGTTTATGGACGCAATTGTCTCCCAAGTTGGCGACATGGTTAGACAATGCCACCATTTTTTTAAAGACAAACTCACTATGATAATGATATCGCACCTTTTAGTTTGGTATAGAGAACATCTCTTGCATGCTAGTGTTGCAAGGTCTTTTTGGCCTATATTTTCTTTATCTTGGTTCATTTTCACTGACAAAATCAACAAGGACAAGATATAACATGCATGAAGGAACACTAAGTTTGGGTAAAATACAACTAAGTTGTTTCTGTATATTGAACAAATTACACATGAGATCTTGCTGCATGACTCTCAGCATCTTTTCACTAGGTAAAAACGTACGCACATAAAGAAAGTAATAGAAATATTAGTGCATGATGCAAAAATCTGTACTCTTGTTCAGACTAATTTTTCTATAAAATCACATATTCATCATCTTAAATCTTTTCTCGTCTTGACTCATTTGAGATTGTTAGTTTGAGTTACTCTTGAATCATTTGTGCCATATTTTTTTTAACTATCAGTTGAAGAAATAAATTCATTTTGCAAGTCAGCATTCAGGTTCCGTTTGAATCCAAATGAGAATTTTAATTGTACCCGTACGTATGTCAAAATTCTCCAAAGGTTTTCTTAGGCATGGACCATGTTTAGGTGCATGGATCATGGCATTTTTTTCTATTGTCGGTTCCAAACAATCTAGGGCTTTGCCTTGGATCGGAGATGGCATCCCTTGGAGTTGCTACATGTTAGCATTTGCTAGTTATACTACAAGAAAACACTGTTTTAGCAATCTAAAAATTGGTTGCTAATAATTGAAAATCAGTTGTAAAATTAATTTGTAACTGATTTTGCAACTGAAATACCTCGGTTGCAAAAATCCAGGTTGCAAAATTTTGTAACTGATTTTATTCGGTTGCAAAAATTTAGCAACTGATTTAGCAACCGATTTTGGTGTATTTATAAAATTTAATTTTTTTTCATAATAATTTTCAAGTCAAAAAATTGATTGCAAATTCGATTGCTAAGTAATAATTTTATTTTAAATATTTAAAAAAATTGATTGAAAATTAATAAAAATTTGAAAAAAAATTAAAAATCGGTTGCAAATTAATAAAAATCTAAAAAAAATAAAAATTGGTTGCAAAATTGGTTGAAAATTAATAAAAATTTTTTAAAAATTAAAAATCGGTTGTAAAATCGGTTGCAAATTAATAAAAATCTAGAAAAAAATAAAAAATCGGTTGCAAAATCAGTTGCAAATTAATAAAAATTTGAAAAAAAATTTAAAAATCGGTTGCAAATTAATAAAAATTTGAAAAAAAATTAAAAATCAGTTGCAATATCGGTTGCTATAATAGAATAATTATTTTTTTTTGAAATACTATTTTTTTCTTGTATTTTACAACATTACCATATATTAAGCATGTAGAAACAGAGTCTTCACGAAACTAAGAGGTCCCCCGCTGCAGAACTTATACATACAACCAGAAAGGATCCAACCAGAAAGGATCTATATTAAGTCTAAAAGATCCAGAATTCATACATCAAATAATGCGATCAATAAGGTAGAATACAACATTCCATACTTCATGCCACCTCGAGGAAGAGAACCACCAGAGGAGAATGCCACAAAAATCACAACACAAGCAAACATTTAAGACTAGTAGAAGAGAACTTAATTAAATGCAATGAGGAGAAAGGTGTGAAGCACATACCTAACTAGAGGGCCTTGAATGTGAGATAGGCTTTTTGTTTTGAACAGCGAATGGAAGTGGCATTGGCTTCTAGGGGTTTGCAAATACAATCTTGGTAAATAGTTTCTCAGTTGTATGTTTCCTTGTCTTACATCTTCATTCATAGAGAACAGTTACATGATAAGGCAAAGAAATGCACATAAGAGTCTAATTGGCCTTCATGATTCAATGCCAAACAATGCTATTCAAGCATGCCATCAAGATAACAGCCACTAAAACAAGCTACAGAACAAAAACAAAGTTTGCTTGCACTAACTTAAATGAAGAAAAGTAGTTACAGCAATAAAAATAAAACCACAAGAGGAGCCAATCCATGAAAATAATAGACTTAAAACAAATTCAGATCAAGAAACTGCAAACAGACTTAAAACAAATTCAGAGATCCATGAAAATAATAAGAGGAGGCAATCCATGAAAATGCACAATAAAACAACAAAAAGAGAACAAAAGTGTCAAACAAGAAGATTCAGAGGCTCAGGATTGCCTATTTTTATATATTGAGAAGGGTCTAAGGCAGTAAATGGTTGCTTGCAATAATAGCAAGCCATCCAAATTTGCAACACCATTTAGATCTAGACAAAATGGTCCGAGCCAGCATATACTTTCAGCACTTGAAGCATCATTAAGATACCAAGGCAACTCATCATAGCCTCTAACCGCAGATAACAAGATGAGGCAATCCATGAAAATGCACAATAAAACAACAAAAAGAGAACAAAAGTATCAAACAAGAAGATTCATAGGCTTAGGATTGCTTATTTATATACATTAAGAAAGGTCTAAGGCAGCAAATGGTTGCTTGCAATAATAGCAAGCCAGCCAAATTTGCAACACCATTTAGATCTAGGCAAAATGGTCCGATCCAACATATACTTTCAGCACTTGAAGCATCATGAAGGTACCAAGGCAACTCATCACAGCCTCGTGCATTGTGAGAACTGCTAGGCTCAGGATTAACTGACAATATATGAGGAGATGATGAAGGAACAGCACCGGTTGATGAATGAATAGTGACGGATCTTGATTGAGGAGATGATGAATGGACCATAGGAGATATAGCATAAGTAGGGGGTGGTATATTATACATGATAGGTGCTGGAGCATGGAAGTATAATGGAGGTGAAAAAGTGGCTCCTAGTGAACATACCACAGCAGTAGTATGTGGGGGACTAAGCAATGGAGGTGTAGGAATGGTGGAAGATGCAGGTGGGATAGTGGATGATGAGGATGGGATAGCAACAGAAAGACAATGCTTCCTACCATGACCCATACTAGATGATGCATAAGTGTTTCCGGACTGATCTTCCATCTACAAAAAAGCATAAAGAATGTAAGTCAACTTTATTAATAATATGATAAAGCATTTAAATAATGATCGTACATACAGAAGTAGGGGTATGCTTATATGACTACTATTCATCAGCAGAAGAATTTTCATATTGGTCATGCTCGGTGTCATCCTCTTGGCTAGAATCAAACTCATCATACTCTTCTTCATCTTTGTCATCTATGTTCAAATCCGTATCGACAATTCTGTCAACTTTCTCAAAAGTACAGTCATTGTCGACCAAATCTTCAACTGCATTATCATTCGGTACATTATTCACATAGGATATTGTGTCCTTTTGGTAAGCAACCTCAATTATATATCGATCATCCATAGTACGTCTCGGTCTAGTCATAATGACAACTCACCAATGTTGCTTGTCCCTTAACTTTTCAGGATATGGCAGATTGTATACCTGAATCATTTTTTGTGCAACTATAAAGGGATCGTATCTTGGATACCTTCTATTGTGCCGGATCTTAACGATCATATAATCTTTGTGCACTTTCATACCACGATTCAACACCATATCAAACCATTCACAATTAAATAACACTATCTGTTTCATTGGATGGCCAGGATATTCTAATTGAATTATTTTCTTAATGATGCTGTAGTAATAAAATTGGTCTGCAGCTTGTTATGAACCTTTGATGCACACTCCACTATTAATTATTTTTTTATAGCAACTCCATTCATTCGTGTGAAATTTATAACGGTTGACAAAATATGTCTGCCATGTAAGAACCTTTCTTTTTGGATCCCATGCCAAATCATGAAAATATTGATTGTTTACTTGACTCTGTGGATTATGAACCTACACATGATATAAACCAAAAGCATGAATGCCAATAAGCATCGATATAACATAGTTTGACATAAATACATGACGTTCCAAAAAAATAACTTACATAAGACTTAAACCAATATGGAAACTCAGATGCAATCCTAGAATCAATGTCTGTGATGCTTATATTTGGTGTCGAAAGTCATAATTGCTTGCTAAAAATTCTGAAACCAAGAGTTTTTCAGAGTTAGTATTTCAATAATCGATATATGGTTTGAATAATTTTGTATCAACGATTATTTAACCTTACTCGATTAATGGTTGAACCTCTTCACGGTTAAGTAATATATGTAAATGTGCAGCAACTAATTTCCTGTCATTCAGATATCGACTTTGACATCTATCAAAAGATTGGCTAGGTTTATTAAATATTGATATAGTATGTTCACATATCATATCCTGACCCACAACATCATTTCTTCCAATTCTATTTCTTGATAACTGTACATGTGGTTCAAAATAATATGAACAAAAAGAAGTTGTCTCTTGACACAAATATGCCTCGCATATGGATCCTTCAACACGAGCTTTGTTCTTGATCATCCATTTTATTTTATTAAGGAACCTACATCATTCAAGCATTAAAATATGGTACACGTTATGTATTGGATAGAAATTTAATGCAAAAGAATAGGTTTGTTAAATTGAAGTTAGTAATATGTACCTCTCAAATGGGTACATCCAACGATATTGAACTGGACCACCAACTATTGCTTCATATGGTAAATGAATAGGTAAGTGCTCCATCGAGTCCAAAAAACCGTGTGGAAAAATTCATTCCAATTTGTATATAATCAAAGCAATATTCTGTTCCATTTATAATAAGTCATCGATCCGTAACATTGTTGAGCACAAATCCTTAAAAAACCTACTGAGCTCCGCTATAGGCTTCCAAACTTGATCCGGTAGAGTAATAAATGCAACTGGCAACAAACGCTCAAAAAAGACATGGCTGTCATGACTTTTCATTCTAATTAATTTTCTCTCATTCATATTAACACATTTGCTTAAGTTGGATGCATAACTGTCAGGCATTTTTAACTCCTTCATCCATTTAAATACACCTCTTTTCTGCTCTAGATTTAAAGAATATGTTGCTTTTGGTTTCAATAAATTTTCGTTAGCCAACTCTTGCAACTCAAGTTCCCTACGCTTGCAGTATTCCTTTAGATCTATTCGTGCTTTGACGTTGTCTTTGGTTTTGCCTTTGATATCCATTACCATGTTAAAAATATTATCAAAAATATTTTTTTTAATATGCATCACATCTAGATTATGTCTGATCAAATTAGTTTTTCAATATGATAAATTTTAAAAAATGCTATGTTTTAACTAATTATGTGTAACCCCATATCCTTCAATTCTGCATGAATTCTGCTCGATTACCTTTGGAATAGAAGATAAAGCTTCCCATATTTCTTCTCCACTCAACCTTCGTGGAGGTTGATCTTTTTCAATCCAGTTTTTGTAGAATGCATCATTATTTCTTCTTAGTACAAGATCAATAGGCAGAAATTGTCGATGGCAATCAAACCAAGAATTCTTTTGACCATGTTTCAAAGTAAATGCCTTTGATCGGTCCATACAATACGGACATGCCAATTTTCCAGCTATACTCCACCCGGACAGCATTTCATATGCTGGAAAGTCATTGATGATCTACATCAATGCAGCCCTCATTATAAGATTTTGCTTTCTTGCAATATCATATGTTAGGACACCCTCCTCCCACAAATATTTTAACTCATCTATCAAAGGCTGTAGATACTCATCTATCCTGCTCTTTGGATTATGTGGACTTGAAATAATTATTATCAAGAACATATAAGGAATGTGTAGGCTCAGGTAGGCAATCCAAGAGGGGGGGTGAATTGGGTTTTATAACTTTTTGTACTATTTAAAATATCTATGAACTAAAGCAAGTATGTGCTAATGCAATTCAAGTGCTTGTATATTTCAAATAAATGCATCGAAAAAAAAAATAAAAGTACAAGGAGAACAATCACACAAATACAAAGATTTATAGTGGTTCGGTGCATTCCAAGGCACCTACATCGACTCCCCAAGATCCCCTTGTGAATTCACTATAATCTCAACCAATTACAGTCAACTTGTTTTCCGGACTCACAAGTCAAACCCCTTTATTTTCATGGGCTAACCAATAACCCCTTGGTTTTCACGGGCTAACCAATAACCCCTTGGTTTTTCAGGCTAACCAAAAATCTTGATGGTTTTGCGGGCTCACCAACAACCTACCTTGATTTTGTGGACTAACCAAGAACCTAGTTGGTTTTATGGGCTAACCAACAACCCAACTTGTTTTGTCTTCGAGCTCACAAGTCAAAACCCTAGTTGGTTTTTACCACATAGGCTCACCAACAACCTTTGATAGTTTTCACTAGGCTCACCACCAACCTAAATACTAGAATTGAAGAATGAAAATAAAAAGCTTTCTTACAAAGCAGATTTTTCATTGAAGCACATTGATTGTTGATGTTGAGCTTGTCTCCATATTGTAGAAGCTTCAATGGATGCTTGGTCATGTTGCTCTTGGAAGCTCCCTCTCCTCTTTGAATTCTTGGAGGCTCAACACTTAACAAATTGGATCCTCAAAATATCCTTCACATATTTTTACTTGGAAATCAAAGGATTTATCTTTCAAACCATGGATCCTCTTTTTTCTTCTTCTCTCTTGCTTCTCCAAGTATTTAAATAGCCCTCCAAACCTTATTTGACCATTTATGACCGTTAGGGATGAAAATATGGCCGTTTGAAGCAAGTTGGAGAAGTTTTGCAGCTTTTAAAAAACTAGCCGTTACAGCAAGTGTCGACACTTCGCCTCCAGGTGTCGACACTTCGCCTCCAGGTGTCGACACTTCAGTTTCAAGTGTCGACACTTCATTCTCTAGGTGTCGACACTTCACTTCCAAGTGTCGACACTTCAGCTCCAGGTGTCGACACTTGATTGAAAGTGCTTTCTGAAGTTTTCTGTTTGTCTCAGGTCTTGAGTCGACACTTCACTTTTTAAGTATCGACACTTGATCCTCAGGTGTCGACACTTGCTTCCCAGGTGTCGACACTTCATCTGTGGCAGGCTGAATTTTTTTCAAATTTTACTACTTTTAGTACCTATAACTGATTTATACACTTAACGCACAATTAGTACTTAAATATACTTAAGTGTTTTTGTTGGCTCTACCCAGTGATTTTGATGAATAACAAAATATTGATTGCATATTGTATTCTAATGAGGATTTCAAGTTGTGAGTTTTCTGGAAGAAAGCACCTCAAAATTTCAAAAACTTATGGAGTATGGCACGTAATGGCACGGAGCAATTCTCACAAATCTGGGCATCCTCTTCATTGAAAAAGGGCATATAAATACTTAAATATTATGTGTTTATGTGTTCATGAATTTTATTTATGTTTTCAAGGCATTTACACTTGAATCTGAAAGTTTTCAGTCTCAAGTGTCGACACCTGGACAGTCAAGTGTCGACACTTCAGCATTTGGCACGGACAAAAATTCTTGGCATGCCAAGTGTCAACACCTATATTCAAGTGTCGACACCAAGTGTCGACACTTAGGTTTTAAGTGTCGACTCAAGATCTGAGATTTTTGAAAATACAGAACTTTGTAATATTGAGAATTTTTGTGTCAAGTGTCGATACCTGTGCATCAAGTGTCGACACTTGAATGTTCAAGTGTCGACACCCAGAAATCAAGTGTCGACACCTGACAGCCAAGAGTCGACACCTGACAGCCAAGTGTCGACACTTACAGCCTGACAGCTCTAACGGATCTATTTTTCTGGCTTGCAGAACTTACTTTTCAAGCTCCAAACGGCTATTTTCAAGGTACCAATGGTCATAAACCATTTTTTGGAAGGTTTTTGGTGTATTTAAGCTCCACCAACCTCATTTTAAAGTAAGAGAAGTGAAAAGAAGTGTATTCAAGTGCATTGAAGTCTACTCAAAAGCCAAAAAGCCAATATTCTTTCCAAACTTCACATCAAAAGCCTCTTATAGCTTGATTCCATTGAAAAGCCTATAAGCTCATCCTTACTTCATTCCAAAAAGAGGCATCTTGAAGGAGATACCAAGGAAGAGTGAAAACAAAGCATCCACTTGAGCTTCAAAGATTCCAATCTACTCTTAAAGAGAGTTTGTTATAGTTTCTAAATTTCATATCTGTTTTTATTGTGATTTGACCTTGCTTTCAAGGGTGTCTTGAAAGAAGGTTATTGTGGTTTGTTGGTGAGCCAAAGGGACAAAACCAACTAGGATTAACTTGTGAGCCCGAAGACAAAACAAGTGTTAAGGTTTGTTGGTAAGCCTAAGTGACAAAACCAACTTAGGTTTTGACTTGTGAGCCTTCTGAAAAACAAGTCGACTGTAATCTAGTGTGGATTATAGTGGAATTCCTAAGGGTGGCTTGGGGAGTGGATGTAGGTGCTAGGTTTGCACCGAATCACTATAAACTTTGTATTTGTGTGTGATTGCTCTTTTCCTCTCGTGCTCTTTAATTATTGCTAACATCTTGCATCATATTTATCATTGCTCACAAGCACCACTAGACCTTCATTTTTTTGTATTAAATTTTTAAAAGACCCAATTCACCCCCCCTCTTGGGCTCCATTTCTGGGCAACAAGTGGTATCAGAGCCCCGGTACTCTCTTGTAGGTCCAAGGATCTTGAGTAAAAGATCATGGCATCCCCAATAGGTATGGGTATTGTTGAAGGTCAAGCTTCAATCTGACCCCCACTTTTTAATGGTACAAAATACACATACTGGAAGACACACTTGCGCATATTTATTTAAGCACTTGATTATAATTTGTGGAGAACTATTGTAAAAGGTCCTCATCAGCCTACAATGATGATTAATGGCATTCTCACTCCAAAAATGAAAGATAATTGGGATGAGAATGACATTAAGCAAATTGAGCTTAATACTAAGGCAATGAACCTTTTATTTTGTTCTCTTGATCCTAGTGAATTTAATAGAATATCAAATTATCTCTCTGCCAAGGAGATTTGGGATACACTTGAGGTTACCCATGAGGGTACACACAAAGTGAAAACCACCAAGGTTAACAAGCTAATTCACATATATGAAATGTTTAAAATGGAACCTACTGAGTCTATCAGTGAGATGTATACTAGGTTCACAAACATTATGAATGGCATGAGAAGCCTAGGAAAAATAATTTCTAACGGTGAACTTGTGAATAAACTTCTCAGGTCTCTACCAGCTTCATGGGACGCAAAGGTCACTGCCATTGAAGAAGCAAAAGATGTCAACACTCTCCTGCTGGAATAACTGCTGGGCTCTTTAATGACTTATGAGCTCTCTCTCAAACAAAAGAACGGAGATGTGGATAAAAAGAAAAAGATGATCGCGTTCAAATCCACTAACAGAGAGGACTCAAGCGAAGACTCTGAAGAGGATGACGAAGAAGATGAAACGGCTCTGTTAGCAAGGAAATTCAAAAGGTTCATGAGGAAGAAAAAGTTTAACTACAAAAAGAAACCTCTGAAAGGTGAGCCGAGTAAGGAAAAAGATAAGGAAAAGGAGAAGGAGTAGCCCACATGTTTTGAGTGTAAGAAACCCGGGCATTTCAAGGTAGACTGCCCCTTGTTAAAGAAAAGCAGAAGAAAGCTGAGAAAGAAAGCCATGATGGCAACCTGGAATGAAAGTGAAGACTCCAGCTCTGAGGAAGAACAGCAGGTGGTAGCAAACTTCTGTCTGATGGCCGATCAAGAAGAGGTATGTTCTGAAACCGAAAATGAATTTACTTTTGATGAGCTTCATGAGATTTTTGATGAACTAGTCATAGAATTTCAAAAATTAAAGTCAAAACATAAAGACTTAAAGAAGCAAAATTTGGATCTAGCTAAAACAAACAACAACCTTTCAAATGAAAATGAATGCCTTCTTATACAAAATAAAAAATTAAATGATAAGATTATGGCTCTTGAAAAAGAAAAGGATATCTTTAAAAACAAAAGTGACTTACTTTCAAATGAAAAATTGTCAAAACAAAGCAAAGAGATTTTAATAGAAAACAAAAGATATAAAGAAGAAATCGAAAAACTAAAACCTTTTGTAGAAAAATTTACTAACAGTTCTGAAAAATTGAATTTATTCTTAAATAACCAAAGAGCAGTATTTGACAAAGCTGGCTTAGGATTCAAAACTCATAAGAAACAGAAACTCTTTAAAAATTTCTTTGTGCCTGCATCTTCATCCATTACTTGCTATACTTGTGGTGTCAAAGGACATAAATCTTATATGTGCAACAAAAGAAAATTAAATAACACTAAGAAAGTTTGGGTTTCAAAAGGAACCAATGCCACTAACCAAAAAGGACCCAAGTTGGCTTGGGTACCTAAAGTCTCCACTTGATCTTTATTGCAGGTATGCCTTGCAACCAACAAGAAAAGGATGTGGTACCTTGATAGCGGTTGCTCAAGGCATATGACAGGAGATGTGGAGTAGTTCTCATCACTCACATATCAAAATGGTGGCAATATAACTTTTGGTGATAATGGAAAGGGCAAAATTATCGGTATTGGTAAAATCCATATCACCCCTACCTCTTATATTGATAATGTTTTATATGTTGATGGTTTAAAACATAACTTGCTTAGCATTAGTCAATTTTGTGACAAAAATTTTAAAGTTATTTTTGAATCTTCTTTGTGCATTGTTTCTAGTCTAGATGACAATGGCATTAAGTTCATTGGTCATAGGCATGGCAATATTTATATGGTTGATCTTGATGATCTCCCTATTCAGAAAGGTTAATGTCTGGTGGCAATGGAAGCCAAGATCGATAAAACTAGTTGGCTTTGGCATCGTAGACTAGGACATGGAAGCATGCATTTAATTTCAAAACTTAGCAAAAAGAATTTGGTAAAAGATTTGCCTTAACTCAATTTTGGAAAAGATAAAATTTGCAGTGCATGTCAACTTGGAAAACAAACAAAATCATCTTTCAAACCAAAAGGAGTGATCTCTACATCTAGACCTTTGGAATTGCTTCACATGGACCTCTTTGGGCCTACTAGAAAATCTAGTTTGGGAGGTAAGAAGTATGGTCTAGTCATTGTAGATGATTTCTCACGATTTACATGGGTCATGTTTTTAGCACATAAAGATGAAACGTTTTCTGAATTTATTAGATTTCACAAAAAAGTTTTGAATGAAAAAGGTGTTTCAGTAGTATCTTTAAGAAGTGTTCATGGAACCGAATTTGAAAATACTGATTTTGATAAATTCTGTATTGAAAATGAAATTCATCATAATTTTTCTGTACCTAGGACACCTCAACAAAATGGGGTAGTAGAAAGAAAAAATAGAACTTTTAAAGAAATGGCACGCACCATGCTTTGTGAAAATGATTTACCTAGATATTTTTGGGCGGAAGCCATAAATACTGCATGCTATATTTTAAATCAAGTTTTAATTCGACCAATTTTAAAGAAAACCCCTTATGAGCTTTGGAAGGGTAGAAAACCTTCAATTCATTATTTTCATATTTTTGGATGCCGTTGTTTCATCTTAAACAATGGTAAAGATAATTTGAGTAAATTTGATGCCAAATCAGATGAGGGAGTCTTTCTTGGCTACTCCACATCTAGTAAGGCATATAGGGTCTTCAACAGAAGAACACTTGTTGTTGAAGAATCCATACATGTGGTATTTGATGAAACTAACCAAAAATCTTCAAGAAAAGAAGATATAATTTTTGATGAAACAGGTAGCAAGAAAACTGAAGAAATAAACAACAATGAAGGGCTTACCTAGGAACAGAACAATGATCAAAACAATGAAAGAGATCAAGAACAAGGTGATGAAAATACATCAACTGTCGATCCATTACCAAAAGAATGGAGGTATGCTCAAGGACACCTAAAAGAACTAATTATAGGTGATCCATCTAAAGGTGTAAGTACTCGATCATCCCTTAGAAATATTTGTGATTACTTAGCTTTTGTGTCTCAAATTGAACCCAAAACTATTGAGGAAGCTGAATGTGATAGTAACTGGATAAATGCTATGCAAGATGAACTTAATCAATTTAAAAGGAACAATGTTTGGACACTAGTGGATAGGCCTTCAAATACATCAATTATTGGTACAAAATGGATTTTTCGAAATAAACTTGATGAAAATGGAATAGTAATTAGAAATAAAGCTAGACTAGTTGCCAAAGGATACAATCAGGAGGAAGGGATAGATTTTGATGAAACCTTTGCTCCTGTAGCTAGACTTGAGGCAATTAGGCTATTGTTGGCTTTTGCTTGCTTCATGAATTTTAAACTATATCAAATGGATGTTAAAAGTGTATTTTTAAATGGATTAATTGAAGAAGAAGTTTATGTTGAACAACCCCCTGGTTTTGAAAACTCTGAATTTCCAAATCATGTTTATAAACTTCATAAAGCTTTATATGGATTAAAACAAGCTCCAAGAGCTTGGTATGATCGTTTAAGCTCCTTTTTGCTGAAAAATGATTTTACTAGAGGTAATGTAGATAAAACTTTATTTATAAAGAAAAAGAATGATGATCTCTTAGAAGTACAAATCTATGTAGATGATATAATATTTGGTGCTACTAATGAATCTCTTTGTCAAGATTTTGCAAGATTAATGCAGGGTGAGTTCGAGATGAGCATGATGGGAGAACTGAATTTTTTCCTCGGACTCCAAATAAGGCAAACCAAAAAGGGGATCTTCATCAACCAAACAAAATACACAAAGGAAATACTCAAGAAGTTTGGGATAGAGAACACTAAGCCTTTAGGTACCCCTATGAGCTCTACATGTAAACTTGACAAGGATGAATCAGGTAAGTCTATAGACCAAAAAATATATCGTGGCATGATTGGTTCATTGTTATATCTTACTGCCAGTAGGCCAGATATCATGTTTAGTGTTTGTATGTGTGCTAGATATCAGTCTAATCCTAAAGAGTCTCATCTTTTGGCTATTAAACGCATGCTTAGATATCTATTTGGCTCAATTGAAATTGGTTTATGGTACTCTAGAGATTCTTCATGTGAATTAATTGCTTATTCTGATGCTGATTTTGCTCGGTATAAACTTGATCGTAAAAGTACTAGTGGAACCTGTCAGTTTCTTGGAGTAAATTTGATCTCTTGGAGTAGCAAGAAATAGAATTCAGTTGCTCTATCTACGGCGGAAGCCGAATATATAGTAGCTGGAAGCTGTTGTGCTCAAATCCTCTGGATCAAACAACAACTCAAAGATTTTGGCATTAAACTAACTAAGACACCCATAAGATGTGACAATTCTAGTGCAATCAACCTATCTAAAAATCCTGTGTAATATTCAAGAATTAAACACATTGAAATAAGACATCATTTCATAAGAGATCATGTACAAAACTCTAATATAATTCTTGATTTTGTTTGTACTAATGATCAGTTAGCAGATGTGTTTACCAAGCCTTTGAGTGAGGATAGGTTCTGTCTGATTAGAAGAGAGTTAGGTTTCATTGATCCATTCTCATAAAACTCTCTTAGTATCAATCCTAGAGCTCAAAACCTATTGATTAAGGCCCCAAAATTTTATCAAAATTTTTCCTATTTTTTTGGATTTTCTCGATTTTTTGGCTAAGTGTCGACACTTGGAAAGTGTCAAGTGTCGACACCTGACCAAGTGTCGACACTTGACATATCCGAAGTGTCGACACTTGCGAATCTGAAACTGTTTTTAAAAGGACCGAACGAGGGTTTTTGAAAATTTCTTCCCTCCTTGATTTCTTGCAACAGTGGTCCCCTCTGTCCAAATGCGTCCTTTCACCCCTTAATCCATCACAAATCAGGTATTTCTCTTTTCTAATTTCATTTTATTTTTCCTTTTTTTTAGCTTTGTTGTTTTCGAACCAAACAACCGTGATTTGGGTTTTCCGAGTATTTTTCGTGAATCTAACCGAATTTTTGCGTGTTTTAGTGGACTTCTAAAACTCCATTTGAGGGAATAGTGTTTTAAACTTATTTTTCTCTGATTTCCCTCATCTTTTGGCTGTTTTCACCCCCTTTTTCACAAAAAATACTGTTTCATTAATTTTGGCCGAATTAATATGGGTTTTCATCTAAATTAAATATACTAAATACATTTATTGACAATCTGGAAAGGTTTTTCGTGATATATTTGCAACATTTTTGGCCTATTTGCTAAAAACCCTAAGTGTTTAGACCCAAATCCCATGGTTTTTGATTTTTAGACCTTACAAAAATTATTTTTCCAAAGATTCAAATGTGTTCTACCTAACAAAAATAATTCCAACAAATATTATTCGGAAGTTTGTCATTTAATCAAAATATATTTACTACAAATATTATTTTTACAATTTTCAAACATTGTTGATTTTGGTTTTCGAAACCTATCTGAACATTTTTTTTCTAATCTCAACCTGTAGCCAGTCCCTTGTTCTAAGCCTTTCTTCCCTTTTTCCCTGGTCAGTTGGCTGTAATGGGTCCTAGGAAGAGACTTGCAGTTAGGGAGAGGTCCAATCGTGGTATTGAGAGGAGGTCGAAGGCCAGATTTGATTCAGCACAGCCGAGCAGTACAGCCACACCGAGCTCCCCCTACAGAGAGGATGGCAGGGAAGTTTGTAGCTTCAGGGAGGAGAGTCGACTTGCAGTGTTTTGATAAGCACCATTTCAGCATTCGACAGATACTCACTGATGCAGGACTAGTACCTTTCTGCACCATGCAGGAGAGGTACTATCCTCACCTAGTGAGGGAGTTCTATGGTGCACTGGACTGTCGACGACTACTTTGGACGACATCTGTCAGGGGTACTCAGATTTCTTTGACTGATGAGCTTCTGAGCCATGTATGGGAGATACCTCGGAGAAGAGTCTGTGCCTTTTCAGTGGATGATAGAGAGGCGGCATTTAGGTGCATCCTTGAGAGAGATGATGTTTGCGGTATATCAGTGGTTACCGCGAACCAGTTATCTTTGGAGATGCGCCTTTTGCACCATATTACAGCACGGATCCTACTACCAAAGACTAGCATATTTGACTTCATCACCGAGAGGGAGTTGATGGTGATGACTAGTCTGATTGAGAGGAGACAGATAGATATTCGTTCCCTGATGCTGACACAGATGTATGATGCTGCTACTCAGTGTCGACACTGTTTGCCATACGGCATGGCACTGACCCGACTTTTCAGAGCGTGTGGAGTATCATTGGAGGGGGAGATCCCCAAGGAGATACTACACACAGACGTGTACGATGAGAGGTCATTGCACCGGATGGGATACAGGATAGTTGGAGGTCGATGGGTTCGAAGAGAGTCAGGCCAGGAGCCAGATGAGGAGGACGAGATTTGAGAGGCTGAGGCTGGACCATCTGAGCCAGCAATTTTTCCTCCGGTCGATATCCCATTGACACAAATAGAGCACTTGTCTCCTGACACTTCAGCTCTTCCACCACCATCTACAGGACTATCTTTTGAGGAGCATGCCAGAGCATAGTTTACAGAGATCAGAGGAGAGGTGACTTAGCTGTGTAGCGAGGTCGAGCTTCTACGAGCACATACTACCTCGGAGCATGCTGAGATTTGCAGATCCATGGAGAAGGGATTCTCTCGTATTGAGAGTCTGTTGAGATCCCTTATACCTCATGCAGCCCCTGCACTTGCATGATCTGACGATGATGACGATGATGATGATGATGGCGGCGATCACCAGAGCGACCATGCTGATTCTGTTGAGGATGGTGATCAGGATATTGATAGAGCTATAGAGGTAGTGGGCAGTGACAGTGACAGTGTTGGCGGTGCCGATGCTTATGAGGTGGTCAGTCGAGATCCTCCTACTACACCAGCTCCTACTACCACCTTGGTTGATTCCATACCGGACCTTATTACGCCAGCTGATCGTCTTTCACCTCCTTCCACTAGATCATCTAGGGTTGTACCCGTCTTTGGTCCTTCTGGTCGCACTAGGAGTCGTAGAGCTTTAGCACCTCCTAGGGCATTAGCCACCATATCTAGGATCAGTGCTCCATTCAGTCTTGATGTTCCATCTGATGAGGATTAGCCTCACAGATGTCTGTTTTAGCTCTTATGTTGTATGTTTGATACTTATTTGACTCTGATGATTTATGTATGTTTCAGCTCTTGCTGATGACTCAGCAAATTTTGTACTGAAAACTTATCTTATATATATGTATTTCTGTTCAGTACACTTTATTTGTGCTTCAATGAATCAATTTACTATTTTTTTGGCTTTGATACTCTTTTATCTTGATATATTTAAGCTCTGATATTAGCATAATTATGACTTTGATATGTATGATATGTATTTCTCTACTATCTTTTTGTCTCCATGCTCATTGTGAGGGGGAGGAAAAATTTCCCTTTTCTAATGATTGATAAAACGAGGGAGAAAGAGTTTTGATTTTATTGATGTATAAATTTGTTGAGAAAAAGGTGTTAATTCATAAATTTGTTGAGAAATTGTATTGATTGTGTTAATTTTTTATCTTGTAAGAATCTTTGAAGCTTACTTTAAAAAGAAGTATCTAATTAAGGGGGAGATTGATTCTCTAATGAACTTATATTCATATTCAAAAATTAAATGATTAAACGTTTGAAATATGTTGCCTTTTTACTCAAGGTTTTGTCATCATCAAAAAGGGGGAGATTGTTGGCTCCACCCAGTGATTTTGATGAATAACAAAACATTGACTGCATATTGTATTCTAATGTGGATTTCAAGTTGTGAGTTTTCAGGAAGAAAGCACCTTAAAATTTCAAAAACTTATGGAGTATGGCACGTAATGGCACGGAGCAATTCTCACAAATCTGGGCATCCTCTTCATTGAGAAAGGGCATATAAATACTTAAATATTATGTGTTTATGTGTTCATGAATTTTATTTATGTTTTCAAGGCATTTACACTTGAATCTGAAAGTTTTCAGTCTCAAGTGTCGACACCTGGACAGTCAAGTGTCGACACTTCAGCATTTGGCACAGACAAAAATCCTTGGCACGCCAAGTGTCGACACCTATATTCAAGTGTCGACACCAAGTGTCGATACTTAGGTTTCAAGTGTCGACTCAAGGCCTGAGATTTTTGAAAATACAGAACTTTGTAATATTGAGGATTTTTGTGTCAAGTGTTGACACCTGTGCATCAAGTGTTGAGACTTGAATGTTCAAGTGTCGATGCCCATAAATCAAGTGTCGACACCTGACAGCCAAGTGTCAACACTTGCAGCCTGACAGCTCTAACGGATCTATTTTTCTGGCTTGCAGAACTTGCTTTTCAAGCTCCAAACGGCTATTTCCAAGGTACCAATGGTCACAAACCATTTTTTGGAAGGTTTTTGGTGTATTTAAGCTCCACCAACCTCATTTTAAAGTAAGAGAAGTGAAAAGAAGTGTATTCAAGTGCATTGAAGTCTACTCAAAAGCCAAAAAGCCAATATTCTCTCCAAACTTCATATCAAAAGCCTCTTTTAGCTTGATTCCATTGAAAAGCCTACAAGCTCATCCTTACTTCATTCCAAAAAGAGGCATCTTGAAGGAGATACCAAGGAAGAGTAAAGACAAAGCATCTACTTGAGCTTCAAAGATTCCAATCTACTATTGAAGAGAGTTTGTTGTAGTTTCTAAATTTCATATATGTTTTTATTGTGATTTGACCTTGCTTTCAAGGGTATCTTGAAAGAAGGTTATTGTGGTTTGTTGGTGAGCCAAAGGGACAAAACCAACTAGGGTTAACTTGTGAGCCCGAAGATAAAACAAGTGTTAAGGTTTGTTGGTAAGCCTAAGTGACAAAACCAACTTAGGTTTTGACTTGTGAGCCTTGTGAAAAATAAGTCGACTATAATCTAGTATGGATTATAGTGGAATTTCCAAGGGTGGCTTGGGGAGTGGATGTAGGTGCTAGGTTTGCATCGAACCACTATAAACTTTGTGTTTGTGTGTGATTGCTCTTTTCCTCTTGTGCTCTTTAATTATTGCTAACATCTTGCATCATATTTATCATTGCTCACAAGCACCACTAGACCTTCATTTTATTGTATTAAATTTTTAAAAGACCCAATTCACCCCCCCTCTTGGGCTCCATTTCTGGGTAACAGTTTTGTCATAATCAAAACCAGAGTCAACAATCTCCTCCTTTTTGATGATGACAAAACCTTTAAGTATATAAACAAGGTAAGCTCAAAAATAAATATAACATGCTCCAAAAGATAAATAATAAGAATAGAGCAATGAAGCAGTAAAGAATATTAAGCTCCCCATCAAAATATGATCCAAAAATAATTTTTCAAAAGCTCCCCCTCAACATATGATTTATGAATTATTTTTTAAAATTTTTCAAAATATTCAAACTTTCAAATTTTCAAATTTGGGCTGCCATGATCTTTAGCTCAAAATCATTAGATTTTCAATCAGAGCACCGAGCTCTGATACCAATTGTAGGCTCAGGTAGGCAACCCAAGAGGGGGGTAAATTTGGTTTTATAACTTTTTGTACTATTTAAAATATCTATGAACTAAAGCAAGTATGTGCTAATACAATTCAAGTGCTTGTATATTTCAAATAAATGCAGCGGAAATAAAGAAATAAAAGCACAAGGAGAATAATCACACAAACACAAAGATTTATAGTGGTTCGGTGCACTCCAAGGCACCTACATCCACTCCCCAAGATCCCCTTGAAAATTTACTATAATCTCAACCGATTACAGTCAACTAGTTTTCCGGACTCACAAGTCAAATCCCTTGGTTTTCACGGGCTAACCAATAACCCCTTGGTTTTCACGGGCTAACCAATAACCCCTTGGTTTTCCAGGCTAACCAAAAATCTTGATGGTTTTGCGGGCTCACCAACAACCTACCTTGATTTTGTGGACTAACCAAGAACCTAGTTGGTTTTACGGGCTAACCAACAACCCAACTTGTTTTGTCTTCGAGCTCACAAGTCAAAACCCTAGTTGGTTTTTACCACATAGGCTCACCAACAACCTTTGATGGTTTTCACTAGGCTCACCACCAACCTAAATACTAGAATTGAAGAATGAAAATAAAAAGCTTTCTTACAAAGCAGATTTTTCGTTGAAGCACATTGATTGTTGATGTTGAACTTGTCTCCATGTTGTAGAAGCTTCAATGGATGCTTGGTCAAATTGCTCTTGGAAGCTCCCTCTCCTCTTTGAATTCTTGGAGGCTCAACACTCAACAAATTGGATCCTCAAAATATCCTTCACATATTTTTACTTGAAAATCAAAGGATTTATCTTTCAAACCATTGATCCTCTTTTTTCTTCTTCTCTCTTGCTTCTCCAAGTGTTTAAATAGCCATCCAAATCTTATTTGACCATTTATGACCGTTGGGGATGAAAATATGGCAGTTTGAAGCAAGTTGGAGAAGTTTTGCAGCTTTTAAAAAACTAGCTGTTACAGCAAGTGTTGACACTTCGCCTCTAGGTGTCGACACTTCAGTTTCAAGTGTCGACACTTCATTCTCCAGGTGTCGACACTTCACTTCCAAGTGTCGACACTTCAGCTCTAGGTGTCGACACTTGACTGAAAGTTCTTTCTGAAGTTTTCTGTTTGTCTCAGGCCTTGAGTCGACACTTCACTTTTCAAGTGTCGACACTTGATCCTCAGGTGTCGACACTTGCTTCCCAGGTGTTGATACTTCATCTGTACCAGGCTGAATTTTTTTCAAATTTCACTTCTTTGAGTACCTATAACTGATTTATACACTTAACGTACAATTAGTACTCAAATATACTTAAGTATTTTGTCATAATTAAAACTAGAGTCAACAGAATGGTCATGCACAATTCAGGTGGTAGATTGTAGGGAGTAACAATTATTGGCCAGCAAGAATATGGGGCTGATGATTGACTATAAGGAGTAAAACCATCAGCACATAGCCCTTGCCTGATATTGCATGATTCAACTACAAAATCAGGATAGCGTCGGTCAAAATATTTCTAGGCTTCTTCATCTGATGGATGACACAATATCCCTGGCTCACGCCTGTTCTCATAATGCCATGTCATGTGTGGTGAAGAACTCATTGAAGCATACAATCTTTTTAATCTAGGAATTAGAGGTAAAAAATACATTCTCTTCATCGGCACCTCTTTATGTTGACTGTCTGCATGGGATCGAGGTTTATATCTACCAGCCCCGCAAAATTTGCATTGCTTATCTTCAGGTTGTTCACCATAATACAGCATGCAACCATTAATACAATAATCTATCTTCATAGCAGTAAGCCCAAGTTTGGATACCAATTTTTTTGTTATATAAAAATCCTGAGGTATAGTATTATCGATTGGAATTGTCTCTTTTATAAGACCCGCTATTTGATCAAAAGATTGTTATGAAATATTACCTTCATATTTGATGCTAAGCAACTGTACAGCTACTGATAACTCAGAATGATCAGTACATCCCGGCCATAATGATTTTTGGATTGAATGCAACAAGTCATAGAATTTTTGATCATCCAAATTCGGTGTCTCCTCTACAATAGACAAATGGTCAGGTACAAACATTGTTCCAAAGGTATCGAATATCATGGCCGATATGTGTTCTGTGGATCATTATCCATTTATACAATAGTAGACTCATTTGCATGCAAATCAGGTACCCCACCCACACGAGGATCACTCTCTCCATGAGATGTCCAATACCAGTAATTAGGTACAAATCCTGTTTTGTAAAGATGAAGCTTCACTTCATCAGTAGTTAAGTACCTTTGATTTTTGCACTTGCAGCACTTGCAACAAGGGTATATGGATTTTCCTTCACTTTGAAAGTAAGGTTGCTGACACCCAAAGAGTATAAAATCTTCCACGCCTTTTAAAAATTTTTCGGTATATCCCTTTCAACTTGGTAAAAGTCTATTATACATCCAACTACGAAGATGAAAGATATCCATATTCTGTAGCATATCAAAATATGAGGATACATAAAATTATCTTTTCTTGTAAATATTGATACAAATTATAATGTGAAAAATCAAATGAGACTGGACTAAGCATTGTTAATGAAGATGGTTGCTTCAAAAATATGATCATACAATAATAGAATGTCCATATAGCATACGTAATTGGGTTCACTAACACTAGATTTTAGCTTCTAACACCAAAGAAATCATCTCTTACAATGCAAGATCCTCTAACCTGTCCATTCTCCATAGCTGCCCTACTCTTGGACAGTTGCATAAAGCTTCATGCATGTCCAAAAATAGGGCCTTAAGGGAGAGGGAAATTATCAATTAACTAAAAGTTAATCAATATATACCTCCAAAAAGAGTAAAACAAAATATTCCTCCAACAAGAGTACCAAGTCATCTCAGACCCTGGAACACATAAGATCCAAGTTGGGTGTCGAGTCTAAAAAAGCTAAAAAACTTTGACAAGAAATAATTGCACAGAAACATATGTAATGCACAAACTTAAAAAAAAGAGACCAAAAGAATTTATTAATAATTAAAAGCATGGAGAAGTGTTGACCCCTGGAATGATTTTGATGATTACAAAACATTGGAGTATGTATACATTACTAATTCTTTCAATTACTCAAGTAGTTTTGCAGGAGAGTGTTTATCTTTATATCAGTTGGTTTTCTAACTAGTTGAAAGGTATTCCAACGTTGTATAAACTCATGTATACTTCAAGTTGTAAAGTCATAATTTTTCATGTATGTAATCTCGTAAAAAGGACTTTAAATTTGTAAAAATGAGAGTAAGTAGATTAGACATATTTGGTAATCTCTTTAAAGCTTCTTGGTAGACTTTCTCTTGTTGGATTCTTGATTTGAAGAAGTTTGGAGAAGTTTTGAAGTATAAAGTTTTTTTTTGTGAGAGTCGACTCATGGACCAAGAGCCGACTCTTATTCTGGCACGGCACAAAAAATCTCAGAGTTTCAGAAGCTCGGGCAGACTCAAGCCTTAAGAGCCGACTCAATGAAGAATTTGTATTTTTTGTGATTGAGACCTTGAGCCAACTCAAGCCTAGAAGAGCCAACTCGTCTAGAGTTTATGCTGTTGGTGACTGTGACTTCGAGCCGACTCAGCCTTGAAGAGTCGACTCATGCAGAATTTGTTTTACCATTGATTGAGAGTTTGAGCCGACTCAACCCAAAAGTGCCAACTCGCACAAAATTTTTATTTGGGTTGTCTGAGACTTCGAGTCGACACATGGACCTCGAGTTGACTCGAGTGACGGGTTTTTGCAATCTAACGGCTAGTTGCAGAATCTCATTTTTGAGTTTCAAAAACCCTCCAACGGTTCTATTTCAGTTCCCTAGGCCCTACAATGGCTATTTTTGATTGAAGACTATAAAAGGAAGCATTTATGAATGATTAAACAATTTTTGATAGATTATTCATTGATTATTCTTTAGAAGTTAAAGAGTTTTCAAGTCTTTCACAAACCTACACTCAAGAGCATTCAAGATAGGATTCAAAGCTTCATCAACTAATTTTCATTCTTGAATCCAACCTTTTAAAGAAGTAAAGAAGTAGCTTGAAAAGCATTCAAGAGCATTTAAAGCTAGGCTTTGATTTGATCTTCATCGACAACACTCAAACAAATTTGGTTTGTTGTATAGTTGCTTTATATATTTGATTTATCTTGTCTTCTCTCTAAGAATAGCAAGGGACTGTGTCTTGAGAGTGTATTAAAGGTTTTTAGGTGAGCCTATTAAAACCTAAGTTTGGATTTTCTTTGGTGAGCCCAGTTTTAAAAATCTAAGGGAAATAGGTTATTGGTTAGCCTGTGTTAAAACCAAGTGAGGGTTTTCTTTGGTGATCTCGGTAAAATCAAAGTATATAAGTTTGGATTGTGAGCCTGTTAAAACAATCTGACTATATTCTGGTGGGAGATATAGTGAAAATTTTAAGTGGTGCTTGGATAGTGGACATAGGAGCGGGTTGCTCTGAACCACTCTAAATTCCTTGTGTTTGTGATTGTGCTTGTTTAACTTCATTGATTTATTTACTTGGTTCCATATTGCATTATTCACCACAACACTAAAAGGATTTTAAATTGCATATACTTGCTAAAGTTTTTTATAATCCCAATTCATCCCCCTCTTGAAAAACCACCTGGGCAATAAGTGGTATTAGAGCAGAGTCTCTGAAAATTTCTTAGAGTAAAGATTGATGGCACATTCCATAAGCACCTCCTTGGCCGAAGGCCAATCCACAAATCAACCTCCACTTTTCACTGGAATTAATTACACATATTGGAAGGCTAGGATGAAAATATAGATTCAAGCCGTAGACTTTCATTTGTAAAAAATAATTCTAAAAGGACCTCACACACCCACTATTAGAATTAATGATATTGAGGTTCCCAAACCAGAAGAGGAATGTGACGAGAATGATATGAAATTGGCCGAGCTAAATGCCAAAGCCATGAATTTGCTTTATTGTGCTTTGGATCCAAATGAGTTTAACAGAATTTTCACTTGCAATTCTGCTAAAGAAATTTGGAATAAGCTTGAGATCACACATGAGGGCACATCACAAGTTAAGACTTCAAAAATCAACCTTCTTGTGCATAATTATGAATTGTTCAAAATGGATCAAAATGAAACTATATCTGCTATGTATACACATTTTTCTGATATCATAAATGGTCTTAAAAGTCTTGGTAGGACTTATACTAATGTTGATTGATGTGGCGGGATCACTGACATGGGGGAGCTAACAGGCGCCACGCCAAAGGAAGCCGCCATGTCGGATGCCACATCAATTCTCCTACATGGACTCCTCTACCGAGTTGAGCTCCCTCGAGACAACGAGCCGATGAGCCGAGCTCCGTCCTCCGCCAGGTCGGTCTCGCGAGAACGTGATGCCTAGGCCGGAGCCGCACTCTGCCCTCCAGAGCGAGACCCTCAGAGAACGAGCCCTGTGGTCGGAGTCGAGCTCAGCCCTCCTCTGCCACGTGGAGCCTCTCTGAGTGCAAGCCCTCTGGACCGGGCTTGCACTCTGCCCTCTAGAGCGAAACCCTTAGAGATCGAACCCTGTGGTTGGAGTCGAGCTCAGCCCTCCTTCGCCACGTGGAGCCTCTCCGAGCGCGAGCCCTCTGGACCGGGCCCGCACTTTGCCCTCCAGAGCGAGACCCTCGGAGATCGAGCCCTGTGGTCGGAGTCGAGCTCAGCCCTCCTCCGCCACGTGGAGCCTCTCCGAGCGCGAACCCTCTGGACTGGGCTCGCATTCTGTCCTCCTCCACCAAGGTGACCCCGTAAGCTCGGGGTGCCTAGGTTGGAGCGAGCCTTGCCATTCTAGCTCAGCCCCAGCTCGGACGTGGGCTCCGCCCTCCCAGGACACCGGCGAGCCACCCGAGGACTACACTGGGATGCCTGCCAGACCGTACTGACCGCCTGCGGCCACCAGTTATACTAGAAAGAGGAGAAACCCACTGATCGAGATGCCACTCTCCTCACCAACCACCTGGACCACCCGAAAGAGGAAGTCAGCCAGGAGATTCGAATCCCAAGGGCAGCGGCCCACCAATCGAGGCACTGCCAGGTTTCCTGGAATGAGGCGACCAAGGGGAATGTCAGAGCACGTGACAGCTTCCCTTATCACAGATTGGGAAAGGCTCCTCGGGACACCGCCGCATGCGCCTGACAGCACGGTGGAGATCCCAAGACGGATACCCAATGATAACCTAGTTCACAAAAACTTGGAGGTAACAACCACAACACAACACAAGTAGGGCATAAGCCATTCCACTAAAACACAAGTGCAAGCTCCACCAAGAAGAGGAGCACCGCACCACCAGCATCCTCAAGCAAGGTCGGGCGGAAGGGCCACACAGTGACTCCCTCTAACCAGGCCACACTTCCCCCGACACACTTGCATTCCACTCTTACACAATACACTCCTCATAGTATGGAGTCCATCAAGAGGGGCTCGACCAGGAGGATCTGTTTCCTTGGATCGTCACTGACTTAACCGTCGGAGTGCCCCCGTCGGAAATCCCAACCCGGGTCACTAACCCCTATCTTGCAGGTCCAGGTCCACTGGATGGTGAGATAGCAAAGGAAGCGCGCTCCGACGTTGATAGTAGCTACGAGCCATGGCGATCTTGGCGGTAACAGATTGGCACGCCAGGTTGGGGGCTGGTCAAGCCCTCCATCTCTCTGCAGCTTGGCGCTCCACGGAAGGATGGTGACGACACGAGCGCGAGAGGCCTCCGCCAGCCATGCAGGGGACTCCCCTTCCCGAGGGAACCCACACAATCTCGAGGCGGGGCCATCCTCTCTAGTTCAACCACCTTCGGCGGAGTCCCAGCTGGCCGCACTCACCCAGCAAATACAGATCCTCGCCACAGTAGTGTGCCAGCTTCAGTATCACCACCGGTCCCTGGCTACTCACCAGCAGCCAGGGACTTCGGTGACCAACACCGTAGCTCCCCGCTATAGCCACGTTCCTTCTAAGGAAGGCCTTCACAGCCACGGGCCGTCATCGACAACCGGGGTAGCCAACAGACTCCGACGAAAAGGCAACGAGCCGGGTCTGCCGATAGGGAGAGCCGCTCACCAAGCCTCGGACGGGCAGCATCAAGGCCCCATCGAGGTAAGAAAAGCAAAACCTCCCACCACGGGTGCCAGGCACCCATGTCACCTTCTCTGTCTCCTTCGGTGGAGGGGTCTACTGACGAAGCCATCAGGCACACGATGGAGAAGTGCCTGGAGGAACATGAGCGCAAGCTGGCAGAGTTCTCCCGCCGGTTTGCCGACATGCAGGGCTCCGCTAGCGAGCCAGCAGGCTACGATACCATCCCCCATTCTTCCAAGAAATCCAAGCTGAGCCGATCTCGTATCAGTTTCGAATGTTGCAGGTAGATCCTTACGATGGGACCACCGACCCCCTGGACCACTTGGAAAGCTACTGGGCCCTCATGAGTGTCCAGGGGGCCACCGATGCTCTTCTCTATGTCACCTTTCTTGCCACTCTGCGGAAAGCAGTCCGGGTGTGGTTCACCCGTCTGGAGTCAGGGAGCATCAACTCTTTCATCTAGTTAAGGCAGAAGTTTGTGGCCCACTTCGACGCCTATAGGAAGTTGCCACGAGAGGCAGATAGCCTCTTCTCCATCCGGCAGCAGGACCGTGAGCCCCTACGGGACTGTATGGCCTGCTTCAAAGCTGCCACGTTGGAAATTTACAGCCTTGATGAGCCAGTTGCCATGCTGGCACTGAAGCGAGGGCTCAGGACCTCCCGCCTGACCTACTCGTTGGACAAGAAGCCCTCCAAGACTTATTCCGAGCCCCTTCTCTGAGCTCAAAAGTATATCCGCGCCGAGGAGGTAGACCGTACGAGGTAGGAGCTCGACGGGAAGCCACTGAAGAGGCCAACCCCCACCGAGATGCCCGGGACCCGGAAGCTAGAACCCCAAGTCGTGAACTCCCGGAGGGGGCCGATACTGAAAGGCGCTCCCATCCTTGAGGAGAGTTACACCCCTCTCCTCGCCCCGAGGATGAAAATCCTCATGGAGATCGAAGGCGAGGACTACCTGAGATGCCCACTTCCGATGAAGTCCTCCACTGGCCATGATAAATCGAAGTACTGTCGCTTTCATCGTGACCACGGCCATGACACCGAGGAATGCCGCAACCTCAAATGGGAAATTGAAGAACTCATTAAGAGGGGCTACTTCAAAAGGTTTATAGGGGGCATACCTCAGGTGGAATCCCAGGCACTCATCGCTCTCCCGCCAGCTGTAGTCATAGATAACCGTCCCACCGAGAAGCCGGTGGGCATGATCTCCTGGGGAGCCGCATGCGTGCCCAAAAACCTGGGGGACAGGGGATCCTGAGAATATACTCCCCTTTATGAGGGAAAGAAAAGAAAAAAAAGTGTAAATAATGATGCCGTGATCGTCAAGAAGACGATCGCGAAGCATCCTATAAAACACATCATGATTGATAGTGGAAGCTCCATAGACATGCTTTCTTATGATGCCTTCTCCAAGATGAACCTTCCTCCCGATCAACTCAAACCTGTGCATACCTTCCTTGCTGGTTTCACAGGTGATCCCGTAAGGGTGGAGGGAGAGATGACTTGAGATCACCACCGGCAGAGCACCGTTATGATGACTTTCATGGTCGACAGGCTCCTTCTACCTACAACATAATCTTGGGTCAGCTCAGGCTCAACTTGCTCGATGCCATTGTCACCACTAAGAGACAATGGGGACTTGTGTAGACTACACCGGCCTCAACAAAGCCCACCGACGGTGAGTAGCCCGGTATTGCAATGCCTGAGTCAGGCCAAGAGCCTTCAAACCCAGAGACTTGGTGCTGCGCTTGGTAGAGGCATCTCAACCCCGGGAGTGCGGCAAGCTCTTACCAAAATAGGAAGACCCCCATAAGTTGGTTGAAGCTCCCTCACAAGGGGTCTATTACCTCGAAGATCTTAACGGTGTCAGGCTCCCTCGAACATGGAATGACTGCAATCTATGAAGATACCATCAATAATGTAAGGTTTCTCATCAACAATAATGATAATGACTTTTTCCTTAAATGGATATCTATCTGTCTTGCAGGAAAGCAATCATCAACGTCTCCGAGCCTAGCTCCGAGATGCCAACCCAAGACCCGAGCTCAGATCTCCGGCCAAGGGATCTTCGAGCCAAGCTGCTCTCAATCTCAACCATCTTCGAGCCTAGCTCCGAGATGCCAAGGGATTTTCGAGCCACGCCGCTCTCAATCATCAACGTCTCTGAGCCCAGCTCCGAGATGCCAACCCAAGAGCGGAGCTCAGATCTCCGACCAAGGGATCTTCGAGCCAAGATGCTCTTAATCTCAAACATCTTCGAGCCCAGCTCCGAGATGCCAAGGGATCTTCGAGCCAAGCTGCTCTCAATCTCAAACATCTTCGAGCCCAACTCTGAGATGCCAAGGGATTTTTGAGCCACGTCGTTCTCAATCATTAACATCTCCGAGTCCAGCTCTGAGATGCCAATCCAAGACTGGAGCTCAGACCTCCGGCCAAGGGATCTTCGAGCCAAGCTGCTCTCAATCTCAACCGTCTTCGAGCCCAACTCCGAGATGCCAAGGGATTTTCGAGCCACGACGCTCTCAATCATCAACATCTTCGAGCCCAGCTCCGAGATGCCAACCCAAGACCGGAGCTCAGATCTCTGGCCAAGGGATCTTCGAGCCAAGCTGCTCTCAATCTCAAACGTCTTCAAGCCCAGCTCCGAGATGCCAAGAGATCTTTGAGCCAAGCTGCTCTCAATCTCAAACGTCTTCGAGCCCAGCTCCGAGACGCCAAGGGATTTTCGAGCCACGCCGCTCTCAATCATCAACGTCTCTGAGCCTGGCTCCGAGATGCCAACCCAAGACTAGAGCTCAGACCTCCAGCCAAGGGATCTTCGAGCCAAGTAGCTCCTATCAATACCTCGAGCCTAGCTCCAAGGCGCCAAAGACCTGAGCCAAGCTCTTAAGCAACCCTTGGATCGGGGCCCAGCTCTCCGGCCAAGAAGGCCTCGAGCCTAGCTCCAAGGCAATCAAATCCTGTGATCTTCTTCTCTGATCTCCCCACTCGTCCAAAAAAAAAGAAAGAGAGAGAGGGGAAGGAAAGAAAGAGAATAAGAGGGAAATGCAGCGATAGAACCTTCATTTCATCGCCCAAAATCGGAGCTCAGATCTCCGGCCAAGGGACCTTCAAGCCACGCTGCTCTCAATCATCAGCCATCTTTGAGCCCAACTCCGAGATACCAACCTAAGACCGGAGCTCATATCTCCGGCCAAGGGACCTTCAAACCACACTACTCTCAATCATCAGCCATCTTCGAGCCCAGCTTCGAGATGCCAACCCAAGACCGGAGCTCAGATCTCCAGCCAAGGGACCTTCGAGCCATGCTGCTCTCAATCATCAGCCATCTCCGAGACCAACTCCGAGATGCCAACCCAAGACCGGAGCTCAGACCTCCGGCCAAGGGATCTTTGAGCTAAGCCGCTCTCAATCTCAAACATCTTCGAGCCCAGCTCCGAGATGCCAAGGGATCTTCGAGCCACGCTACTCTCAATCATCAGCCATCTTTGAGCCTAGCTCCGAGATGCCAACCCAAGACCAGAGCTTAGATCTCCGGCCAAGAGACCTTCGAGCCATGCTGCTCTCAATCATTAGCCATCTTCGAGCCCAGCTTCGAGATGCCAACCCAAGACCGGAGCTCAGATCTCCGGCCAAGGGACCTTCGAGCCACGCTGCTCTCAATCATCAGCCATCTTTGAGCTCAGCTCTGAGATGCCAACCCAAGACCGGAGCTCAGATCTCCGACCAAGGGACCTTCGAGCCATGCTACTTTCAATCATCAGCCATCTTCGAGCCCAGCTCCGAGACGCCAACCCAAGACCGGAGCTCAGATCTCCAGCCAAGGGACCTTCGAGCCACGCTGCTCTCAATCATCAGCCATCTTCAAGCCCTCAGGCACCTTGGACCGGTGCCCAGCTTTCCGGCCAAGGAACCGCCAAGCCCAGCTGCTCACAGTTGCCAGAACCTTGCACCCGATTCGCTGGCACCAAAGCCTGGTAACTAAGTCCCGGGCAAGGTGAGACCCTCTTCTCTGATCTCCCCACTCATCGAAAAAAAAAGAAGAAAAAAGAAAGAACAAAGAAAAAGAGGGAGGGGAGGGAAAGAAAGAGAAAAAAGAGGGAATGATGGGTTGCAAGGAAGTACAAACTTTATTAACCAAGGACCAGTTACAAGTGTTCCATGGGCCCTCGACATGCCGGGTGACCCCAACCAAGTATAGAAAGAAAAACAAAGTACAAAGCAAAAAAGAAAGGACTACTCTGCACCGGTCGGCCTCCTTGCTGGGTCTTGAGGCTGAGAAGTCCCGCCTTCAAGGACCTTCGGCTGAATGGTGCCGGCCTCGCACGGCTCGACCTTGGCTGGCGCCGGAGGCTCGGAAGCCACAGCTTCCTCGATGATGACCTCCTCATCAGGCTCCGCATCCGAGGCCGAGGGGTACCTGAGACGGCTACGGTCCTTATCGGGAACAGATGCCTTGATCCGGCCGTGTAAGAACATGAAGCCTTTATAAAAGGAGTTCGATGCCGTTTGGTGAATTTCGACGACGAACTCCTCTGAGGCCTTGAACTTGGCAACGGCCTCCTCGGCGTCTTTCCTGGCCTCGGCAGCCCCCTTCTTTGCCTTAGCGGCCTCCAACCTGGCAACCTCCGCCGACTTGGCCGCCACCTCCACCGCCCTCTCAGCCGCGGCTAGCTTCTCCTTCCCTGCTGCCAACTTCGAGGCATGGAGAACTCAAAAGAATGGATACTTTGAGTAAGGCCCTCTTTTCATTTTGAAATGACCCGATGGATCCGTACCGCTATGACCCCTCCACCAATGGATCCACGCCACATGTTGCCCATCGACGAAAATGGCATCCCGATCGCTCTGAATTCCATTCCAATATTAACTACTCCTCGGACGTGGCTACGTGGCACCCCCGCATTGGCCTACAAGACTGTCACACGATGCATCGACAATCATGGCCATCATTGTACCGGATCTCTGCCTTTCCATGTCAGCATCACAATTACTCCATTCGGCCTGAGCACCGCGCACTAACGAGCCTCGAGAGTGAGGGGCAAATGATGTGGCGGGATTGCTGACATGGAGGAGCTAACAGGCACCACGCCAAAGGAAGCCACTACGTCGGATGCCATGTCAATTCTAATGCCCGGACTCCTCTACTGAGCTGAGCTCCCTCGAGACAACAAGCCGACGAGCCGAGCTCCGTCCTCCACCAGGTCAGTCCCACGAGCATGGGATGCCTAGGCCGGAGCCGCACTCTGCCCTCCAGGGCGAGACCCTCGGAGATCGAGCCCTGTGGTTGGAGTCGAGCTCAGCCCTCCTCCGCCACGTGGAGCCTCTCCGAGCGCGAGCCCTCTTGATCGGGCCCACACGAGACCCTCAAAGATCGAGCCCTGTGGTTGGATTTGAGCTCAGCCCTCCTTCGCCACGTGGAGCCTCTCCAAGCGCGAGCCCTCTGGACTGGGCCCACACTCTGCCCTCCAGAGCGAGACCCTCGAAGATCGAGCCCTATGGTCGGAGTCAAGCTCAGCCCTCCTCCGCCACGTGGAGCCTCTCCGAGTGCAAGCCCTCTGGACTGGGCCCGCACTCTACCCTCCAAAGCGAGACCCTTGAAGATCAAGCCCTGTGGTTGGAGTCGAGCTCAGCCCTCCTTCACCACGTGGAGTCTCTCTGAGCGCGAGCCCTCTGGACCGGGCCCGCACTCTGCCCTCCAGAGCGAGACATTTAAAGATCGAGCCCTGTGGTCACAGTCAAGCTCAGCCCTCCTCCGCCATATGGAGCCTCTCCGAGTGCGGGCCTGGTCCAAGACCCTCGGAGATCGAGCCCTATGGTCGGAGTTGAGCTCAGCCCTCCTCCGTCATGTGGAGCCTCTTCGAGCACGAGCCCTCTGGACCAGGCCTGCACTCTGCCCTCCAGAGCGAGACCCTCGGAGATCGAGCCTTGTGGTCGGAGTCGAGCTCAGCCCTCCTCCACCACGTGGAGCCTCTCTAAGCACGAGCCCTCTGGACCGGGCCTGCACTCTGCCCTCCAGAGTGAGACCCTAAAAAATAGAGCCCTGTGGTCGGAGTCGAGCTCAGCCCTCCTCCGCCACATAGAGCTTCTCCGAGTGCGAGCCCTCTGGACCAGGCCCACACTCTGTCCTCCAGAGCGAGACCCTCGGAGATCGAGCCCTGTGGTCGGAGTCAAGCTCAGCCCTCCTCCACCACGTGGAGCCTCTCCGAGCCCGAGCCCTCTAGACCGGGCCTGCACTCTGCCTTCCAGAGCGAGACCCTCGGAGATTGAGCCCTGTGGTCGGAGTCGAGCTCAGCCCTCCTTCGCCACGTGGAGCCTCTCCGATCGCGAGCCCTCTGGACTGGGCCCGCACTCTGCCCTCCAGAGCGAGACCCTTGGAGATCGAGCCCTATGGTCGGAGTCAAGCTCAGCCCTCCTCCGCCACGTGGAGCCTCTCTAAGCACGAGCCCTCTGGATCGGGCCCGTACTCTGCCCTCTAGAGCGAGACCCTCGGAGATCGAGCCCTGTGGTCGGAGTCGAGCTCAGCCCTCCTCCGCCACGTGGAGCCTCTCCGAGCGCGAGCCCTCTGGACCAAGCCCGCATTTTGTCCTCCTCCACCAAGGCGACCCCGTAAGCTCGGGGCGTCTAGGTCAAAGCAAGCCCTGCCATTCCAGCTCAGCCCCAGCTTGGACGTGGGTGCCGCCCTCCCAAGACACTGGCAAGCCTCCCAAGGACTACACTGGGATGCTTGCCATACCGTACTGACCGCCTGCGGCCACCAATTATACCAGGAAGGGGAGAAACCCACTGATCGAGATGCCACGCTCCTCACCAACCACCTGGACCACCCGAGAGAGGAAGTCAACCAGGAGATTCGAATCCCTGGGGCGGTGGCCCATCAATCAAGACACTGCCAGGTTTCCTGGAATGAGGCGACCAAGGGGAATGCCAGAGCACGTGACAGCTTTCCTTATCATGGATTGGAAAATGCTCCTCAGGACATCACCGCATGCACCTGACAGCCTGGTGGAGATCCCAAGATGAACGCCTAACGGTAACCTAGTTCAAAAAAACTTGGAGGTAACAACCACAACACAACACAAGCAGAGCACAAGCCATTCCACTGAAATACAAGTGCAAACTCCACCAAGAAGAGGAACACGGCACTATCAGCATTCTCAAGTAATGTCGGGTGGAAGGGCCACACAAAGACTCCCTTTAACCAGGCCACACTTCTCCCGACACACTTGCATTCCACTCTTATACAATACACTCCTCCTAGTGTGGAGTCCATCAAAAAAGGGCTCGACCAAGAGGATCTGTTCCCCTGGATCGTCACTGACTTGACCATCGGAGTGCCCCCGCCAGAAACCTCGGCCCGGGCACTAACCCCTATCTTACAGGTCCAGGTCCACCGGACGACGAGATAGCGAAGGAAGTGCGCTTCGACATCGACAGCAGCTATGGGCCATGGCGATCTTGGCCGCAACACTGATCTAGTCCAAAAGGTTTTGAGATCTTTTCCAGATAAATTGGAAGCAAAAGTTACAGCTATTTAAAAGGCAAAAGACTTGAAAACCTTATCATTGAATGAGCCGCTGGGATTATTAATTACTCATGAACTAGCCATGCAGCAAAGAACAGAAGAAGATTCAAAAAGGAAGAAGGCTATTGCATTTAAAGCAACAGAAGAGGATAGATGAAGATTCAGATACATCTGATAATGATGATTTGGAAAATGATGAAATTACCCTGGTTATGAGAAAGTTTAAGAGATTTATGGGCACAAGAAGGACTAACATATGGAGAAAGCAATTCAGAAGAGGAGAATTTGGAAAAGAAAGAGAAAAAGACAAAGAAAAGGAAAAAGACAAAGATCAAACTTTTATTTATTATGAATGTAAGAAATCAGGACACATACGTTCTGATTGTCCAAAGATCAAGGAAAAGTTGGTTAAGAGAAAGAAAAAGAAGGCAATGCTTGCGACATGGAGCGATAGTGATGAATCTACATCAATCGAAGAAGATGAAGATACAACAAAGACTGCTCAACTTTGCCTTATGGGTTTGGAGGATGAGGTAACTACTTCTGAACCTAATTTAGAATTTACTTATGATGAGCTTCATAATGCTTTTTGTGAACTATTGATAGAGTACAAAAAAATTGGTTTGAAAATAAAGAATTTGAAAAATAATTGTGATACGATTGAAAAAGATAAAAATGAAATTTGTGAAAGGAACAAGATCTTACAAAGAAAATCAAGTTTGATTTATGAAAGACTTAAAACTATTCAATTTGAAAAGGAAGAACTTCTTGAAAAGAATAAAATTTTGCAAAATGAAAATACTGACTTGCAAAAGGAAGTTCAAAAGCTTAAACCATTGGTTGAAAAAATAACTTTATGCTCTAACAAACTTGAACTGATTTTGAAAGATCAAAGATATTCAAATAGCAAGTTTGGAATTGATTATAAAAGTTCAAATTCAAATAAGTTTTCTGCATCCACATCTTATGCCCCTACATTCATTACATCAAAGCAACATCGACCTAAGTTTGCATCATCATATGTTTCTTATTCAAGGCCAAAAATTATCTGCTATGCTTGTAGTAATATTGGTCATAAAGCTTTTGAATGTCATTCGTAATATAATGGCAAAAAGAAAATTAAAAAAATTTGGATTCCAAAAGGAACCAATCCTACTAACTTGCAAGGATCCAAGAAAGCTTGGGTACCTAAATCCATTACTTGATTATTTTACAGGGATGTCTTGTAGCCATGAATGCAAAGAAAAGATGGTACCTTGATAGCAGCTGCTCAAGACACATGACGGGTGATATTCATCAATTCTTTATCCTAGAACAAAAAGATGGTGGCATGGTAACCTTTGGTGATAATCGCAAAGGAAGGATAATTGGTATTGGTAAAATAAAAATTACTCATTCTACCTTTATTGAGAATGTAGTACTTGTAGAGAAATTAAAGCATAATCTTTCAAGCATCAGCCAACTATATGATATTGGTTTTAATGTTTTCTTCAAGTCTTCAATGTGTATAGTAGTTGATCTTCTTGACTCTAGTACAAAGTTCATTGGACATAGACTTGATAATATTTATGTAGCAGATCTTATTGATCTAGCTATGTCAAGTAATACAAGTCTTGTGATAGTGAATGATAAGAGCAAGGAATCAAGTTTATTATGGCATAGATGACTTGGACATGCTAGTATGGATACTATTGCAAAACTGATTTCAAAAGATTTGGTTAAAGGTTTACCAAAGTTTAAAGTAAATTTTGATTATATTTGTGATGCATGTCAATTAGGAAAGCAAGTGAGGGAAAGTTTTAAATCCAAAAATATTGTTTTTACTACTAGACCCTTAGAGCTACTTCACATGGATCTACTCGGACCTACTAGGACAACAAGCCTAGGTGGTATGAAGTATGGTCTTGTGATTGTAAATGATTTTTCAAGATACACATGAGTTTTATTCATTGCACATAAAGACGAAACTTTTAAGATATTCAAAAAGTTTTACAAAAGAGTTTCAAACTTGAAAAATCTTTCTGTTATTTCTATTCGTAGTGATCACGGTACGTAATTTGAAAATCAATAGTTTGATCACTTTTGCACAAAGCACAGTATTGATCACAACTTTTTTGCTCCTAGAACACCACAGCAAAATGATGTTGTAGAGCGAAAGAATAGAACTTTGGAAGAAATGTCCAGAACAATACTTTGTGAAAGAAATCTTCCAAAATACTTTTGGACAGAAGCTGTAAATACCGCTTGCTATATTTTAAATAGAGTTTTGATTAGACCTATTATAAGAAAAATCTCCTATAAACTGTGGAACAATAGAAAGCCTAATATCAATTACTTTCATGTTTTTGGTTGCAAAGGTTTTGTTCTTAATAATGGTAAAGAAAATCATGGTAAATTTGATGCAAAATTCGATGAGGCTATCTTTCTTGGTTATTTTACTAATATCAAAGCCTATCGAGTTTTCAATAAAAGTATCTTGACTGTGGAAGAATCAATCTATGTTGTTTTCAATGTGTTGCCCAGGTTGCTTTCCAAGAGGGGGGTGAATTGGGATTATAAAAACTTTAGCAAGTATGTGTAATTTAAAATCCTTTTAAGTGTTGTGGTGAAATATGCAATGCGGAAGCAAATAAATAAATGCAGTGAAGTTAAACAAGCACAATCACAAATACAAGAAATTTAGAGTGGTTCGGAGCAACCTACTCCTATATCCACTATCCAAGCACTACTTGGGATTTGCACTATATTCTTCCTAGAATACAGTCAGATTGTTTTACTGAGATTACAATCCAAATCTAACTCCCTTTGGTTTTTACATCCGGCTCATTAAAGAAACCCATTCTTGGTTTTACACCGGGATCACCTAGAATCCAAACTTGGTTTTCATGGGCTCACCAAAAATCCACTCTTGGTTTTACACCGGACTTACCAAGAATCCAAATTTGGTTTTCACGGGCTCACCAAAAACCTAACACAAAAACAAGGAAAGCAAACAAGTAAACAATGCAACACAAAATACAAACTCCTTAAGAGTCAATGGTTGCAGCTTTAGCCCATTGAATGTAGCTCTTCTAAGCTCTCCTCTTTCTTCAAATAAAGCTTCAAGAGTTGTGATAGGAAGTGAAGAACCCTCTCTTGAATTTGAACATTGAAACTCTCTCCAAAATCTGAAATATAAACTTGAAAATTTCTTTTTCTTCAATTTCTCTTCCTCTCTTTTATCTCTCTCATTTATCTTCACTTTGATCAATCATATATAAGTTTTGAAAGTGTTCCCATGTTGTTTTGACCATTGGAGTCTCTTAGGAATCGAAATATGACCGTTTGGAACAATTGGAATGAAGAAAATAATTTCTGCAACTAGCCGTTGCAGGCCAGAACCCATCACTCGAGTCGGCTTGAGAACCTTGAGTCGGCTCGAAGTCATAGACAGACCAAAAATAAACTCTGGACGAGTCAGCTCTTCTGGATCGGGTCGGCTTGAACTTCCCAAGTAATTACAGTTCTGCCATTCTAGAGTCAGTTCTATTGAATAATTACAGTTTTGCCATTCTGAAAGAGTCGGCTCTTGGTCCATGAGTCGGCTCAAGCTGAACTTCTTCAAATACTTTCAAACTTTTTCAAACTTCTTCCAAACCATTTCAAACATCTTCTAAATCTATGATACTCTACAAAAATAATCTTTACAAGGATAATTAGTAACATATCATGCATCAATATTTTGTAATCATCAAAATCAATCCTAGGATCAATAATCTCTCCCTTTTTGATGATAATAAAATATTGGGCATGAAAAAGAATTTTAGCACAAAATTAACTCTATAAAAAATTGTATTTCAAGTAAATTAACAAGTATCATATAAGCAATAAGCTCCCCCTTAATTTATCAATAATTTCTCTCTTTTTAAATGTTCTTTTTCATGACACCTTATATCTCTCCTCTTTTTGACATCAACAAAAAGCATTCTTAACCATTCTTTAAGGGGATACTAATCAATGATTTTATAATACCGCAAGAATATTAGGATGTTTTGAGATAATTTCAACTTCTCTTCATATTCTTGTCAATAATTTCTCTTTTTCTCTCCCTTTCTTTATGTTATCAATTGTTAAGAATACTAATTGTTGTGGGTATCATGATTCTTAATTCTTCTTTTATCTAACATATACACTCCTCTCTCTTTCACATTCATTCTAAGCATTCATGCAAGAGAGTAATGTAAAATATGGTATCAATAAAAATAAATAAATATCAACAGAAGAATTAAAGTCATGAATTTATAAAAATCATTAAAATCAATCTATACTCATAATCAATTTAAAATATTAAGTATGCTAGCACATCTTAAATTATCTATACTAGAGTAAGTTAGAACTCTTGATTTCATGGTTGATTGTCACAAGACTTGAATATCAAATATACCTTAAACATTCAAAATGTTTCAAATCAAAGTTCAATGAATTTCACATGATCAAGAATACTAGTAACTATTGAATAGTTGACATTTAACTTATCTTGAAGCATCAAATATAATAAACATAGCAAATTGCTTCAAGTAAATGACTAACATAACATAAATCAAAAAGTAAGGAAGGGTTTGAGTAAATTATACCAATATGAATAATCTTCTTTTTCTTATGATGGGTTGTAAGACAAACATGCAAAATAGCTAAGTGGATATTTTTGGTACCCAAATCATTTTGGATCCATTGGAGTTAGTATATGTGGTTCCTTTTGGAACCTAAACTTTCTTTACATCATTTTTCTTTTTCTTTCTGAAATTACAAAGATAAGCTTTATGCCCAACTCTTTTACAACACAAACAAACAACATTAGATTTTTGAAATTTGTTTTGAGCTAAAATCTTTCTTTCAACAAGATTGGAATTTGAATTACAAATAATTTCAGCTCTACTACTTGAAAATCTTTGATTGTTTAATAATAACTCAAGCTTATCTGAACTTAAAGTCAATTTATCAACTAAAGGCTTAAGTTTCTCATCTTCTTTTTGCAACCTTTGATTTTCTTCATGTAATACTTCATTCTTTTCAAGATATTCAATCTTTTCTTTTTGAAGAGTTTTACAATTTTCAGAAATAGAATTTAATTCAATTTGCAAAACATGATATTTTTTCAAAGCATCATTTCTTTCATTTTAAAGTATATCATATGATTGTTTCAAGATTCGATGCTTAGTTCCTAACTTTTTATATTCATATATTAAATCATGAAAAGCATTATTAAGATCATCAAATGTAAATTCTGAGTTAGGTACAGAATTTACCTCATTTTGAAGAATTGTAAAGCATGTGTTGGTAGTTTTTGATTGGTTTACATTATCACTTGAGCTTGAATCTTTGCTGTCACTCCAAGTGGCTGCCAATACCTTCTTTTTCTTTTTTTTTCTTTGTATGGCTCCCCTTTAGCCATATACTTCTTTTTTCTAAATATGCCCTACCCATAAATTTTCTAAACTTTTTTATAATTAGGGCAAATTCATCTTCATCTTGCTCCTCTTCGAATGATGAACTTGTGAAATCTTTTTTATTTTCTTCAGTAGCCGCCTTGAGTGCAATTATTTTTTTTTCTTTTCCTCTTCTTCACTCCAGCATTTCATTATGAGTTCATGAGTGATGAGTGATCCAAGAAGCTCTTCTAATGGTAGATTATTTAGATTCTTTGCCTTTTGAATTGCGGTTACTTTAGGATCCTAAATTCTTGGCAAAGATCGAAGAATCTTTTGAACCATATATGTATTAGAACACATTCTACCAAAACTTTTCAAATTATTAGTAATGTTAATAAACCTCAAAAACATTTCAAAAATAGATTCATGAGGTTCCATTTTAAACATTTCATAATCATGCAAGAGCATATTGATCTTGGAGTTTCTAACTTGTATTGTGCCTTCATGAGTGATTTCAAGTTTATACCAAATTTCTTTTATGGAGGTGTAAGTAGAAATCTGGTTAAACTCATTTACATCTAAAGCATAATACAAGATGTTCATTGCTCTTGTATTCAACTCTCCCATTTGTATTTCATAAACATTCCAATCCAACTTCGGTTTTGGAATATTTATGCCATCAACATTTATCATAGGAGTGGGAGGTTTTCTTAAGATAATTTTTCACAATTTAAAATCTACAGCTTAAATATAAATCTTCATGCGTGCTTTTCAATAGCTATAGTTTGTGCCGATAAAAAGTGGAGGTCATGTAGAACATTGCTCTTCTGCAAGATGTGAGCTCATGTGGGTAGCCATTAATCTTTACTCTAAGTATAATTCAAAGACACTGCTCTGATACCAATTGTTGCCCAGGTGGCTTTCCAAGAGAGGGGTTGAATTGGGATTATAAAAACTTTAGCAAGTATGTGCAATTTAAAATCCTTTAAGTGTTGTGGTGAAATATGCAATGCAGAAGCAAGTAAATAAATACAGTGAAGTTAAACAAGCACAATCACAAACACAAGAAATTTAGAGTGGTTTGGAGCAACCTGCTCCTATATCCACTATCTAAGTACCACTTGGGATTTTCATTATATTCTTTCTAGAATATAATCGGATTATTTTACCGGGATCACAATCCAAACCCAACTCCCTTTGGTTTTTACACTTGGCTCACCAAAGAAACCCACTCTTGGTTTTACACCGGGATCACCAAGAACCCAAACTTGGTTTTTACGGGCTCACCAACAACTCACTCTTGGTTTTACACTGGGCTTACCAAGAATCCAAACTTGGTTTTCATAGGCTCACCAAAAGCCCAACACAAAAACAAGGAAAACAAACAAGTAAACAATGCAACACAAAATACAAACTCCTTGAGAGTGGATGGTTGCAGCTTTAGCCCATTAAATATAGCTCTTCTGAGCTCTCCTCTTTTTTTAAATAAAGCTTCAAGAGTTGTGATAGGAAGTGAAGAACCTTCTCTTGAATTTGAACAATGAAGCTCTCTCCAAAATCTGAAATATAAACTTAAAAAATCCTTTTTCTTCAATTTCTCTTCCCCTCTTTTATCTCTCTCTTTTCTCTTCACTTTGATCCATCATATATAAGTTTTGGAAGTGTTCCCATGTTGTTTTGACCGTTGGAGTCCCTTGGAAATCGAAATATGACCATTTGAAACCGTTGGAATGAAGAAAAATAATTTCTACAACTAGCCGTTGCAGGCTAGAACCCGTCACTTGAGTCGGCTCGAGAACCTCGAGTCAGCTCGAAGTCACAAATAGACCAAAAACAAACTTTGGACGAGTTAACTCTTCTGGGTTGAGTCGGCTCAAATTTTTGGAATAATTACAGTTTTGCCATTCTAAAGTCTGCTTTATTGAATAATTACAGTTCTACCATTCTAAAAGAGTCAGCTCGAGATGAACTTCTTCAAATGCTTTCAAACTTCTTCAAATGCTTTCAAACTTCTCCAAACTTCTTCCAAACATCTTCCAAACCATTTTAAACATCTTCTAAATCTATGATACTCTATAAAAACAATCTTTACAATGATAATTAGTAATATATCATGCATCAATGTTTTGTAATCATCAAAATCAAACCTAGGGTCAACACAATGAAACTAACATAATATCTTCTAGAAAAGAAGATTGTGCTGATAATGATACAGGTACACTTGAACATGGACTAAAGGATATGACTATCAAAGATTAGTAAGCAAGTGATTAACATGAAGAAGAGGTAAGCAAAGATCATGAAGATTTACCTAAAGAGTGGAGGTATGTATACTCACATCCTAAAAAACTTATTATAGGAGATCCATCTCAAGGTGTTAGAACTAGAGCTTCACACCGGGATACACATGATTTGATTGCTTTTGTATCTCATGTAGAACCACATACTATTGAAGAAGCTGAAACCAACCCTAATTAGATGTTAGCTATGCATAATGAGTTAAACTAATTTAGGAGAAATAATGTTTGGACACTTGTAGAAAGACCAAATGACTACTTTGTTATAGGCACTAGATGGGTTTATAGAAATAATCTAGATGAGCAAGGTAATGTGATTAGGAACATGGTTAGACTGGTAGCTCAAGGTTACAATCAAGAAAAAGGAATAGATTTTGATGAGACCTATGCACTAGTAGCTAGGCTAGAGGCCATAGATTACTCTTGGCATATGCATGTTTTATGAATTTTAAATTCTTTCAAATGGATGTAAAAAGTACTTTTCTAAATGGTTATCTATCTGAAGAAGTTTTTGTTGAACAACCACCTGATTTTATCGATCACACTTTTCCAAATTATGTCTTCAAATTGAATAAAGCTTTATATGGTCTTAAACAGGTACCTAAAGCCTGGTATGACATATTAAGTAAGTTTTTATTTGGAAATTATTTTATAAGAGGTAGTGTTGATACTACCTTATTTATCCAAAAGAAAGACAATGATATTTTAGTTGTTCAAATTTATGTTGATGTTATTTGGATCTACTGATGAATCTTTGTACTAAGATTTTGCTAAGTTAATGTAAGGTGAATTCGAAATGAGTTTAATGGGTAAGCTAAGTGGTGGGGACACCTGAGGCACCAGAATAAGACAGAGGCTTTTCAACCCTCTGTAAATTGATCAATAATTTATGAGTCCATCTGTAATAAGGGCTTAGCTCATCTGAGTCCATTTTAGTTGTTATTTGAGTATTTTGAGTTGTTATTTCAGTTCTGTACTAGTCAGCTCATGTTGAGCTAGTTCAGTCCAATGCTAGTCAGCTCATGTTGAGCTAATTTTATTTTTTTTGAGTCCTATCCAAGCATACTGAAGACTCAAGACCACATCATACAAGTAAAGACCAAGTCCAACCAGATTGAAGACATGGAAGTTTAGCCCAAGTCCAACCCAGCTTGAAGATTTGAAGACCCTAGGAGGAAAATCAGAAACCCTGATTCCTTGCAGATGCCCTCCAGATGCCCAGATTTCCTTCCAAATGCCAAAATATATTCATAGACCAAGGCATCCATGATTTTAGAGGTCCATCTGCATCCTAGCCTAAAGAAATCAAGCCCAGGCGCCAAGCCCAAGCCCCTAAGAAGCAAGATACCAGGGAATATTCCTGCTACCTGGCTACCAGGCCACCCCAGCTTCCAGAGGCCCAAACCCATGCACCCGGGTCCCTTTGGGCCGGCCCCTTGCTGCTCTTAGAAGCCCAACAAGCCTCCCTAGGCATCCTTGGAGTGTTGGCCAAGTCAAGAGAATTTTTAGGGATTTTTCTACCTAATATTTCCTTATTTTCTAGCTAGGGTTTGAGAGGGAAAATGATTCTTATGTAAAGACTAATGTTCCCTTACTTGGAGCCCAAGGTTAAGGGTCTATTTAAGGGACCCTAGCCTCTTGTATGAAACCTGATTTTTGATATGAATTAAAATCTTGAGTTCTTCGATTGAGTTGTGTGATACCCTGCTGTGTGCATAAAGGGGTTTGTGAGAGTTTTTCTTCCCAGTGCTGCAATCATCTTCCTGTTGTCAACAATCATCTCAGATCCCTGGACACCCACTCCAAAAGAAGCCTTCCCTTGCTATTTTCCCTTTGTTTTCTTGTTCCTTTGTAAATTTTCTAACCCCTGACAGGTCGTATGCAGGTCCCTGAGTTCCTATGAATCCAACGACTCCAGCCAAGCCTCAATCGGACCACCAAGCAGAAAGCTGGGTATCCGCGGGTCATTGGCTCGGTTTTCCAGGCTGCATCCGTCGAGGAACGAGAGACCCCTTCACTGCGATCTTCACAGACATTATCAGGTACACCCCTCTACCTCCAGTAGTTTTATTGTAGGAGAACTTGCCCTAACCGAGGCTTCTCAGCCCCGGCGATCCTTCTTTTCTACTTTTCTAGGTCCTAATCTGCATGCTGATCTTCTAAAATTCATATAAGATTCCCTATAAATTATTTTAATCTAAAATTTGGGAATGAATTACTCAACCCCACATATAAAACGTACAAAAGAAATTGCATGCATATTAGTACCCCATCATTTGGTATCAGAGCTTAGATTAGGGCTTATTTTCTGCAATTTCTCAGTCCATATATGCTCTATTATTTTAATTATTTATTCCTGATAAAAACTCTAAAAATTTTAAAATTTATTTTGTGGATTTATAATAATTCACAGTAATTTTAATAATTTTTTCAGATTTTATTATGGCCTGTGAATTTTTTGCAAGCCGAAATACAGCCTGCAAATTTTTGGCTCTATTTTTTTCAGCAAGACAAGTTGGAAGTTTTAGGGTTTTGTTTAGCATTTTTACATATCTTTAATTTTAGTATATTTCCTGCATATTAGGCCATAATTTGAAAGTTTTCTGCTATTTAAGAAAATACAAAAAAAAAATTTACATATTCTCCAAAAATACCAAAAAAAAAAAAATCTAAACCCTAATTTACATCATCATCTGCCTGCCATCATTGCATAATCTACTTTTAAGGGCACTCTTGCTATATCAGATGGGGGGAGGATTTGATCACCTCTCCTTAGCCTAAAACTACACCCCTTGCATTCAGTCCCAAGCCTTAACCTAAAATTAACTAGACTTAATTTGCCCTAGTGGGCTAGGGACACCAACTGGTCGGGTCCGGACTATGTGTCAGATCATTGTGTCAAGCTAACCCGTGTGTGCTTTGTGCTCAGTGTCTAGAACGGTGGTTTAGGGATTTAATCCCGAAGGGCTTGTGTGCTGGTCCGCCTACCTGGCCAATCTCTGATTGGTGTCTAGGATTGGCAATCAGGGACCTAACACTCCCCTTACACCTGCCTGGCTGAGTACAGGGTTACTATAGGCTAGTTTGCCACCCTGATTGAGCATCCAGTTTTGGACTCTAGGTCTAGTCAGCTATAGTTGGTTTGATCGAGTCTTGCATGAGCACTAGATCAGGAGTTTCATATCACCCACCTCCTTCACAAATGTCTGAACCCATGAAAAATTTGCAAGCCCAAATGAAAGCCCTAGCTGATCAAATGGCCCAGATGGCTACCTAGATGACCCAGTTAACTTAGTCTGGTATTCAAACCAATGATAGAATTGACCATCTTGCCAATAGGTTTGATCAGTTAAAAGTCCGGGTAGGGACCCCAAGAAAAACCCATGGGTCACAGTCTGAGCCAGATCCTGATTCCCCTCAACCTAGGAGGACCCCAAACCCTGATCTATACCATGAGGTCGAACCTTGGAGAGCCCCTTATCCTGACCCGTACTACAATCCTCAACCTAGGAGGACCCCAAACCCTGATCCATACCTTGAGGCTGAACCTAGGAGAGCCCATCGTCATGACCCAATATCTAAGGTTAGTCCTAGAAGACCCAATCAAGATTTTATAGACCAGGAAGATAGATCCTATTTACCCTCTCCCTATAAGCCTAGTATACCCGCAACCTATAGATCTTATGACTCCAAATCCTATGAACCTAGAACCTATGAATCCATAACCTATGAACCTAGATCCTATGACTCTAGATCCCATGATCATAGATCCTATGCACCCACACCCTATGAGCCTAGTAGACCCAACACCCAATATTCTGACCCATATAGGGAGTCCAACCCTAGGAGAACCCAGTATTCTGACCCATATAGGGAGTCCAACCCTAGGAGGACCCAATATCCTGACCCATATAGAGAGCCCAACCTTAGGAGGACCCCATACCATGATCCATCCTTAGAACCTGACCATAGAGCTGACCCAAAATCCTATGACCCCAGATCTTATAATCCCATGACCCATAGATCTGCACCCTTGTCCTATGAGCCCAGAGAACCCATAACCCCTAAGTATCAATCTAGTACTAGTCAGGTTTTCCTTAGTCAACTTGAACCCCATAGGATTAGCACCCCTAAATATGAGCCCAGTAGTGAGCCACTATCCCTTAGGCAACTTGAACTTACTAGGATTAGTGTCTATAATCAGAAACTAGGACCTAGCCAATTTTCTCTTAGCCGACCTTCTCTAACCATTCCTGAGTTTGACAAGGCTTATATTAACGCAGAAGTGTATGAAGCTAATGCGAGCCTAGTGGATGAGTATGAAGGAGGAGAGGAGACACCTTTAGTAGACCTAGAATTAGCTGACCGAGTAGATACCCAGGTAGAAACCAACCCAGAGCTAGTTGACCTTGACCACATCCAACCTAAAGCTATAATGGAAGAACAAATAGAGGAAGAAAACCTAGGTACTGCTGCTAGAGCCTTACCTGAGGAAACCATAGAGGAGAGCCAAATTATAGAGTCTAGTCCAAAAATACAAGAACCAGAAGAATTTATTAAGGACCTGATCTCTTTGAATCAATACCTTCAAGATGAGTCCCCTCCTATAGTTCCCATTAAGGACCTCTTCCCCAAAATTGGCGACCCATCCTTCCATTATGCAAACCCTATAGATATAGCTCAACCTCGTAAGGTTAACCTCATTAGTATAGGATTAGTTCCTGACACCCCGTCTTTTATCCTACTGTATCCAACTAACCTAGAACCTTTTTCTCTACCCTATCAAACTAATTCTGAACCCACTTCCTATTTTCTGTCCTTTCCAGACATCTCCAACATTTCTAGGATCATTAGATTGTATTTAGTTGAGATTAGCATACTGCATGCATTCATTACGCATGTTAGGTTTGCATTATACTTCTGGCATACCCTTTGGCATTTGCTTGAAGTCCATTGTAAATACTCTTGTGCACACCACACTAGGGTCAGACCTAGAGAGTCTATAGTCTCTTAGGTTTAGGCCCATAAAAGTCTAATAAATTTCCTTCGATAGGAATGCAAAGTCGAGTCTATTAGGTGTTAGTTTGAGTCCTTTGCATCATTTTGTTAGGAGTCTGCATGTGCCCAGCATGTTCACCACATACACTAATTTTAAACAAACTGGCTAATTCCCAAAGAAGGATCAAAAAATTTGATGTAGTGGATTCTATCTTGGTTAGGCTTAGGCCTAAAAGAAGCTTCATGCTCGCAGAGCCAGACCTTTTAAAGTGATAGAGAAGGTTGGATCAAATTCCTAGGTGTTAGACATGCCTTTGGATTTGGGCATTAGTTCTACCTTCAATATTACTAACCTGGTTGAGTATAGGGAACCGACAGCGATACCTAGTGAGGCCTTTGGACCTATTCCTTTTCATTGTGAGTGACCCTAACCTAGAGTGTCCACAAACAAATTTGGCCTGAGAGAGGAGAACGGATCGAGCGTATCCTGGACGATCAAGCCATCACGACCCAGGGCCATGACTATCAACGCTTCCTGGTCCGATGGCAAGGCCGGCCAGAGTCGGACGATTCATGGATTTCTCGAGAGGACTTGCAATGCCTCAACCCAGACCTTTTCGAGAGATATGTGAGCCAGTCTGACCTTCACTCGACAGGGTCGAGTTCCTCCCACCTCGGGAGAATTGGTGGGGACACCTGAGGCACCAGAATAAGACAGAGGCTTTTCAACCCTCTGTAAATTGATCAATAATTTATGAGTCCATCTGTAATAAGGGCTTAGCTCATCTGAGTCTATTTTAGTTGTTATTTGAGTATTTTGAGTTGTTATTTTAGTTCTGTACTAGTCAGCTCATGTTGAGCTAGTTCAGTCCAATGCTAGTCAGCTCATGTTGAGCTAATTTTATTTTTTTTGAGTCCTATCCAAGCATACTGAAGACTCAAGACCATATCATACAAGTAAAGACCAAGTCCAACCAGATTGAAGACATGGAAGTTTAGCCCAAGTCCAACCCAGCTTGAAGATTTGAAGACCCCAGGAGGAAAATCAGAAACCCTGATTCCTTGCAGATGCCCAGATTTCCTTCCAGATGCCAAAATATATTCATAGACCAAGGCATCCATGATTTTAGAGATCCATCTGCATCTTAGCCCAAAGAAATCAAGCTCAGGCGCCAAGCCCAAGCCCCTAAGAAGCAAGATACCAGGGAATATTTCTGCTACCTGGCTACCAGGTCACCCCAGCTTCCAGAGGCCCAAACCCATGCACCCGGGCCCCTTTGGGCTGGCCCCTTGCTGCTCTTAGAAGCCCAACAAGCCCCCCTAGGCATCCTTGGAGTGTTGGCCAAGTCAAGAGAATTTTTAGGGATTTTTCTACCTAATGTTTCCTTATTTTCTAGCTAGGGTTTGAGAGGGAAAAGGATTCTTATGTAAAGACTAATGTACCCTTACTTGGAGCCCAAGGTTAAGGGTCTATTTAAGGGACCCTAGCCTCTTGTATGAAACCTAATTTTTGATATGAATTAAAACCTTGAGTTCTTCTATTGAGTTGTGTGATACCCTGCTGTGTGTATAAAGGGGTTTGTGAGAGTTTTTCTTCCCAGTGCTGCAATCATCTTCCTGCTGCCAACAAGCATCTCAGATCCCTGGACACCCACTCCAAAAGAAGCCTTCCCTTGCTAATTTTCCTTTGTTTTCTTGTTCCTTTGTGAATTTTTTAACCCCTGACAGGTCGTTTGCAGGTCCCTGAGTTCCTACGAATCCAACGACTCCAGCCAAGCCTCAATCGGACCACCAAGCAGAAAGCCGGGTATCCGTGGGTCATTGGCTCAGTTTTCCAGGCCGCATCCATCGAGGAACGAGAGACCCCTTCACTGCGATCTTCACAGACGTTGTTAGGTACACCTCTCTACCTCCAGTAGTTTTATTGTAGGAGAACTTGCCCTAACCGAGGCTTCTCAGCCTCGGCGATCCTTCTTTTTTACTTTTCTAGGTCCTAATCTGCATGCTGATCTTCTAAAATTCATATAAAATTCCCTACAGCTTATTTTAATCTAAAATTCAGGAATTAATCACTCAACCCCACATATAAAATGTACAAAAAAAATTGCATGCATATTAGTTCCCCATCACTAAGCTACTTCCTCGGGCTTCAAATCAAACAATCAAAGGAAGGGATTCTAATCAATCAGGCCAATTATATTAAAAAGATTATCAAAAAGTTTGGCATGGAATCAAGCAAAGAAGTTGGAACACTTATGAATCCTGCATGCAGACTTGATTAAGATGAAAATGCCACAACTGTTGATCAAAAATTGTATAGAGGTATGATTGGATCTCTACTTTATTTAACTGCCAGTAGACTTGATATTTTTTTTAGTGTATGTATGTGTGCATGTTTTCAATCAAATCCAAAAGAGTCACACATTATTGCTATTAAAAGAATCATTAAGTATCTTAAAGGCACATGTAATTTAGGATTATGGTATTCTAAGCATTCATCTTTAAAGTTAATTAGTTATTCTGATACTGATTATGGTGGCTGTAAGATTGATAAAAAAAGTACAAATGGCACTTGTCAATTTCTAGGTGTCAACTTTATTTCATGGCATTATCGTAAACAGAACTCTATAGCACTATCTATTGCTGAGGCAGAATATGTGGCTGTGGGGAGCTATTATGCATAAGTGTTATGGATCAAGCAACTGCTAAAAGATTATGGTGTTATCTAATCTAAAATTCTTATTAAATGTGATAACACTAGTACTATTAATTTATCTAGAAATCCAATTAACATTCTAGAACAAAGCATATAGAAATTAGACATCATTTCATTAAAGACCATATTTTAAATAATGTTGTAGAATTAAAATTTGTACCTACAGAAGATCAACTTGCTGATATTTTTACCAAACCTCTTAGCCAAGATAGATTTGAAAAAATTAAAAGTGAGTTAGTCCTGTGTGACCCATATTAAGAGTTTTGACCTAATTTTTCAAAAATAAGGAAAAATTATCTAGATGTTTCAAAATTCATCTTAGAACTTATAACCACTTCCTCTATTGCTAAGGAACTTGTAGATTTTAATTTTTTAGATTTTTGAGCCTTAACCTTGTTATTTGCTCGACCGACTCGAGCACCCTGTTGTTCTGTCGAGCCGACTCGAGAGTCGGGCTGAAGCTTTTTAAATAGGGCATCATTAGTTTTCAAAATCAATTTTCTTCTGCCTTTCCTATTCTATTCCAACCGTTCCCTATTCCAAACCTAGGAAAAGCCTTAGAACTCCTCCAAACCTCTCCTAAACCCTAATCCAAACAAAATGGCACCTAAGAAAGCCGTAGGGAAGAAAGCAAAGAGGGTTGTGCGGACCATAGTAGAGGAGAGAAGAACAAAGAGAAGGTTGGACACTTCAAATCCCACGGAAGAGCCACAAGAAGAACATGAAGAGGCTCCGGAAGCTCCAAGACAAGTTGTTCTAATGGGAAATAGACAAGTTACTTCCGGATGTTGTGTTGATTTTACTTTTTTAGAGCAAGAAAATTTAAGAGTTGGGGATTGGCTCATTGCACAAGGATGGAAATCGTTTTGCATGATGAATTTACCTACATTTCCAAACTTGGTAAGATAATTTTTTGAAAACATGTCCCTTGGCACATTTCATGTGGAATCAATTGTTAAAGGGAAGCACATTGTGATAAATGAGCAAAAGTTAAGTAACATTCTTCAAATTCCTAAGGAAGGAGAGAGCTTTTTGGTATTAAAAGAAAAATAGAAGACTTTGAGGATTATTCTTGAGAGGAATGATGTTTTCTGGTATAGTGCATGTCAGGGCTAACCTACTATCTTTAGAGATGAGATTGATTCACAATATTTTCAGCTGTGTTTTTCTACCCAGAACTGGAAGGTTTGACTAGGTGAGCAAGAGGGATCTGGTATTTATGAGATGCTTGGTCGAGGGGGAGGCCCTCAACTTACCTTATATTATGATATCCCATATGCGGGAAGCAGCTCGTAGGGCACGAGCTTGTCTTCCTTATGGCATGGTATTTACACTGCTCTTTCAGGATGCTGAGGTAGATTTGTCTGGTGAGGACAGCAGGCCTTTACTTCATATAGACATATATAATGTAAAGTCTTTGAACAGGATGGGTTTTCTGAAGGTTGATGGGCACTGGATTAGGAAGACTTCAGGACTACTAGAGACACATTCTGATGGGGAGTCACATGAGGATGACTAGACTGGTCAGGCACAGGGTACTGAGGCTGAGCCATAGACTGATGAGGCTGGACCTTTTGAGCTAGCACCTTCTACACCTCATTCACCTATGAGAGGATCTATTGTTGATGGTTTAGGTGATGATAGCAGGTTGCAGCTTATTCTAGATAAGATCTCTACTCTACAGAGAGGTAGGATTGAGACAAATGCCAGGATAGTGGTACTTCAGATTGAGATACATGATTGCTTCTAGGAGATATTATCGATTCTTCAGCAGATCAGGGCAGCCAGTCACTCAGCACCTCCTCCATCTTTAGCAGGACCTGATATTCATGATACAGACTGTAGACAGGGAGAGACTGAGCATCACACTGATATTCATACTACAGCTACTCCTGTTGGGCTTGGTACTGGTACTCAGGAATAGAGCACTGGCATTGCAGACACTCCGATGATGTAGATTCTATCGACTACCAGGACCCTTGCATTGTCTGATGATCCTCCTTCTGGATGACTGGCACCTATCTTAATTTCTCCTGAGCATCCACCTAAATCTAAACCTAGAACTTCTAAGACTTCACCTCCTGTTAGGACTAGACTTAGGGACCTTAGACCTAGGTTCCCTAAACTTAAACCTGCTCTTGGTATTTTAGAGGTTGGTTTTTCTTCTAGTGAAGATGAACCTAGTGATGATGATCCCAGTCCTTCCTTCTGACTGTTAGGATTTTAGCATTTCCCATTGTTTGTGATACCATTTTTGTGTGCTTTAGCACTTTTGTAATGTATCATATCTTATATTGACTCTTTATATATATATATATATTTGTGTTTTGAAAATCTCATGTTTCACTTGATACATGTTTAAATGATTGTGAATGATTAAGTATAAATGAATGTTCTCCCTAAATTTTATATTTTTGTGTTGATGACAAAAAGGGGGAGAAGAGAGCATGCATGAAAATGAACAGATCATGGAAAAATATGAAAAAGGGGAGATGAGCATGAAAAATGTGAAGAGCATGAAAATGTGAAGAGAGTATTGTTATACAAGAAAGGGGAAGCTTTGTTAAGCTTTTATTAAAACTTATTTCAAATGCAAAGTTAATATTGTAATGATTTGATACTTAGTGCATGAATGATATAAATGATACATTATTTTGATACTTGATACTTTATTTGCTTTGATACACATTACTTTGAATATATCTTAATACATGTGAATATGGAACATAGTATATCACTTCAAGTAATTGTAAAGTGTTTTAAATCTTTTCTTGCCTGGTGTTTTGTCATCATCAAAAAGGGAAGATTGTTGATCCTTGGAATGATTTTGATGATTACAAAACATTGGAGCATGTATGCATTACTAATTCTTTCAATTACTCAAGTAGATTTGCAGGAAAGTGTTTATCTTTACATCAGTTGGTTTTTTAACTAGTTGAAAGGTATTCTAACATTGTATGAACTCATGTATACTTCAAGTTATAAAGTCCTAATTTTTCATGTATGTAATCTCGTAAAAAGGGCTCTAAATTTGTAAAAATGAGAGTAAGTAGATTAGACATGTTTGATAAGCTCTTTGAAGCTTCTTGGTAGACTTGCTCTTGTTGGATTCTTGATTTGAAGAAGTTTGGAGAAGTTTTGAAGCATAAAAAGAATTTTTGTGAGAGCCGACTCATAGACCAAGAGCCGACTCCTATTCTGGCATGGCACAAAAAATTTTAGAGTTTCAAAAGCTTGAGCTGACTCAAGTCTCAAGAGCTAACTCAATGAAGAACTTATATTTTTGGTGACTGAGATCTCGAGCCGACTCAAGCCCAGAAGAGCCGACTCATCCAGAGTTTATGTTGTTGGTGACTGTGACTTTAAGCCGACTCAACCTTGAAGAGCCGACTTATGCAGAATTTGTTTTACCATTAATTGAGAGTTGGAGCCAACTCAACTCAAAAGAGCCGACTCACACAGAATTTTTATTTGGGTTGTCTGAGACTTCGAGCTGACTCATGGACCTCGAGTCGACTCAAGTGATGGGTTTTTGCAGTCTAATAGTTAGTTACAGAATCTTATTTGTGAATTCCAAAAATCCTCCAACGGCTCTATTTCAGTTCCCTAGGCCCTACAATGGCTATTTTTGATTGAAGACTATCAAAGAGAGTATTTATGAAGGATTAAACAATTTTTTATATATTATTCATTGATTATTCTTTGGAAGTTAAAGAGTTTTCAAGATACTCACCAAATTATACTCAAGAGCATTCAAGATAGGATTCAAAGCTTCATCAACTAACTTTCATTCTTGAATCCAACCTTTTGAAGAAGTAAAGAAGCAGCTTGAAGAGCATTTAAAGCTAGGCTTTGATTTGATCTTCATCGGCAACACTCAAATAAATTTGGTTTGTTTATAGTTGCTTTATACATTTGATTTATCTTGTCTTCTCTCTAAGAACAGCAAGAGGCTATGTCTTGAGAGTGTATTAAAGGTTTTTAGGTGAGCCTATTAAAACCTAAGTTTGGGTTTTCTTTGGTGATCCCGGTAAAACCAAAGTGTTTAGGTTTGGATTGTGAGCTTATTAAAACAATCCGACTGTATTCCGGTGGGGGATATAATGAAAATCCCAAGTGGTGCTTGGATAGTGGACGTAGGAGCGAGTTGCTCTGAACCACTCTAAATTCTTTGTGTTTGTGATTGTGCTTATTTAACTTCATTGCATTTGTTTACTTGCTTCCGTATTGCATTATTCACCACAACACTAAAAGGATTTTAAATTACACATACTTGCTAAAGTTTTTTATAATCCCAATTCACCCCTCTCTTGGAAAGCCACCTGGGCAACAAGAAGGTAATAAGAACATGAATTAAATAAAATATTGCACATTGAAAATGTTTTCACCAAGACAAATGATTTCCTTTAATCTAGAAAAAACTCCGACACCATTTCATATTACTTAAAAGACTTTTACACAAGGTCTACCACAATTATAAAAGATTAATTGCCAACTAAGTTTAATTGCCAACTTAGTTGATAAACTTATACAAAACCAACTAAGTTTAATTGCCATTTTTATCAATTTCCTTATAGATTTTCTCATCCTCTTTCTTTCAAACTCCTTGAACCGAAGTTTTAACATTTATATAATTAACATCTTCCACTTATAGAGTATGAATCAAGTATGTAGACCTGGAGGTACACAACCTGGTTCTCATTGGGTACAACTTTAGTAAATGCTATATCTGTATATCCCGTACCAGGGAAAGGGAGAGTGTTAAAAAACAGAAAAACAAAGCTGCCAAAGAAATATGAAATCAGTCTTCCAAAGGAAAAAAATATAGAACTGATCATTTTACGTGTTTTCCCAAAGGAATATAGAAATCAGTCTGCCAAAGAATGCTTGCCACTTACTACAAGGACAAAGAAGAGAGCATTACCTCCAAAATTATAAATTTTGATTGTGACGAACATATATTCCATAGCTTTAGCTTGGTTGACTTTTCCACCACCAATCTATTCTACAAAAGAAAGATGAAATCAGATCATCAATAGCTATCAATGCTTTTGCAACCCCGCGGATCGAAATGGACAAGAATTTTCTTTCTTTTTTTTTTTTTTAGGATAACCCAGAAAAAGAATTTATTATTATTATTATTATTATTATTATTATTATTATTTTCCTGAAAGCATACGGCAAATGCAAAACCATAAAATGTAACTATAGGGAAACCAAAATTGTTTTTTCCTAAACTCCCATAACAATAAGTATCAATAAAAAGATTAAAAATATAATGATTATCTTAGAGAGAGAGAAGATTAGATACATGATTATTCAAAACCCTGTTTGCCTTAGAACTTCAAGCATGGTTGGCCATCCAATCTGTTGCCTTCTCTGAGAAGGTTACAGTTTTACCTCCTTAAAACCATCCACCCAAACTAAACAGTCCAAAATAATAGAATATATAGTGGAAAGGATTTAAATAAACTTACCAGCCATACCCTGGGCTTTACAAGCTAAAATATTTATAGACTCTCTCCTGTGCTGAAAAGTTAAAACAACTAAATTCCTAGCTATTTACATTAGTAAAAGTAGATATATGTGAACTCCTACTGTACATACAACCATACATTCATGCTTGAGTGGATTCCTTTACCAAATACATATCTATCCTTTCTATTATCCCCTGCAAACATAACGATCCATACAGCAAACTGTGATCTTTTGCATGTGTCTTTAACTTATTCACCTTTCCAGCCGTTAGAGCCAAAATCCAAACAATTTTTTTAGTAAATACAACTACCATAAGCCAGTCTCAGATTCTGGTCTCATGGCATGCTTTCAGCAGGGTTATAGAAATATTAGTCCTCTAAGACACGCACCAAAAGACCACAAAAGAATTAAATAGTGGGAATTGGTATTTTAGGTCAGGATAAGGCTTCCATGTTCATGCAATGGTGAGATTTCTTCTACAATGTTGTGAGCTTATGGTTTTGGAAACCTTGAAATTTCCAGCATTAACATGACTGCAGAATGGTTTGCTAAGAATGGAAAGAGGTTGGCGGTACCCGGTGGGGCTCGAAACTATGGAAGGGAGAGCCGGAGGGGTAGGCGGTACCCGGGAGCCGGTGGGGCTCGGAGTTGAGAAAGGGAGAGCCGGTGGGGTAGGCGGTACCCGGAGCCGACGGGGTTTGGAGCTGAGGAAGGGAGAGCTGGAGGGGTAGGTGATACCTGGCGGCCGGCGGGGCTTAGAGCTGAGGAAGGGAGAGCCGGTGGGATAGGCGGTACCCGGAGCCGGCGGGGCTCGGAACTGAGGAAGGGAGAGCCGAGAGGGGTAGGCGGTACTACGGTAGGCCGATGTCGGAGGGGTCTATTGAGGGCTCCACCGTCAAGGGGGAGGGAGGCGTCGGCCATCGAGGTGGGGGGAAGGCATTGGCCGTCGAGGGAGGCATCCGGCGTCGACCGTGGAGGGAGATTTGGCCTTTGGGGAATCGGTGTAAGGGAGAACAAGAAAGCTAGAAAAGGGGCTAGGGCATCGATGGAAGAGATTTAGCCTTTGCAAAATTAATTTTAAATAAAATTTTGCAACCAAAAATTCGGTTGCAAAATTGAGAAAAAAACTTAAATACATATTTTTAAATTATCATTTTTTTGCAACCGAATTTTGGTTGCAAAATTCAAAAAAAATTAAAATTAATTTTAAATGAAATTTTGCAACCAAAAACTCTGTTGCAAAATTAAGAAAAAAACTTGAAAAAATATTTTTCAATTATCATTTTTTTGCAACCGAATTTTTGGTTGCAAAATTAAAAAAAAATAAAATTAATTTTAAATAAAATTTTGGAACCAAAAATCAGTTACAAAATTAAGAAAAAAGCTTAAAAAATATTTTTAAATTATCATTTTTTTGCAACTGAATTTTTGGTTGCAAAATTCTAAAGAAAATTTTAAAAAATTTTAAATGAAATTTTGCAACAGAAAATTTGGTTGCAAAATTAAGAAAAAAAACTTTAAAAAATATTTTTCAATTATCATTTTTTTTGCAACCAAATTTTTGGTTGCAAAATTCTAAAAAAATAAAATTAATTTTAAATAAAAACTCGGTTGCAAAATTAAGAAAAAAACTTTAAAAAATAATTTTCAATTATCATTTTTTTGCAACCAAATTTTCGGTTGCAAATGTCTAAAAAAAATTAAAATTAATTTTAACTAAAATTTTACAAACAAAAATTCGGTCGCAAAATTAAGAAAAAAATTTTAAAAAATTTTTTTCAATTATCATTTTTTTGCAACCGAATTTTTGGTTGCAAAATTATAAAAAAATTAAAATTAATTTTAAATAAAATTTTGGAACCAAAATTCAGTTATAAAATTAAAAAAAAAAGCTTTAAAAAATATTTTTAAATTATCATTTTCTTGCAACTGAATTTTCGGTTGCAAAATTCTAAAGAAAATTTAAAAACAATTTAAATGAAATTTTGCAACCAAAAATTTGGTTGCAAAATAAAGAAAAAAAACTTAAAAAAACATTTTTCAATTATCATTTTTTTTGCATCCAAATTTTTGGTTGCAAAATTTTAAAAAATTAAAATTAATTTTAAATAAAATTTTTCAACCAAAAATTTGGTTGCAAAATTAAGAAAAAAACTTAAAATTTTTTTTTCAATTATCATTTTTTTGCAACCAAATCTTTGGTTGCAAAATTATAAAAAAATCAAAATTAATTTTAAATAAAATTTTGGAACCAAAAATTCAGTTACAAAATTAAGAAAAAGCTTAAAAAAATATTTTTAAATTATCATTTTTTTGCAACTGAATTTTCGGTTGCAAAATTCTAAAGAAAATTAAAAAAAAATTAAATGAAATTTTGCAACCGAAAATTTGGTTGCAAAATTAAGAAAAAAAACTTTAAAAAATATTTTTCAATTATCATTTTTTTTGCAACCAAATTCTTTGTTGCAAAATTCTAAAAAATTAAAATTAATTTTAAATAAAATTTTGCAACCAAAAATTCGGTTGCAAAATTAAGAAAAAACTTAAAAAAATATTTTTAAATTATCATTTTTTTGCAACCAAAAATTCGGTTGCAAAATTAAGAAAAAAGTTTTAAAAAATATTTTTCAATTATTAATTTTTTGCAACCGAATTCTCGGTTGCAAAATCTTAAATAAATTAAAATTAATTTTAAATGAAATTTTGCAACCAAAAACTCGGTTGCAAAATTAAGAAAAAATTTTAAAAAAAAATTTTAAATTATCATTTTTTTGCAATCAAATTTTCGGTTGCAAAATTTTATTAAAAATTAATTTTTAATATTTTTCAATTATCATTTTTCAATTAAGAAAAAAACTTTAAAAAATATTTTTCAATTATCATTTTTTTGCAACCAAATTTTCGGTTGCAAAATTCTAAAAAAATAATATTAATTTTAAATGAAATTTTGCAACCAAAAATTCGATTGCAAAATAAAGAAAAAAATTTAAATTTTTTTTTTAAAATTATCATATTTTTGCAACCAAATTTTTGGTTGCGAAATTCTAAAAAAAATTAAAATTAATTTTAACTGAAATTTTGCAACTGAAAGTTCGGTTGCAAAATTAAGAAAAAAAACTTAAAAAAATATTTTTCAATTATCATTTTTTTGCAACCGAATTTTTGGTTGCAAAATTTTAAATAAATTAAAATTAATTTTAAATGATATTTTACAACTGAAAATTCGATTGCAAAATTAAGAAAAAAACTTAAAAAAATATTTTTAAATAAATTTTGGTTTCGGTTGCAAAATCTGTTGAAAAATGGAAATCTTGCAACTGCATTTGCAACCGATTTGAATTGGTTGCTAAATTATTAAGAAAATAAATCGGTTGCAAAATAAGTCATAAATGTAACCAAAAAAACTGGTTATAAAATCGGTTGCTAAAACTTTATTTTCTTGTAGTATATTAATTAGACTCACTTGGATATTTGTTTTGTTTTATATCATGAATATACTTATTGGTTTGTCTTTCAACACATAAAACTTGTTTTTGAGATAGGGATACGACAGAACGCTTGTTAGATCTGTGTCACATTGATCATATCGAATACTGTATTATGTTTGTTCTTGTAGTATATGGAACTTGATTTGAAAATGAGCCAGTGGACCAATGTCTCGATATATGAAATTAATTTGTTGATTATGCTAAATAAATCCTGAGGAATCAAAAAATATGTAGCAAGCTAAACTAACCAATTTTTTATCAAGGTTCTTCCATGTAGCTACTCATGATTTTGTGCATAGCAGGGAGATTTTTACACCTTAATCTATTCTGGGATAATTGATTCCCTCTCACCAGATCATAGACAAGACTACAAATTTCAACATGACCTAACTACAAGAAAATACAATTTTAGCAACCGATTTTGCAACTGAATTTTTTGATTACATTTGTGACCGATTTTGCAACCGATTTTGCAACTGATTAATTTTTTTAATAAATTAGCAACCGATTTAAATCAGTTGCAAATTTAGTTGCAAAATTATCATTTTGCAATCGATTTTGCAACCGAAACAGAAATTAATTTTAATTTTTTTTTAAAGTTTTTTTAAAAATTTTGCAATCGATTTTTTTTAAAGTTTTTTTTTTATATTTTTTTGCAACCGATTTTGCAACCAAATTTTTAATTATTTTTTTAGAAATTTCTTTGTTTGCAACCGATTTTGCAACCAATTTTTTAACTTTTTTTAAAAAATTTATTTTTTGCAACCGTTTTTTCAACCGATTTTTTATTTTTTAAAATTTCAAAAATTAATTTTTTTGCAACTGATTTTGCAACCGATTTTTTTTATTTTTTTTCAGAAATTTATTTTTTTGCAACCGATTTTTTATTCCTTAAAATTCTAGAAATTAAATTTTTTGCAACCGATTTTGAAACCGATTTTTTATATATTTTTTAAAGAAATTTTTTTTTTTGCAACCGATTTTGCAATCGATTATTTATTTTTTAAAAAAATTAATTTTTTTGCAACCGATTTTTCAACCGATTTTTTATTTTTTTTTAGAAATTTATTTTTTTGCAACCGATTTTGCAACAGATTTTTTATTTTTTAAAATTTCAGAAATTAAATTTATTGCAACCGATTTTGCAACTGATTTTTAAATTTTTTTTCAGAAATTTATTTTTTTGCAACCAATTTTTTTAAAAAAAAATTTCATAATTTTGCAACTGATTTTTCAATTGCAAAAAAAAAATATATTTTTTATAAAAATATTCGATTATAAATAGGCTTTTAATTTTATATCGATGCCCTAGCCCTTTTCTCATCCTCCCTTTCCAAAATCCCAAATCTCCCTCCATGACCGACGCCTCCCTCGATGACCACGGCCCCCTCGTCGTGGCAGCCCCGCAGCCTCCATTGCCGCCGCCCTCCTCGCCTCCTCGGCCTGGCTCTCCCTCGTCTTCTCCTCCCTCTCCCCGCTCCCCTGGCACCGCCTGCGCTCCTGGGACACCTCCTTCTCCTCTGCTGTCGCTCCCCTCCTCTCCCCTAACTCCCGTCCTCCCCCTCCCCACGACTTCACTGCCCATGCCTCTTCTTCTCCTGGCTCCCCTTCCCTGGAGGATGAATCCGCCACGCCGCTCTCCCTCACCATGTTGTCTTCGGCATTGCTGGCTCCGCTCAACTCTGGCCACGCTGCCTCGAGTTCCTCCGCCTGTGGTGGTGGCCGGGGGCCATGCGCGGACACATCTGGCTCGACGACCGCGTCCCTCGCCACCGGAATGCCTCCCTTGCTCGTGCCCTCCCCCCGGTCCGCGTCTTTGAGGACATCTCCTGCTTCCACTACAACAACCCAACAGGCCACTCCTCGGGCCTCCGCATCTCCTGTATCGTCGCCGAGAGCTCAATATGGATGCGGAGAAGGGTTCCGAGGAGGTTCTTGAAGGTTTGGACGATTAATCTTCATATTTTGATGGCCAAAATTGTATCTTTGTTTTTCTTTAAAAAGGTACATTGGCTTTGTTTTTGAACTTGTGGTGATCAGGAAAAGAAATTGAGGGGAGTAAGAAGGAGAAGCTAATTACGGCTACCAAGAAGGGCAGGGCAGTGATGGATCAGTACCTTCGGGATCATATAAAGTCGAACTACCACGTTTTGCAGCAAGTAAGTGCATTATGTTCTTTGTTTTTCTGTTGCAATTTTTAGGTAGGTGGTAGTGGATTTGTTTATAATCTTTTTTTCAATTAAATGTTGGTCAATGAAAATAAGAAGTAATGAAACGACTTAGTGTTCTAAATTCTAATCTCTTTGCCTTCAAGATTCTATAATCCTTCAGATAATTGCATATTATTTCAGCACAGCAAAATTCATTCTCTTGCTGAGATGTGTCAGTACTGGAGTCCATAAGCAGATCATTGAATAATTTTTTAATGAATAACTATCTCAATGAAACTCATTAAATCTTGCTACTAAGACGGTATAGGCCATGCTAGACTCTGATTGGTTTTTTTTCTTTCATTTATTTTTTCTTTTATTTTGTGTATCTTCTTCACTTATTCTCAAAATCTGACACCCATCTCAGAGCTGACATACCTCAGAATCTCAGATGCTATCATCTATAATGAGTCCTTAAGAAGCAGAATAGTATTTTATGGTGAAAAGTATTTATCAGGCATGTTTTATTTTGCGAGTTGATGAAACTTCATTACTTTTGTGCTTTAGTATTTTGATACTTAAGTAATATGTTCATGTTTTTGTATATTGCTTTCTTGTCTAGCATGACCCTGGTTTTGATTGATTATATTGTATTGTTGGTTGCAGGGAGGTGAAGTTTATGATGCTATTCTGAATCAGACAAATGTTAGGGAAAACAATAACAAATTCTATGTTATTCAAGCTCTAGGTTTGCTCATTCTGCATATGATTATATAAAGTATTTTTTATGAATATTACTAAACATACAAATATTACCAGTTTTTTCAGGTCCATCTTTCCAATCTTTGGTTATATGGACCTTTGAGGCAAAAATAGTGAAAATTCACACCTTTTGCGATAGTATATGATGCAGAACTGCTTTTCAAAGGTCATATAATTTATATTTTCTGCTTTCTAAATGGAAATAAGCTCTTTATTAGTTGAATTGTTAAATGAAATATATTTTTGACTTTTGCCTCGTAATTAATGCTTGATAATTTATGTTTATATCATGTTCAGTATGTTTTTGGATGTTTGAAGCCTAACATAGGATTAATTGCAGAATCTGATGATGGTAGGACATTCATGGTTTACAATAGATGGGGTAAAGTTGGAGTGAGAGGTCAGGATAAGTTATATGGCCCCTACACATCACATGAAAGAGCGATAAATGAATTTCAGATGAAGTTTTTTGATAAGACAAAGAATCAGTGGTCTTATCGCAAAAAATTCACATGTTACCCTAGATGCTATACTTGGTTAGAGATGGACTATAGTGAAACAGAGAAGGAAACAGTTATGCACTGCACTTCTACACTTCTGAGCCTTTCTTTTAATTAGTTATTTTCTATATAGGATATTTAAATTTGTATTGTTATAATAGTTTATCTTGCAATTCTAAACTAGCACTGGACTTACTTATCAGGCTATAAATAAGTGTGATGACTCCATCCCTACTCAACTTCGAGAGACAAAACTTGAGCCACACATTGCAAAATTTATATCCCTGATTTGCAATATCAGCATGATGAAGCAGCAAATGTTGGAGATAGGAAAGTAACTTATGTATTTTATTTCCTACAGACTATAAATTGTTATTTTGATTTGACATTGTCACTAGAAACAGCCTTTGAGTAACAGTATAGAGTAGATGCATATGTTAGTCTAGCAGCTAAAAACAATCATGAAAATAAATCATAGAATAGATGCATATGCCAGTTGAGCAGTCAAAATACAATCATGAAAATATACCACAGCCTGCTACTTGCAGAAACATACATCTATTCATGGTTTCATTCTGACTGCTGCATTAAGATACACATTTATTCATGATATAAATTACATATTCTGTGACATACTTCTGTAATCTTTTTTCTGGTGTACAAAACTTGATTTCATTCTAGCTGTTGCATTAAGATGCACATCTATTCATGATATACATTACATATTCTGTGACATCCGTAATCTATTTTCTGGTGTACTAAACTTGAAGAGCTTTTTGTTGATGGGTTGCAATTCTACGTAAATCTGCTGTGTAGAGGCAATAATTAGGAGAAAGGGTATGGTTCTTGTAGACGATTCTAATCAATATTTCATATTTTTTTTTAATTTTTTTAATTTTAGTAACCAATTTTGCGACTGATTTTTATTTTTTTTTCAGATTTTAATTTTTTAGCAACCGATTTTGCAACTGATTTTAATTTTTTAATTTTTTTTATTTAGCAACCGATTTTACAACCGATTATTTTTTAAAAATTTTCAGAAATTTTTTTTTAGTAACTGATTTTGCAATCGATTTTTTTTTCCAGATTTTTTTAGCAACCGATTTTGCAAACGATTTTTTTTTTATTTTTCAGAAATTTTTTTTAGCAACCGATTTTTTTTTTTTTTAGAATTTTTTTAGCAACCGATTTTGTAATTGATTTTTTTTTTAGATTCTTTTTTAGCAACCAATTTTGCAACCGATTTTTTTTTTATTTTTTAGAATTTTTTTTTAGCAACCAATTTTGCAACCGATTTTTTTTTGTTTTTTAGAATTTTTTTTAGAAACCGATTTTGCAACCAATTTTTTTTACTTTTCAGAATTTTTTTTAGCAACCGATTTTGTAACCGATTTTTTTTATTTCAGAACTTTTTTTTAGCAACCGATTTTTTTTTTAATTTTTTAGAATTTTTTTTTAAAAAAATAAATAAAATTTGGTTGCTAAATCGGTTGCTAAATTTTGCAACAAAAAAAAAATCGCTCACAAATTTTTGCAACCTATGCTTTTGCAACTGACTAATTTCGGCTACAAAATTGGTTGCAAAATAATTTAGCAACCGATTTTTATTTATCAGCAACAGAAAAATCGGTTGCTAAAACTGATTTTTCTTGTAGCGTAAAACTAATTACAAGATACAGCTGACTTGTCAAAATCATGTGAATCTAACATGGCTAATATTTTCTTTGGCTGCCGGTGTCTGCATGGATCCTCATGCACGCAAACAAGAGCTTTTTAGGCTAAAGAGAATAAAAGCATTTGGATGTTTTAAGCGATGAGAGGTTGTACCTTGACCATAATGTTATGCTATTACAAAACAACGTAGGGAATTCTCAAAATTTTAATTTTGTTAAGTGTTATATTTGAGGGATTCGGCATGATCAAGTAATGCAATGTTGCACCACTCTATTCACTATCCGTTGGTAATAGGAGTTGGGTACTGTTGCTGCAACTTTTTCTGAACCGGGATCGGATGGCTAGGCTGGAGCGCTCTTCTCCCGGTCGACCTGCAACAAAGTCTCCAAGGGCCGGTGGTGTTCCGGTGGGGGACACTCCGATACTTAAGTTAGCAGGAACTTGAGGGAAACAGAATGGAGGAATCAGAGAGACATAGTATGGAGAAGGGAGAGTGTACTTAGCTCAAAACGGGGTCCCCCGGTTACCTTATATAGGTGCGGAACAGTCCAAAATTTATTAGGGAAGAGGCTAAGAAAGATTGATCTGCCCGTAGGAGAATCTGGAGAGAGGCTACGCGGTGCCAAGATAGGACAGCATCGTGGGAATAGTGGAGTAGTGGTGCCGACATGGCAGAATTCCGTTATAACAAAATTCTGGTACCATCTGGAAGAGACTTCTGGAGTTCTCTGGATCCCTGAAGTGAATCGGTCAGATCTCGACTGGGGAGGGCATTTGGACCTCCGAAGGAGAGTATCAATCGGAGCTTCAGTTGGAGTGGTTCGGACTTGTGGGGGAGAACGGTAGGCCGGATCTCAGCAGAAGTGGATCATTCGGACCTCTACTTCAGTGGGTCGGACTTCATAGGAAAAACGGTGGGCCGAACCTCAACAGAAGTGGGTCATTTGGACCTCTACTTCAGTGGGTCAGACTTTAGAGGGAGAATGGTGGGACGGACCTCAGCAGAAGTGGGTCATTCGGATCTCTGCTCTAGTGGATCGGACTTCTGAAGGAGAACGGTAGGCCGGACCTTCAACAGGGCGGTCCGGTCGGACCACAGCAAGAGGGTAGTCCGATCTAGTGGTGAGCCGGTCGGGCATAACAATTTCCCCCCTTGCTCTTGGCCTTCAAGCGATTCTGGAGCTTTGAAGAACGAGAGCATTACTTGGCAATAAATATGCCAGTCATTAAGATGATTGCAAATTTGATCCGGCGTGCTGCGACTGGCCATCTTCTGTTCTAAATTTCGGCCCCTGGACAGGTGTCAGTGCTGCATTGGCGGCGGTAGGAGAAGCAGTTAATGCTGGTACGGTGCAATAATGGGATGTCAGCCCGAAATGTTCGCCCATCGAACTCCTGACGTGACGTGGTCGACGTGGCAAGATCTGAGTAGGTGGTGCAGTGCCCGGAGCAACCCATCCACCATTGGTTGGACGGTTACGCAAATCATGATTAGATGCGATCCAGCGCATCCCCTCGGCTTCCCCATCGAATTGGGAAGTCGCGTCATTCGCCGTTGGATCGCAGTGCTCAAGGGTTGCTGGGAAGCGGCCCCTCAGCACCTATAAAAGGAGAAGGGAGAGGCCCGAAGGGAGTCTTCTGCTACCTTTGCGCTCAAGAAGAAAGAATCCCCCCCCCCTCGCTGCTCTCGCTCTACTAGGAAACTAGGTCAGTTCCGTCCTCTCTCCCTCCTTTAGCCTCCATTAAAATGGCCTTTGGTAGTAGGAGCTTGGTTCGCAGGAATAAGGAACTAGGTCATTATGACATCCCCACGACCATGACCCGATATAGAGCTGAGAGTCTTAGAGTTATTTATAGCATACCGTCCACACTGCACCTTACTGTTCCCAATAGGGAGGGAAGGGTGAATGGCCCGTTGAACTTAGGAGCCCTTCCCCTGTACGAAGACCACCTGAAAGCCGGTCTTCGGTTCCCACTTCATAGCTTCTTTATCAAAATCTTCAATTCTTATAGGATTACTCCATCACAGCTGACCCTGAACAGTATTCGGGTTATCTGTGGCTTCATGGTCATCTATCGGGAGGCTGGAATCGAGCTGAGGCTATCCTTGTTCTCCAATTTTTTTCATTTTAAAGCAGGACTTCCGAAGCCAGGAGTGGTGGATGTTCAGTCCCCATCCTGGTCAGAAAATTTTAGGGGGCCTTCCATCGGTCATCCATGGATGGAAGTCCCGATACTTCTTCGTAGATAGTTTAGAGCCTTGGGACTTTGAGCCGACGTGGAGGGATCCTAGGCCGAAGGCCATCGACGGAAGAAAGGTATTGAGGGCCGACGAGGTCGACTTCAATAAATTGAGTGATGAGGACTCGGTGTTCGTGTGCCCCTTGCTCCAAGAAGAGAGTATCCACAGGGCTGGGATCAGCCAACACCGATAGCTGGGTAGGATAGATGTTTCCATCGAAGTCCTTCTATCTTCCTCTGTCGGCTTCGTTTTTGTTACTAACTCTACCTTTGCTTTTTGGTAGGCGGCAAAATGAAGCCAGACCGAATGCTTGTTTCGGCGATGGCGGCCCAAAGGAGGGCCGTTCGGACTATGGAGCCGGTGACCCAGAAATCGAAGAGGCCGCGGACGGAGGAGCCGACATCCGAGAGGTCGACAAAGCAGCGGGCGAAGGAGCAGACCGCTACTGTTGTCTCCATAGAGTCCGACACCGATGCCATACCATTGTCGGACCGCCTAGCGGTGAAGCCAGTAGAGCACTCGTCTTCGATCGGGCAGTCGGCTGCTCGGGCGGGAGAGGAGCAATTGCTGTCGTCCTACGAGGAGACGGCTCCGACCTCCCCGCTTATCGAGCTGATGGAGGAGACTCTCCCGGCGACCGAAGGGGAGACAGGAGCCATAGGGAAGATGGCTGACAAGAGGGAGGCCATCAATGTTAGTGACAATGCGCGTCAGACACAACGCGCCATACATGACACCGAGCAGGTCAGGAGTCTGCTCGAGAGGGCCATCGAGGGCACCGACTGGAACATACCGGGTCGGCGGTCGGTGAACGAGGCCACGAGGAGTTCCTTTCACCATATGTTGGGGGTAAGTCATCCGCAACTGTTCTCTTAGCCTTGGCCTATGAAACACTAACTTCATTTTGTCACTTGCAGCTCCAAGATATGCTGCTGATGGACGATAGCCTGGGTGAGTTGATGGATCTGAAAGAGCACTCAACCTAGAGAGCCGAGGTGGCTGAGGCAGCGAGGGATGCCGCAGAAGTAGCACTGACGGTCGCCAGGATGGTGTTGTCTGTTCTACGAGCGACCGAGGAAGAGCACTCTACCCTGCGAGCCGAGGCGGAGGCTCAAAAGAATCAGATTGTAGATCTGCTGGCTCAGCAGGATGATCGGGACATCAAGCTGAAGAACAAGAGACGGAGGGTGAAGTCCCTGGCCCACCGGGTAGCTGAAGAAAGGGCATGCCTGTTTGAGTCCGAGAGGCGCTCAAGGGGCCATCAAGCTGAGGCTGAAAGATATAAGGGGTTGCTAAAGAAAATCCAAGAATTGATGAAGACGGAGGTCGAAGCGGCCATAAAGCAATACAAGAAATCTGAGGACTTCAAAATAGAAATGAATGAGGCCGACTCATGCAGCTTTGACTTCGGGTATGAAGAATGCCTGGAGAAGGTTGGCGCCGCCTTCTCGGAGCTCGACCTTTCCTCTCTACGGTTGTTGAAGCAGGTAGAAGGAAAAGGTGCCGAAGGAGAGGCGGACCCATCTGGCAGAGGGGTCGAACCCCTACTAGAGCCGATATGGAGGAGGCTAGATCGGATGCCCAGATTGAAGCCGACGTGGAGGTGGCAAATGAACCCATGGGTGCTTCGACCGTGCCAGCAGGGGCTAAAGCCGAAGCCGAAGCCGAAGTCATCGATGTACCTTCGGTGGGTCAGACCTGAGTCGTTTATAAAGGTCTGACCTCTTTTTTGCAATGAACTTCATAATATAATAGAATCTTTTTGTTACATCTTCAATGTCTGTGTCTCAGTGTATGTATGGGTCGGTCGGATTGACCGAAGCTTTTCTCTTTGAAAATATTTCCAAGTATCGCTGGTCGGCTATATAGGAAAGTAAGAAGTAGTTGAACAGCAGCTTAATCCAGGACCAATAGCTTAGAAATCTTTCTAAGTATGGGTTCGTCATCTTGTCCGAATGCACGATTGGACCTTTTGGAGTAGATGTTGGAAACAGCTCAGTCCGAGTCAAGACACTTAAGAATTTCTCTAAGTGTTGGTCTGTCGGCTCATCCGAAGTCGAAGACTGCTGATGTAGCTACCGGACAGTAGCTCAATCCGAACCAAGACATTTATGAATTTTTCTAAGTGATGGTTTGTCGGCTCGTCCGAAATCGAAGCTGGTGATGTAGCTGCCGGACAGTAGCTCGATCCGAACTAAGACACTTAGGAATTTTTCTAAGTGATGGTTCGTCAGCTCGTCCGACATCGAAGCCTTTGCTGACCGAAGTTGGACTTTTCAGAGGTGGGCTGCCCTAGAGCCTTTGCCGACCGGAGTCGGTCTTTTAGAAGTGGGCTGTCCTAGAGCCTTTGCTGACCAGAGTCGATCTTTTGGAAGTGGGCTGCCCTAGAGCCTTTGCCTACCAGAGTTGGACTTTTGGAAATGGGCTGCCTTAGAGCCTTTGTCGACCAGAGTCGGTCTTTCAGAAGTGGGCTGCCCTAGAGCCTTTACCGACTGGAATCGGACTTTCGGAAGTGGGTTGCCCTAGAGCCTTTGCCAATCGAAGTTGGTCTTTTGGAAGTGGGCTGCCCTAGAGCCTTTGCCAACCGAAGTCGGACTTTTGGAAGTGGGTTACCCTAGAGCCTTTACCGACCAGAGTCGGTCTTTTGGAAGTGGGCTACCCTAGAGCCTTTACCGACCAGAGTCGATCTTTTGGAAGTGGGCTGCCCTAGAGCCTTTGCCGACCGGAGTTGGTCTTTTGGAAGTGGGCTGCCCTTGAGCCTTTGCTGATCGGAGTCGATCTTTTGAAAGTGGGCTGCCCTAGAGCCTTTGCCGACCAGAGTCGGACTTTCAAAAGTGGGTTGCCCTTGAGCCTTTGCCGACCGGAGTCGATCTTTTAGAAGTGGGCTGTCCTAGAGCTTTTGCCGACCGGAGTCGAACTTTCGGAAGCACCTTATAGAAGAAGTTATGGCTTTTATTGATAATACTTGCAGAGGTTGTCTACAATCCACGGACGCGCCACTTGCCATCCATCCAAGTGTTCGAGTCGGTAGGTTCCGGCTCGAATCACTTCAATGACTCGATAAGGGCCTTCCCAATTTGGGAAAAGTCTTCCTTGCTCGGTTGGTCTCAAAATCTCCATCCTCCGCAAGACCAGATCTCCAACCCAGAAAGTTTGTGCCTTGTCTCATGAATTGTAATATCTGGCCATCTTCTGATGGTAGGTCACCATCTTCAAGCTTGTCTGGAGCCTGGTTTCTTCAAGTAAATCTAAATCAGCCCTCCGTTGCTCTGAGTTGGTTGGCTTAGCAAAGTGATCAATCCATAGGGATTGTAAAGAGACTTCAACAGGGATGATGGCTTCACTTTCATTGGTTAGGTTGAATGGAGTCTCCCTAGTCACCATTCAGATAGTTGTCCGGTAGCCCCAGAGTACCGAGTAAAGTTCTTCTGCCCAAAGACCTTTGGTATCATTCAGTCGGGTCTTCAGTCTATGTAGGATTGTCCGATTGGTGACTTCGGCTTCTTTGTTGGACTGGGGATGGCTGACTGAGATGAGCCGATGAGAGATATGATATTGCTGGTAGAAGTTCCGAAATTTGGGGTTGTCGAACAACCTTCCATTGTCGGTGATGATTATCTATGAAATGCTGAATTGAAAGATGATGCAGTTTCGGATAAAGTTATTGCCTTGGCTTCTGTGATTTATGCTAGTGGTTCGGCCTCCACCCACTTGGTGAAGTAATCAATGGCCACAATAAGGAATTTCTGCTAGCCGGACATCGGAGGGAAGGGACCTAGGATGTCCGTCCCCCACTGCACGAATGGCCAAGGTGCAGTGAGCGGAGTCAGCTGGTTGGTAGGCCTTCTTTGAATATTGGAGAACCTTTGACATGCATCGTACCTTCGGATAAAGTCCGATGCATCCTTCTGAATTGTAGGCCAATAGTATCCCTGCCGGATGATTTTGTAGGCTAGGGACTGATGCAGAACAAATAAAGGGATGCGATGCGGAAGTAAATTAAGATTAACTAATTTTTTTGTTGTTTTTATATGTTTGTAGAAGTTGGCTTCAAATCAAAGAAAAGTTAACCTAACATTAAAAGATACTAATATGATAATTGAAAGCACAATTTTAAGGAAACCAAATTATCAGAGTAGTTCAGAAGCAACGGATCGCTGGGGGTTGAGAAACTCCCAGACCTAGGGTTTCGCTCCGAACTTTCAACAGAACAGAAATAAAGAGAAGAGATGGTTTACCTAACCAGACAATGATCTTCACAGATTTTGGTGGAAGAACTCTCCCGAGCAGATTGTTGGATCCTCGGATTCAGATAGCTTCGCAATGGATCCTCCAATACTGGTCCTTTGGCGGGTTGGCTTCTCCTGAACTCAAGATCTGGAAGAGAAGAAAAACAATTGATGGAACCAGAGAGTCAAGGGAAAAATTTACCAGGTTGATGAACTTGAAGATTGAAATTGCTGAAAACTGGATTCTCCTGAAAGCTGATGTGATTTTCCTTGGAACTTGCTCTGGATCTGAAGTAGCCGGACTGGATCTGGATGAAGGTGGACGGCCTGGACTTGTAGAGAGAGAGAGGCCATGGGAGATGGGAGGAGCTAGGGTTTGATGGATTGGAAATAATGAAAGGTGGCTAGGGTTTTGGATTTTAAGTGGCTAACCTAGGGTTTTGGATAAAGATGGAGATCTCTCACCTCCTCAAGGCTCCAATGGAACCCGGATTACCCCCTCACGGAGCTCAACACTTAGAATAGTGTGGAAGAAGAGAAACCTAGGTCACTCAACACAAGAGAATAGCAAAAATAATTTTTTCTTCATTGATTTTTAAAGTTACAAAGAGGGGTCTATTATATAGACCTAAAATTTTCTCCAAGCTTGTACAAATTCCCATGTGGGACTAAACTCCTCCAACTTCTAGATTAGGTAGAAAATCTCCTCTCTTGGTCGACCAAGAGTTCAAAAAAATTTGGGACGGCCATAAAGGAATTTTTTTTTTGGAATTTTTATGGCGCCTCCTTTGGAGTTGGATTTGGATTTGGAGTCCTCTTCTTCTTATGGCATTTCTTCTTTTCTTCCACTCCAAGTTAAGCTCTTTGATTTTGATTTGAACTTCAATTGGATGTCCTTCTTTGATTTTTTCTCCAAGAGAAGTCTTTTCCTTCTTTGCTTAGACAAAATTGGCAGGTATGGGCGCCTCCTTTAAATTAGCTTCCAATTTGATTTTTTTCTTCTTTGGGTGTGGGGACCATGACACTGGGATGCCTCTGTGGTGCCTCCTGGACCCTGGCGTGTGCTCGGAGTGTGGCTGGGCGTGTGGCTTGGAGTGTGGCCTCCACTTGCTTGGACCTTGATTTGATTGGAAGACAAATGTGGCACCATTTTGGACCTTGATTTGATTGGAAGACAATTGCGGCACCATATTGGATAAAATTGAAACCACATCGGGACTTGCACCGAGTCAACATGACTCAACAAAATTTAAATGGTGACTCAAGAAATAAATAAAAATAAATAAATTGGTTGACCAGGTCAACCTTTATTACAAACCCTAATTTCTCGGGCAATGTCAATCAGAGATCCAGATGGAGCTCTGAAGTCTTCTTCTGAGTCTGGTGCCCGCACCAGGGACCTTCCTCCAAGGTGGTCACCGCAAATGCCTTCATATACTTCTTTGAGTGCATAGTCTGCATCAGTCGACCCTAAGCACTTCAACAGCGGCTATGAGAATGATCGCTTGTAGAGGATGCCATCAAGGATGATGTACTTTGAAGTCATCCAGCATATCTGCTTGGCTTCATTCGGATCTTCCGGGAGAGTCCCTTTAACCAGGAATGTGAAAATTGGGTCCATCCATGAAGCTTCCTGCTCGACTTGGTGGACCTCGGTCGACTCTTCAGTAATACTTGGGCAATGCAGGTGCTCCACAAAAGTTCGGTCGGAGGTGTTGGTGACGGCCATAGCCAATCGTGATAGAGAATCTGCCCGGGAGTTCTGCAATCGAGGTATATGGAGAATTTTGAAGAATTGAAGGTGGCATACGAGACTTTGTACATTGTTTAAGTACTTGGCCAGGGTCGGATCCCTTGCTTCGAATCTGCCCTCCACCTGATTTACAACCAGCTGAGAGTCAGAAAAGGCTCTGATTCGGCCAATGCCCAGTCCATTAGTAATTCTCAATCATGTGAGAAGGGCTTCGTACTCCACCTGATTGTTTGACACCTGAAATGAAAAGTGCAGAGCATACTCTAAGCTTTCTCCATCAGGTCAGCTAGGATCAGACCGGCCCCACAGCCAGTGAGGTTGGACACCCCATCTACATAGAGGGTCCATGCGAGCCTAGCTTTGTCAATGGCATCGACTTCAGATGCTTCGGCTGTTTGAGAGGGTGCTCCCTACTTCTAGGTATACTTTGCAATGAAGTCAGCAATTACCTGAGCCTTCAAAGCCGATCGAGATTGAAAAGAAATGTTGAACTTGCCAAGTTTGACGGCCCACTTGGCGAGCTGACTGGAGGTGTCCGGGCTTCGAAGGATCGTCTTGAGGGGTTGGTCAGTTAGCATGATGATCGGATGCACCTGGAAGTGGGGTCGGAGTCTTTTGGCCTCTATGACCAAGGAATAGACAAGCTTTTGCATTTTAGGGTACCTCGTTTTGGCATCATGGAGAACCTTACTGATGTAATATATGGGTTTCTACTTACCATCTTCTGCTACTCTCACGAGGACGAAGCTGACCGCCTCATCCAACACCGACAGGTACAAGTATAAAGGCTCTCCTTCCGTCGGCTTGGCCAGCAACAGAGGGTTCTTTAGATAGTCCTTCAAAGCCTCAAAAGCCAACCGACACTTGTAGGTCCAATGGAAGCGATTCGACCCCCGTAAAGTCTTGAAAAATGGTAGGGACTTCTCAGCCGACCAGGAGATGAAATGCTGAGAGAAGCTATCCGCCCCGTAAGCTCTTGTACATGCTTCTTGTTGGTCGAATGTCCCATCTCCATAATAGCTCTGATCTTGTCAAGGTTGACTTCAATTCCTCTTTGTGTGACCAAGAAGCCGAGGAATCTTTCGGAAATCATCCCAAAGGTACACTTGGCAGGATTCAACTTCATCCGATGGCGTCTCAGTGCATCAAAGGATTCCTGCAAGTCCTTGATGTGGTCAGCTCTGTGGAGGCTCTTGACTATCATATCATCTACATATGCCTCCATGTTTCTATCGTGCTGTCCTTCAAAGAACTGGTTGATCAGCCTTTGAAAAGTAGCGCCGACATCCTTCAAGCCGAAAGGCATCATCTTGTAATAGTACAAACCTTTATCTATGATAAAGGCCATCTTTTCCTCGTCCTTCGGGTGCATCCTGATCTGGTTGTAGCCGGAGAAGGCATCCATGAAGCTTAGAAGTTGATGGCCGGCCATGGCATCCACCAGCTGATCAATCTTAGACAAGGGGAAGCTATCCTTCGGACAGGCCTTGTTGAAGTCGGTGTAGTCCACGCAGATCCTCCACTTTTCATTAGCCTTTTTCACCATTACAACATTCGCTAACTATTCAAGGTAGTGGGCTTTCCTGATGAAGCCAGTGTCAGAGAGTTTTTTGACCTCCTTATCGATTGCCCTTTATCTTTCGGGAGCGAAGCTCCTCTTCTTCTGTCGGACAGGCATGTAGGTCGGATCAACTTTGAGCTAATGAGTTAGAACCTCTGACAGAATGCCCGGCATGTCCGACGCCGACCAATCAAAGATGTCCGCATTACTCCTTAGGAAGTAAATTAGTTCCAATATAACCTCCTCACCGAGGGTGCTACCAATTTGGAAAACTCTGGTGGGGTTGTCTTCCCGAAGAGGGACAAACAAAATTTTCTCAATCAACCGGCCGCAGTCATCGGCTTCGACCCTAGGGTCAAGATGTTCCAGAGTGGAATGTCCTTCTGACTGCTTGTCATGGATAGTCAAGCATTGTCTGGCCATCCTTCGGTCTTCCCTCATTACTTCGACCCCATTACAGGTCGGAAACTTTGCCAATAGGTGGTAAGTAGAAATGATGGCGCGAAACTTGTTGAGGGCCGGTCGGTCCAAGATGGCATTGTATGCTGAGGTCGTACGGACGACCACAAAGTTGATGGGAAGAGTTTTCTGAAAGGGCTCTGTCCCGATCATCACAGGCAAGGTTATTTCCCCCTCAACTCTGATGGAGTTTCCTCCGAAACCCGTTAGCAGTATGGGAGATTCTTGCAGTCTCGACCTGGACAGGTTCATTCTTACAAAAGCATCATACAATAATACCTCTGTGAAGCTTCAATCATCTATTAGAATCCTTTTTACATTGTAGTTGGCAATCACTGCTGACACGACTACAGGATCATTTCTAGAAACATGAGATTTCAGGAGGTCTTCATCAAAAAAGCTGATTACACTGGAGCCCCTTGACCTCTTGACAATGTCCGGGTCCTCTTCATATCTCCAATCGGACCGCCGATGTAGCATACCAACATTCCCATCGGTCGGATGCTGGTTGGGAAGCTCTGTCTCCTCCGAAGGGTCTCTGGCAGTTGAGGCTTCGGCCCGGTCCCTACGGGGTTGGACATATTTGTGCAGGAACCCCCTCCTAATGACATCTTCAATGGCATCCTTCAACTGGAGGCACTCTTCGGTGTTGTGCCTGTGGTCCTGATGGAACCGGCAGTATTTTTCTCTGTTTCTAGATGTCGAGAGGCCCCTCATCGGATGAGCCCTTTGCAGGAAGGTCTCGTTCTCAATCTCCAAGAGGATCTTCTCCCTCAGAAGGGAGAGGGGCGCATAGGTCTCGAACCTCCTGGGGAAGTCCTTTAGCTTTGGACTTCGGTGTTGGGCCGACCGGTTGTCGTTGCTGGTAGGTCGGACTTCGGGAGCCTTGTTGCTCCACTTCCTGGGAGCTGACCTCCCCTCAGCCTGGCATCGGCTCGCCGCTTGTTCTTCTGCCAGGGCGTATCTCTGCGCCCTGGCTAGCAGCTCGGGATAGCTTGTCGAAAACATCTTGTCTAGGAAGAATGTGAGCCTGGACGAGCGGAGCCCTCTTTTGAAGGCCGACATAGCTACGTCTTTGTTCAGGTCCGGGATCTCCATGGCCGCTAAGTTGAAACGGGCCATGTAGTCCAGGAGGGTCTCCCCCTCCTTTTGCAGTACGAGGAAGAGACAGTCGGTGTTCCTCGAGATCCGACTGCAAGTCCTAAAATGAGAAAGAAAGAGGTTTTCAAGTTGAGGGAAAGAGCGGATCGTACTTGGTCGGATGGTGGAGAATCATATCCGAACGGCCTTCTTCAGGGTTGCCGGGAAGGCAATGCAATGGAGGGCGTCGGAGGCGCCCTGCACTATGATGTGGGCCTTGCAGGTGCCTAGATGGTCTAGTGGGTCGATGGTGCCATCGTAGGGGTCCACCTGCGAGATTTTGAAGTGACGGGGGATCGTTTCCCCCATGATCTCATCAGAAAAAGGCGGGCGAGAGTCGTACACCTACCCCCCTTCGGCTTTCTACCGATCAACGATTTCAGTGATGTGCTCCTCCATGTGCAAAATCTTGCTGGTGTAGTCCTTCGGGGTTTCAACAGGGTGCCGAACGTCATGAGGGACGGAGTCGGTGAAGGAGGGTGAGGCCGACCTCACCCTCTTGTCGTCGGCACGAGCCTCCAAGGACTTTCGAGGCTCCGGAATAACATAGGTGAGAGGTTGAGGTACTTCTTGCCGTCGGCTCCCCTCGGCGACTGGTTGGTGGTTGGTGCAGGACACAGCAGGCGGCTGCTGTAGGTTATTGGCTGCTTCTTGAAGATGTTGAACCACGGTAGTGAGCATGTGGATGCAGTTCAGGAGCGTCTGGAACTGCTGCAGTCCTAGAGTGACAGTGGGTTCAGCAACGGCGGCAGTAGTGGCATTGTTCTCCCTAGGAGGTCCTTCGAACCTGGACAGGGAGTGACCTCTTCTAGCAGAGGTATTTTGAGCTCTTCCCTTAGCCATTGCGTGACTCAGTGAACGGATTCCTCCTTTCAGAGAAGGGCCGGGGTCCCTTCCTCTGGCGCTAATCTGTTGCTGCAACTTCTCCTAAACTAGGGTCAGACGGCTAGGCTGGAGCGCTCTTCTCCCGGTTGACCTGCAACAAAGTCCCCAAGGGCAGGTGGTGTTCCTGGCGGGGGACACTCCGATGCTTAAGTTAGCAGGAGCTTGAGGGAAACAAAATGGAGGAATCAAAGAGATAGCGTATGGAGAAGGGAGAGTATACTTAGCTCAAAACGGGATCCCCCGATTATCTTATATAGGCATGGAACAGTCCAAAATTCATTAGGAAAAAGGCCGAGAAAGACCGATCTGCCCCTAGGAGAATCTGGAGAGTGGCCACGTGGCGCCAAGATAGGACAGCGTCATAGGAATAATGGAGTAGTGGTGCCGACGTGACAGAATTCCATTATAACAGAATTCTGGTACCAGCTGGAAGAGACTTCTGGAGTTCTTTGGATCCCTGAAGTGAATCGGTCGGACCTCGACTGGGGAGGACATTCGGACCTCCGAAGGAGAGTATCCGTCGAAGCTTCAGCAGGAGTGGTTCGGACTTCAGAGGGAGAATGGTGGGCCGGACCTCAGCAGAAGTGAGTCATTTGGACCTCTATTTCAGTGGGTCGGACTTCAAAGGGAGAACGGTGGGCCGGACCTCAGTAGAAGTGGATCATTCGGACCTCTACTTCAGTGGGTCAGACTTTAGAGGGAGAACGGTGGGTCAGACTTCAGCTTCAGTGGGTCATTCAGACCTCTGCTTCAGTGGGTCGGACTTCCGAAGGAGAACGGTAGGCCGGACCTTTAGCAAGGCGGTCCGGTCGGACCACAACAAGAGGACGGTCCGGTCTGGTGGTGAGCCAGTCGGGTATAACAGGTACCAGCCATAATGGTTGGGTTCACAAAGGTTTTGGGAAAATACATGGCAATATCATTTTTTTCACGGTTATGCAGATGTTATATTGATCGAATTAATATAACATGTTATGCAAATGTTATATTGATCGAATTAATGATGAATAGAATGGTGATTACTAGTACCTTTCTTCCTTTAACTACCTTTTTTTTTTTTTTTAATTGGAAAGCTTTGTAAGTCATCATGTTTCATATATTTCATTTCCATATTGGAAACCTCAGAAATACATCTATGATCTTCTTTCTGGGGCAGTACCTGTCCATTACAAATAATTATATCATTGATCTCAAAGCAGCCATCAATCTTTTCAATACTAGAAAAACTTCTAGGGAAGCAAATACAAGAGAAATCAATGGATCTTTCCCCAAAAGCAAAATAAAAAAAAGGGAAAAGAAACATATTTGTTAGTGTTTCAAGGAACAAATTAATATTCAAAAGGTCATGCAAAAAAATACCATGAAGCTTCATTTGCTAACTGGTAGTATATAAAGAATCAACTTGTGCGATTCCTAGTTCACACAAAAGTTTCAGATATGCATGCACCAAAAGGCACAAAGCCAATTCTAGAAGTATATATAGTAAAATCACTTCTATGTCCGCGGTCATGGCTCATGATCAGTACGTAGAAAATGCCAAAATACAAACAAAAAGCCATACCATCCTTACAACAAATTCTAACCATAAAAATTTCACTGGGTATCCTATCGAATGAAGTCACATCTGACACCAGAAGTAACAAAATTCAAATGCATCATTTTTTTTTAAAAAAAAAAAGAAAACGGAACAATTTGACTTCCAAATTATCATGAGGCAGAACATGAAGGGAGCGAAGCTTGCTCCAAAAAGCCCTCGGACCACCCAGCCACTGCACTTCGTCTCAGGCTACGATGGGAGGAACTCTGGTTAAAGGGAAATACGAGGATGATAGAGAGAAGACAGGAAACACTGCAACATTACTTTTGCTACGCTTCATTTGAAATTAAATAAGTCCTTTTTTACAACACCGACTTTTAGGAATTGGTTTATCAAGACGAAACAGAAAAACAAAAAAAAACTAATCCCCGCGTGATGTGATAGGCCATGCAACAACCTAACACACGTAACAACCACGCGAGCTTGCACACGCAGTGAACGCATCTTCGTGCGACTCGGGCAAATCCCCATGTCAGGATTATCTCCAACATACTCTCCCTTAATCCTGATGTGGGTCAAAATCATAAACGCCCAGTAATAATTTCTTCGCTGCAAACTTCACGCCTGACAAAGCTTTTGTGAGTGGATCGGCTCGCTGCTCTTCCGTGCAGACGAACTTGACCACGATCTCACCACCTTCAACACATTCTCGAATGAAGTGAAATCTCGTGTCAATGTGCTTGCTACGGCCATGAAATACGGGATTTTTCATTAAGGCAATTGCAAACTTGTTATCAACAAACAGCTTCACTGGCTTAAGTTCTTGCTTCGTTAGCTCCCCCAACAAGCTTCTCAGCCATAATGCCTGGCTTGTCGCCGCCGTTGCTGCCATGAACTCAGCCTCGCATGATGACAATGCCACCGACTTCTGCTTTTGTGAATTCCATGATACCAGATTATCATTGACATAGAATGCCATACCCCCGGTGCTTTTCCGATCATCAACATCACCAGCCAAATCACTATCGCTGTAGCCGATGATCTCTTCTTCTACCTTTTTCTTCCCATATACAAGTCCACAATGGATTGTACCTTGCAGGTACCTCAGGATTTGCTTCACCACCTTGTGATGCATCACCATGGGCCTTTCCATAAATCTGCTAGCTACTCCAACTGCATAGGAAAGATCTGGTCTTGTGTGAAGTAAATACCTCAAACAACCAATCATGCGCCGGTATTCCGTCGCATCTATCGGTTCTCCTTCAGGATCTTTGTGGAGCTGCGCTTTCTGCTCCATAGGGGACTTTGTTGAGTTGCACTCAGTCATGCCAAACTAAGCTAACACCTTCTTGGCATAGGCTGATTTCTTTAGTATCACCTGATCTTCTTCTTGCGCCACTTCGATGCCGAGGTAGAAGGTGAGAAGCCCGAGGTCACTCATCTCGAACTCGGTCATCATCTGCTGCTTGAAAGCTGAGATCTCCTCCGAATTTTCCCCTGTAATGATTAAATCATTGACGTAAATACCAACAATGATACCTGCGTTTCCTTCTCCTCATGTGTACACTGCTTGTTCTTGTGTGCACTTGATGAACCCGAGACGCCTCAAACTTTTGTCCAGTCGATTGTTCCATGCCCGTGGAGCTTGCCGCAACCCATATAGTGCCTTGCTCAGCTTGTACACACAGTGCTCCTTGTTCTTCACAACAAAGCCCTCCGGCTGAGTTACATAGACCTCCTCCTCGAGTTCGCCATTCAAGAACGCCGACTTCACATCAAGATGATGTACCTCCCAGCTGCGGTTGGCTGCGATTGCAAGAATGACACGCACAGTGTCAAGTCTGGCCACCGGAGCAAACACTTCTTCGAAGTCGACACCCTGCCGCTGAACATACCCCTTTGCAACTGCCTCGCCTTATGCTTGATCACATCTCCGACTGAGTTTCTCTTCACCTTGTACACCCATTTCAGACCTATGGGTCTTTGTCCTGGCGGTAGGTTGGTGAGCTCCCACGTTGAATTTCTTTCAATGGACTCGATCTCCTGCTGCATCGCTTTTTCCCAAGCATTTTCTCTGGCAGCTTCTTGGTAGCAAGATGGCTCCTCCATCTCGACTAGCAGCGCCTCTTCTTCGAGCTCTTCCTGATGTAAGTCCACTCGCACCGCATCTCGCATAATATCGTCGATGTGCCTGTAATGAACCACTCCATCATTGGTGCTGCTGCTGCTTGAAGTCGAAGAGGCCATGGCAGGTACAGCCGGTGCACCCGCCAATGAATCTGCCGTGGGAGACTCTGTGGCCGATGCGGTATCCTCCATTGGTGATGACGCCGTTGCTGTTACAGACGGGACTCCAACAGGGTGGGCCGAAGGAGTCCCGATGTCACTCGAGTCCATCTCGGGAGAGTAGTTCTCCCTCACAACCAGGACTGACGTATCTTCGACGTTTTCACCTGCGTTCCAACTCCATTCTAGGTGTTCTTCGAACTTCACGTCTCTACTTACATGAAGTTTGCCGCGCCGAGGGTCGTAGAGTCAGTGCGCCTTGCTGCCCTGCTCAACACCAAGGTACACCATCGCCTGACTTCTATCATCAAGCTTCTTTTGGTGCGGCAACACCACCTTCGCATGGGCAGTGCAGCCGAACACCCTCAAATGGCCGAGGTGTGGCTTCCTCCAAGTCCAAGCTTCGAATGGGGTGCACTCTCCTAGCGCCTTCGTTGGCAAGCGGTTCAGCAGATGTACTGCATTCCTTACGGCCTCCCCCCAGAATATGTTGGGAACGTGCATGCTCTTGAGAGGTGATCTCGCCATCGACATCACCGTTCGGTTTCTTCGTTCCACCACGCCATTCTGCTACGGAGTGTAGGGTGCAGTCAGGTGCCTCACGATGCCTGCCTCTTCGTAGAGTTTGTTGAACTCAGTGGAGAGGAACTCTTCACCCCGGTCCGTCCTCAAGGTCTTCACTCGGTGTCCGGTGGTATTCTCCACCTGTTGCTTAAACTTTTTGAACACCAAGCAGGCTTCATCCTTCGTCTTGATCACGTACACCCACATCCATCGAGTGTAGTCATCGACGATCAACATGAAGTAGCTATTGCTGGCGATAGTCGAAGGGGTGATCGGTCCGCAGAGATCGGCGTGCAGCAGCTCGAGTGGCTCCTCCGCTCGACAAGTGGCTGCCTCTGGGAAAGGGTGTCTTGCATGCTTTGCTATTGTACACCCTTGGCACAGCTTGTCGGGGTGCTTAATGAGCGGCACACCTGCCACCATATTCTTCTCTGCCAGCATCTTCAAGGAGTGGAAGTTGACATGCCCAAGTCGGGCGTGCCAAAGCCAAGCCTCGTCCGATATGTTGGTGAGCAAACACACCGAATCGTTGGTCATCTCGGCCTTGTAAAGATGATTGGAGGAACTTCTGATTTTGATGAGCAATCTACCACTGGGATCATACATCCATAGAAATTCTCCTAGCATAACAAACTTGTTTCCTTTCTTGGCGAACTGTCCACAGCTAATGATATTGCTTTGTAAGGTCGGGATGTAGTATACCTCGATGAGAAGTCGTTGTTCCCCATTCTTGAACTGGAAGAACACCGAACCCTTTCCCTTGATCTGCACAGTGGAGCCGTTGCCGAATCTCACATGCCCCTGGACTGTCTCGTCCAGCTCTTGGAATTTCTTCCTTTCACCCGACATATGGTTGCTTGCACCATTGTCAAAATACCAGGTGCTGGAGACTTCCTCGCTTCCAGCTCGCAGCTGCGGTTCCATCGTCTTCTCATTCAACAAAACAAGATCCCTTGATTCAACACTCGCAGACAGCAGTAACGCCGGTTTCTCCTCCTCCATGCATGAGAGGTTTGCTTCTTCTTTGCATGGTTTACTCCAGCATTCAGACGCATAATGGCCCATTTTGCTACAATTGTAGCACTTGATGTGGCTCTTGTCGCATCTACTGCCGCCAGAGCCACCTGAACTAGCCTTGCGCGGCGATCCGCTGCGTCTGCCTCTACCGCGACCCCTGCCGCGACTGCGTCCACCCTGGCTCCGGCTGCTGCCTTCTGCAGGGGCGATGTACTTACCCCTGTTGCTCAAGGATGAGTCCCTGCCGACTTTGTCCTGCCGCACCTGCCATTCGGTTTGGGTGAGCAGGAGCTGCCCATCGTCGTTGCTGCTGGGGTTGCGCATACGTGCGCGTTCCCCGTATGCCATCAAACGCCCGACTGCTTCCTCGAATGGCATTATGTCGAGGTTGCAGAACTGCTCAATGCCGGCGACCACCTGGTAGTACCTATCGGGTACTGTGTTGAGGAGCTTCTTTACCAGCGTCGCATCGTCGAGCGTCTCCCCCAGATTTGCATACTTCGCGGACATCCCACTGAGTCTGCCGGCGTAGTCGTCCAGCGTCTCCCCTTCCTTCATTCGCATGACGTCGAAGTCACTCTTCAACGTCTGCAACCGAGCGGTCTTGACACGGTCTGCCCCTACAAACCTTGTTTTGGGGCTATCCCAGACCTCCTTTGCAGTCGTCTTCTTCGCCACCTGCAACAGGATGTCTTCCGGGAGTGCTTGGAAGAGAAACGCCCTCGCCGTCTTATCCTTCCTTTCATCCATGTCCGCACCGTCCGTTACTTCCACTGCATCCTAAATGTCTTGGGCCTGCATCAGTGCTTCCACCTTAATCGCCCAGGTGGTGTAGTTCGTCGTCGTTAGCTGCGGGTAGTTGAGAGATACGCTGCCACCGACCCTTGTTGTCGCAGCTTGAGGGACGATCGCCATTTGCTTGAGACGAGGCACCTTGGTGTGCTAACCTGACGCTCTGATACCAGGTGAAGGGAGCGAAGCTTGCTCCAAAAAGCCCTCGGACCACCCAGCCACTGCACTTCATCTCAGGCTACGATGGGAGGAACTCTGGTTAAAGGGAAATACGAGGATGATAGAGAGAAGACAGGAAACACTGCAACATTACTTTTGCTACGCTTCATTTGAAATTAAATAAGTCCTTTTTTACAACACCGACTTTTAGGAATTGGTTTATCAAGACGAAACAGAAAAACAAAAAAAAACTAATCCCCGCGTGATGTGATAGGCCATGCAACAACCTAACACATGTAACAACCGCGCGAGCTTGCACACGCAGTGAACGCGTCTTCGCCCGACTCGGGCAAATCCCCATGTCAGGATTATCTCCAACAGAACAAACAAATACTAGGATGAACAACGTCACAGATACACAATGTTATTGAATCCACTACACTTCACTTACCCCCTAACAAGAGTTGACACATACACTTAAAGGCATGTATGTAATCCTCCAAGAAGAGCGGCCGTCTACCCTATGTTACGGAAAACATGAATCACTAAGCAAACAAAATTACATGAGCAATTAAAGACTAACTCCATATTATTTATTTGCTGCCCGATGTCCGTGAGTACCATAACACATGCAGTCCTTCGAGGTCCATAATCCCACCGAAAGGAGAGAATCAGCTGGTTGGTGATTCAAAACAACAAGAGGAGCTTCAATATTCTCTTCGTCACCCTAACTATCTCTCTTGGGGGTTCAGCTATTGATGTCTATGATGACCGGATGGTCGGACTGATGGGCAAAAAGCTAAAAGCCCAAAAACTGATAAGCCAGTGATATAAAATCCAATCGACTCATTTCTGAAGTATAATTATTCGACCAACTCATAAAGTCTGACCAACTCAGACTTAACGAAATATAAGGTAAACTATCCCCAAATGGATCAATGACTAGATTTCACCGACCAAGCCAAGAAAAATTAGGATGGCAAAAAAGAAACAATTATCATAACTGAATGACGTTAAAACGACCATTCGTTGCAACGGGTTCAAGTTAGCTTCAACGAAATGATGTTGAGATTAATTGTAAGAAACTTTTCCTAACTAACTTCTGTTAAGATGATTACCTATAAATATGGGTAAGAGGGGACCTTTGCAGGCAAGTAAGAAAGTGAAGTACTCATGACTTAGCTTCTCTACAGATTCTCTATTTGTTGCTTGAACTCTATTGACTCAAGCATTGGAGTGTCCCCCACCAGAAAACTTTCGGTCAGGGACTTGTTTTACATGTATCTAATGTAACACCCTACAAAAAAAAAGAAAAAAAAAAAGGGGCTAGGCTAGACCTGGCATAGACCTAGCGCGCGGCCAGGCGCGGGCGAGCGAGGAGGGCGTGCGCGAGCTAGCACGGCGATGTGGCCGGGCGCAGGCGATCATGCACTGGCGGGTGAGCGACACGTGGCACGAGCGAGACGCGCGGGGCAGGCAAGAGCGGGCACACAAGGCGTGGCCCGGCCCATTGCACGGGCGCACGAGGCGCGACCCAAGCCCATGCGCGTGGCGCGCGCGTGGGCTCGGCCCAGCTCAGAGCGGCAACTGCTCTAGGCGTTTCCCCACATTTCCAAGGTGTTTCCCATGGAGTTTCTCACGGTCCACCACGGTCTACGCTCTTTCTGAATGATATGGATCATCCGATCGCCTGATCGAATGGCTGGGATGAGTCAGACTGAGTTTAGGCTTGATCAGAGGCTTTTGGATTCAGATTTTGATACGATTTGAGTCGACAATCTCAGATCAAATGGCCAGGGAGATATCTTGATGGTTTTAGACTTCTCGATGACATTTGAGGTGGTTTTAGATTTGTTTTGTTCCTCTTTTTAACCAGGGATGTCGAGGATTTTTATTTAGGAGGGCCAATAGTGCAGAGAGCCAGAGAGCCAAGAAGAGAGGAGAAGAGGAAAGAGAAAGAGAAAGGAAAAAGAGGAGAGAGGAAGAAAGAAAGGGAAAGAAGAGAAGAGAGAAAGAGAAGAGAGGGAGGAGAGATGATTGGAGAGTTTCTTTCTTGGAATTTGTGATGTTAGGATTTTGTAAGGGAGCAAACTTCTGAGCATGAAGGTATGGGATGAACTTTGGATATAGATTGATATCGGATATTTTTAGGATTAGCGCTTGAAGGTAAGGATTCTGGACATGATCACCAGTTCTACATATTATTTTACATAGCATGGTTTTGATCCGTGTATATGAGCATTGACGAGCATGTTTGTTTTGCATCGTATATTTGATTTCTTGAGATGGATAGTATATTTGAGATTATTAATTATGTTCCTATATATCATGTTTTACCAAGAAAGTTATATTTTGATGGTTTGGACCATGATACCGGTCATCGAAAGATTTGAGATTTCTTGGTTTGACATCATGATATGGTGTGATATCATGATATGATTTGATAGGATGATGTGGAAGAATAAAGTATTAAAGGTGTTTGGACTAGCCATGCCACGGGATCGTGGTTACACAGCCAGAGCGGGCTTAGTACATGGGCTTGGCCATGGGCAGATTGTACATGGTAGATTATGAGATTGCCAGTCACAGGCTGAAGTGTGACAATGAGATTGCCAGTCACGGGTTGAAGTGTGATACTGAGATTGCCAGTCGTGGGCTGAAGCATGACCGTGGTTAGTCTAGAACTCCAAAGATAAAGATTGATTAATGAAAACTCCAAAGAAGACATGGTTTTTCATGGTTTTGATCATACATGATATTTGGATTGTTTGACTGCATGATATGGTATACTAATATGTTTATGTTATTTTCATAATCATATTATTACTGGTGTGATCATATGAAAACCTTACTGGGCTATAAAGCTCACAATCCCTATTTTCTTTATTCTCAGAGTTGTGCAGATATTCGGGCTTGGTGATGAATTATATTTTTTTGAGATAAGTGATTCTTGTGTACCTAGGCCTTGCATGATCTCTAGGATAAAACCTAGGATTTGTGCGGCCGGTCGCGAAGCCAATTCCGGTGCTGGATTTGGGGCGTGACATCTAAAGTGACCAGCTGGTGGGTCTTGATGGTGCGAAGTCAATTATCAGGGTTCAGCGCTAATAGATTGGCATGCCACCTCCTGTTTGGAAAAAAGAATACAAATGTTCTTCTTGAATAATTTGTTACGTAGCATGCAACAAGTACTTGTGAATCCATTTCATGAAATATGTACTGTATGTTTATTATCCTATCCTATTACAACTTTCGATAGTAAAAAATATTTTAAATAATAAAATAAATTTATATCCAAGAAGTTGATTTTTCTTGTCTATTTGTTGGATGGATATGATCCCACTATTTATAAAATATTTGGTATTAGTTTCTATTTTCTTGCCAGAATATTTCATTATGAGCAGCATGAATTATAAGCTACAGAATACACCAGGCTAATTCATAGGGGAGGAAATAATTAATTGATGACACCAATCCTATTCTCTTCAAAAGAAAAAGAGAAAAGAGAACATACTGTTGTATTGTAGCGTTTAGGGATTTTTGGAATAACCTCCATACCCCCGTGAGAGGGTGTACCACTGGATTTATTAGAAAAGGCATAGGATATACAAGGAATGTTACAGGCCAATAAGATCCCAAAACATACGGGATCCATATCAGGGATCACACCAATACCCCCCCTCAAGATGGGGCAAAGATATTGATAAGTCCCATCTTGGTGCAAATAGATGTAAAATGACTTAAACTTAATCCCTTGGTTAGAGCATCAGCTAGTTGATTTGAAGATCGAACATGCAAGATCTGAAGGATCCCGGAGATGAGCTTTTCCCTGATAAAATGTCGATCAATTTCAATGTGTTTCGTTCTATCATGCTGAATAGGATTGTTTGCTATGTTAATGGCTGCCTGATTGTCACAAAAGAGTAGTAATGAAGTATCACGAAGTAATTGAAGTTCTGTTAACAAGGTTTTTAGCCATAGTACTTCGCAAACTCAAAGTGCCATTGCTCTATATTCAGCTTCAACAATTGAGCGAGCCACCACTTCTTGTTTCTTGCTATGCCATGTAACAAGATTTCCTCCCACAAATGTGTAATAACCAGAGGTCAAGCGTCTATTATCTATGGACCCAGCCCAGTCAGCATCTGTATATCCTTCAATATGAAGGTGTCCAGGTCGTGAATATAATAGCCCTCTTCTAGGATAATTCTTCAAGTATCGAAAAATTCTATATACTGCTTCCATATGATTTGAGCAAGGATCATGCATATATTGGCTAACCATACTTACAGAAAAGGCAATATCAGGTCTGGTATGGGATAAATAAATCAACCTTCCTACCAATCTCTAATAACGATCCTTATCTACTGGAGTGCCAGAGTTAGCTATAAGTCTATGATTCTGATCAATGGGTGTAGCTACAGGTCAACATCCGAGCATTCCAGTTTCAATCAAAAGATCTAAAACATACTTTCTTTGGAAAAAATAAATTCCCTTAGAAGAATATGCTACTTCAATTTCGAGAAAGTACCTTAGTTTACCCAGGTCCTTGACCTCAAATGTTTGTGCTAATTGAGACTTCAGACATGCTATCTCCTTTATGTCATTACCAGTAATCACAATATCATCAACATAGACAATAAGAAGTGTAATTCGTCCATAGGATTGCTTGAAGAAGAGCGTGTGATCAGCATTACTTTGACGATAGCCTGTTGACATGACTGCCTGCCTAAATCGGTCAAACCAAGCTCATGGAGATTGCTTTAGCCCATACAAAGATCGTTTCAATCTACAAATTTTTCCAACTGTTTGAGCCGTGGCAAAGCCGGGTGGAATCTGCATATACACCTCCTCCTAAAGTTCTCCACGTAGAAATGCATTTTTTACATCTAGTTGATATAAATTCCAACCGAAGTTGGCTGCACATGAGATAATGGTTCTAACAGTATTCATCTTTGCCACAGGAGCAAAGGTCTCATCATATTTGATCCCATAAGTCTGTGTAAAGCCTCTAGCTACCAATCTTGCCTTGTAGTGTTCAACAGTTCCCTCTGGAGTCTGCTTTACATTAAAGATCCACTTACAACTAACCGGCTATTTTTCGGCTGGTAGAGATACAAGATCCCATGTCTTGTTCTTTTCCAGAGCTCTTATTTCTTCTAACATATCTTCTTTCCACCGAGGATCCTTTTTTGCTATCTTGCAGTTATTAGGTATAGACATAGAATGCAATGAGGCTATAAAACTATTATATGAGGGGGACAAATAAGAATAAGATACAAAGTTAGCGATATCATGCCTATACCGTATAGGATGACTAGCATGACAAGGAGCTTTTCGTAAAGCAATAGGTAACTCAGAAGGAGAATCAACAGAGGGGTCAGAAATATTACAACTTGTCTCATATGGAGGCAAGGATAAAGAAGACGAAGCTGAAATAGGGGATGAGGACTGAGATTCTGGACAATGCACGTAGGGCTGTTCTTGAGTTGGAGTGATAGGATATTTTGGAATGTCATCATCATCATCCCTCTGGTTATCATTAGGAGCATTGAGCTCAAGATTATCCCTCTGATTAAAATCAAGAACATCAGGGATAGAAACATCCAATATGGTCTCCCCCTCTCGACCGACACAAGGAACACCTGAGTTGGAAGAGGAATTAAGTAAGGAAGAAAAATTGGAAGAGCCACCATAAAAAGGTTTGAATTCTCGAAAAGTAACATTCATACTGATTAAGAGCTTCCGTTTAGAAGGACACCAGCACTTGTAGCCCTTTTTGGTTGGAGAGTATCCGACGAAAATATACTTCAGAGTTCAAGGATCAAGTTTATCCATAGATGGTTGATGATTCTGCACGAAACAAACATAATCAAATACATGAGGAGGTACAATATAAGAGGTCACCCCGGTGAGATATTCAATAGGGGTTTTATATCCTAACACCCGAAGTGGCATTCGATTGATTAAGTAAGCTGCTGTAAGAATAGCTTCATTCCATAAAAACTTTGGCACATTCATAGTAAACATTAAACACCTAGTCACACCCAATAAATGTCTATTCTTACATTCAGCAACTCCATTCTGAGACGGGGTGTTAACACAAGTAGTCTGATGAATAATACCATGAGATGATAAATACTCACCAAACTCCTTATTCACATATTCAGTTCCATTATCCGAGCGAAGAATTTTCAAAGTAGTAGCATACTAAGTAAAGACCATCTTATGAAAATCCTTGAAGCAAGAAAAAACTTTATTTTTATTCTTCATTAGGTAAACCCATGTTGTTCTACTATAACAATCAATAAAGGTCACAAACCACTTATGACTAGAGATAGAAGTTATTCCACATGGGTGCTATACATCAGAATGAACAAGTTGAAAAGGTACAGAACTCCTACTGCTTAAAACTGGATAAATACTACATATGTGTTTAGCAAACTCACACGCATCACAAACCAAGAGGTGTTTGTCAATGTTACTGAACTCAGAGGGGTAATTCTGTGCCATAAGAGTGAAAGGAAGATGACCAAGCCTGTAATGAAGTAGTAATAATTCAGACTTCCGTGACTCAGATGCAGCAGCCATGTATCCAGTTTTTGAACGGCCATCTTCAAGAACATACAGCCCATCATGCATTATTCCAATCCCAAGTCTCTTCCCTATTCGAGCTTCCTGAATGACACAGTTATGCTCATTGAAAGTTACAGAACATTTAAGATCATGAGTAATTGAACTAATAGATAGAAGGTTAACAGGAAATGTTGGAATATGCAAAATAGACTGAAGAGTTAAACTCGATGTACAGTGAATAGATCCTTGCCCAGAGATTCTAGAAACTGAGCCATCAGCTAAGTGCACAGACTTATTGATTATACTAGGAGAGTAAGAGATGAAATTATTAGATGATCCAGTCATATGACTGGATGCACCAGAATCTATAATCTAAGAATTATTATGAGAACTAATGCAACTAAATGCCATACCTTGTATGTCGGACTTATATGAGCAAAGTTACCATTATGACTTGAAGAAGCAATATTTTTAGAATAAACAGTATTGGCTGAAGCTTCAAGATTGGATCTGAATTGATGAAGGGCCTGTAACTCATCTGCAGTAATAGTGACCATATGAGTAGCAGTATCTCCAAGTGCAGCAATAGTAACTATGTGGCTAGAGGTATCCCCAGGCATAGTAGTTTGATATGCAAAAACATTGCCGCGAGCACCACGACCTCCTCTCCCTCCACTACAAGCACCTCCTCAACCTCCTGGAGTCTTACTACGAAGCTCAGGGCAGTAGGGTCTAATATGACCAGGCTGATGACAATGGTGACAAATCTTGTCATGCATGGAGGTGGAAACATGAGTAGCACATGAAGATGATGGCTGTGAGGATTGGACAGAACCAACAGATAGGGCAGATCGAGATGGAGCTCCAAAAGTTGAAGACATGGTCTGTAGTCGTGTTTCTTCACTAGCAATAGAAGAAATAGCCTCATTCAGAGTTGGCCACTCTTTGGCTGCAAGTATGGTGGCTCGTCGGTGTTCAAATTCAGGATTTAAGCCATGAAGAAAATCAACAATTTTTCACCTATCAATCAATTTCTGTACAGCCTTAGCATCCTCAGAACAAGCTAAAGAGAGAGGATAAAAAAAGTCTAGGTCAGACCATAGCCTTTTAATCTCAGATACATATATACTCAACAATAGACATACTTCCTTGTTTCAGATCCTTAAGCTCACATTGTATCTTATGAGCTTGCATGGTATTCCCTTGTTGAGAATACATTATTGCCAAAGCAGTCTAGATTTCATATGCACTTGCTAACTTCTCCTCGATCTTAGCCACTTGTGGAGTTATAGAGCCTAACAACCAAGCTGATACCAAGGAATTATTATTCTTCCATCTCTTTGCATTAGTTCCTATTCCATCAGGTTTTTTCAACTCATCTGTAATAAACCCTTCAAGATCTCTCGACTCCAAGATGAGACGATCATGACGAGACAAACTCAGATAATTTTCTGGTCCATCTAGTTTAACATTGATGGTTTGAAGAGTAGAACTAAAATTGTCTCCTCCAAAATTACCAATATCTCTATTTATAAGTCTATTTAAGAAGACCTCAAGGTCACTCAAGGTCAATACTGTTGGATTCATCATACCAAAGAGAATACTGATTCTAGAGGCAATTATAATAACTCAAGATCAAGAAGGGAAAGGAAGAATCTTACTTGAGATAATACTTAAATATTTCATCAGCATCTAATATTCAAGACCCAATCATATTGTCCAATCCCAACTTCTTGTACCACCGAATTCCTCTCCTTCATGCTACTCATCAACTTCTTGTACTGAGCCCACAGGCCACAAGCCCAACTATTCTATTATATTTGCCACTGTCTCTAGCCAGGAAACCGATTACTCATAACAAGATAATTAATTGCTCATGAGAAGACAATTCTTGAGCCCAGCTCCAGTGATGCCAACCCTTCGTGGAAAATCACATCAGCCTTGGACCAAATGCCACTCCCCTTTTTCCTCTATTGCCTAGTAGAAGAAAAAAAAAATTCAGCTTTCTTTACCTTGCCACGCTGAGGCCGAATGCCAAGGGGATCCGCAAGGACCATGGACGGGGCGGCATTTCAGGGGCTCATTGGGTCCGATCCGGCGGCAACAACAACAGCGGCAACGGCAGCAGCAACAATGGAAACAGGTGCTGGGTCCGATCCGATGACAACGACGGTAGCGGCAACGGCAACGGCAATTAGCAACATTAAGTCTAATGATAATATGGCAAGACTGAAGTTGCCCTAGATCAGCCACGATACAGTGCATTGAAACAAGTAGAGGAACTTTGGGACATTTTCTAAAAAGGCACATATCACTTCAATCAATATCATAATGCTTCATTGCAGATCATACACATGTTGTAAATTACTATAAACTATTTTTCAGAGAAGAATGAATATATATGATAGACTATAATTGTCATGTTTAACAGGAAAGCTAGAACCACCCATAAAATACTATTGTCACATAGCTCCAATAAACTTGAAGTTGCATCACGTTTAATCTTTGAAGAAGTGGTATCATTGACTTTTTCCCATGAAAGGGGAAAAAAACCAGATGACAAAATATGACACCCCTTTACAGTAACCACAATTTTTCAGAAGCTACTTTGATGCACCTATAGTTATAGCCTTTTATTCATATACTAGAAGATTGAATATTGCATAGCAGTAATAACAATATAATCAAGGTAAGAAGAACTGGTACTGACATGCATGCTGGTTGGTGACAGGTATAATACGATACCAGTCAATACATACCGAACCACAGTGTTGCTGCCCGTCATGGTCTCCTTGTTGCAGAAGTCCCTATCCAGGGAGGATCGAGGCTCAAATCAAAAGGATCGAGGCTATTGTCTAGTCCCAAGTGCCTTAGAAACCCTAGAATTCTGCTAGAACGAGTGATTAGGGCTCGACTTTGGAGGATTGGGGTGGGAAATACAAAGGATCCGATGAAGGAGAGAGGGAGGAGATCATATTTAGGGAAGAGTATGGTGGGAGATTGGAGAGGGAGGGACGGAGAAAGAAGGGGAAGAGATAGAGGGGGGACTAGAGAAGAAGGTAGGAGGGGGAAGGGGGAAGTGAGGGCTTTGAAGCATCTGCAGGGCGAGGACTTATCATTTTGAAAAGAGGCCCTACATCATGCCGATAGCCAACCAGTTCAATTTGGTATGTCCCGAACCAGCCCGTTCAGCATGATTAGCTAGACCTTGATACCTATAGCTATTAACTTGGATATACAAAAGCATGTAGTTATATCAACCAATGCCCAAAATTATAACATTTATTAACATGTAAATATGAACATGAATGATAAAACATGTTCCATCAGTCAGAGTTGGTAGTTTTCCCAAGACAAGCTGTCTTTATTAAAATGTGTATTCTTACATTAACTCAAATCCATTTGGTCACTACACCTCTTCACTAGAATAGTCATTGTCCTACAATAACAATCCTACATCTCAAAAATAATTTTCTCCTTGATCCTCCATTAATATCACACATACTCTTTAGAAAATGTACCTCTTATTTTATCAACCTAGCTGAGATCCACCTGAACATTCTCATGTTTAATACACTTTTCTTATGCTTATAAGATCTCTGTACTGACCAACAATATTATTATCCATAAGGCAAAGGTCATCATATATTTATCTACAACATGCCATAATAAGTATTCAATGGTCACATGATAATTAAAACTTTCTCCAGGACAATATAGATTATGAAACACTTCTTTCTCGAAGTTAAAAGGCAAAAAATAATCATAAGGGTTGTTAGAACATATAGTTCCAAAATAGCAAGCAAAAATCACCTTTGCATAAACCAGACAATACCAATGGCATTAGTGACCAAGTGTCTCATAGAATAAGAGCCATCAAATGAACGAGTTGTTCATGAGCAACTCGCATTCAGCATGTGCAAACCTTGTCGTAAAATATGAACATGCAATATAAATATACTTTTTTATTACTAATACAACTTATTTTATATTTTTAATAATTTTATAATGGCATACATTATAAATATAATTTATCTCATACCTTAGTTATGAGTCATTAAGGATATTTTATTTCTCCACCCTTAGATATTTGGATGTAAAAATAAAGGCCGACTTTTTTAAAAGCATCTATAAATCTTTCCCGTTCTTTCCATTTCCCACTTCTACCCACCAGCATGGGCCTTGACCCCAACCACCAAATCATCTCTCTCTCTTTCTCTCCCTCCCTCACTCCCCCCTCGCAAAAAATTGATGCAAACAAAAAAAAAGTTTTACTGTGATCATCCATGTGACCACTTCTGCCCAAGCCAACACTCCTACTCTAATCATAACCTCCTCTATGATATTGCTATAGAAAGGAAGCAAGTCAGCTAAGATTATGCTAGCATGAGATATAAACAACCTGAGCTTGACCTTAGCATAACCACATTGTAAAGAGCTTGTGTGGAGGTTTAGCCAGGCCTAGCTTCATTGAGATCAGCATGTTTAGTCAAACATAGATGATGTTGCTTTTAAATCACTCACAAAAAGCAACAGTTAAGATGCTAACCAGACCATTGAAAATTCAAATCCCTCTTCACATTGTGATGGCAAAATTTTGTTTTTTGTTGAAATTATTGTGGAAAATAAATGGCTTATTTGGAAGATTAATAAATGAAAATAGACTTTTGAAAATTCAGATACCTCTTCACACTATTGCACAATTTTGTTTTTTATTGGAAATGATTATAAAAAAGAAATGGCTTACTTGAAATATTGATGAATGAACCAATAACCAAATTTTGCAACACAAGGGTTAAAAGTGTCAAATAGTGATTTTTAAAAGGCTTAAAACTAGTGCTTACCAAGCATACCCAAATTGGATGATTCGAGCCACATTGACATCTTCGATGAGGTGCTTTGGTAGGGAATGCTAGAATTCCAATGATCATGTTGCATTATGGGGCTTGATCATGATCTCTACGCCAGTGCAAAATCGGTCAAATCTGGTGTCATCCCTGCCACTGTCTTCTCGCTAGTTGCCACCTCCTCGGCTACTCACACCTCATGTTGTCCCAACCTCCCTCCTCACGTCATCCCACCCTCTTTGTCACCTCCTCGCATCCCGGTCACCTCCTAACTCTCTAGACCTGGCTGCCTTCTTGCCGCCTTCTCGCCTCCCTACCTTTTCCTCGTCCAAGGAAGTCAAAGACCTAACCTGGAAGCCCAAAGCCCAAGATGGAATGTGCTTGGACCTGAGAAGTAGGCCTGAAGTTCAAGCTAGGCTTAGGCCTAGCATAGTTGATGTCGAACCAAAACAGAAGGAAGAAGAAACTACTGACAAGAAATCAGAGAAGATAGGCAAAATTGTCCAATGATATCTTATAAGCCTGTATTTATAGGCTTGCAACATGCCTTAACAAAATAACATATCCAAAATAAATACAGAATCTTGTAAATAAGGACATCCTAATCAAAACAAATTAATAATTTAAGAAAATCCTAATCAAATCAAATCAGCAATTCAAGAAAATTCTAATCAAATCAAATCAGCAATTTAAGAAAATCCTAATCAAATTAGTATTTGCATCCACATCTAGCAAAAACATGTAATGCATGTGGTTTAGGATTTCCATCACCCCAATCAAGATTCATTATGCTGGTACCTATGGTGGGACTTATTGGCCAGCAGCATGATTCAATATGCTCCAGTGCCATTTTATGCTAGGCCTATACTGACATGAAAAAGAGAGCAGCAACGAGGGAGAATGGAAGAGTGGGAAAGAGAGAGAAAAAAAGCGAGGGAGGGAAAGGGATGCCGCCGAAAGGTCAGGGAGGCTACTGGATAAATTGGAGGCCACCAAAGGGCACGAAAGCTCAAAGGAGGGGCTCCATCCTTCGAATAATCGAAACAGGGGCCCAATGACCCTCTTTTTTATTTTAGGATTTTTAAGTGAAGTCGGAAACCCTACAATCGACTTCACTTAAAAATCATAAAAAAATTGAAGTCAACAATGTTGTTGCAGACCTCAATTAAAAATAGTAAAATAAAAGTTAAAGAAAAAGAGGCCATTGATCCCTTATTTCAATCAGCCAAAGGGCAAAGCCCCTCCTTCGACCCCTCAGACCCTCTGGCAACCCACGACAACCCTCCCTCCCTCCCTCCACCCCCCTCCTCTTTTCCTCTCTTTCCTTCTCCCTCTCCCTCTCAGTCATTTTTTTGTTTTGAATGCTGGAACCGTCCTAATCCAACACTGGCATGGCTCAGAGCTCCTAAACTTGGCAGTTGAGGAGAGTTCCACATTCCTTAGCCTTGATATTGTTCAAAGTACCCAATTAAGATTTTATGGATGTTCAAATACTATATTCTCTTAGAATACATGATCAAACATGCTAATAAATATTTTTTTAAAAAAAATCATTAAATTTTAAAATCTTCAAGCTTTTCCTTCGATATCACCTTAAAAGACTCATACATCACCAATCCATGATGACTCCTTCAAAATAAATGAAATTTTTTAAAAAATATTGAATTGGTAAGACAATATATTTGTCATCAAGCATTTTCATTGTTTTCAATAATATTTCCATTAATCCTCAAAGAACTATAATAGAATTAGCAAAAATAATATCATTACACGAAAGCATGGAATTCAAATAAGCTAGGATATGAGTGTAACAATCCATCAGAAAAACAAATAGTCAGAGATCTGTAATTATTTGGAGCATTCAAGTCCAGCAATTTCGTATTTAATGATACATCAGTAGATGCTCAAAGTTGTAATACTATTCTTGCACATCAATCTAGGCACACAATGCATATAGATAGATCATTATGATTTACAGCTATCCTAAGTCTTCAAATAATTGTTACTAAAATAGTGTATGCCGGGAAATAAAAAGAAAAGGAAAGAAAGAAAGGGTCGAAGAAGGAAAGGAAATAAATCATGGAAGTGTAAAAGAATGAAAGGAAGTGTAGAAGAAGAAAAGGAGAGAAAGAACTGAAGGGTAGAAGAAGAAAAGGAAAGAATGAAAGGGAGAAGAGAAAGAAGAAAGTTAGGAAGGAAGAATGGAAACAAGAAAGAAGAAATAGGAAAGAACGGAAGGAAGGGAGGAATAAAAGAAGGAAGAAAGGAAAGAGAAACCAGTTGATTCCACTCGGTTCATGCCAATCGGTCTAGTTTTGGCCCTTTATCAAGCCAAACCCCCAAACTAACCCAATATGGCATTAGTTCAGGCTAGTAAACCCCAAACCGTTGGTTAGACATACCCTAAGCCTACTTAAAATTGCCACTAGCCAGTTCCTTCACCTAAGTCCATGCCCACTATCAATCTAGCTTTCTTAAACTATAGTTAGAACCAGAGATATGAAATCTATATGCATTCTAACTCCTAAGACTCACTAAGGAAATTCTTACACCCTGAGACTCGAGGCATATGTAGCTGAATTTTTCATATTTGCACAATCATAGGACAACCTACAAGATCAGCCATAATTTAATAATATCAGATATATTTCTTTCAGTCTCATATAAATTGTATGTGAACACAAATTGGAATGTTTGATGCATTTTCCTATCTGGTCAAATTTATGAGCAAAATCAGTCCAAACAGAAAACCTTTATGTTTCATGGTTTATTAGAAAGTTATCTTACAATTTTTTCAATCCATAGAAAAGCAACAAAAAATTGATGAAACCAGAGTTTTATGAGTGTTCTATGACTCTTTGAAGAGGGAAAGCTCTAAACAGTATAATTAAAACTTGTGTTGCATTTTGTTAACATATGTATGTGCATGTGTGCGCATGCACGCATACATTTATCTACACATATACATACGTGGCCACATTTCAATGGATCTATATAGATTTGGTCAAGTTTAAATTGGACAATGGAAGTCCACATCGATTCCAAGCCATTAGATATGATCTACTATCTCTAAAATGCTTATACATATTAAAAAAAATATAGAAGCCCTTAACCCATGAATTATAAAGTCAAAAATGGGACAAATTAAATAATATGAAACAATACATGTTTTTTTCCTGAAAAGTAAGTAAATTTTTGCCTTCATCTTATCCCAAGTCTGCATTTTCTCATTTCCCATGCTGAACTAAAAACTATTGTAAAGCAACACTGAAAAATGAGTTCTCATCATAACAAAACTTACATTCTCAGATTTTGTAACTCCAACCCCGAAACCATTCACCACCTTTCCACGTTAACCATAGACTTTTCTCCAATCATGATGCTCCAAAAAGTCTTTTTAGTTCAAAAATACTCATTATTCATAATATGACACGACTCTTAGAGGTTCCAATATGTCAGGCATAAAGAAACTCATGAACCCAAAGTCTCTTAGGAAAATCGTGGGGGATTTATTCAAGAATTCGATTCGACATGCATTAGAAGACCAAAAAGCAATCATAACCATTATGCAATCCTATTTAACATCGAATCAAACAAAGATGAAGGAAAGGAGGGCAAAAAATGGTAACCCCAAGTACAGTCACTACAGTAAAAAGGATAAACAGCGACCCTTTTCTCCCGACGCTTCTGGGAAGCGTCGGGAAGACCCAGGAATCCAACGACACTTTTGGAAAGCGTCGGCATACTGCGAAACCCGTCGATGCTTTTAAGCATCGATAATTACCGGACCTTTACCGACGCTTATAAGCATCGCCATCCTGGAATCTACCAACATTTTTGAAAAGCATCGGCATCTGAAAGGGATATGCCCTACAAGCCAATCTATGTTCTATCTCCCAAACCATTGTAATTAACAATTTTCTAAATAAAGGCATTATTTTTCCATCATACGCTGTGTTTATACTATATGATGAACCCCATAGATTAGGGCTATGATTTTAGGGTTATGATGAGATCATACCAGTGAGACCTAAAATCTTAAAACCTTAATCTAAAGTATTCCTAGTCAAAGGAACCCTGAGTAGGGGATCAGGGTTTTCCGGTAAGACTAGCACATCCCATGTATACTGGAAAGGGTGACTGCTCTCACAGTCACTTGTGTATGACACTAATACTGGGATGTGGGTGCTCATTGGAGAATGAGTTCACTGATATGATCCAACTTGAGAACATCTAATGGAGTCTTAGCTACATGTCAATAGAAGGTTCTCATAGTGGGAGTAGTACAAGTAATCTTTTGACCTGAGACTGCCATAAGTACCTTATGTACATGAACCCATTCTTTGGTCCAATCCTAATCATGACACTGAGCCATGCACAGGATTGATACTGGGAATGGTGAATTGGATATGAAGGTAATGAGTAGGTCAACAAGGAATCGATAACTCTTAGTAAGAGGAGATTGCATCTAGCTAGTCAACAATCGGATGATGATTCAGGGAATCTTTGATCAAAGTAAAGATATTAGAAATAGTTTCTAATATCAAGATAATCGAATCATCATTATAAGATTGAGCTAGAAATAAATATAATATTGGATTTGACATATATCCATATCCATAGTTATATTTTGGGTGCAGGCTGATCGAAAGATTTAATTGTACGGTAACTCTCTACTGAAGGGTAATTTTGGTATTTCACCAGAATTTCCATATCTTCCGGGTAGACATGATACGTTGCTAGACATCAATCTTGTCTTGTGGGTTGATCAAGTTCAAAGATCACTTGTTAGGAAGAGTCCTAATTGATCGAATCGGGTAAGCCCGGTTTGACCTAAATCGATTAGAAAGAGTTCTAATCAAATTAGGTCAACTTGTATTCGAACCCACTGCTGGCTAAATGTGGAATCCAATAGGTCACACACTTAAGAGGATTGATCAAGAGTTTAATTTGGAATTAAATTATCTTTGCAGGATAACACTCTAGCAGGTGTTGCAAACCCTAACTTCTATTCGAATCGGATTCGAATTAGGGTTCCGGATTGGTTCAAATTGGGTTCTAATTGGACCTAATTAGACCCTAATTGAGAAAATAGGAATATGGCTAACCCTATTGGCTAGCCATATAGCTTGGCTAGCCTCCCCACCCACCCCCTTTGTTTTTCCATGCCAAATGCCAAGAGTCCATGCGCTTATGGACTCTTGGCGCGCCATTAGGAAGTGTCCATGGCGCATGGACTCTTGGCGCGCCCCAAATATTTCTCCGATGATTTTATTTGGGACGGCCTCCTTGCTTACTCATTAGCGCCTCAAACACCTTCATTTGGATGGGAATCCAATGGCTAGAAGTCTTTTAAGAAAGACAAAAGTCGCTATTTCCTCCCGGGCGCGCAAAATAACATCTCTTCGGAGATGAAAAGTCGCGACCCCTTTCCTTTTTAAACACCGCGATTTTTCCTTTAAGAAAAGCTGTGGGATTTAATCTGGAAGTCCGTGAGATGGGAGGATGGGGCGTGAGAAATTGAGAAGGGCATGAGAAAGTGATTACGGAGAGGTGTGTTGGCGCCTATCTGATTTCTATTTAAAGGGTCGGGAAAGTCAAAACAGAGTTAATTTTTTTCTTTCTTCCTCTCCTGAAGACTCTTTTATTTTTCTTGCTCTTACATTGTTTCCTTTACAGAGTAAACCTCTGTCGAAACTCTGCTACTGAACAAGAATAAAAGTAAAAGTCTCTGACGGTAAAGGAAAGAAACGAGTTCCTATTTGTTCCTTTCTTTCTTACATTAAGACATCATTGTCTTAATTTCTCCTCCAATTTAAGACAAGCCTATGTCCTCTTAGGACAAGGTCTTTTCTTCAAGACAAGGGTGTCTAAAGGGCCAAGGTCTTAGTGGAAGGAGGAGAAGGGGTCAAAGAAAGGGAAGCAAGGTTTTGTGTGGAGGAATTCAAGCCATAAGTCCAAGCAATTGAGTTCTAGGAAGAAGAACTCAATAGAAGGAACCTTTGAAAAGAAGATAGAGTTGTCATGATCACTGCTCTGTGTGGATCACCATCGGAGGGCGGACACTTGGACGCCTGGTGAATTCAATCAGCCCCTTCAACATCAACTTTGTTGGAATTAGCGATTACAGGTTGGTACTCTAATTCTAACAATGTATGTTTAAATGTTCAATATATGTTTTAATCCTGAATAAGGAGATCTTGGCTAAGGGATTATGGTGCAAATTTCATCATTTTTGAAATTACACTTTCGCTGCGGTGCACCGGAATCCCCAACAGTGGTATCAGAGCCATCCTTATTACAGTTAAAATATATGAAAATTATTTATATGCATTTTTGTTGTAGTATCGCAATTAGGGTTTTAAACCCTTGAATGCTGATACACTTAGCATAATTTAAGGGATGCATATATGATAATTAATATTTTGATGTATGCCACTAGTTAGGGTTTTTCACTCAAACCCTAATTATTATAGAGATATGATTAGTTTTGAAGTCATCATACTGAAATAAGGTTGCCCTGGCATAATGGTGGATCCATCATGTGGTAAATGGTTGTCCTAGTATGATGACACACTTAGCACATATATGTTTATCAGAGTGATATAATTGTGATATGTTTTATAAGAATGTGCTGGCAATTTTATAAAGCCCTCTTCTTAAAATTATATTAAGTCATAGTATATTTAACTAATAAGCATCACTAGTCATGATGAACAATTGATCATTCGGTGTCTAGAAAGGTGGTTCTGGGAAGGTAAAGAGAATCGTGGTTTTTAATTGGTTCCGTTGACTGACCTGGCCAATTTTTATTGGTGTCTAGGAAAGCAACGGGGGGACTCCCACATCTCTTCCACTTGCCTGGCCGATTTGATTATATTTAAATCTTGACTTAAATGCTTAGTGTTAAAAAATGCTATATGTTGGCCTTCCTTCATGCTGGATCATTACTGTGTTATGAACCACATTAGGTTTGTTGTGTTATCTGCAAGACCTAATAGGGTGATTGACATAATATTGGTCTAGTGCAAAAATATGCTTACAGTATATTCAGTATAATGCCTTGTTGTGTTATCTGCAAGGGCATTATATTTGAATACTGACTGTATAGAAATGAAAGGGTCTTGACTTAACTAGAACATTATGGTTTGTTGTGTTTTCTGCAAGACTTATAATCTTCTAGAGGCCAAGTTATTTTTGAGAATTATATGAGATATAATTGGAAGAGTTTCCTACCTTTGAGCTTATAAAAGATTTGTTGTGTTATCTGCAAGATCTTTTATAAATTATAAGGATCTCGATCTCACTAAGAAAATCGATCAGGGTTCTTCTCGATTATCATAGTGAGGGCTATGATTTTTGATAAAATAGTGGGAGACATAATTAAATTGAAGACCTAATTTAATTATGTAAGTCATTTCATGGTTGTTTGCTTATGTATTGTTCTTTATAAAATGTAGATAAATGGCATCTTCATTATCACTGAGAAGCATCTTAGATACCAACAAATTGACTGGTCCAAACTATGTGGACTGGTTGAGAAACTTAAAGATTGTACTGAGTTCAGAAAAACTTTCTTATATTCTTGATACCCCTAGTCTTAATCCACTAGGGGATGATGCCACACAGGAAGATATGGCCACATACAAAATGTGGCAGAATGACTCCCTCACTGTCAAGTGTATCATACTGGCCTCTATGACCAATGAGTTACAGAGGCAGCATGAAATCATGGATACTCAATCCATAATGCTCAATTTAAAGGAGCTTTATGGAGAACAAAGCAGAACTGCTAGATACGAAATATCTAAGCAGTTATTCCGTGCTAGGATGACAGAGGGTACATCCGTTCAGGATCATGTCCTGAAGGTAATTGACTTAATCACCAGATTGGGTCAATTAGGATTTATTATGGATGGGGAGCTGAATCAGGATTTAATCCTGCAATCACTCTCGGAGTCATTTTCTCAGTTTGTCTTAAATTATCACATGAACAAACTGAACACTTCTTTGCCTGAGCTGTTAAATATGTTAAAAATAGCAGAGAGCCACGTTAAGAGAAAAAAGGCTCCACTTCTTCTTGTTGATAAGACCAATAAGAAGAAATCGGGCAAAAAGGATTTTAGTAGGAGGCTAAACCCTAAGGGTGGCATCAATAAGAACAAGAAAGGAAAGAAGGCCTCAAAACAGTCAACCTGTTTCTTTTGCGGCAAAGCGGGACACTGGAAAAGGAATTGCAAGGCTTACCTTGCAATTGTGAAGCCTGGTGTGGCAGAGCACCCAAAGGTATGTATGAGATACATACTATATTGACATTAAATTCGTCTATATCAAATACTTGGGTATTGGATATCGCTTGTGGTTACCATATATGCAAATCTTTGCAGGACCTCCACAAGCTTAAAGTATTGAAGGAAGGTGACTTCAATCTCTACGGTGCTGGTGGTGATATCATCCAAGCAAAAGCTGTAGGGACCTATATTCTGAAGTTGCCTTCAGGGAAGATCTTGGAGTTAGAAAATTGTTACTATATGCCAAAGATTATTAGGAACATTATATCTATTCCTTTGTTATTAAAACAAGGATATGTAATGGATGTAACGAGCACTGGTTACTCGATAATGTTATCTAATAAAATTATTTGTTCTGGCATTTTTAGCGATGGGCTCTTAACTCTTTCTTCCAATGATAGTATTTTTCATGTCAATACTAAAAGGAAAAGAAAAGACTTTAATGATACTTTACTTTGGCATCATAGACTTGGTCATGTTAATGAGTCTAGGATTAGCAAGTTATACAAGGAAAAATTCCTTGATCCTTATGAGTATGAATCATTAGGAACTTGCGAATCATGTCTCATGGGTAAGATGACAAAAACTCCATTCACTGGACATGGGGAAAGGTCAACTGAGTTATTAGGACTTATACATACTGATGTATGTGGTCCAATGACAACTCAGGCCAGAGGAGGATACTCATATTTTATCACTTTTATAGATGATTTATCTAGGTTCGGATATGTGTATCTTATGAAACACAAATCTGAAGCCTTTGATAAATTTAAGGAGTATCAAAGTATGGTCGAAAAACAAACCGGGAAAAGTATTAAAGTTCTTCATTCTGATCGAGGAGGAGAATACTTATCCACGGAGTTTTTAGACTATCTTAAAGTTAATGGAATCCTTTCTGAATGGACCCCTCCTTATACACCACAGCTAAATGGTATAGCTGAAAGGAGGAATCGTACATTATTAGATATGGTACGATCCATGATGTGCTTCACAAATTTATCCATTTCCTTCTGGGGTCATGCCCTAGAAACTGCTGTTTACATTCTGAACAAGGTACCTTCTAAATCCATTGTTAGTACTCCATATGAAATTTGGAGTGGAAAGAAACCATATCTTAAATATTTCAAGGTATGGGGATGTCCAGCTTATGTTAAAAGAAATTTTGGACATAAGTTGGAACCTAGAGTGGATAAATGTCTATTTGTAGGATATCCTAAAAAGGTAGAGGATATCTATTCTACCATCCTACTGAACAAAAGATTTTTGTCAGCAGGCATGCCACTTTTCTAGAAAAAGAGTTCATTTTAGAAAAGGGCAATGGTAGAACTATTGAACTTGGAGAAGTACAAGAAATACAGATAGACAATTCTCAACCATTAGAACATATAGTTAGGACAGAACCAGAACACAAAACTCCTCCTCGAAGGTCTGATAGAGTGCCACGGGCACCTGAGAGGTATGGGTTTATTATTGAAAATAATGAAGCCCAAGTCATTCAAAATGATGAACCTTTGACCTATACGGAAGCTATCTTGAGTACTGACTCAGATAAATGGCAAGAAGCCATGGAATCCGAAGTAGACTCTATGTATGTAAACCAAGTATGGTCTTTGGTTGATGCACCAGAGGGTGTTAATCCTATTGGGTGTACATGGGTCTATAAGAAAAAGATTGGGGCTGATGGCCAAGTTGAAACCTATAAAGCCAAATTAGTGGCTAAAGGTTTTAGACAAAAATAGGGAATTGATTATGATGAAACATTTTCACCTGTTGCCATGCTGAAATCAATTTGGATTTTACTTGCTATAGCAGCATACCACGATTATGAGATATGGCGGATGGATGTAAAGACTGCAATCCTCAGTGGTTTCCTTGAGGAAAAAGTCTACATGTCACAGCCAGAAGGTTTTATTTCAAAGAATAAACCTAATCAAGTATGCAAGCTAAAAAAATTCATTTATGGATTAAAGCAACCTTCCAGGAGTTGGAACATCCGCTTTGATGAAACTATTAAAAAGTTTGGTTTTATCAAAAATGTGGATGAACCTTGTGTTTATAAGAAGACTAGTGGGAGTGCCATAGTCTTCTTGGTTCTGTATGTAGATGACATACTCCTCATTGGGAATGATATCCCAATGTTGCAATCAGTCAAGGTTTGGGTATCAAACCAGTTTTCCATGAAAGATTTGGGAGAAGCATCCTATATACTAGGTATTAAGATCTATAGAGATAGATCTAAGAGGATGCTAGGTTTATCCCAATCTAGGTACATTGACTTAGTGCTGAAAAGATTCAGCATGGAAGGAAGTAAAAGAGGTTATCTTCCTATGAGTCAAGGCATACATCTTTCTAAAAGGATGTCTCCTAAGACACCTGAAGAAAGAAATAGAATGAATTCTATACCCTATGCTTCGGCAATAGGGTCCATAATGTATGCCATGTTATGTACCAGGCCTGATGTGGCATATGCTTTAGGCATTGTCAGTAGGTTTCAGGCTGATCCAGGAGAGGATCATTGGAAAGCAGTTAAAAATATTCTTAAGTACCTAAGAAGGACTAAGGATATTTTTCTGGTTTATGGTGGTTCTAATCTTAAACTATAAGCTTATTCTGATTCTAGTTTTCAATCAGACCCTGATGATAGCAAATCCATTTCGAGATATGTTTTTACCCTAAATGGTGGAGCAGTGAGTTGGAAGAGTACCAAGCAGCAGACTGTAGCTGACTCAACCACAGAGGCAGAATACATAGCTGTTAGTGAAGCCGCCAAGGAAGCAGTCTGGATGAAGAAGTTCATCACAGAGTTGGGTGTTGTTCCTGAAATTGAAAACCCAGTGCCACTTTACTGTGACAACACTGGGGCTGTTGCTCAAGCTAAGGAACCAAGAGCTCATCATAAGTCCAAGCACATTCTGAGACGCTTCCATCTCGTCCGAGAAATAGTAGAGAGACAAGATGTCTACATAGATAGAGTTGATATAAAGAACAATATAGCAGACCCGTTCACTAAGGCTCTACCACAGCGAGATTTTGATCGCCACCTCGAATGTATGGGATTAAGATTTAAAGGCGATTGGCTTTAGTATAAGTGGGAGATTGAAAGGGATATGCCCTACAAGCCAATCTATGTTCTATCTCCCAAACCATTGTAATTAACAATTTTCTAAATAAAGGCATTATTTTTCCATCATACACTGTGTTTATACTATATGATGAACCCCATAGATTAGGGCTATGATTTTAGGGTTATGATGAGATCATACCAATGAGACCTAAAATCTTAAAACCTTAATCTAAAGTATTCCTAGTCAAAGGAACCCTGAGTAGGGGATCAGGGTTTTCCGGTAAGACTAGCACATCCCATGTATACTGGAAGGGTGACTGCTCTCACAGTCACTTGTGTATGACACTAATACTGGGATGTGGGTGCTCATTGGAGAATGAGTTCACTGATATGATCCAACTTGAGAACATCTAATGGAGTCTTAGCTACATGTCAATAGAAGGTTCTCATAGTGGGAGTAATACAAGTAATCTTTTGACCTAAGACTGCCATAAGTACCTTATGTACATGAACCCATTCTTTGGTCCAATCCTAATCGTGACACTGAGCCATGCACAGGATTGATACTGGGAATGGTGAATTGGATATGAAGGTAATGAGTAGGTCAACAAGGAATCAATCACTCTTAGTAAGAGGAGATTGCATCCAGCTAGTCAACAATCGGATGATGATTCAGGGAATCTTTGATCAAAGTAAAGATATTAGAAATGGTTTCTAATATCAAGATAATCGAATCATCATTATAAGATTGAGCTAGAAATAAATATAATATTGGATTTGACATATATCCATATCCATAGTTATATTTTGGGTGCAGGCTGATCGAAAGATTTAATTGTACGGTAACTCTCTACTGAAGGGTAATTTTGGTATTTCACCAGAATTTCCATATCTTCCGGGTAGACATGATACGTTGCTAGACATCAATCTTGTCTTGTGGGTTGATCAAGTTCAAAGATCACTTGTTAGGAAGAGTCCTAATTGATCGAATCGGGTAAGCCCGGTTTGACCTAAATCGATTAGAAAGAGTTTTAATCAAATTAGGTCAACTTGTATTCGAACCCACTGCTGGCTAGATGTGGAACCCAATGGGTCACACACTTAAGAGGATTGATCAAGAGTTTAATTTGGAATTAAATCATCTTTGCAGGATAACACTCTAGCAGGTGTTGCAAACCCTAACTTCTATTCGAATCGAATTCGAATTAGGGTTCCGTGTTGGTTCAAATTGGGTTCTAATTGGACCTAATTAGACCCTAATTGAGAAAATAAGAATATGGCTAACCCTATTGGCTAGCCATATATCTTGGCTAGCCTCCCCACCCGCCCCCTTTGTTTTTCCATGCCAAATGCCAAGAGTCCATGCGCTTATGGACTCTTGGCGCGCCATTAGGAAGAGTCCATGGCGCATGGACTCTTGGCGCGCCCCAAATATTTCTCCGATGATTTTATTTGGGGCGGCCTCCTTGCTTACTCATTAGCACCTCAAACACCTTCCTTTGGATGGTAATCCAACGGCTAGAAGTCTTTTAAGAAAGACAAAAGTCACTGTTTCCTCCCGGGCGCGCGAAATAACATCTCTTCGGAGATGAAAAGTCGCGACCCCTTTCCTTTTTAAACACCGCGGTTTTTCCTTTAAGAAAAGCCATGGGATTTAATCTGGAAAGCCGTGAGATGGGAGGATGGGGCGTGAGAAATTGAGAAGGGCGTGAGAAAGTGATTACGGAGAGGTGTGTAGGCGCCTATCTGATTTCTATTTAAAGGGTCGGGAAAGTCAGAACAGAGTTAATTTTTTTCATTCTTCCTCTCCTGAAGACTCTTTTATTTTTCTTGCTCTTGCATTGTTTCCTTTACAGAGTAAACCTCTGTCGAAACTCTGCTACTGAACAAGAATAAAAGTAAAAGTCTCCGACGGTAAAGGAAAGAAACGAGTTCCTATTTGTTCCTTTCTTTCTTACATTAAGACATCATTGTCTTAATTTCTCCTCCAATTTAAGACAAGCCTATGTCCTCTTAGGACAAGGTCTTTTCTTCAAGACAAGGGTGTCTAAAGGGCCAAGGTCTTAGTGGAAGAAGGAGAAGGGGTCAAAGAAAGGGAAGCAAGGTTTTGTGTGGAGGAATTCAAGCCATAAGTCAAAGCAATTGAGTTCTAGGAAGAAGAACTCAATAGAAGGAACCTTTGAAAAGAAGATAGAGTTGTCTTGATCACTGCTCTGTGTGGATCACCATCGGAGGGCGGACACTTGGATGCCTGGTGAATTCAATCAGCCCCTTCAACATCAACTTTGTTGGAATTAGCGATTACAGGTTGGTACTCTAATTCTAACAATGTATGTTTAAATGTTCAATATATGTTTTAATCCTGAATAAGGAGATCTTGGCTAAGGGATTATGGTGCAAATTTCATCATTTTTGAAATTACACTTTCGCTGTGGTGCATCGGAATCCCCAACAGCATCGTCCTCAACCCGCCGATGCTTTTAAGCGTCGGCAAAACCGAACTTTTACCGACGCTTAAAAGCATCGTTGGATTTGTTAAAGCATCGAAAAAACTCCATAACCCACAGCCGAGCCCTAGTTTCATTTTCAGTTGATTGGGCCGCCGCCCCAGCTCCCTCCTTTCTTCCTCCTCCCTCTCTCGGCCTCCTCCTTTTAGAGGTAAGGGGCACGGGGTGCTTCGGCAAAGCGAGCTCTTTTATCATCATCGGGGTGCTTCCAAGTTTCGTGCTCTTCTTCTGCTGTCGGGTAAATGATCAACCACACGTGGTTCAGATTCTTCCTTCTCTGTTCCTTAGATTTTTCCTTAGTTCATCCTCATAGCTCGTTTCTATTATAGATGTCCATCTATTTGTTAACGGTATTGTACAAATTTAATGTGATGGAGTTGTCAATTATTTTCTTTTATCATTTGTTTGATGTGGAATGATGGATTGAATACTTGGGATGGGTTTCATTTTGAATATCCGATTTCATATGGGAGATATTTCGATTGTCCAGTATGCTTCCCTTTTCCCAACATCTAATCCATTTTTATTTCTCCCAGGACTGTTTTAGAAAATTATTGCTTCTGTTTGTGTTGAAGGTGCTAATTTGTGCTGATGGGTTCACAACATCTAATCCATTTGATTGATCTGCTAATTCATCAATACATTTTCATTTTTCCATGATAACAGATATCATTGATTGTTGATTGAAATTGTTGAGTTAGAAGGATCTAAAGATTTTAAAACTAAACAACCAAACTGATCCTCAGCTGCTCTCTTCCAAGAGGATCTAAAGATTTGTTATTAAAAAAATTATAATAACTAATCTTAATAACAAATTAATTACAAGAAGAAACAGACTTGAGGTTGCATCGATCCTAATTAAGTAATATAGAAAATTATTAAAAGAGGATAAAGATAAAATAAATATTAAAAAAAAACTCTCAAGCTTGTTTGATTAAATCAGAAAATTAATTAAGGAAAGACTAATTATTTCCTGAATGTACTGTTTTGGTGGACCAATTTTTTAATATTATATAAAAAATATAATATGGAATTAGGTCCCATTTTTAATAAATGATTCAGCTAAAGAAGTCAGATTGATGAACCTTAATACAAAACCTTTTCTATATGGCTTAATATTAAAAAAAAAATTACAATCCATATTTCTTATTATTAATTAAAATAAGTGTCACCAGAAGCCAATGGGATTTATGAAATTTCAATAAGCAAGAGATGTTTAATTGCAACTTGGGCCAACAAATGAATAAGATCGATGGAGTGTAGCCCACAGGCTGGCCCACAATTGCAATAGACTTGTGACCAATGGGCCAACGTTGGCCCGCTATATGCCACTGCGCTACTTCAATTATTAGTTGCCAGTAAGCTTGGGATGGGATCAGTTGAGTGAGCATCATGTTGCCCCTAGGAAAGATATATATATATATATATTATAAAGATATATATATATATATATATATATATATATATATATAGTTTAAACAAATTATAATTGTTGCTGGTTTTGAATTTTTATGGGCTGTGCCGTCGGTACCTAGGGCATGAGAAGCATAATTAAAAATGCAAATACAAAGCGAACAATTAAAAATTATAATTGTTGGCTTTGAATTATTGGCATTGAATTTTTATGGGCTGTGCCGTCGGTACCTAAGATTTGGAAAAAAATTATATTGAGTTTTGGAAGCAAACTATATGTTAAGCCCTGTTTTCTTATCAGGTATTTGCTTGGAGAGTAAAGAAGCTATGTAACCAATGTCAAAATTGGTTTAAGGTTTGTATATGGAGGCTATGATGATTATGCGATGTATGTTTGGTTGATTCAACTATTTCTAATAGCAATAATCTTGGATGGCCTTCTTTTGTAGGCAACCGATTGTAGTCATTTTGATTTAGTTGCAGATTAAATAGTATATAACTGAGCCTCCTCCTTATTTTTTATTATTTATTATTCTTTTTCTTAGTAGATGATTTATGTTTCTTTATAAATTTCATAGTATATATCTGCATCTTACTGAACATGTTATGCTTTAAGGTTAGTTTCATTATTGCAAATCTTTTATTTCAATACCATCCGTAGCTTTGTTACGATCAATTATGATTTTTTAAATATTTTTTAAAAAACTTGCATTGCATAGAAATATAAACCCGTCAATTGATTAAAGTACATATTCTACAGGATCCGTATAATTATTTAATTTTTGTACGGATGGGAGAAATATGTATAGTGATCAATTAAATGTCCAGTTTGGACAGTTTGAGAATTGTAAATAATTTTATAGGTGCTTACAGTAATCAAACAGTATGGATAAAGTTGCAGATATATTTCGGATATCATTTCCTTTTAGTTCTCCTCATACATATTTATTTGTATGGGGAGAACTGAGGGAAAATGCTGTCGAAATTTTTCTGGAACTTCTATTGCGTATCCTTTGGTTACTGTAAATGATCTATATAATTAATGCAATTCTTGAATGGGATAGGACCTCTTTACCTATTAGTTGGTGATAGGGTGCATTTAATAATACTGTAATTGATGTATTGAATAAACTTTTTTTAAATTTATTATATTTTTATCAATATTTGTTTATTTCAGTTAGTTTTATCTTACAATGGATAAGAGTTGGATAACTAAACTGAGGAATAGCAAAGAATATCTGGATGGAGTATAGAATTTCATTAAATTTGGTATGGAGAGAAGTAGTATCAATGGAAAGATTTTATGTCCATGCCGAAAATGTGTAAATTCCAGTTCTCTATATCCAAATATTGTTGAAGAACATTTGGTATGGAATGGTTTTTTAAGAGGTTATACTGAATGGTTTTTTCATGGAGAGTCAAGGTTACAATCTACATGTAACCAAACCTCTAACATGGAACATATACCTAATTTTGGATCCAGTAACCAACAGAAAAATCTTGCAAGAGATGATGATATCAGGAGTTTGCTCAGAGATGCTTTTGAATATGGTGCTCAACATCCTGGAGATTGTAGTGGAGGACAAGTAGCAGTTGGGTTACCTGAGGATCCTATATTTACTGACTCAATACATGATGGAGAGCCGATACCTCCAACTAATGTTGGAACAGATCATTATCAGAAGCTGATAAGAGATGCATATGCCAGTTGCAAGAACTTTTCAAAAACATTTTTTCTTGTGCATTTATTTCATATAAAATACTTGAATGGATGGTCTGGCAAGAATTTTACTATGTTGCTCAAGTTGTTAAAAGATGCATTTCCTGAAGGTACTAGTTTATCAACATCTTGTTATGAAGCCAAAAAACTAGTAAAGGAATTGGATCTTGGATACGAAAAGATTCATAGCTGTCCAAATGATTGTATATTATATCGGGGAGAACATGCCGATCAAGACTCGTGCCATGTGTGTGGATGTTCACGATGGACGAAGCAAAAAGAAAATGAGAGCAAGGGATTAGATGAATTGGATGCAACACAAATTAAACAAAAGCCGGCGAAGGTATTACACTATTTTTCTCTTGTACCTAGATTGAAAAGGATCTATGCATCATCAAAGACAGCTTCGTCAATGAGATGGCATGATGAAAGCCGTACAAAAGATGGAATACTGAGACACCCAGCGGATAGTTTAGCATGTAAAGCATTTGATGACAGACATCCTGATTTTGCATCTGATGCTCGTAATGTCAGGCTGGGTTTAGCCAGTGATGGATTCAATCTATTTCAGACCTTAAGTTCTATCTATAGCACCTGGCCAGTTGTTCTGATTCCTTATAATTTGCCACCATGGATATACATGAAACAATCTTCACTTATTTTATCAATGGTCATTCCAGGTGATAAGGGTCCAGGCAATGATATTGATATTTTCTTACAACCTTTAATAGATGCATTGAAATAACTGTGGGAGGGTATCAGTGCAATTGATGCTTCGAATGGCCAAATATTCAATCTGCGGGCATCTCTATTATGGACTATTAACGATTTTCCTACATATGCTAATTTATCTGGCTGGAGCACTAAGGGATGAGTTGCATGTCCTTCTTGTGGTGAATCAACCCATTCAATTTAGTTAAAACATGGAGGAAAGTTTTGTTATATGGGACATCATCGATAGTTAGAGGCAAATCATCCATTTCGATTTTAGAAGGATTTATTTGATGGTACTATAGAGTTGGGATATGCTCCAATTCTATTTTTTGGTTATGATATTCGTAGACAAATGCTTGGTATCAGACACAGTTACGGCAAGATGACAAAGTCCTCGAAAAAGCGAGGAAGAGATGATGTTGAGACTTCGGTACAAGAAGAAGTATCAAAGGAAGTCAATACTTGTACCTTAGATACGGTAGTATTCGAGGATCCAGATAATTTTTTTGAAGTTGAAAATGATGATGATATAATAACAGCATCTACCCATCAGCATACTAAACAATTATGGAAGAAAAGAAGCATATTCTTTGACTTACCTTATTGGGAGCATAATATACTCCAGCATAATCTTGATGTTATGCATATAGAAAAGAATATTTGTGATAATTTGATTGGAACAATATTAAATCTTGATGGAAAGACTAAAGATAACATGAAGGCGCGTCTTGATTTAAAAGAAATGGGCATCCGACATGAACTTCATCCACAAGTGCTTGCAAATGATAGAACTTATATCTCTCATGCTTGTTATACAATGTCTAGTCGAGAAAAAGATCTCTTCCTGATAGTTTTAAAGAATATCAAAGTTCCTAATGGATATGCCTCAAATATTTCATGATGTGTGAATCTGAAAGAGCGCAAAATTTCAAATCTTAAAAGTCATGATGGACATATATTAATGCAAGATATTCTTCCATTGGCTTTAAGGTCGTCAATGCCGAAACAAGTTATTATAGTTGTATTTCAGTCATCATTCTTCAAGGCATTATGTTATAAGGTTCTTGATCCTCAGGAGCTTGATCAGTTGCAGTCTCAAGTCGTACTTACATTATGTCAGATGGAAAAGATTTTTTTACCTGGATTATTTACGATTATGGTTCATCTACTCATTCACCTAGCTTCGGAAGCTAAACTTGGTGGACCAGTACAGTATAGATGGATATACCCTATTGAGAGGTAATGCTGTAAAACTTAAATTTTATAATTTATATATCTTTTTCATTATTTAATGTGATATTAATATTGATAAATATCATACTTTTTGAAGGTATCTTGTACGTTTGAAGGATTATGTACGAAACAAAACCCATCCTGAGGGTTCAATAGTAGAGGGATATATTGCTGAAGAGTGTTTAACATTTTGTTCAAGATATCTCGAAGGTGTAGAGACTGTATTCAATCGACCTCAACGTCATGGTGATATTATGGAAAATACAGATCTATACAAATTTGCATCATCCGGAAGATTTATAGAAAAAGCTGAAAGTATTGTTCTTGACCATAAATCCTTGTCACAAGCAAACTGTTATGTATTGCTACATAGTGACATAATATCTGATTATCGCAGGTTAGTCTATCTACACATGGATAATACTAAATATTAGACATATTGTCAAACTTATATTTGATTGTCATGCAGTGAATTTTTAGCTGTACAAAGACAAGCAAATCATTTCACTCATCCTAATCCAAAGATTGAACGAAGATGGTAGCTTGAGTTATTCCTTAAATGGCTTGCCAATCAGGTTAGTATATATAATTTTATATACATTTAACATCGAATAAGTGATCGATAATTGATATTATATTTTCTAGGTAATGGTACTGATGGAGAAAAATAGTTCAGCAGAACTAATAGCACTTACCAGAGGTCCAAATTATATTGTGAACAAATATAATGGTTTTATTATAAATGGCTTTAAATTTTATATACCAAGGAGCGCGAGAAACTTAGAAAAACTCATAACAGTGGTGTTATGGTAGAAGCAGATAAAAAATCTTATTATTGTATACTTAAAGATATTTTGGAGTTGGATTATTATGAAAATTTTAAAGTTGTATTATTTCGATGCAATTGGGTGGATATAAATACATTGAGAGGTTTGAAAAAGGACTCAAATGGATTCTTACTTGTCAATTTTTCAAGATTGATACATACGGGTGTGTTATTGAAGGATGATCCATTTATCTTTTCATCTCAAGCTCGACAAGTTTTTTATGTACAAGACACGAAAGATAAAGAATGGTCTACTGTTATTAAGACAAAACACAGAGACTTGTATGACATGGAAAAAAGGGTGGAAGAAGATGATGATGATACTTACACTCAGTGTATGCCTTTAATATATGCTGGATGATCACATAAATGATACAACCATTTTGGTTAGGTTGGATTTCGAGGAAGGTACAATTGGTTTATTATGACAAGTAAGTAGTTTATAAGATGGTTTACATTTTTGCATTAATGATTATATTATCTTTTAAATTGCAATTCATTTCCATTATAATTTGATTATAATGTTGACTGACTTGTTTTTAAATAATGCAGGTTAGGTACACCATGCCTCAAAGGAAGCGATTAGCAGATGTACAGTTTTAGTTTTCCCAGACCGAGGCTGGTACTTCTTCAGCACAGCAGTCCGAGGGCAGTCGATCAGTTTCACATCGGTCTGATGCCAGTCCCTTTATTTCTGCACATCAGGCCGATGCTACTACCTCTACACCTCAGGACGATGCTATTCCCTTCGAGTCCGCACATCACGATCCTCCTATGGATCTCTTGATGACGAGCCTATCGTCGATGACATACAGATACAGGGTACGAAATTTAATAATTCTATCTCATTTCAATTCATGCATATGCAATAGTTTTGATATACAATGTTCTGTATTTTTTTTTTGTAGATGGATCCGGGAGACTCAGGCGTAGGCAAGGACCCACACTAGTCCGTGATGTGTGGCAGTTACCTAAGGGCGAGAGGATAGTGATAGAGTGCAACAAGCTAGGGCAGCCTATAAAGAAAGGTGCTAGCTTGTTGACTAGCTTTCTGGGGACAGTAGCACGCCGGGATCAGCTATGTCTCCTGAATTATTCGAAGTAGAATGACATGCTTCCTGCTTATAAAGTAGAGATGCTTCGAGTTGTACAGCTAAAAAAATTGATATATTATTTTATATCTTAGGTTTTTAATAGTTGAATTGCTTATTTCATTTAATACATATTTTATTATTTATTTAAATTATAGAGCAAGTTCGTTCTCCCTCCAAATACCTCTGATTTTGTGCTTAAGTCTCTCAATCGCAAGTGGAAAGAATATAGGGTAAAGTTGAAGGGAGACTACATGCGAGAGGGTAGGACAGAGGAGCAGGTTGCAGCTACTTGTCCTCTTGATGTTTACCCTCATCAGTGGAGGAAGCTGGTGCACTATTGGTTCTCCGAGAGGGCACAGGTTGTGTAGCATCATCAAACACTTCGAAATTTATTAATTTTCACTCGTCATAATTATATTTATACAATATATAACATAGTTTTTATTTTATTTTGTAGACATATTCTACTATTGGTAGAGCTGCACGAGCAGCTCAGTCTGTTCCTTACACAGCGAGATCCAAGAGTTATGCACAGCTCAGGCATGAGTTTGTATGTTTCTCTTCCTATAATACTTTTAGTATACTTATAGTTTTAACATCATGTATCATCATGTATCATCATGTATCATGCATGTGCCATGTATCATGATACAGGGGTATAAGATGTGTTATTTTGGATTTTTTTGTAATATTTATTCTTTATATAGGCTGATCAGCAGGGGAGGGAGCCTGGTGAGGTGGAGTTCTATCGGATGACTCACGTTCACCAGGATGGCAGTTTTGTTCGGGAGGAGTCCAGAGATATATATGTATATTATTTTATTAATATTATATTATGATTTATATTTTTATTTTTATTAAGTAGTGATATATGTGTTTTTTATAAAATATAGAATAGGGCTACCTCTATGATCTCTAAGCATGCTGGCGAGGGTTCATCAACTACTCAGAGCAGTCGCATCGAGGCCGAGGTATTCTCGAAGTTGATGGGACCAGAGCATCCTAGACGAGTGAGGGGTTATGGGATTGGAGTTACCCTTACTCAGTTATCTGAGATGAGTAGATATATTCGGGATACTAGAGAGAGTCATGATCAGTTACATGTTCATCAGCTCCAGGAGGAGATAGCAGAGCTCCGACAGACACATGATGCAGACAGAGCAGAGATGCAGACCATTAGATCTCAGCTAGAGCATGTTACATCTGTGCTGCATATGTTCATGTCATCTCAGGTAAGTAATTATTTATTAATTTTGTATGTATCTAATTCTTTATAATATATATAATGTATGTATCATAATTCCTGATGTATATCTTGCAGGTTCCTGGTGCATCTACGAGTCGCAGACCTGACGACGACCAGCCTCCCGCGGATCAGTGATGCTAGTTGTTTTTTTATTATTTTTGTATGTCTTTTTGTTTATTTGAACTTGGATTGGCACTTTTATATATATATATAAATCTTTATGATTGGTGTGTGTTTGTGTTTCTGTATATTGGATGTGATACAGGTTTGAATATTTTTATTTGTTTGTGTATCTTGGATGTGATACAGGGTTGAATGTTTTTATTTGTTTGTGTATGTTGGATGTGATACAGGTTTGAAGAATTTAATTTTGATGATGTATACAGGTTGTGTTGTATGTATATAGGTATAGCTATCTATTTAATTTAAAAAAAAAAAAAAATTCTGTCGACGCTTTAAAGCATCGCCAGTTTTAAGTCTAGCGACGCTTTAAAGCATCGCCAGGTTTGGACCTGGCAACGCTTTAAAGCGTCGCTAGAGTTAAGTCTAGCGACACTTTAAAGCATCACTAGGATTTAAATTTAGCGATGCTTTAAAGCGTCGCTAAACTTAAAACTGGCGATGCTATAAAGCATCGCTAAATTTGAACCCTAGCGACACTTTAAAGCATCACCAGGTACAAACTTAGCGATGCTTTAAAGCGTCGAGAAATGCCAACGCTTTTAAAAAGCATCGGCAGGTAGCGTCCCCACGCTTGCATAGGCAACGCTTTGGCGATGCTTTGAAAAGCATCGGGAGGTCTCTTGGCGATGCTTAAAAGCATCGATAAAGGCCAAAAAAAGCATCGCTAAAGCCCTGTTTCACTATAGTGAGTTTCCCCTTCATCCTATCCCAAGTCTATATTGTTCTTCTTTCCCAAACCAAATCCTGTCGTCAAGTGACATTCAAAAGGAATTGATTTCATTGTGAGAACCTAAATTCTTGGATTTTGAAACTCCAAGCCCGTAACCTTTTGCCACTTCGTTTTGTCATTGACATGTTCCTTTTAACAACAAATCATGATGTTCCAGGGGAATCCGTTTTAGTTCGCAAACTACTCATTACTCACAAGTAACTTAAATTTTAAAATATAACATTCCATATCTGCTAGCAAAATAAAAAGTTTAAATAAACAAATAACTATTTTATGTCCATGTCCAACAACCAAAATCAATGTTTATTAAAAAACTTTGAAGTGACAAACGAGTAGACAATAAAAAGAATCAAGCTCATGGACTCAAATTTATGTCAATATTTAGAAAAATATCTTCTTGAGTTGCAATATTCCCATGACTTCCATCTTTCCTTGCATTGAAATCATTTCAATCACTTTCACCATGATCACCCTCTAAATCTTCCAAGTTCAATGTATCTACAAAATTAAAAAATAAATCACATCTCTTGAAATTATAATCATATTTTATTCATAAACTATACAATAAAATAATTTTCTCACTATCATTATTATTTTTTTGAATAGAACATGATGTCAATTCATGATGAAAAGTCTCCAATTCCTCACCAGTTGACTCTGATAGCTCATCAACTAACACCCATTCATCATTATCACCTAGCAATTCAAAGTCAATAGGATCATAGTTCCGACCCTTGAAATAAAACACATGTTAAATATTTATTGGCTTGAAAATTCTAAAACAATAAGTACATAAAAATAATTGTATATCATTTATAACAAAACTATCTTTGTTGTAGTCTTAAATTGTTGTGCACAAATACTAGATCATTAAGCCTTTGATGCTCTAACCTATTTCTCTTTTTAGAATGAATATGTTCAAAGATGCTCCAATTTCTTTCACACCCAGATGCACTATAAGTTTGGCTTAAGACACGAATAGCTAACTTTTGCAAATAAGGTGCACAACTTTCATAGGTGACCCACCATTCATCTGAATACAAAATATTGTATTTGTTAAAATAGAATGCAATTGAATAAACTTTATATAAATGAAAGCATAAAGATAAAACCAATGAAAAAGCTTACTTGGAGCCAAGTAATTTCGATCATTTATAGTCAATGAGCATCTAAAGTCAGCCTCTGCATTCTAGATAACCTCGTCTTATCCATTATTTTTTCTTGCAAAGTGGATTACCAAATGAATACCTTTCTATAACATCTAAAAGTCCATAAATACTATGAGAGTGTTTCTCCATAAGCTCTGAATCATATTGAAAACATGGATTCAACCAAAATCCAGCTGCACGAAGATTTTGGCATAATTGCAAATCCCACTGGAAATCAATTATCCTTAAATAAGGTTCCACTGTAGCCTTTCTCCTTCAAAACCTCTTGATCATTTCATTTCTAGCTTGATGAATAGCATAATATAAGTAACCCATTGAAGGCTTATCATCACTATCAACAATCCTCAAAACTTGAATTAAAGGCTCTATTAATTTAATAATGGTTGCACATTTATTTTAAAAAATAAAATTAAGTACATCATCAACGAACATTTTTTCTTTACTATCCTTAGGATAAGTTGAACTTGCCCACTCTTTAGAAGTCACCATTGGTTTTAATGCATCTTTGTGGCCTAATATGCTTTATAAAGTAATAAAATTTGTAGCAAAACATGTGGGTGCTGGACGAGTTATCTCCTTTCCACCAGTAATTTTTTTTTATCAAATACAAAGGATAACAACCATTATAAATATATTTTATAATACCTATAGCATGGGCTACTATATCCTTGATTGAAGCTAATTTTTCAATACCTTGCATGATGAGATTAAGCCAATGAGCAACACAAGGTGACCAAAACAATGTAGGAAAGTCTTGCTCTAACTTTTTACCAGCAGCAATATAGTTTATAGGATTATTAGTTATTATATAAACCATATTTTCATGACCAACAGATATGACAATTTATTTAAATAACTTATACAATATATTAGCTATCTTTAAGGTATCTAAAGCATCTACACTCTTTAAAAATACGGTCCCTCTAGGATAATAAATTTAAAAATTAATAAAAGTTCTCCTACACTGATCTGTCCACCCATCAGTTATAATTGTGCATTCGGTTCTCTTCCATGTAGCACGAAAACTTTCAACATTCTTTTTTACCTCATCAACATTCTTGGTTAACAAATAATCATGAATAGAATAAAAATTTGGAGCTTTGTAACCAACAAAATTAGTTTTTCCCAACTAGTTTTTCTCGATGCTAGTGGGGTGCATCGGGAAGCTCTGTTACTATGCCAACACTTTTGAAAAGCGTTGGCAAAAACAAAGGTTAATGACACTTTTAAGCATTGGCAGGTCCACCATTTTCTTTCCCCTGATCGAACCTTAAACTCATTCTTTCCGCTGTGCGTCGCCCCTAAATTTCCCCTCCTCTAAGATCCCTCCCTCCTCCTTCATCTCCTCCGGCATCACTGATCACCCATCCTCCCAAGCTCCCTTCCAAAACCCATTCCATCATCTTCTCCCAACCCCCCGGCCCTCCTCATGCCTTATAGATCCCCTCCGGTGTGGTCCGTGGAGACAATACCCAAGTGGAGCACTCCCATCTCTCACTAAGCAAATGGATTCCCTTCCTCAGTGCCAATGTCGAGGAGTTCATCGCCTCAGATCCCGTCTGCAGCCCCAAGTATCCCTCTCCGCTGACCTTTTTTTAAAATTTTTGTGTTATCATTTGGTGATATCGGATATTGTTAATTTTTTTTGATCTTGGGATATGATTTGGGATTTATCTAAGTTTTTTTTGTAAATTTTCTAGAATTGTTCTTGTTATATCCATGTATAGAAGCTTTATCAAAAAAAAAATCATTGAAAAACCTTGACCTATGGGATGCCCTATAGATCAGGACTTCGAGAAGGTCAAACAGTTTGATACAAGGTCATGGTCGGGGGAGATCCCCCAATCTAACCATATTTTTTAATAATATTTTATTTTTTAAGTAAAAACAATTCCAAATAACAAGTTGCTATTTTATATATAAATCTAAAGTAGTATTACATCAAAAAAAAAAAAAAAAAAAACCGAGTCTAGGTTGGATCACGTATGGGTTAGGATCATATCTAGATCCCACTTGTGTAGGGTTCATAAAGTTATATACCTGAATATAATATATAATCAGGTTAAGACAAGTCCAAGTTGGATGAACTTCTAGTAGAGACCCAACTATAGAAGTTTCATGGCTCTATCTTCGAACCCATCCCGCTTCAAGTTTAGGTTGGGAATAGGTCTAAGAAATTTAATTAAATAACAATCCCTGATATAATAGAATTCAAAAGTTTCTACCAGAAAACAATAAGAGAGTGCTTGTCAACTAAGGCCCAACCATGATCTAAAGTTTTTAGCAGATCCATGTCCTCTTCTCAAGTTTTTAGCAGAAAAGAAAACAACTTTGTGTTGCTGAAAGCTTAATATAATCAAGAAGGTTTATGGTGTATGTAGTATTACATTACACATGGCAAAAACATTATTCCCTAAGTTCATGAGAATATAACATTTAAGATGTATTGGCTTGTACTAACATGAATCAAAGATATGCAATTTTGGGTTCTTTTTTAGGGGTACATGGAAATTATTTAAGGTTTAATAATCTTGTTGGAAAAATATATATGGAAACTAGTTTGGGTCCGATTTATGTGCCCATTGAAAACTAGTACTTCTTTAATTCTTACCATTCTTAACCATTGTGAACTTGGTACAATGTAAAACTATAGGCTGGGAAATGGCTTTTACCTAAAATGAGTAGGTGACATGCTTGTGAAGAAAACCCTGATCTTCCTAACATGATAAAATGTTAGCATATGGATTAATGACTGGGTTGGGTGGGTCAGTTGTGCCTTAATATTCTTTGCATATCATATTGGCTAAGCAACAATGATTGTAGGCCATTCCAATATTTTGAAATTTGGTTGGCAAACCCATACTCATCACCTCTCCTCATTTTGACCAAATTCAGCATTAAAATGCCTTTATCCTAAATCTAGTTAGGGCAGCTATGACCATTGGTGAAACATGATCAAAATTAGGTAAATTTTTTCAACGCACTGATCTACATACTATCTTGACCCACTAAAATTTTTCTGAGTTTTAAAAGGATTCATTTGATTGAAATTGTGTTATCTCCGTCAAGGTCCTAGCCATCTATGACCTATAATTCTTGACAACCAAAAATAGACAATCGCTACATAAAACTTGGCATAACTTAAAGAATATATTAATAATAAATAGGTTTTGACCAAGTAATGAGTTTGTAGCTTTGAATATTTAATTTAGATGCTCTATACCCATACCTCCTTGCTTCATAAATGAAAAGAAATTTGTACACATTTATTATTGCATAATTTTGTATACACATTTAATATTGCATTATTGTATAATTTATAATTGAGCCAAGTCGAGCTTGAACTTGAGCCGAGCTTAAATAGCTTGTGAGCAAATGACTCAACTCGATTCATTTGCATTCCTAGTCTTGACTGACTTGTGCATGCCATAACATAGGTGTTGCAGATATTAATGCACATAATCAAGGCTAAAGCCTTTATGGACCTTTTGAGTAACTACCTAGACCTAGCTTATAAAAAGGCTCCAAGCCTAGGATGTTAGCACATTACATCTAAAACTATTCAAATTTTATTCTAGTACTCTTTAAAAAATATAAATTATTTGATTTATAAAAAAAAGAATTACTAACTTTAGGAGCCCAATCACTATATGACCTTGATAAGATCTAGTTGATGGACTACATCAGTCTACCCAACTAGAGTTGGAAGAGGTCTACCCATTCATTTTCTTTTAGAGTCCTCCCCTTTGTTCTTCCCACCCTCCTTTGAGACAAAACCTGGTTCAAAATCACCATATTTTTTACCAGATTTTGGAAAGTGAGTATCAAGTCAGAGACCAACTTGTACTATATTGATTTAGCCAACTGATCCAGACTAGGTCATGTGACAGACAAACACATAGGATTTTTAATATATATATATATATACATGGTCTCTAAGTTTCCTTAGCTCCGGTTGAAGGCAGGCTAATATTAAATGAGGCTTGACTGAATCCAAGCTAGGCCAGTGAATGCTATGCCATAAAATATTAAGGTAGAATTGTAATAATATAAAATAAGTTAAAATTTAAAGCTAGAGCTAAACTTCTACCCTTTCTAAATACTATTTTGGATTTAACCCAAAAAACAGAAACAAGATTTTAAGATTTTTTTGAGTTTGCTTGACCATCTAATTTTAGTTGCATTTAAGATTTGTTTATTATTATAAATATTTCAATTCAATACCATGTATAGCTTTGCTATGATCAATTATGGATTTTTAAATATTTTTTACAAAACTTGCATTGCATAGAAATATAGACCCATCAATTTATTAATGTACATATTGTATAGCATCCATACATTTATTTTATTTTTGTATAGATGGGAGAATTATGTATAGTGGTCAATTGATTTTCCAGTTTGGATAGTTTGAGAATTGCAAATAACTTTATAGGTACTTATGGTAATCAAGCGATATGGATAGAGTTCTAGATATATTTTAGACAGTATTTTCTTTTAGTTCTCCTCAATATCTTTAGTCGTGTGGGAAGAACTAAAGAAAAATGCTGCCAAAATTTTTTCAGAGTTCTTATTGCATATCTTTTGATAACTATAAATGACCTATATAATTAATACAATTATTAAATGAGATAGGACATATCTTTACCTATTAGTTGGTGATAGGATACATTTATTAGTTAACCTATGTTATTTTTTACATAATTTTAAAAAAAATTACTTGGTGCATTGTTATTGATTGAAGAATTTTTTCTATATTTAGATAACTTGAAAGTTGGATCATTTAATCCTAAAATGGATAAAAGTTGAATAAATAAACTGAGAAATACCAAATAATATTTAAATGGAATTCATGATTTCATTAAATTCGGTATGGACAGAAGTAGTTTGAATGAAAAGATTTTATGTCCATGCCGATGATGTGTTAATAGTTCCTATCTAGATCCATAAATAGTAGAAGAACATTTGATATGAAATCATTTTGCAAGAGGTTATACTGAGTGGGTTTTTCATGGAGAACTTATGTTGCCAATATCAAGTAATCAACCATCGTCTGATCCTGGGTCTAGTAATATGCAAGAGAATCTTGTAGGAGATGATGATATAATGGGTTTGATCATAGATACTTTTCGACATGGTATTCAGAACTTTGGAGGTTTAGCTGATATACATGCAACAACTAGAATATGTGAAGGTTCTACATTTATTGAACGAACATATATCGATGAGCAGATGCAACCATCAACTTTTGAGTCAGCTTGGTATCATAATTTAATGAAATAAATAGATGAACAATCATATTCAGACTATTTAAAATTTTCTAAGATCTCTTTTTGTATACATTTATTCCATATAAAATATAAGAGTGGATGGTCCGGAAAGAGTTTTACCATATTTCTCAGGTTATTAAAGGATGTATTTCCAAAAGGCAATGGTTTACCATCCTCTTATTTGAAGCAAAAAAAATTGTCAACAATTTGGATCTTGGATATCAAAAGATTCATAGTTGTCCAAAAGATTCCATGTTATATCATAGTGAAAATACTAATCGAAATCATGCAATGTATGCATATCTTCATGATGAACAACTCACGAAGGAGATGAGAATGATGTAGTGAATGGAACAGATACACTTCAGCGTACAAAAAAATCGATGAAGGTATTGCATTACTTTCCTCTTATTCCTCGATTGAGGAGGCTATATTCATCATTGAAAATAGCTTCATTAATGAGATGGTATGATAAAGGGCATATAAATGATAGAATGTTGAGACATCCAGTAGATAGTTTAGCATGGAAAGCATTTAATGCTAGGAATTTTGATTTTGCCTCTAATATTTATAATGTTCAATTAGATTTAGCTTCAGATAGTTTCAATCCTTTTCAGACTCTAAATTCTATATATAGCACTTGGCCAGTTGTTCTAATACCCTATAATTTATCACTATGGTTGTGCATGAAATAATCCTCATTTATCTTGTCAATGGTTATTCTAGGTGATAAGGATCCAAGAAATGATATTAATATTTTTCTACAACCTTTAATAGAGGAATTGAAATTGTTATGAGAAGGTGTCGATGCAATTGATGCTTCCAATGGTGAAACATTTAAATTATGAGTAGCTTTGTTATGGACTATTAATGATTTTCTAGCATATGCCAATTTATCTGGCTAGAGTATAAAGGGATGGGTTGCATGCCCTAGTTATGCAGAATCGACACATTCAATTTGGTTAAAATTTGAAGAAAAATTTTATTATATGGGACATCGTTGATGGTTAGAACCAAATCATTTGTTTCATTTTCAGAAATATTTATTTGATGGTACCATAGAAATGGGATGTGCACCTATTCTACCTTCTAGAACTAATGTTCGTAGACAAATGGATTCCATTAGTTACATATATGGTAAATTCTCGAAGTCTCCAAAAAAAAGGGATGATCAAGAAGGATTAGTAGAAGAAGTGACTATTGGTACTATGGATGCACATGTATTTGAAGATCCTGAATATTTTTTAAAAAATAAAATTGAGAAAGATGTACAGATAGCATCTACAAATCCCAGCAAACATTTATATAAGAAAAAAAGCATCTTCTTTGACTTATCTTATTAGGAACATAATCTTATTTGGCATAATCTTGATGTCATGCACATAGAGAAGAATATTTGTGATAATCTACTTAGAACATTATTGAATCTTGATGGAAAAATCAAAGATAACATGAAAGCATGACTAGATTTATAAGAATTAGATATCCGACATGAGCTTCATCCAAAAATGCTTATTGATGATAGAATTTATTTGCCTCCTGCATCTTATATAATGTCTGCTCAAGAAAATAAATTTTTTTTGATAGTATTGAAAAATATTAAAGTACCTTATGGATATGCATTAAACATTTCAAGGTACATGCATCTTAAAGACCAGAAAATTTTTAATATTAAAAGTCATGATGGTCACATATTGATGCAAGATATCTTTCCAATGGCTTTAAGATCATCAGTGCTTAAACAAGTTCTTGCAGTTATAATTTGGTCATCATCATTTTTAAGGCATTATGTTTAAAAGTTATTGATCCTAGAGAGCTTGATCAGTTGGAGTCTAATATTATGATTACATTTTGTCAAATGGAGAAGATTTTTCTACCTGAATTTTTTACTATTATGGTACATCTACTCATTCACTTAGTTTCGAAAGTCAAGCTTGGTGGACCGGTATACTATAGATAGATGTATCCTATTGAGAGGTATTATTATCAATTTTTAATCTTTATATAATTTTTAATAAAAGTAGCATCATAATAATGTATAAATAAATTTTTAAATATTGCAGATATCTTGTGCGATTGAAAGATTATATATGAAACATAGCCTATTCAGAGGGTTTGATTGTGGAAGGATATATTGTTGAAGAGTGTTTGACATATTATTCAAGATATCTTCAAGGTATAGAGACTGTATTTAATAGATCTCAATGGCATAGTGATTAAATAGACAATGCATAATTATATAAGTTTTCTACTACTGGTAGAGTAATGGAAAGAAGTAAAAGTATTGTATTGGATTAGAAATTAATTGCACAAGCACATCATTATGTGTTACTTCATAGTGAAATAGTATCTTACTATCAAAGATTAGTATATTTAATGCATTTCAAGTTTAAAGTCATATCTTATTTTTTATTCTAAATTAATAAATATAAATTTTATGTAGTGAATTTTTAATGTCTCAGCGACAAGCTAATCATAGCACTCAACCTAATCCAAGGATTGAGGAGTGATGGTTAGTCGAGTTATTTTCTACATGGTTTTTAAAATAGATTTGACATATATTTAAAGAATATATGGATAGAGTTATAATCAAATAACATGTTAACATTTCTTATTATTTTTTAGGTATCAATAATAATGGAGAGAAATTGCTCAGATGAATTAATAGTCATAGCTCGAGGACCTAACAAAGTTGTCATCAGTTATAATGGTTTCATAATCAATAGTTTTAAATTTCATACTAAAGATTGTGAAAAATTTAGAAAATATATAGAATAGCGGTGTTATAGTGGAAGCTGATGGAAAAACTTATTATGATATACTTAAAGATATATATGAGTTAGATTACCATGGAATCTTTAAAGTCATATTATTTAGATGTGATTAGAAGATATAAACTCATCAAGGGATTTAAAAAAAGATGTAAATAGATTTACACTTTTAAATTTTACAAGGTTGATACATACTAGTGTCTTATTAAAGGATGATCCATTTATTTTTTCTTTTTAAGCTCGTCAAATATTTTTTATACAAGATGCGAAAGATAAAGATTGGGCTACTATTATTAAAACAAAATCTAGGGACTTATATGATATGGAAAAATAGCTAGAAGATGATGAAGATGATGATACTTATACGCATTCCATGCCATTCAATTTTATGCCAGGTGATGATGTACATTCTACAGTATCCTTGGTTAGGATAGAATTTGAAGAAAATACTAATGCTTGATTCTTATTGATATTAAATTTCGTAATGTATGCAATTTATAGTAATTATTATGTTAAATTAATATTTATCTTTACTAATTCTGACTCTGATATAAATGATAGATGACACTATGCCTCGCTCGAGATGATTTGTTGTTGTGCAGTTGCAGCACTCACGGACAGAGGCCGGCCCTTCTGCTTCGGTACAGTATGCTGAGGCCAGTACTTCTTCAGCACGGGAGGTTCATGCCGGTCCTTCATCGGTACTGGACGTTTCATCCAGTCCTTTAGCATATTAGTGTACTGCATGTCCATCATCCTTAGGGCATCATGATCCTCCCGTCGATGTAGTAGATAATGAGCTATACATTCAGGATAATTTATTTTTTTATCCTTAGATAAAATTTCATTATACTTTTTACTATAGCTTACTTTTATTTATTTTTATGCAAACGGATCTAGAAGGGTTACACGTAGGTGCGGGCCCATAGTAATATGGGATGTCTGGCATATGCATGAGGGTGAGAAGATAGTGGTTGAGTGCAATTAGTTGGGGCAGCCAATTAAAAAAGCCGCCAGCTTATTGAGTTCATTTTTAGGAACAGTTGCATGGAGGCATTAGCTTTGTCCACTGAGTTTTGCAAAGTGGAATGACATGCTTCCGATGTATAAAGTTAAGATTTTACGGGTTGTGCAAGTAAAAAATTGGTATTAAATTTTTTGTTATCTTGCATAGTTGATATATTATGCCATGTTTTTATTCTTTCAGTAATAATATTTTATTTTGACATAGTATTAGGTGGAGGATTGGTGGATTTTATATTTCTTTATATTCTTTTAGTATATGTATGATTATTTCTAACATTTACTTGACTTACTAATTATTTTCTTTTGCATTCTAAGTTTGTACTCCCTCCATCCGCTAATGAATTTGTACTTATGTCTCTCAACTTGAAATGGAAAGAATATAAAGCATAAATGAAGATGAAGTACAAGTTGTTGGATATGACTGAGGAGCAAGTACTTGGTACTTGTCCTCTTGATGTACCCCTTCATCAATAGATGGAGTTGGTGCATTTTTGGTTCTCCAAGAGGGGACGAGTATCTTCTAATTTCTTTGAAGCAAGTTTATTAAAATATTTAGTTTATATTATATATTATACATATATATACATTACTTTCAGGATATAAGAAGTTATCTATTTATTTTGTAGACATAGTCTTATATTGGTAGAGCTACACGAGCAGCTCTATCTGTTCCCCATACATCGGGATCCAAAAGTTACGTGCGAGTCAGATAAGAGTTCATAAGTTTTTTAAACTATAAACTTATATTTTTAATATTAAAATATTTATATATTTATATATTTTAATGAAACTAATATTATATATCATGAAAAATGTATCGCGATATATATATGTACCATGGATGATGTATCGTGATATATATATGTATCGTGGATGATATATCGTGATACATATATGTATCACAGGCGATGTATCATGATACATATATGTATCATGGATGATGTATCACGATCATATATGTATCGCAGATGATGTATCGTGGATGTTGTATTGCGATACATATATGTATCATAGATGATGTATCGCGATACATATATGTATCATGATATACATATGTATTATGATACTTAAATAATTTTTAAATTTGTTTGAATTATTTGCTTAAAATTATAATTTTTCTTGTAGAAGGATGAGCATGGTATGGAACCTGGTCAAGTAGAGTTTTATCAGATGACTCATACTCATCATGATGGCACTTTTGTTAGAGATGAGTCTAGAGATATATGTGTAAATTTTTATCACAATATATTTCATGCAATGTTTTAAATTTGATTTTGTTATTCATTAAGATCTAACTAATTTTTCTAAATTAATACAGAAAAGTGCTACAGCTCTTATTACCGAGCATGTCGATGAGTCTATAGTATTTATGTAGAGTAGTTGCATCGAGGCTAAGGTGTTTACAGAGTTGATGGGGCCAAAGCGCTATGGTCAAGTGAGGGGCTATGGAGTTGGAGTCACCCCTGCTCAATTATCTACGGTCAGTAGATATACACATGATGCTACAGAGGATGATCAGGATGCATGTGTTCACTGACTTAAGGAGGAGATAGAGGAGATGTGACTGAGCCATGCCGCTGAGATAGAGAAGATGCAACAGAGCCATGTTGCCGATAGAGTAGCGATGGAGAGTATGAGAGAGCACATTGAGCTGCTTACATCTATCATACAGATGTTTGTTCCACATCAAGTAAATATATATGATATTAAATATATATTCTTATATTAAATAAATAATTTATATAATATATTATCATTCATAATTTTGTAAATTTAACATTTTAAATATTTTTTATAGGCTTTTGGAGCATCAGATACTCACGAACAGGGTGATGACCTACCCCTTACAAATCATTGACCTCAGCTTTTTGTTATTTTATATCTTGTATTTCATATATTTTTTAATTTTGTTAAACAGACATATGTGTAACAAACTTTGTTATATTAGATTGTAATAAATTTTATATTTCAAATTTATATTTGGATGTGAAGAATGTATGTCGATGCTTTTTATAGCATCAAGAAGATTTTTTCTGATGCTTTAAAGCATCGGGAAAAGCCTTTTTTAGAGTTGGAAAAACCTTTTTTCTCTTGTAGTGTACATATCCCTTAATTTTTCCAACCTCAAATGTGGCGGGGACTCATGATTCCAAGTCTCTCCTGCAAGCACCACCAAGAAGACTAAAATCCAGATTAGTTGAAACTACAATTGAAAAGTATCTGTCTACAGGACTGGAAGTGGACCGGGCCAGACCGAGCCATATCCCAACCCGAGCCTGGTTCGAAAAAAACTCGGGCTTTGAGTCGGGCTTAGGCCCAATTTATTTTGAAAAAACATGACCTGAGCTCGAATCCAAGCCCAATTGGGCCGATCTGAACTAGGCTTTGATTTGGGTCGGCCCGAATTAAAGCCTGATTAGGCCTACCAAATTGAAGATGAAATGATAAAATGAAGTTCTTTTAACTACTAGTATATATTATGGCTTGAATGAAAGTTCAATTGGAACTATCAAATTGAAGATGAAATGATAAAATGAAGTTCTTTTAACTACTGGTATATATTTCAAAAAAATCTAAAAGATTAAAATTCTAAAACTATCGAACTGGTGAGCTAGGTTCGGGCCAAACCTTTTCAGGCTAGGTTCAGGCCGGGCCAAAGGGGAGCCCGAGCCTGGCCCAAAAATTAAATGAGTCTATTTTTAGGCCCAAGCCTAGCCTGATCTACTTTGGGCTTGATCCGAAACCCGGCCTGATTTCGGGCCAGCCCAAGCCCATCGGACCAGTCCGAGCCCAATTCCAACCTCGACATAACTCAAGATCCAAGAAATATTTTGTAGGATCCTAAAATGTAATATCCTTTGTTAAAACCAAGGTTTTCACGTCTTAAAACTTGATTTCATATGCTTCCATATCTCTTTTCTTTTTTTCTGAAAAACATTCACATATATATTTTTCAAAAAAAAGTTAGTAGACATGCATGCATGCGTGTGCCACAAAAAAAAATCAACTTACAACTACAAAAAGAAAAATCGAGCTATGCTAGTATTTTGCACTTATACTTTGCTTAATTATACACCAGATCAGTTGTATGAGTTTTGAATTTTTTTCTTTTTTTAAGAGTTATTTAGAAAAAAGCAATGTACACAGGACATGAATCAAGCAAGCCTGCTTCTTAATAGGGTTGAAGTCGTATCTTTCATGTGAAAGAATAAATGATTTGTTTTTGCAGCATGAATAATTGGATCATGGTTTGTATGGATTTCAAATCACTCCAATTCTATATTTTAGCTTCTTGCGTAGGTCTCAAAACACATATTGCATAATTCAAATGATTGATGCCATGAAAAAAAAAAAAGAATTATCCTTTCTAGTAGAAGATAATATCTAATTTTTCTCTTGATAAAGCCCTGCTCGTAGGGTGGGCTTTGCTATTTTTACTTTCTACGGTACTAAGATATATATATATTAAAAAAACCATAAAACTCATACCATGCACCAAGATTGGCTGAAGATAAAAATCACTAGTAATACTTGAAAAACTTACCCTTTGTCAGAATATCAGAGACTTTGTTTAGGAGCTACACCTAGATACAGAGATACATAGATATAATTAATTACACATGTACATACACAAAGATACGAGAGAGAGAGAGAGAGAGAGAGAGAGAGAGAGAGAGAGAGAGAGAGAGAGAGAGAGAGAGAGAGAGAGAGAGAGAGAGAGAGGATCTCCCTTCAATCCAAACAAGAGAAGAAGGTAGGGAAGGATGTCTCCTGGATCATGCTCAACCCTTGAGGTGCACCCTCATCTTCCCTCGAGCCGGTGCACCCAAAGGTATTCATGAACCAGCAGCCATATATACCCTGCTAACCCTCATGTTTTGGATTGAAGGAAGCTCTTTCAATAGCCCACCACACCCGATCCCCCATTACCATCAACAAATCATCGAATATATCGTGCTATATAAAACCTAAACCTCAACGGCTATTTATCAGATAAATGATCCATATGCCACTCAAGGCATGGTGGGCTTGGCTTTAAATAGATCTCATGCATGACAGGAGGACGGGAAACGGGTATGCTAGGATTCAATAAGGACCGTATTATGGCCTGTATTACCAATGGCATGGATTTTTTCATTTTCCGAGCCTAACTTCACATGGGGCTGAATTTTTTTAAAAAATAATGTTCAATTAATATTTAATTATTAAAGTAGGGTATTTCGTAAAATATTTATCCAAGTAGATTTTTTTCCTTACATATGGGAGCTTAGTGGATGCGTGGCAGGTTAGTGGAGCGATGTAGCAAATTCATAGGAAGAAGTTGCAATTTCTCAGAGAAATCATTGCTTCTTCCTGCAATTTCTTGACAAAAAACTATATCTCCACCCCCTTTCCAGAAATATTTCTCTGGTCCTCTTCTCCCTCTTCTCCGTTCCGGTCCCCCTATCCCATTCCAGCCCCAAAAATATTTAATTATTATTTATTTTGGTATGGAGATTATAAATAATTAATTAATTATAAATGAGTATATCATGGTATAAAAGCAATATATTAATTTATAAATAATTAATTAGTTATGGTATAAAAGTAATTTATCTTTTTAATATAAATAAAATATGGTATTAATACTATAATTAAAATATGTAAATACTATAATGCAAATAAATAATTAAATGAGTATGTCATGATATATAAGTAATTTCTTAATTTATGAATAAAGTTGTTAACATATACACTATATTAATTAATTTATAAATATATTTATTAAAGAAAAATAATAATAGTATAATAAAGTTTATTGTATAAATAGAATACCATACAAATATGATATAATTTATTTGATATAAATAAATTATGGTATGATTGCTAAATATTTATAATGTATGAATATTTATAGCTTGTAAATAATCAGTTAATTAAATATGAGTAGTGGTGGTATAAAACTAATTCATTAAATTATAAATAAAGTTAGTGAGGTATACGTTACATTAAAGTAATTTTTAAATACATCTATTAATTACAAACATTAATAGTATAATAAAACATATTGTATAAATAGAAGAGCTTGATACAAGTATGATAATATTTGTTTAATTTAAATAAAGTTTAGTGTGAATACTAAATATTTAAAATTTATAAATATTTAAAGCATGTAAAAAATTAAATAATTATAAATGAGAATGTCATGGTATATAAGAAATTTATTAATTTATGAATAAAGTTGTTAACATATACGTTGCATTAATTAATTTATAAATATATTTATTAAAAGAAAACAATAATAGCATAATAAAATTTATCTTATACATAGAATACGGTACAAATATGATATAATTTGTTTGATATAAATAAATTATGATATGATTGCTAAATATTTATAATGTATGAATATTTATAGCATGTAAATAATTAGTTAACTAAATATAAGTATGTGGTGGTATACAACTAATACATTAAATTATAAATAAAGTTAGTAATGTATACGCTGTGTTATAGTAGTTTTTAAATGCATATATTAATTACAAATATTAATAGTATGATAAAACATATTGTACAAAAAAAAGATCTTGGTAAAAGTAAGATATTATTTATTTAATTTAAATAAAGTTTAGTATGAATACTAAATATTTAAAATTTATAAATGTGTAAAGCATGTAGATAATTAAATAATTATAAATGAGTGTGTTATGATATATAAGTAATTTATTAATTTATAAATAAAATTGTTAACATATTTGCTACATTAATTAATTTATAAATATATTTATTAAAGGAAAATAATAATAGTATAATTAAATATATATAAGAAAAAATATTAGAAATATGTACCTTGCATGTTTATAATTTTGCTTTTTATTTATGTAGATGTGTAGCATTCATGTTTATAGTATGTAATAAGTAGAAATTATTATTATTGATGTAATTATATTTTAAAATTACTTGTTAGGTTAATCACTCGATTATATATAATTTGTATTGCATTGAACCATAGATCCATTAGTTGATTAACATGCATATTCTATAGTATCCATACAGTTTTATATTTTTATATATATTTGAGAATTATGTATATTAATCAATTGATTATCCAATTTAGATAGTTTAAAAATTGTAATTAATTTTATAAGTCAATTTACAGTAAACAAATGATGTGTAATGAAGATTAAACAAAATTTCAAGTAGCACTTTTCTTTAGTTCTCCGCACATAATTATTTATATGTGGAGAACTAAGAAAAAATGCTATCAAAATTTTGTTCGATCCTTATTACACATCATTTTCTTACTATAATTGTCCTATAAAATTAATGCAATTTTTGAATAGGATAGAACTTATCTTTACCTACTAGTTGGTGATAGGATACATTTGTCATGTAAGTCATTTTAAACTCCATATATATATATTAATTCCAAAATATGTTGTAACCTAAATTTTCCTATTTAATAGGATATTTACTTTTCTAATTTCAGTGTGGAATTATTTTTTTTGTTTAATTGTTTGTCATGTAAGTCATTTTAAACTCCATACATAGATATTATTCACTTCCACACCTTCGTAATTATAGATAAATACTTCCATAAATTATAAATACAGCACAATTGGCTCAATTCTTGTTCTATAATGACCAGAAAGAAAGGAGTTAAGTGCCAGCTTGGTACTGGTCAATCATGTAAGGATCTTTGAATATATTTCATGATCTTAATCATCAACAACCAACTTAAATCCTACTAATTCTTTTGATCTCACTCATCTCCCCATGACACGTGGAGAGGCTTTCGATAGATGATAATCTAAACATAGACCAAAAAATCAACTTAATCTTAGAAATTAAATATTAAAAAATTGAAATTGTCTACCATCTTGACCAACATTTGGTGGTGATTCTTCAATCATTGCTACCACTTCCTCATCATTGTTTTTATGAGCCACACAATCCTCTGTGTCAGGCTGGTCACAGTTCAAAATATGCTCTGGCAGACACTTTGAAGACTCTGTGGCTAAAGATTAAGAAAAAAAAAAGAAAAATATTTATTAAAAATAACCAATTAACAATTCAACATATAAATGGATAATCTAACACAAATCATACTAATTGACAATACTTCTCTAAATTCCTTAAAAAAAATCAAGATTATTTTTTTTGAAAAAAAGCTGCAAAAATAGTTAGCAACATTAAGTCTAATGATAATATGGCAAGACTGAAGTTGCCCTAGATCAGCCACGATACAATGCATTGAAACAAGTAGAGGAACTCTGGGACATTTCCTAAAAAGGCACATATCACTTCAATCAATGTCATAATGCTTCATTGCAGAACATCCACATGCTGTAAATTACTATAAACTATTTTTCAAAGAAGAATGAATATATATGATAGACTATAATTGTCATGTTTAACAGGAAAGCTAGAACCATCCCTAAAATATTATTGCCACACAACTCCAATAAACTTGAAGTTGCACCACATTTAATCTTTGAAGAAGTGATATCATTGACTTTTTCCCATGAAATGGGAAAAAAATCAGATGACAAATGATGACACCCCTTTACAGTAACCAAAATTTTTTAGAAGCTACTTTGATGTACCTATAGTTATAGCTTTTTATTCATATACTAGAAGATTGAATATTGCATAACAGTAATAACAATATAATTAAGGTAAGAAGAACTGGTACTGACATGCATTCTAGTTGGTGACCAGTATAATACGATATTAGTCCATATCATAATAAACCGTAGTTCACGTAACCACAAGAGGGTGAGGGTTGAAGAGGAAGGAGAGCTAGGGAGAGGGAGAGGAGGAAGAGGAAGAAGGAGAGGGAGAGCACTGGGGGGGGAGGTAGAAAGAGGAGACTCACCTAATCAAGCTTCGCAATAGGAGAGAGAGAGAGGCTGGAAAGAGGCTAGATGCATAATCGGTATTGGTGTTACTACTCGTCATGGTCTCCTTGCTGTAGAAGTCCCTATCCAGGGAGGATCGAGGCTCAAATCAAAAGGATCGAGGTTATTGTCTAGTCCCAAGTGCCCTAGAAACCCTCGAATTATGCTAGAACAAGTGATTAGGGCTTGACTTTGGAGGATTGGGGTGGGAAATACAAAGGATCTGATGAAGGAGAGAGGGAGGAGATCATATTTAGGGAAGAGTATGGTGAGAGATTAGAGAGGGAGGGATGGAGAAAGATGGGGAAGAGAGAGAGGGGAGACTAGAGAAGAAGGCAGGAGGGGGAGGGGGGAATTGAGGGTTTTGAAGCATCTACAGGGGGAGGACTTAGCATTTTGAAAAGAGGCCCTACATCATGCCGATAGCCAACTAGTTCAATTTGGTATGTCCCAAACCAGCCTGTTCAGCATGATTAGCCAGACCTTGATACATGTTGCTACCAAGATCATCGTGGCCTATAGCTCCGTACACATCGGGCGGCCCCCACCATCGGGGGCTAGGTCCTCCCCTCTCCGATCGGCTCTTGGGTTCGCTACCCTGCAAAATAGAGGAGACCCAGACCGGGAACTTCGATAAGGACACTTCGATGATCAAGTTAGTGGGACAATCGAGAAAAATAAAAATCTCTGATGCGGGGAGCTTGGGGGACTCCCTCACCCCAAAGGGTGATAAGATAGAA